>OX335693.1:5166750-5844607 GCA_946894065.1 Acleris literana | reverse complement strand
CGGGGCCTGGGAACGCATGGTGAAGGCGGTCAAAAACTCCCTCTACGCCGTGTTAGAAGAGCGCCACCCGAACGACGAAACCCTCAGCACGCTACTGGCCGAAGCGGAGTACACAGTCAACAGCCGCCCGCTCACACACGTGTCGGTGGACCCCTGCGAGCCCGAGTCCATCACGCCGAACCACTTCCTGCTGGGAGGTACCGCCAGGATACCCGTGCCGGGTACCTTCGACGACTCAACACTGGTCGGCCGCGCGACGTGGCGAACATCGCAGCGTCTAGCCGACCACTTTTGGAGCCGCTGGGTACGGGAGTACCTACCCACACTGCAAGACCGGCGGGAGCCCCACGGCCGCGGGCCTCCGATCGAGGTCGGCAACATAGTCCTCATCGCCGACGGGACACTCCCGCGCAACACATGGCCGCGCGGACGAGTAGTCGCCGTATACCCGGGACCCGACGGCGTGACACGCGCCGTAGATGTCCGGACCAAAGGAGGAGTGCTGCGCAGACCGACCAAGAAACTCGTCGTGCTACCTACCGAGCCAGGCGACCCGCACCACGAAGATATGCAACGCTCCGACGGCGAGCGATGCACGGCGGGAGAGATGTGCGGAACGCCCCAAAACACCGCACACGGCGACCAAAATCGTGTAGACTGACTGACTTTGTTTATACATGAACGTGCAGTTAGTTTTTATAGTAGGGCTTTGTATATACGCGAACAGATGGTTAGGTTTAGTAATAGTTTTCTCGTATTTGTGTTAGCGTATAAGTAGTTTTTAAGTATGTAAATAGGCAGATAGGTTAATAAAGAATTTCTTAATTGTGTTATCTTTATTCAGAACCCCTGCCGGGTAGGTTTTGCCGTAGTTTACAGAACGTAAACAAACCTACCCGGCAGTACGCATGCGCCGTGGCTCCCCTCCACCAGGGAGGGCCACCATGCGGAGTGGGGGTAGCCACGCCTGCGCAGTAGGTGTTTTCCCGACCGGATGGAAATGGCGGGAAAATACCTACTGGCGCGAAAACTGTTTTCTGTAGATATTTTCCTAGTTTGTAAGCAAATAGATAAGTTTTATATACCGAATCGTAGCGCCGATAGTTCGTAAGGTTTTCCGTTGTATAAGATGTCCCAAATGTATTAGATAGTAAGGAAAACGTTGAAAATAAAGAAAAGTGGAGGGGGGGACGGAGGCTCGGAAAATTTGTATAAAATGGGGACCCTCGGCCATAGACTTTGCACTCAAGAGCCACTCCCAGCCAGGGCAACATAGAAGAGCCTCCGCCCTCTCCGAAACGTCTGATCAATCCACCGAGTATTTTCTTCACCGAACCTGCCCTGCCAACCCTTCATGAACCAGTCATAGGTGCGAGTCCGCACATAAGTCTTTATAAAACTAAGACCATTTTCTAAGCATGTCATTAAACAATAAAGTCATTTTACAACTGAGACATTTTGCTTACCAGGGCAAAATACAACTCAGTCCTCCTGAACCGAACCCATTTTAAATCTTTACTTTAGTAATCATAGTAAATGTTGTAGGTACCTTATTTATAATGGGCAAAAATCCAATCTAAATAAGCGGTATAAACAGCCGTATCTTTTGATTGAATTAACTTGTATTTCATATTAATTACAGCTACGAGTACAAGAGTGGAAGGTAGTATAATTTTGGAAAAAATAATAAACATTAAGACCACCAACCGTTATATTTTGTACCTAATTGTTGTTCCTATACTTGAACGCTTACACATAAACACTTCTCAAGGCAAAACAAAATAAACACAAAAATATTTATAGCGGAAATTGAACTTATTTTATATTATTAGTTTATATTATGCTTTCTGTGGCGTGTTATTTCAGATAGAAACGACATCAAATCAATATCACCACATTGTAACTTAATTAACATTTTGTTGTACTCCAAATCGAATACAATGTCTCTCTTCCTCCAGTTTTTTTAACGCCATGAATATGCTATTTACTTTTGTTTCTTACATTTGGCCTCTTTTGGGAGTCCTGTTTGTTAAGAACAAAAGAAAATTTGGTTTGCGAGGAATCCTGCTGTTGAAGCGTTTACGCCATCCCTCACGCAATTTGTGTTTCGATTTCTCTCAAATGTGACACTTAACATATTTGCAGACAGTTTTGGAAACTATTGACTTTGCATGTAAGTTTTAAATATCTTCATTATCTGGCTTTCTGGAAATATGTCAGTAATTAAGTGCTATTCCGAAATATAACTTTCGGGAAGGTCGTTGCGTCAGTTGGCGGCCTTTTAGTCACCTTCCCAACTTTGCTCCTTGAAATTAGTATGATATGTCCATAATTCAGGTTCGGATTGTTTGTCTAGGCGTAGCAAATATCATCAAGTTATTTTTCGAAATAAGTATTGGAGGAATATTGCAACTTTTTTTTTTTAAATAAATAATTACCTAAAATTTTCGGTCGACGGCAACTTTTTTCAGTCCTCGGCCACCCTAGAGTTAGTTCGCGGCCGCCAGTTTTACATACAATGTTAACTTACGAGTATTTCATACTTTTTTGCGTTTTCGTACACTTTTCACCATATAATGGTCCTATCATAAATTTCCACATCATTGTGCATATGATCAGGATTGTCACTCGAATGCATTTACTCTTAAAAAGCACGTTCTCTTCAATATTCGTCCCTTTCTTGTGCTACAACCTAACCTTAGGTTACACTATTCTTACATCTCTTATTTCCACAGGATTTGTTCATCTAATCTGGGGTCACGTACTACAGTCGTCATTTATTATCAATAAAAGCAGCCAGCACGCTACAAGCAGTGAACCTTCACAGTACCTACCAAAATTACTATCAATAAAGAAAACAAAACAAATATGCGAACAGTTGGTTTAACCGAGTGTTCATATTTGGTTGTTTAAAGAGGCAGACCTGTTTTTCAACTGCTGAGCGGCTTCCATGATTTTTTACCAGGTACCAGAAAAATAAAAATCTGTAGAAGTATAATTCAGGGACCTCGCTGGCCTGGCTAAGCTACCTGAAGAGTTCTTAGGTAGAACAATGCGACCAACGTTGGCCGGTGCCCCATCGTGCTGGTATCACGATATGTGGTATCGCGCGCCGCGCCAGGAACGCGCCGACCGCGAGGGCGTTAGAGCTGCTGAACGCGCTTTTACACCAGCTGCGGGATACCGACGTGCTAGCTGGCAATTGGCACTCCCTTTTAGCTAAAATTTATACATTCTTAGCCACCTAACTTTTTAATATTCTTACTTAATTCATTAATTTTTGTTTTTCTATATTTGTTACTTAGATATTATTATTTTGTTATCTCTATTTTTCTTTTATCTTGGTGTGTGTTCTTAATAAATTAAAGTGAGAGGTGCCTTGGTCTACACTGTAAGCCTCTTACTGACACTGTAAATAAATAAATAAATAAATAAATAAATAAATCACATCAACTGGTTTCCAGATCATCGGTATCTTCTAAGAGGATATTTGAATTGTTGTTTTTTATATATTTTTAAAGTATTACCCGCCCCCCGTATTTCCTAGGTTGAGGAGCCCCCGTCGGTTTCCATCTGTGATTGATAGTCATACATGGTATACGGGTCGCAGCCCTGGGCCGCCACATCTGCATTTGCGGCTGCAACTCCCACTCCTTACCGGGATCTCAGTCGCCTTCGCCCCTATTGCCTTATGAGGTTAGGACGTCGTTAATCGCGCTCGGATACGTGACGTGTGGCCTGGAAGAACAGGCAATGGTTGGCTTTTTCGACCCACACATCTTCCACGCTCTTAGGCACCGAGTAACATACCCGGATGGCCGTGATGAGGTCCTCCCATTCCCAGTTTTGGATCCTCCATTACTTCTCTGGTCTCTGGCCAGCGCGGGTTCCAGATGTTGACCCACGTTTTGTCTAGTATCCGGGCCTGCCCGGGCATGCCCGTTCTGTAAAGACTGAAGTGGCGGGAACAGACAGCAATATTGCTACTATTTTAAATAAATTCTGAAAATGATTTGTTTCCTTGGATTACTAGTTATTTCTCAGCAGCGCTCAATTTTTTTAATTTAAATCAGACTCAAATATCTATCCTTGCACTTTGTTAAGAAGGTTAAATTCGGAACATACAGTGTGTAAATGTTTTAACGACCATTAATATGCATCCTAATTAACATAACAACATGACGTGTATCATTAACATAAGTTATATTTCTTTTTTTCATACTAATTCGCCACGCAATGTATCAAAAATAACTCAATTATCCCACAGTTAACTTGCAATTAACTTGGACTTAATGTTTGTTTCAACTTATAGGTTCAAAGGGCCTCGGGTTCGGGTCAAATGTGGTCGGGGCGGCCCACGCTCGTCGTTCGACTCGCTGGTGTCAGGCGCGGTGGCGTCACCCGACGAAGATGGCGAGGAGCTGGACGACGCACGCAGGGCAACGAAAGTATACGCTCGTGTTTGTAATTTGGATCTGGTTATCATTCTTTTTGCGCTGTTTGTGACATCAGTGACATGACATTTTGTCAAAGATGTGTTTCGTTGTTTTTCTCGTCATGCAATGCATGGTTTTATGTATAGCGCCTATTCAAATATGTTACGAGTATAAAATAAGGCGTAATGATGTTATTTACAAAATCTACAAATACCTCGTTAAGAGTAACACACAAATACGAAATTAATGAAAAAAATATATGAAAAAACATGACATGACAGCTTGAGCGGTGTTTTATTCTTATATTTGTTTTATTTCTGTAGATTTTATTGATCAAGATTTACAAATACTTAAAAATATAATACAAAGTAACAATTAAAAATGAAAACTAAAACTAAGGCAAATTAAACTAATTAATTAAAACTAAAATAAACCTAAATATAACTAAGCTAAAAACTATAAAATTAAAACTAAATAAAAGGTAGAAAAGAAAGGGCCCCCGTGGCAAAGTACCACAGATGCTAGCAGCATTTCCTCGTTGTATAGCAATACTTATGCGTTGGCCGAGGAAGCTGCCAGCTCTGTGGTTTCCAGTTGTTTCTATTAGCCTTTTTGAAATGTCCTTAAAAAGGCTAATAGCCAAAATAAGTTCAAAATAGAATCCAAATTTAATTTAATAATGTCATCAATTTGCGTTAGGAGATTTCGAAATTTCCAAAAAGGGCAGCAGCGAAGCAGGTCCATAAATTTAAGTGTTTTGAATAAAGGCTGGAATTGCGTCTTCAAAAACAGGGGACCCTAGGAGGCTGAGTGATTTTTGGTCAATTATTTTCATGTTTGGTGTTAGATCGTCAAATTTTTGTTTTATATCAGACCAATTTAGGGAAGAATTTTGAATGAAAAGTTCGCATTTACTGAAATTTAGTTCCAAACCTATTGCTTGGAATTTAGTTTGAATGGACGAAAGGTCGGATAAAACGGTATCGACATCGCCTCCTAAACTCCCATCATCTAAATACCAAACGTTAAATTTTGACTTTAAATTTTGAATGACTGGATTTATAGCTAAACAAAAAATTGCCGACCCAAGGGGGTCACCCTGCTGGCAGCCGACTTCTGAAGATAATGCGTTTCCGCGGCACAACAATTTATTTGGGTCTGCATAACAATATAAAAGGTAATTATAAATTTCCGGGACGTTCTGTTTTATTTCTTCCAGAAGGGTGTCCCTGTTCACAGAGTTAAATGCATTTTTGACATCAATTTTTATCAACACTTCACAATTTCCGATGGAGAGCTACGTGCGTAAGGCATGGACAGCTGCCTCGCACCCTCCTTTTATGCCAAAACCTAGCTGAATAGGTTCGAATTGAGCCTGTAATTTTGATGAGTTTTGATGGAGGCTAGGCGACGAAGTGTTGCACCGTTTAAAATGGGAACAATTTCTGGATTGATATTGCCGGAGTACATAAAGTTAATTAAATTGGTGATAGAATTAATGAGATGCGTCCCTGCATCGCCCGCCGACTGAGAAATGAGATCTTTCAGGTGTTGTGGTGAGATTCCGTCCAGACCAGCAACAGAACCAGTTTTAAAAGATTTCGACGTTTCGAAGAATCGCTTGGACGACATGATTATTTTGAATCTTTAAGCAATTCTGGATTGCCGTTGGAGGGTCGAAAAAATGGAGTTGGAGGAGCTGGGGGATGTTTTGTCTGTAGGGCCAAAAGCGTGTCAGGAGTATATTTTTCGTGTGAGGGAAAATTTTGAGTCATCTTCATGGACATGGAGGGTGTGGTATGAGAAAGTAAAAGGTTTTGCCAGTCTTCGGTGCTATTGTTTTGTGCGCATTTATCAATAAGGTAAGAAAGATGAGTCGCGACGGTGATTCTAGCCCCGCGAGGAATTCTTTTTAAAACTAAACAGTTATTTTTAAGTTGACTAAGATGAAAATGGAAAGAACAGGTAGGTGGGTCAATGGCAGCAGGTGTTAAAGGTGGAATAAGAGGATTAACGTTTATGGGTGAGCAATTTTGGCTAAGGCATGACCTGTGGGTTTTAGTGACATGAATATTCAAACCTCTGACACTCTTAAATGATTTTGAACACTGGTGGCACGTGTGCAAGTTTGCCGATGTGCCATCACCGGGTTGTGTCGCGGGTTGCATGCAGACTGATAAAAACTAGGCACTGATCTGATTAACAAAAAAAACATACACTTGAAAAAAACAAAAAGAACCACATTATCAAAAGCACATAAAAAAACACGAAACCACAAATTTGGCTGGAACAAGAACAAATAGATAGGTAGGTAAAACGGTAATCCAAAATAAACGTTATTATTGTTATGTTATGACAGTAGAAGGAAGATACGGCGGTTGCTAAGAGAAGAGGCGTCAAAATGGTTTTTCTTGAATAAAACCACAAAGCAGAAAACACAGTAAATACGGAGACCTCAGGGTCGCCCACAGGAAACAAAAGTACGGTAGTGAAACTAAAAAGAAAAATAGCGTTCTAAGCGTTCATCGACTCCAAATTTATAACAAAATTAAAATATTGTAACGGAAATGTGTTGACTTTTTTTTTTTGATGATTATGTTAACGTATTAAATTTCCTTCGTATTTTTTTAATCTTGAAATACTCTACGATGGTAAACGATGACAGTTTCTTCTCCAAATCTCCATTTTCACGATCAGACCCCATTTTTAGGGTTCCGTACCCATAGTTGCTCGTAGAACCGATGGCAACACCGATTGAGGGTTTAGCCAGCATTTCAGACAAACACAATTACAACTTAATGTGTTCATAAACATTAGGTACCCTTAACTTCATCCACTTTGATATCGTATATCGATCGCTATTCCCTCTAGAACTATAAAAAAAAACCGGAAATGAAAAGTAAATAGGTACTTCATATTCATGAAAATTCAGTTCAGCGAAGCCTACAAGACAGAGAGACGGACACATTTTCCCATTTAGGGCTCTCGGCTCCACTGAGGCGGAGACGAGAGGAGCGGAGCGGAGCTGTGCCAATATTAACCAATAGAAGGCGCATGCGGTCACGTCGAGCGCGCCTTGCGCACGTTAGTTTATATTCTATTGGTTAATATTGGCACAGCTCCGCACGTCTCCGCCTCAGTGGAGCCGCACCCTTATGAGATGAAATAATAGTTCGACAAATAATAGAATTGTCCGTTTTTTTAGTACGTTTGGCATCCGTGTTTGACCCATCAATTTGAAATGCCGTCTACGCTCCGGTTATTGCAGCCAGGTACGCAGCACACCGTAAAAGACATATATCATGCAATAATTTGAAATCTTTTTCAATTCAATAAAAAAATCTCGGAATGGAATTTCTCGCTGAAATTGAACATTTCTTTGCACAATGTCAAAGTATAAATGTCAAGACAGACAAGTTGCTTATTGTGTTGTCATATTAATTCAATGCAAACTTTCAAAATTATATATTTTTGCATTTTTATAAAGCAAAATGAATGTTTCAAAATAAAAAAAATAACATGTTGTTGCATTATCATTCCTTTTTTGTTTGGTTCCTCAAGTGCGTTTCTTTACTCCATCAGCAACACTGAGTTTTAAGCAAGACCTACTTATTTTCATTTCAAAATGAAGATGGCGCTGGTGTCGGGCGCGGTGGCGTCACTCGACAAAGATGGCAAGGAGCTGGACGACGCACCCATAGGGCAACAAAAGTATACGCTCGTGTTTGTAATTTGGATCTGGTTATCATTCTTGTTGCGTTTTTTGTGACATGACATTTTGTCAAAGATGTGTTTCGTTGTTTTTCTCGTCATGCAATGCACGGTTTTTTGTATAGCGCCTATTCAAATATGTTACGAGTATAAAATAAGGCGTAATGATGTTATTTACAAAATTTACAAATACCTCGTTAAGAGTAACACACAAATACGAAATTAATGAAAAAAATATATGAAAAAACATGACATGACAGCTTGAGCGGTGTTTTATTATTCATTATTATCCATATATTTATTTTATTTCTGTAGATTAGATTTTTTATCGCGAGGAAAATAATAACGGTATTCACATGCCCGACACCCTCTGTTCTGCTTCTCGGGGATGTCTAGAGCCACGTACGGTCACGGAAGTTAATTTGCTTCTCATTTCAAAGAAAATCTGCTTGAAGATGTCATTGTCATTAGAGATGCCAAGTCATTTGTAATTGATAGGAAACTCAACCTTATTGCTGTAGAATATCAGATTGACTTTGGAACTAAGGTGGGTCACAATTTAAATTCCTTGACTGTACGAGTCCAAGCTCGCCAAGCCCCTTATGTGGTGGTGCGCAATACTTTTCGTCTTATCTCGTCATATCTTATTATTGAGCCACTTAACAGTAGTTTCGTATTTTGTATATTTTGACATAATACTTCAACTTCTAACACCGTCTTTTGTCTCTTCCTTGAATCAAGCCACATAGTTTTCTTTCGAGAGTTTGATCTAGAAATTGTATTGGCACATAAGAAATCGTCTTGGAAAATTTTCTATACCTACTTACAATATTCTACTAATATATAATACTAATATACTTAAAATATAGTGGGCAAAAATCTTTGGTCGGCACACCCAAGTCCGCCACAGCTTAGACTACTTTTGTTTGGAAGGTATCAACGCTATGTACTTCCGTACCAGTGTGCATCAAATTCTGTCCATGGGTTCTCTATTTATTTTAAGTCGAATGGGTTTAACTTACTGAGCATTATTGAAACAAGCATAACATATTAAACCTTTTTTTTAACAAAATAAACTCAATAATAACGTTATAAACTAAAAAATATATTTAACAGTGTTGAATTATCATTACGATCTATTATTATTGAGTCCAAGAAGAGAGTTGGTCTGTGGGTATTCTCTTCATATCTTGCCAGGCTCAAAAACAATTGACTGATTTTGAGAGCATCACTTTCTGCAGGCTAGTGCGATATCTATCTCTTTATACAATGCACTATCAGTGATACCTACGCAGTTTTATATAATGAGACCCCAGGGATATTTTTTAATGCGTCATAATTAAAAATGCTTATTTTTTTTAGATGTTTCGAGTTATATTAAATATATGGCTGGCAGAGCTGGGTGTATTTTGCCCACTATCCTTTCTCATCGTCGCCCCGGAAACTATAAAAAGTGCATAGGTACTTTCTAAATTAATATTCATTCCTACTTCAGCGTTCAGCCCCAAGAATTGACCGACCATTAAACTGTAATACACTCGCCAACTCTTTAAAAAGTGAATCCGGTGGTTGGGGATGCAGAGAGAAGAACCTCCTGACAATACGTGCCTTGTCGAAGAGTAGGTACTGCTTTGTGTTTCTGGCCCTTGATCCACACATCTAGCGCAAGTCTCTTCAGGTGTTGGTCGAGACTCTTCGCTATGAGGCTGTTCGCCGTAACAGCACAATGATCGTCGAGTCAACATCCCACATGGCGGTCACCTCGTGACATTGCGGTCATTTTTTTATTATTCATATCACGTTTGATTCTATTATAACGACCACAGAACCAACTTTATCGCGGTATGTATTTCCGTGTATATAGAATGAAATATAAATATCAATTTATTTCAAGTATGTAATAGATTCTTATTATAGTTTGTAAAACAAAAAAGTTGTCTATGGTTAGTACTTATGTTTTAGACATTAAGGCTAGGCTAACTAGGATAAGCCACCTTAGCCACCTTAGCCACCACTAGGCGCACGCAGACCAGGGCAGTCAAGCAAGTTTTTTTCGGTAAGTTTATTTTTATTTTATTTATTTGTATGTGCAAGATGGGGTTGTGGGGCACGTGGGATTGCCCGTATGCAGCGCACCAGGGATGCAGAACTCTTGCGCATGATATTTTAAAAGCCTAAAGCATCATGCATATGCTTTCCTGGTGTTGTTCTTATTGGGAGTGTGTTAAGATTTCCTCTTGAAGTAGCGTTTGCGAAGTTGTTGCTTTATGAGATGTTTTCCAAACATGTTTACTAGGCTTGTGACTAGAGTAGACACTGGAGGCAGATAGGAAGTCAATCCTGAAGGCACAGCCATGAAGTTTCCGAACATTGATTGATGATTACGATAACATATTAGATTTCCTTCGTATTTTTTAAATCTTGAAATACTCAACGATGGTAAACGACGACAGTTTCTTCTCCAAATCTCCACTTTCAGGATCAGAACCCGTTTTAGGGTTCCGTACCTATAATTGCTCGTAGAACCAATGGCCGTTGGAGCGCGAAGGTTCTAGAGTGGCGACCGCGAACCGGGAGCTTAAGTGTCGGCAGGTCTTCCACAAGGTGGACAGACGATCTGATAAAGGTCGCCGGAAACCGCTGGATGACGGCAGCAGAGGACCGATCGTTGTGGAAAACCTTGGGGAAGGCCTTTGTCAAGCAGTGGAGGTCTTGCGGCTGATGATTATGATGATGATGGTACCCATAGTAGGTACCATAAGCCCAATGGAACCCTGACCCACCAAAGAATGGTGTCACAGTGACATAAAATAATTTGTTTGACTTTTCTTACGACTTGAAACATAACGTCATACAACATGGCTACCTTCAAGAAACGAGCCTAAAGTTTCTGGGTGTTTCAGGTGTCCATGGGCGACGGTGATCACTTACCGTCAGGTGAGCCGCCTGCTCGTCTGCCTCCCAATATTATAAAAAAGAAACTACACTAGCCTTGTGACCGCACCAGCTGGTACTTCAGCCGTCATACGCGTAGCGTCAGCGGCGACAGTATTTCTATTGCGTATTGCTGGTCCAGTACGAGTAGTGTACAAGGAATGCCTAGATCATTTCGCCAAACTCGTGGCAAAATTTCCAGTCGCATTTTCCCCCACTTGCATTTGTTTTCACTCGCGTATTTCATCATTCGCATAAGTTGACAGATGTTACCTTCTCTAGTAGATTTTTATTCCAATCGTTGTATTCCCAGTCGCATTTTTCCCCACTCGTGTATATCATCATTCTTAAAATTTGACAGACGTTACCTTCTCTAGTAGATTTTTATTCCAAACGTTGTATTCCCAGTCGCATTTTTCCCCACTCGTGTATATCATCATTCTTAAAAGTTGACAGAAGTTACCGTCTCTAGTAGATTTTTATTCCAACCGTTTTATTTTACAAGAAGCAATTAGCATTAGTCGCGCTTTTTCTGAACGCGTTTTTTCCGGAGATCAGACATGCTGACGGTAGTTCGTGGCAGTTAGCGTCATGTAAACAATATTATGCACAACTTGCACAAGTGACTCGCTCGCGAGTCTCGCGACTGATCGCTCCATCAGACACGCACACTACCGCAATGTGCATGTACATGTTTAACTACTAGTAAAGCCCACTCGCCATCGTGAATTGCAAGGGCTATACATGACATATTGACAAAACAATTTTACTTTTTTATGTTCGCTAAGTAAAAAAAATGCCCTTGCGGGAGCACCTTTTTAATGTAACTCATAATAGGATCACACGAGTGTTTTAAGGCTTAATTATGTATAGTTGCATACACTAATTTATCTACACACATATCATAAATGGATAAGACGGGTTCAGAAGCCGACGACTTGACGACAAAAATGGCGGCAAAACAAACTTGTGCACCAAAAAATCATACACAAACGAATAAAGACCCTATTCTCATGTCACTCGAGATCAAATGTCGTGCGGTTTATATTAAAAAAACATACTCAATTGACGTTTCGTATTAACTGTTCGTAGTAACTGTTTTAATATCTATAAATAGCAGCGTTATACCTACCAATAAAACGCTTATTAAATTACTTACCTTATTCGAAGCTTAATAATATTGAGAGAGGCCCTTCCGCTTCCCGCTTGTTTACCTCTCTCTTTCTACCCTTATACATGCCTCTCTTTCGCACATCATGCCATCGTGACGTCACAATCACACCACCACCTGGTAGCCTGGAATAGTTCCGGGCGCCTCTGGGTCATTGATGTTTGTAAGCACCAGGCAGGAATTACTGTAAGCTTCGAATAAGGTAAGTAATTTAATAAGCGTTTTATTGGTAGGTAAAACGCTGCTATTAAATCACTTGACCGTTATTCGAAGCTTAATAATATTGAGAAGTGTTTGTTATCGCCTGGTGGTGTGTGTGTTGGACAAGATGAGACGCCAATGTGACATTTAAAGTATGTACATAAATACATTGTTGAATGTTTTGTTAAATAAAGTAAATCAAAAACCAGGATGTGCGTAATCATTGTTCTATATTGTCACTTAAAAGCGCCACTGTTACTCTTGAATTTATATGTCAATAGAAATGTACAGCATTTCCATATTGTGAGTAATACACGGAAAAATAATTAATTAACCATCTCACTAATTATTTATGAGGTTAAAGAATCGAGTTAATCAATCTGACTAAAAAGCCTAGTTACATTAGTTTGAGGGTCCTGCGGCTGAATAAAGTCTGGGATGCGGTGAGCATTGATTAAACTGAAACGATCTGTTAGCACATATTCGTTTAGGGCTCTCAGGTTGAATATCGGGCGAAGAGAACCGTCGCTCTTTGGAACCAGGAAGAATCTTGACAGAAAGTTTAGGGAAAACTTTGCCCTTTTTAAGACCCCCTCTGCTATGAGTTTCTTTATAATTATAGTCATTGGTTCCGACACTGGGGTACTGAAAACATTGCTATTTAAGTCTGGCATTATCAGAGGCGGTCGCTTGTAAAATGGTATGCGATACCCTTTTATCATTTTTAGAAGAACATCCGGTGCTCTCAGGTACTGCCATTGATGATAAAAATTTGAAAGTTGACCGGCTCTGAATGTTTGGCAGTCAATACCTACGCTTCTTGCCGGATCCATACGCTCGCGCGTTTTGATGGACATCCGGCGCGCTTGCGACCTCTTGTATTACAATCTGCGACTCTGTGGTTTTGTCTCGTCGATCGGGTATGAAAAGTACCCCGGTTTACACCAGTTTTATTTCCGGGTTGGTAGTGACATTGCGAAGGTCGATTATAGTTGTTACAAACTCCCTGCGGGGGAGCTTAATTGTTACGACTACCCTGCGAGGGTAGGTTATTATGGTAGGCATAGAAAGGGGCTCGCCAGGGAGCACCATAACTTTGTCTAGTGCCCTGCGAGGGCTGATGTACCATGGCCGACCCCTGCGGGGGGTGGTGGACAGTTGGAATGCTTTTCCCCACTTGCGAAGTGGAAGCATAATTAGATTGCTTGTTATTCAGGGGCAAGAAAGCTTTTTTAACACCTCCTTCCTTTTCCAACCCGTACGCAGCTTCTCCTGGTCAAACAAATTACTAAAAGATGGCGGGATTCGCCTGAGTGTTGATTTAAAAAGCGGGTCGTGCGCAAAATGACTAACGCCATCACGTCGCATTTGAATTGTTTCAGCTCTATGACCACAAATTATTTGCAAAAGATTACTAGAAACTTTAGCGTATGCACCGTTTACAAGCTCATTTAACTTTGTTCGTAGGGTCTCATGGGTTAGATCATTTTAATTTTTAGCCCACGTAAGAAAAGAATTTAAGGTAGATTCTATGACGTTTTTTTGTTTTAAAGCACAAAAGGTCAACGCTGCAAATGCTTTATCAGCATAACTCAAATGCGTGCGAGTGTCATATACCTTTATTTCCTCATTTATTTCCAGGTCTATGAAGCCAGGAGTATGGATATAGGATTTTTGCACGTCTGCGTACCTAACCTCCGTCCATTGTTCGTCACCAAGATGCTGCATTGTTTTGAGAATGTTTAAAAATGAATCGGGCGTTTTCGGAACTGCGGGCTCCTTTAAATTTGTTCCTAAGTCTAGAGTAAACTCCGGGTTGATGCCTGCAGGCTCCCGGTTATCGTAAAGTTCACGACTAACATCGGCCTGGATGAAGTCCTCGTCGTAGCGCTCATTAAAATTAGATACATCATAATCACAAGTTCCAGACATAAATTTCTCCTTTAAATCACTTACTTGTTTGATTAACTCATCTATCTTGTGGTTTTTGCGACAAGCGCGACGGGATTTTCTGTTGCGGCGACGCTTAGAGCGGTTCCGCCTGCCAGGCACCGACCCCGACGAAGACGATGACGAGCTCGAAGAGGAGTTGCTACTGGAGCTGCCGCTCGAGCTGCTCCGCGTCCTGCGCCGCCGCGGCCGTGATGGCGGCACCGGCGTGCTGGTAGGCGGCATACTGCTCGCGCCTGCGTTATTAGTATCATCCATCCTACCAAAAACTCGTATTAGCAAAGGATATATCTTGAAAAACCTACGAGTGTCGTTATTACTCGTACTCGAGAAAACTTTATTTTTCTCAAACATGCCATGAAATATTGATGTTACGTTCCTTATAATAGGCCGCCGCGTATGACGTTTCAGGTGCGGCTAGGACAAGAGGTCGTTTATGGAATTTCATACAAATCCAGCAGGCCTAGGCCGGCAAAGTCCTCTTTTTTTAATTTCCATTCCACTTAAATTTGTGGCACAGGCATCATGACATTCTGCCACTATGCGTATTAAAAAAATCAATAAACGTTTTTTTTAAATTTTAGTGTAAACATGGCGGCTGAGTTTATGAACAGGCTAGATAGCTGTTTTTTTTTTAATATGCTAAGCCGTGCATCCAACCAAAGCGTTTGCATGTTTATCTAAAGTACTAGGAGAACATAGGTAATTAGGAGTGCGTAGCGCAACTTAGATCGCAGGCGGTGCGCTGTTGTGGAGCACCGGCGGGCGGGCGGGCGCACACGACACAGCGCGGATGACTGCGCACTGTAGGTTACTTTTAATGTTTATGCACTCCTAGTAATTTGACTTTGTAATTTTTGTTTTACTTTTTTTAATGAATTATTATGTTTGATGTTTGAGAAAAGCACTATACTTACCTCGGCGGGAAATATGGGGTTGCCCGCCTCAGACCTATCCGGCCTCGCTTTGCTCGGCCGTCTACATGTCTTCGGCCGGCAACCCCTTTTGTCCCGGCCTCAGTAGTAATGTACTATTATTACTATTAAAAGGGTAGTTGAACAATATCTTAATGAATAATTTTTAACAACGTAATAAACGGCGAGCAATATTCAAAAATCGAATGGTAAACAATACTTAACAGTAAAACACAGAAGTACACTACTTTTTTTTAAATTCGAATGGTAAAACCATTAACACATTCAGTGCCGATGACACGTCAATACCTTTATAATAAAATTAGCATTAGCGGCAATGAATGTGAAGCTGTGTTAACTGACAAATTCTTAGAAAAATATTGTAATCACTCACCTATTGAATGCGCACAGGTTATTTCTTACCAAAAAGGGTAATATATGTAAATTCTAAGAACTTTGAAGATGGATGGAACTGGAGTTAGGTAACTCCGTGAGCCATCTGTTCACGGCGAGAAACAAGACGCCAATGAGCCGTAGGCGCCCGGAACTATTCCAGGCTACCAGGTGGTGGTGTGATTGTGACGTCACGATGGCATGATGTGCGAAAGGGAGGCATGTATAAGGGTAGAAAGAGAGAGTTAACAAGCGGGAAACGGAAGAGCCTATCTCAATATTATTAAGCTTCGAATAACGGTCAAGTGATTTAATACTAGAATAGAGACCCTCTTGAGTTTTGACAGCTGTTCCAAATTTAAACTATATACTGTAAAAATAATTGATAATTATGGAACCTCGTTGGTGATATTAACTTTTTGGATTAACTTGTATAGTAATGGTAAAAAGATTACTTTATAACATTATTTTGTTAGAGAAATAATGTTATAAAGTGTTTTTTTTTGTTTAATTTCGGTATTGTGTTTATAAAGTATGCCAATATAAATTCCTTTTGAAGTTTATAATTCGAACTTTACGATATGAGAATAGATAAAACTTTTATGAACACGCTTTTTTATTATTAGCTTTACTTGTAACGTGTTAAAAAATTAAAAAAGCGTAAATTTTAACCTAGGTACGTTTTCTAATTGTAAGATTGACTAGCGAGTAAGGTATTGTGACTCGGTAAGGGTACGACCCGTAGGTCATAGTAATAACATGGTGCCAATTTTGACGGACCGTAATTTACGCACCGTTATGCTTCGGTGTGGTCGCAGAATTATATGGTACCATAGAGAAGTAATAAACTTAATGTAAAATAATGCAAATTATATGTTTTATTGATCTCCACGACGTTATTGGTTCTGTGTCGGTGGCCATAGCAGGACAATACATTAATCATGCCAATTCTGATCCATTGAGTCGTCATGAACTTGTTGAAGACATCAATATTGGCAATTCTCCAAGTGTATTCCTCTGTAATAGAAAACAACCCTTCAGGGATTTTTGTCGAGGGCAAATGAGCTAAGGCTACACATTTTGCCAAAAATTGACATTCTTCACGGCTGTTGGTTAGATCCATTCTATCCCCATTTTTATAAATGTCTTGGCTGTAATGAAAATAGCATCCAGCTATTGCCGCCGACGGACAAATGACGCGTAGAGCGTTAATCGCTGCAATCTCGAAATCAACTTTAATTATTTTTGGGTCGTAATTAGATATATTGTCTTTGATAGTTTCGTATAGTTTGTGGTATTTCCTGACGTTTATTCGGAAGCAGTGCATATATACATGGAACCACTTTTGTAAATTGATCGTTTGACCCGATGTTGCCGTGGATAGTGTAAAGTTGGGTTACGGCTGGGGCTTTGGTACCGTTTTGAACGTTCCATCTATAAAAAATGTGCTTATATTTGTAATCCATTCCTTACAATCTGTCGTTATAAAAACTAAAATTTCGTGATCATTGAATAAAATGAATTTTTTGGCTAAATTTTTGGGGATTATGACATCTTCGCAACAATCAAAATTTGAAGAGGCTTTGCGTGCTCTATATAGCGCATCTCTCTTATTGACAAAGCAGTTTGTCAGCGTACTCTTCCGTCCTCAGTGATTCCATTTCTTCGTTGAACAGTAATGAAACAGGCCGATAATCTATGGATACCTTTTCTTTTAAAGCTCTCTTCTTCTCGATATCCAAACTCTGGAAATCTCACAGCAATGCAGTTTCGTTTATTATTGTACTTTCGTCGCTATTCAGTTTAATCGAGCGTTTACAAAAACCCTTCTTCTGGTTCCGCCTTTTAAAATAGTACCGGTACCCAGCGCTGACTAAAATTCTGCCCCCGCTAGTACTCCTTACAAAGTCAAAAGTCTTTTTTAAGTTGCTAGTTACGTTATGAGTCGATTTAATATCATTGGGTTCCATTTTCTTTGGATAATTTAGGCTCCCTATTTCTTGCTAATCAAAAGGATGCCTAGTGGATGCCTACTATTGGAACTAAATAAAAATAATGTCATGACATGACAATAACTGACTCATGTCACTGTGTAACACAATATCAATTATTTTTAAGTACCGCTCAAGGGATTAAAACCTGTTTGTAATATATTATACAGAAAGTGATAATAGGTACCGTAAAACTAGCCAACTATGGTCCTGACCTACAACAATAGTCCAATTTTACTTATCACATTATTCTAAAAATATGATAGCTTTAGCTATAGCTTAAGCTTAGAGCAATCAATTTTAGGCCAAACAGTACACCTAGTAATAATAGCAGTAAGCTAATCATATTATAGAATAATGTAATGAGGCAAACTGGACTATTGTTGCAGGATGGACCATAGTTGGGTAGTTTGACGGTATGCAAACAATTAATATCAGACTGCAATAATAGTACATTATTGCCTAGGCATGGAAGTAGGCAATTGCGGGCTGAGTATTGGATTAAACGGACGAGCTTGCGAGTCCGTTTAAAAATACGAAGCCCGCAATTGCTGTTCCTGCCGAGGCAAATATAGTGCTTTTCTCAAAAATCGCAAGAAAAAAATTGTGTTGGAGTCAAATCTTCATCGCTTGAACTCATTTTTTGAATTGCATACAAACAGAAACTTCATGTAAAAAAACCATCACTCCTTACCGCCTTTTTTGTTTATGACAAGGAGAAACGCAATTCTTGTTTAAAAAAAAACATAAGCTATTCCAGGCACAAATAAAAAAGTTATGTTTCGAGTAAAGTTTGGATGTGTAAGACTTGTGCCCTCATTTTATTATGGCCCTTTTCACTTTTTAAAAAGTTACAAGGTAGATAGTAATGGAATTTGTATGCAACATTGCGGGCTTGTGTAGCGAGCACGCAATGTTTTTTTTTTTTAAATTTGAGAACTGTCAGTAAACTATGTACTTCGCGTCTCAATATGTAGATAGGAATGTCAACATTTCCGGACATTTTTGAGAAAAGTAATATAATATTAGACTAAGTAGGCTTTATATCAGAGGTCCCCAATTTTTTTTGTCTCGTAGACCACTTGGCAATTATTTCGGTTTTGGTGAACCCCTGGTGCAAATCTTTGGGGTCTTTTGCACGGATAAAATGGAAGGTCTAGCCGGCTAAAAATTGACACAGACTACAATTAAAATTTGGCACAGAAAATTATTTATATATTCATAAGAAAGTATTACGTGAGTAAGTATCTACTATCTGTGTATGAATAATTCATTTATTCCATTAATGGAAAGCCATAATTAAAATCACGACCTGCTTAAATGGGATCCACTATCGCGGACCCCCATTTTCATCTCATGGACCCCCATTTTTTATTTCCACTCACATGGACCCCTTGCAGGTCGTCGTGGACCCCTGGGGGTCGATATAGACCACTTTGGGGATCACTGCTTTATATAATGCTAGAATAAGTTGTATCATTGTAATAAGGATGTTAAAAAAAGACTGACTGCTGAGTTTCTTGCGCCGTTTCTTCTTAGCAGTGAGTGCTGTCCTCTTGAAAAGCGCTGGTAGATTTTTAAGTGCCCGTGCGGCCTCCTTTCTGAATAAATGCCTTTAATCTTTTATCTTTTTTTACTTTTAGTGGACAAAGAGCGGATGTTAATATATGCGTGTGAAAAATGAATCATGAAATAAAATGCGTTCAGAAAAAGCGCGACTAATGCTGATTGCTTGCTAAAATAAAACGTTTGGAATAAAAATCTACTAGAGAAGGTAACGTCTGTCAACTTATGGGAATGATATACACGAGTAGGGAAAAATGCGACTGGGATTACATCGTTTGGAATAAAAATCTACTAGAGAAGGTAACGTCTGTCAACTTATGAGAATGATGACATACCCGGAGAGGGAGCAAAAATGCGACTGGGAATACAAAGTTTGGAAAAAATCTACTAGAGAAGGTAACGCCTGTCAACTTATGAGAATGATGATATACACGAGTAGGGAAAACTGCGACTGGGAATACAACGTTTGGAATAAAAATCTACTAGAGAAGGTAACGTCTGTCAACTTATGGGAATGATGACATACCCGGAGAGGGAGCAAAAATGCGACTGGGAATACAACGTTTGGAATAAAAATCTACTAGAGAAGGTTACGTCTGTCAACTTATGAGAATGATGACATACCCGGAGAGGGAGCAAAAATGCGACTGGGAATACAACCTTTGGAAAAAAATCTACTAGAGAAGGTAACGCCGGTCAACTTATGAGAATGATGACATACCCGGAGGGGGAGCAAAAATGCGACTGGGAATACAACGTTTGGAAAAAAATCTACTAGAGAAGGTAACGCCTGTCAACTTATGAGAATGATGATATACACGAGTAGGGAAAAACGCGACTGGGAATACAACGTTTGGAATAAAAATCTACTAGAGAAGGTAACGTCTGTCAACTTATGAGAATGATGACATACCCGGAGAGGGAGCAAAAATGCGACTGGGAATACAACGTTTGGAAAAAAATCTACTAGAGAAGGTAACGTCTGTCAACTTATGAGAATGATGATATACACGAGTAGGGAAAAATGCGACTGGGAATACAACGTTTGGAATAAAAATCTACCAGAGAAGGTAACGCCTATCAACTTATGAGAATGATGATATACACGAGTAGGGAAAAACGCGACTGGGAATACAACGTTTGGAATAAAAATTTGCTAGAGAAGGTAACGCCTGTCAACTTATGCGAATGATGAAATACGCGAGTGAAAACAAATGCAAGTGGGGAAAAATGCGACTGGAAATTTTGCCACGAGGAACTCACGAGTTTGGCGAACTGATCTAGGGACTCAACATATTTATGAATCATTGCAAGAACCATCATAACTTACTTCGTGGTAAGCGATAGCGTGTGACTTTTTAAATTTACTCCTGTAATTTTTGCATTTTATAAGACGGCATTTTCTTCGGCGTAAAATTGAACGTCAGTCGTGCTGTGGCTCGTCGCGTAATGGCGGTGGGTTGTCAGACCTAGTGTGTCTGTGTGACGGTAGCCCAATGATATAATATAAAAAGAGGTAGATATGTTACCTATACGGTATTCCGCGTGTAAAAATGGCCCAGCTTACGCAGACATAATTAGTAAATATTGCAATTACACACTAATTCATAAATGACAAGTGAATGCAGGGTGGTATGCTAATTTCCGGGAGCGAAACAGAGACGAGTGTATGTTGCTCTGCAGACTAGTTCACGGTTCCGTTGACGGCGCAAGACTAAGTAAAGGTGTACCAATTGGCTTGGTTTTAGGGTGCCACTATCGAAGTGCGTATGACATATCTACCTCTTTTTACTATATTATATCATTGTGGTAGCCTGTGAATAACGTAACGAACGAAATTGCCGACCTTGCATGCTTCACACCGTTTCAGTGCAACGTTACGTCCGTATTTGTTTTTAGGTCCGTGCAGACAACGCACAGCCTAAACCGCTGGACCTAGGGACTGGAAATTTGAAGGGAGTATTCCTTGGGATTCCTAGAGGTACATTAAAAAAATATTTTTCGAAAATAGCGGGAAACTAATTTACGCGTTCGATGGGTTCACTAATGTTTGACCAAAAAACGTTTCACCAAATGATTCATTTCACAAACATATCATTTGACAGACCGCTTTTTTTTCCGAAATTGTAAATATTTCAGCATTTTTTTAAAACAAACCTAACCTAACCTATAGGATTCTACACCATGGTCCTGAAATAAATGCTGAAATATTTACAGTTTCGGAAAAAATAGCGGTTTGTCAAATGATATGTTTGTGAAATGAATCATTTGGTGAAACGTTTTTTGGTCAAACGACAGGACCCGTTCGATGTCTTGGCGTCCTGTATTAGTAAATTAATAGCAAAGATTTACCTAGTCAAAAATAAAGTCTAGGTTTTACCTATTTGGGTACCTATTTGGGTTTAGGTTTGTATGTATGTATTGTTTGTATGGGTAGGTACTAGAAAACGATAAACCCACTCATATATTGAATTTGAAATATATAAAAAACATCCAAGACTCAGTAACAAATACTCGCGCACATCACAAAACATTTGCCCCTGTCGGGAATCGAACCCGGGACCACTAGGTTCGTAGGCAGCGTCACTACCAACCAACTATGCTAACCGAGCGGGTGTCGTCAATATAGGTATTCGTTGCTTAAATACAAAAGGGACACAAATCAAAATGTGTCTGTGTTGCATTTAAATTCGGAATGGTATTGTCATTAAGTTTTAAATCGAACTGTATCTCGCTGATACAAAAGCGCCACAAATCAAAAATAAATAAAGTTTGATTTAAAACTTAAAGTAAATAGCATTCCCAATTTAAATGCAACACGAACACATGTTGATTTGTGTCGCTTTTGTATTCAAGCAACGATGTTTTTGATTTGTGGCGCTCTTGTATTTAAACATCGTTAATAGCGTCATGTTATTTGATTACGTTAGGCATGTTAATTTTAGATTTATCAAATTATTATTTTATTTTGTAAGTAACTGGCGCACTATTAATAAGATGAGAATATTGATTCTTATTTAACTCGGGCTAGGTTTTTTTTCTACTTACGGCCGAACCCTATGTTCAAAACCGTGGACAGATAGGCTTCCTAGGGATTAATTTTTTTTGACACATTTTGTATGAACAAATGTCAATTTTTAACTCGAAATAGGTAAGCCTTATCTACATCTATGCGCGGTTTTACCAGGTCACCTAAAATGTATTTTTATTTAATTATTTTTCACACTACATAAACAAAACAAAACAAATTGTCATCAACAATTTCTTGCAAAAAGTAAATAGTGGTTAGGTAAATAGTGTCCTCTTATTTCTGAACGGTGTAAACATACGAACATACATCATCAGAGTTTAATTTTAATACAATTTATAATTGTAAATCTATACTAGGCAAATTCCTATTGTATTGTTTGTACTCTATAGTTAAACCTCGGCTAGCGGTAAAAGTACAAACTCTTACGTTATTAAGCTGCTTGCGTAGTTCCAATCGCTGCCGCTCGATGTCGCTACAATACCCATCCTCGAAATTCAACTTGCTGTGCTTGACAAAAAATAATGCACAATACAAAGATTCAGCGCCCTCTTTTTGGTATCTTTATCACTTCTTGTTGTAAGAAAGGTCTTCATAAAATCATTAGATATAGTTCTAATGATTTTATAGTCTGCCTGCAAGTACAAGAAGAATTGCAATGAAAAAATTAAAACAAACAAAAGTGCAGGTAGCATCTCTGCAGGCGCTTATTTGCAAAATGGCCGCGCCACCTGTCTGCTCGGCGGGTCGAGCAGGGCGCGCAGTCGGTAAAGCAGCGAGGGCGCGCCCCGCCCCCCGCGGCCCGCGCCCCGCGCCCGACGCGAGCCGAACCCCAGTACGATCGAGCGAGACGGGCCGGCCGTACCTGCTATCGACGACCGTACAATGCGTCACACGACGCGATTATGAGGCGAACGCGTCTATTTTCCTCAAATAATCAGTGAAATAATGTAAAACGTCGGTTGAAAAGTAAACTAAAAGCCGCCGCGGCGTCACTGCGTGCCCTGCTGTCCTCCCGCCGGCCGGCGGACGCCGCACGCGACAACGCTTCCAATAAAAAAAACTAAAATTTCGATGTCAGTGAGCGTGAGGATTCTAGTGTCAAGTGTAGTGTAGTTTTAAAATAGTTAAATGGATAAACGGCGTGCAATGCTCGTATGAGGAAGAAAGGCAACCGGAACAACGTAAGTGGAGAGCTTGCTCTCAGTGTTCATTCTGTTGTGTCAGAGCAGAAATGCGGGGTAGCTCGCCCCAGTACCCGGAGGTTTTAACATACGAGTGGGGAGGCCGCTGAGCGAACTACGGAGGTACGGAGGTCTATCCCTCGTATACTCAATGTTTTTTTTATCCCGAGCAGGTCTTTTTTCGAACCCCTTTTTTGTGCGGCGCGTTTTTTTGGAGGGAATGTTTACGAATCGATATCTTGTAGGTTATGATACCCTGGTAGTCGCATTGGATTCTAAGTTTGTGATTTGACGTTATTACTTTGTTTACCGTACTTAAACCGTTAAACTAAGCTTTGCAAAGCTTTGGCGGGAGGTTTTGAGAGTTCAATTAAAAGCTCGTCAATGTTATTATTATCTATACTACATAGTAAATATTGCAGAAGTTCCCATGCCATTCTCCATACACACTTTTAAACTATCTAATTATTCTCACATCTACACAAACCATTACAAATATTTACAACTCTAGTCATGCAGATGAATAAATTCCAAATCAATATGACTCCATTCCAAAAAACTGGAACATAAGTACGTACGTATAGTGTTATGGTAACCTCAAAACTCGTTTGGCTGGAGCCTCTCGACTCCAAACATCGAAACAATCGCTAACCTGTACAATACTTTACAATTAAAACTTGATAGGCGATGTACGTGTAGCCTACAACGGCTACAACATAATAGATACTTAATTGTTGAACAATGACAATATTTAGCCAAGTTTCATATCGTGTTATTGTTTTTTTTTAAATCACGCGAGTACAGGTATGTAAATAAAACGTAGGAGACAAGCCAATGATTAACTATCATGACTATTGGAGTAGGCACTCTGTATTTGTCAATAATAATCAGTATTAGACATACTACATAATTCAATTAAATGGCCATAGGTCATTTATAACACCGAAGTAAACCAAAACAACTTGTTTTATTTTTTAATTTAATAACATTCACTGTAACCAAGACGTAACTGAAGCACTGGTATCATGTTTATAAAAAGACTTAAAAAAAACCCGTAACACATTTAACCGATTTTGAATTTCGAACGAATGTAACCATAAACAAAACGATTTTTATTCTATTTGTTAAAATCTCTTTATTTGTTTTCGTTTATAGAATTAAATATACAATTAAAAGAATATCGTGTCGCCTGTCTTTTCATGAATTTAGTCGTTAATTCGTAGTGTAACCATGTTAGTAAGGATTTGATAAATGCGGGCATCGCCACCGTACGACAGCTAGTCGGAACTGGTATGGCATTCCTCGCGTCGCAGTCGAGCCAGGCTGTGCCAGACGGTGCCAAGAAGCAATCATGGCCAATAAACTGTCTCGACACTACAACTTTGGCACGTAAAATAAGAATTCTACCTTTTGTACATACTCTCGAAGACGTGCGGCTTTAATGGATAAAAGTACCAGTTTGGACGGAAAAAATGGACTGAAACGGAATCTGATTCTTCGAGGTTTCTGGTACCCTAGTACACCAAACGCGACCATGGCCAATCCAGCAACGAAGTTATGCACTAAACAAAATTAGGTTCTCGTAATAGACTGTATTTCTCACTGCATTTGAAGCTTTTCCACCTTTATCAACTTAAATGCTTAGTTTCATATCTTCAAAATCCTAAAAAGATAGTTCGACCTATTTAGCCTCACTGGTGACCTGATTGTGTAAGAGGTTAAGAGATGCCAGCACACGTATGTTTCAAAAGAATCTCGTCTTCAAGCACTTGACTTGCGTTTGACCATGCTCTCATTGGATGGCAATGAGTCCGTATTCCTAGAAAGTGACTCACTATGGGTTAAAGACGTTTGATTCCAGAAATAAAAACAAAAGAGCCTACGTGCTAAGTGCGCAAGATCTTTCAAAGTTATAAAAGTTTGTTTTTATCGGGTTGGAAGTGTTGGTTGTGCTTGTTTAACTTAAGGTTTCTGAAAAAGATGAAGAAAGTAGCTTATTTATAAATCAACAAATACTACAACTATAGACGAAATTCTTGTTTCTGAACACCTATCATCCACGCATATATCGAGCTATGGATGAGCAACTTACACAACTTACCATACCACACACGGTAATAAAAACAACATTTTGCTAATAAACTACAAGCCTGGTTAAATAAACAACCCAATTTATAATATTCCGAAAGCAAGACTCGATCGTCTATCGTAGACAGATGTATTTCAAAAGGGTCCCTTCCTGGAACGGCGCCTATTGTCAGGGGAGGATGCAACGCAACTGTACAAATGACAATACAGCTGTAACTCTTTAATGCAGATATTCGGACTATTACATTCGATATACGAGGGGCGGCTGAAAAGTAATCTACCTAACAATGAAACAAAAGACTGTCGTGGCTAATTTTTTTTTATTTTTCTATATAGTCCCCTGCTAGTAAAATGCACTTATTAAATTTTTCAAATATTGAATTTAAACCATTAAAAAAAAAATCTTTCGGTTTGTCGTCAAAAAAGTCAGTAACCGCAGCCTTCATTTCGTCATCGGTCATAAACCTTCGTCCCCTGAGGTCTTTCTTGAGAAGTCTAAACAGAAAATAGTCACAGGGGGCTAAATCTGGACTATAAGGGGGGTGGTCAATGGTTTCGAAGCCATTGTCTTTAATTGCTAGCTTCGTTGTGCGGGCGGTATGCACTGGTGCGTTATCGTGCAAAATCAGAATACCTTTGTTTAGTTTACCTCGCCGTTTTTCTTTTATTGTCTCTCTTAGTTGGTATAGTAAGTTTGAGTAATAATCAGCATTCATTGTAGTTTTCTTCGGTAAATAATCTATGAGCAAAATCCCTTCTGTGTCCCAAAAGATTGTAGCCATAAGTTTACCTGCCGATGGACAGACCTTGAATTTCCGAGGCGGCTTCTCATCCTTAAATTTCCACTGTAACGACTCTTGCTTACTTTCCGGGTCCCATTGTCGAATCCAAGTCTCATCACATGTTACAATTCTAGAAATTATTTCTTCCTCTTTCCCTCGACTCATCTCCAAAAACTCTTCGCAACATTTGACACGCCTCTCCATGTCAAATGCAGTCAACATTCTGGGGACCCAACGTGCACTAACCTTGGACATGTTCAAATGCTCATGAATTATTTCATTGACTCGCTCTTTACTGACGCCCACATCTCTAGCTATCTCCCACTGCTTCACTCGTCGGTCCTCTAATATAATTTTTTTCACCCTGGCTACATTTTCATCGGTGACGGCCGAAACTGGTCTTCCGCTACGAGGATCATCTTCCAGACTCTCACGACCTAACTTAAACTGCTTTGACCAAAACTTTATAACAAATTCGGAAGAACACAAACTGCCAAACACACGTAACATACGCTGTCTGATCTCCGAAGGCGTATTCCCTTCTTTAGTCAAAAACTTAATCACCGCACGCTGCTCGATTTTATCCATTTTCACTTTTTCTACCGACATGTTTGAAACAATTGTAGGAGACAAATAAACGTGATGCAATAAACAAATGAATGTAATACATTTTGAAAATAGAATAACAAACGAATATAAATCCATACCAGCCAGCATTATTTTTGTATATATTTCTGACCAAGGAGATTACTTATCAGCCGCCCCTCGTACTACTATTTCTGAAATCGAATGGTTGAGTGAGCACACTTGAGCACAAATCGGACCAGTCTGATCTATGAAACTAACGAACTCTTTCTCGAGGCTGAAATGTCAAGCAATGAATTCCTGTTTTAATAATCGTAATTAGTATTTATTGGTATATTTATGATATGACATGTCATATACACTCATTTGCACAAACGTTCATAGCGCTAATGTCCCATCAGGACACCATTACTCACTTATGATTAGCGAAGTTAAAAAGTGACAGCGAAGACTGAAGGCGATTGGACATAATGCTAAAAATGCAAAGTGAAGTTATGAAGTGTAGAAAATATTTTGATTCGACGCGTTGACGTAGATATTGAATGTTTATAAAACTTGTTATTACAGAGAACGTCTTCGAATGTTGATACGGACCGCAGTCATAGTAACGAACGTGGGTTTAATTTTTTTAATTGCATGTGGACAATTCCACGTGTAGTTTGATTGCAAGTGGTTTAAATTACAAGTTATATTTTCCTCGTCGGTAAAAATAACCCTAAACCGAAGCACGTGTAAGAAGAGACTTATGAGTGTGGAGGAAGCCAGGGAAGTTTGTCTGGATCGCAGCAAGTGTAAGATAGGGGTCTCTGACTAACCCTACGGGAAAGAGGCGTGATTGTATGATTGTATGTATGTAAATACAACTGTATTTAAATACCGCAGCTTATGGCTGCTTCCAACATCAAAGGCTTCACTAGAGCGTTGCCAATTGCCGATTGATTCAAAGATCAAGAATGTGAACACCAAAAAAAGGCTCATCGTAGAGGTGTAATCTTGTCAAACCGCTCCTGTCGTGACTAAAGGGTCATTTCCCTCATTTCTGAAGTGCTGTGATGCAGTCTTCTCAGTAGCTACTCTAATTTTTTTACGGGAATTTCCTTAGCGAGAATATGTATGATGGAATTAACTAGTAGGTAGTCTCGATTGTAATAGAAATCAAATCACAGAGTTGTGAAAATGTACACCTATTATAAACGTAACGTGAATCAAATATCATTCATCTACACATTCTACACTCATATCATAAGTCCTCCATTATGCGTTCAAAACCCGTAGGCAATGACCAACATTACCTGTGGTAGTAGGTGACAGCGATGACAGCTGTTAATTTTGGAAGATGTTCCAAATTTGGATTTCGTTACCTTACAATATCGATAACGTAATTTCAAAATTACTTTACAGCTGTCATCGCTGTCACCTACTACCAAAGGTAAGGTAATGCTGGTCATTTGCCTTTCGGCTTCTGAACCCATATTAGAGTATTTACAATATGTGTGTAGATAAAGTATTGTACGAGACTCTGCGTAATTAGCATTACGCAACCGTCACGTAAACTACTATTATTAAATACGATCAAACCAGTATCCGAATTGCGGTTATTGCGGAAATTTAACTTGATAGCTCGAAACGATCCACAGAAACTTGAATTTAAGGTTTATTTTCGTTGAAGCGACTATCACCTTATTTTATATGGAGCCCACTAAGTCTCCACTGGACACAGTACTGCAAATATTCTGCAAAAAATATACCCTGCACTTGCGACAGCTAAACCGAGCTACGGGGCAGCTTTCATACGTTTTGTATGGAGTCGTTGCACATCGTTGTCGCCGGCAAAAACACGTTTTGTGTTGTAATTGTTAGATCAGTACATCACAACCTTTTGCCTTCGCCTGCTGTATCAAAAATGTAATTTCAATACTCTCAGCGTGGTCTCTAAAATAGTACATTATTGCCTAGGCATGGAAGTAGGCAATTGCGGGCCGAGTATTGTTTTAAACGGACGAGCTTGCGAGTAAATTTTTGAGGAAAATGTATTTCGTTGGAGCTTGTTATGTAAACTCTTTAGTTATGAGCATCCCGGGGACAATAATCTCATCCTTGATATCAGTGATCGGATCTATATCTATCTTATAGGATGCAATTTGGGGTGAACGACCTCAAACGTTATGCTTAACATGGATGTGACTCGAGATTTCCCGGAATTTCGGGAAATGGTTTATTGTTAATAATTAATAACTTTTGTCGAGGGTTAAACTAATAGCGCTGGTAGATTCTTAACGTGTAAACGTGCCCGTGCAGCCTACTTACCTACTGAATAAATATCTTTTCCCTTTTATCTTTAACAAAACAAATAAAAAAAATAAAAAACGTGTGCGTCTCGGGACACCCGACAGAAGTAAAATCTTAAACTAATCTAAGTTGAACTATACCCTCCCATATAAGAAGTTATCACTTCAAAAAGTTAACCGGTAACAAAAAAGTTCAAAAGGGACTCCACTTTTTTTTAATCTGAGTACGGGTTCGCATTTGTAGTCCCAAGTGGCCCTCAGATATCGATTTTCAAGACAATCGATCCTGTAACAAAAAAATTCAAAATGGCCTCCACTTTTTTTTAATCTGTGTACAGGTTCGCATTTGTAGTCCCGACGGATCCTCAGATATCGATTTTCAAGACAATCGAACCAGTAAAAAAAAATACAAAATGGCGGCCACTTTTTTAAATCTAATCACGGGTTCGCATTTGTAGTCCCAAGGGGCCCTCAGATATCGATTTTCAAGACAATCGAACCAGTAACAATTGTTTAAAAATTAGTACTATACCGCTGCCGTATGCGTGAGAGAAAGGGAAGCCAGACAGGCTGTCTAGCAGCATGCGTTACGTAACGAAATGGTTCCCAGAAACAAGCGACAACAATTGCTTTAAACAATCGTTATGTACTTATGTGCAAAGATGAGGGAAGAGGAGGCCAGGCGTTGTCAGTCCTATGATGTCATAGCTCGGGAACATAAAGAACTGGACAGACGTCGTTTGGCGAGAGAAACTGCCATGCGACTAAACGTGAAACTGACTGTCAACCTCCAGTAGTGGAGTAAACCACCGAAATGCAAAATTACCGCAAACCCCAGATTACTTCAATGCCGTATTTGCTATCCATATTCTGCATTACTACGATTTGGTGAATACGAATTGGCCAGGAGGCCTAGGACGATGTGATGTAACGGATGTGAGCTAGTCCTCAGTCCGTCAGAGCTATCCCTTTCTATCTACTCTGTAGAGATGCACTGAGCGAAAAGCAACAAAATACAACTTGTGCTAGCCGTACAGATCTACATGCCGACAGGTCGACTTTTGCCTTCCAACAGCGCGCGTTACCCTGCCAGATGTAGATGTTTAGGCGCTGCAGCCGTTTGACGACTGGTGTATACCATCCAATACAACCTATTATACCCTTAAGATTCTTAACGCTAACGTAAACTATTTTCGAAAACTAAAAATGTATGGAATTAACGTAAGCGCTCGACGCAACCGTCCGGCAGCTTACGTCAATGCTATTCATTTTCGAAGGCGATAACGTCCTCGCAATTAGTCTTGTCTAGGGCCACAGTTTAGATAGAAAATAGAAACGTTAAATTATTTCAAGTCATGGATGTTGCATAATTATGCCTGTTTCGGGTTCCGGTGTGGATAAGACTGCCAGCGAAATGTTTCTTGTAAATATGTCACGGGCGAAGGCGGATGAGCACACAGGCCACCTGATGGTAAGAGGGATCTGTGACCCATACACATTTGCACTGTCAAGACTACAATCCGAAGACCGAAAATGCGTTGCCAACCCCGAGGACTAAGATGGAATGCCTCTATGCTAGTAAATTCGTCTTATCTCACACCGGATCACAACAATGCGAATGCTAAGTGATAAAGGATAAGATAGAAGTAATCCAGACAAACCTTGCACAAGGTCCTACCACCACTAAACCTTACGGCAATCCACTTACCCCCTTACTAATAAACGTTGAGTAACGGTGGTATAGCTATACAATGTTTTGTCCCTATCTGTCAAATTCAAATGTTACAATGACAGATAAGGACAAAACATTGTATAGCTATACCACCGTTACTCAAGTAAGGGGGTTAGTGTTCAGGCTTGGCAACTGCGATTATAAGGTTATACATAGCCCAATAGGGGTGTCTGGGTAAAAAAAATATCTAATTCTAGTCCAGATTATCAAAAATTATTGAACACGCATTTTTGCTTTATCAAATCAATCAAAATTGACAAATATAACGCGCATTCGGGAGGGTGGCATAGAGGGTGGTATAGTGTGCCACGGCGTGACGTCACGCGAAACTTCAACGGGCTTTATCTTTTTAATTTTTTGTTTAATTGACAAAAGAAAAAATACGAGTTCAATATTTTTTGATGATGTAAATGACGGACTAATTCGTTTTTTTTAGGACACGAGCCTATTACCATTCGATGGCATGTCTGCTCGTTTGCTTTTCCTATGCTGCTTTTTTGACGACGCGCTGGCCAAGTTGGTAGTGACTGCCTACGAAGCTAGCGGTCCTGGGTTCAAATCCCGGTAAGGGCAGATATTTGTTTGATGAGTGCGAATATTTGATCCTGAGTCATGGTTGTTTTCTATGTATTGAAATATATATTTCTCTATTTAAGTATTTATATCGTTGTCTAGTACCCATAGTACAAGCCTAGAGCTTAGTTTGGGACTAGGTCAATTTGTGTGAGATTGTCCCCTGATATTTATGTTCCATATAATAGGCCGCCAAGTATGACGTTTCAGGTGCGGCTAGGACAAGAGGTCGTTTATGGAATTTCATACAAATCGTGCAGCCCTAGGCCGGCAAAGTCTTCTTTTTAATTTCCATTCCACATAAATTTGTGGCACAGGCATCATGACATTCTGCCACTATGCGTATTAAAAAAAACAATAAACGATTTATTTTTATTTTAGTGTAAACATGGCGGCTGTGTTTATGAACAGGCTAGATAGCTGTTTTTTTTTAATATACTAAGCCGTGCATCCAACCCAAGCGTTTGCATGTTTATCTAAAGTACTAGGAGAACAAAGGTAATTAGGGGAGAATATCGGAACTTAGATCGCAGGCGGTGCGCTGCGGGGCAACGGCGGGCGGGCGGGCGGACACAGCACGGATGACTGAGCACTGTAGGTTACTTTTAATGTTTATGCACTCCTAGTAATTTGACTTTGTAATTTTTGATTTAATTTTTTTAATGAATTATTATTATATTTGATGTTTGAGAAAAGCACTATACATACCTCGGCGGGAAATATGGGTTGCCCGCCTCAGACCTATCCGGCCTCGCTTTGCTCGGCCGTCTATACCTATGTCTTCGGCCGGCAACCCCTTTTGTCCCGGTCTCTGTAGTAATGTACTATATTTATGCTAGAAACCGGCAAACTGCGTCGCTAACAAGAACTATCATTAATGTTGTGAAACTGGTATTGGTAATGAAAAAGTTTTTTGCAACGGTGCATTTAGCTCGCACCTTGACCTTGCTGTCGATGAGTGAAGCGAGCGAGTTTGATTGGCTTCACTTCTAGTCACCTATTGGGCATAGATACGATGCATTCTGACAATTTTAACTAGTGTCGAAATCAGTTTACTCAAGGAGTAGTCAGTTTTAATCCCTAAAGATTAAATACATCACTTTAGTCCGCCTATACAAGGCTATTATGGGTCATTTTAGAGCCTGAGAAGTGAAAAAATGTAAACTCACATTTTGCTCGTATTTCACTCAATATGACGGCGCGGGAGACTGGATTATGAATTGATCTGATATCGACTTCGAGTAAATGTGGCGATAAAATTTAAAAAGTATTTTAAACGGCGAAAAAAATGTGGATCATTCAGAAGTGGGATTTTTTTGTCTGTCCAACTTTAGCAAATACTATTACTGTTAAAATACACAGATACAGATATCGTAATTTGAGGTTTTAACACTAAATAAAACGTAGATAATTGGTCATGTCAGTCACACCAGTCATCCAGCCTCTTCCTACATGATCGACACACATGCCAAATAAAAACGCAGCAAAAGGACGTCAGAAATAAAACTCAACGTAAAACCCCGAGTTAAAACCGTCCCGCTGACATATCACTGGGCAACATTACGGTCACTTTGGGATCAAGATAACGCCAATCTGTAATATTACCTGCTACCTCCGAGCGGTCGAACAAAAGAACAAATATTTGGTGCACGGGCCGGCCACTTCCTCAGGCAGAATCGTACAAGGCTCGGCTACCATACAAAAACGAGCCAATATTGCCTTCTTGGCGTCGAATGGGTTGAGCAAGTTACAATGGGGATGTGCAGCGTGTTTTGATACACTGTTATGAGAGAAAGACAAAACATGTGGAGGCATTTTGAAATTGCTTTGTTAGGACGTTAAAGTGAGTTCGCACCATACGAAAACGGGTCAATCACGGACGTCTATATGAGACAAGTTTGATCGTGAATGGGTTGGATTGTACGATCAAGGCCTTGTCGGAAGGTCCGTTTATACAGTCGTCAAACCTTGCGCCACGGACCACGTTAGTCAGAGGGACCATTCACGTTGCGACTGAAGGACGGTATCAACGTGAATGGCTCGTAGAAAATGTAATAGCCTATACAAAGTTGCTGTAGTACTATCAGTAGGCGTGTAGCCATGAAGCAAACGCTGCTAACGTTTCTGTATTATATCGTCTCGAAACGTATTGATTTCACATAGCAGTCGTCCTATAAATTTGTCGATTTTCGAAAATCGCTAACATAGCGTCATGCATCTTGACTAGGCCCCGTGGCCTCTCTACTCTATTCCACTGAGTAAAACTTTTTTTATTTCGACGTGTTATGGTATTATTTTTGATGCCGTTACTGTCAAAAAAGAGCTAAAAATAATCTACACTTGTATGCAATTGCAAATCAAAACAGATGACTGTAATCGGTAAGTCAAACTCTTTCGTCTTACACGCTGTATTATTAATTATTATGGAATACTGCAGGCCTAGCTAAGATGCAAACGCTGCTAACTTTTCTGTTTTCTATCAACTCGAAATGTATGGAGTTGACATAAGCGGTTGGCACGATCGGTCATATCATCAGCTTACGTCAATCCTATATAATTTGTCGATTCGAAAATCGCTAACTTTGCGTTATACATCTTGACTGACTGAAGTGCTCGTTTAGTTATACGCCTCGAATACACCGTTCATACAATAGTTTTTTTCTACTCGCGTACTATAAACCGCTAATATTGATATTGTTAATGGTATCAGAATACCTATAGCGTAATCGAAGCGTGAAAACAATTCTATAATGAGCGTTGCCATGGTAATAACAGTTCTTTAATAATTATTATATTATGCTACAGAAATTTATAACAAGCCATAGAAACTAGAGCGCGACTCCGTCCGCTTAAAGGCGCATTTCCACCGGTGAAGCGAGACGAGACGAGGTGGCGTGAGAATTTTTAATTTGTATTAAAACACTCAGTTCCTCTGCGCGCGCGCTTTGTGGTTGCGCGATTTTTCAATACAAATTTCAATTCTCGTCCCGCCTCGTCTCGCCTCGCCTCGCCGGTGGAAAAGCACCTTAAAAATCGTTAATCGCTACACGCGGAAAATAAATCCTTATGTCCTTCCTCGGAGTTAAAGCTATCTCTATACCAAATCTTATAGTAATCGGTTCAGCGGTCTAGCCGTGAAAGCGTAAGAGACAAACAAACAGACTTACTTTCACATTAATAATATTAAATATGGATTAGTATGGATGCTATGCCAAGTAAGATGAATTAGAAATGAGCTATTTGCTGTTGCATGCTAAATTGACTTGCTAAATCATTTTTTAACTCGATGATTTGTTTGTCACTTTCTGACCAGTATTTAAGTGCGAGAGTGACGGACGCTTTATCCACCACGATAAAGGCGACCATAATACTGGTCCTGGTTTAAGAAACCAAATTGTGGCGTTATCTATGTAAAGGGACCTTATTGTCGATGGCGCTTACGCCGCACTGCGTCACGCGACGTTGTATTTATATCGGAGCATCTTTAATAATGGCGGAAGCGCCATCGACAATAAGGTCCCTTTTCATATATAACGCCACAATTAACAGTTGTTATGAAAGTCCTATAGGTTTCTGGTACGCTTTGTCTGACTTTAAAATTGATTATTTTGGGAATTCTTTTTAGGGTTCCGTAGCCAAATGGCAAAAAACGGAACCCTTATGGATTCGTCATGTCTGTCTGTCTGTCTGTCTGTCCGTCCGTATGTTACAGCCACTTTTTTCCGAAACTAAAAGAACTATACTGTTGAAATTTGGTAGGTTGATGTATTCTGTGAACCGCATTAAGATTTTCACACAAAAATAGAAAAAAAACAAGAAATTTTGGGGGTTCCCCATACTTAGAACTGAAACTTAAAAAATTTTTTTTTTCATCAAACCCATACGTGTGGGTTATATATGGATAGGTCTTCAAAAATCATATTGAGGTTTCTAATATCATTTTTTTCTGAACTGAATAGTTTGCGCGAGAGACACTTCCAGTGGTAAAATGTGTGTGTCCCCCCCCTGTCACTTCTAAAATAAGAGAATGATAAAACTAATAAAAAAATATGATGTACATTACCATGAACACTTCCACCGAAAATTGGTTTGAACGAGATTAGTAAGTAGTTTTTTTTTAAATAGGTCATAAATCGTAAACCGCAGTTTACCTTTCACGGAAGCGTTCATGGGCGAGTCCGACTCGCACTTGGCCGCTTTTTATATTTGTCTAGTTTTAATAACATTTAATATTGATCACGATTACCCAAAACATCTACTTAGCTAGTGCGTTAGTAGCGTTTGAAATTTTCTAACACGCGGCAGTATCGTGGGAGCTAGAATTATAAAACTAATTAAATTAATTGATGTGTACTTAGTCTTATTTTAAATATCAGTTCCAAAGATTTACTCGTATTTACATCTGTACGGTCACGAACGATAATTTGGGACCCATTTAAAAAAAAATTGGATTGAAGTCGTCAATGTCATTAGAGATGCCAAATCATTTGTAACTTTTAGGAAACTCAACCTTATTGTTGTAGAATGTCAGATTGACTTTGGACCTAAGGTGGGTCCCAAATTTAAGTTCTTTACTGTACAAGAAAATTGGAAGACGGCTAAAGTTTCTTTACTAACAAACCGATAATAACAGTTGAAAAATAACTTTAACAAAAGCAAGCTTTCAAAACCCGACTGTTGCTAACCAACTTTAAATCGTTATAAATCCTAAATGATCATACAAAATGAAAAATTATGAAAGAAACCTAAAGATGATTTTTAAATCCCCATTCAATGATACCCCACTTGTCATATTTGGTCGACTTTTTTTAAAAAAATTGCACAATATGGCGTCTGGTTGCCGCCATACTGAATTTTGATTACTGTCATATCTTCAGTGACACTCACCAGATTAAGGCAAATCGATTGACATAACAATCATGAAAATCGGACAACGGGTTTAGTTTTTATCGTGACACAAAGGAACAAACATACATATATAGGCTGTGAAACACATTACCCTCCTCCTTCGGCAGTCAAGTAAAAAACTGAACCGTAGCGTAATAAAAGAAAAGATTCAGGATAAAATATTGATAGTTGGTGCTTGGACAGACAGACACCGCTACCTCGGGCGAGTGCAAGATGCACCTGCAGGTACCAGGAGTTCATGGCCCCGAGGACACGCGAGCGGGGCACGCGAGCTGTCCACGCTGATTATCCTCCGATAGGGTTATCTCTATCGCTACGTAATATAAAACAAAGTCGATTACCCCGTCTGTTTGTCTGTATGTATATTCGTTATCTGTAAAACACGCAATGGATTTTGACGTAGTTTTCACCATCGGTTGGATGAGTTTTCACGGAAGGTTATACGTATGGTATAATAAAGGGCATTGGGTAAATTTGTTTGAAGAATATTGTCATTTTTTTTTTCAGCGGACACTCATGATTTTTACAGTTATTTAGAGGACCTCTAAATACACATAGATTTATATAATTTATGGCGTTAAATAATATCGGAGCGGAGATTTTAAAGATTTAAGTATTAAGTTTTTAGTACAAAAGTACGCCCAAGTATGAATATTCAAATATCTCGGGTCCGATGCACTTAAGAGTATTACATTACATAACAAAATATGTTTATTTTTAATTATTCTATCATAATTTACCACTTTTAAGAATGGCCGCTCACCTTGAAATTGTATGCATTTTACAAATGACAACACTTTTACCCAAACCCCTTTGGTTGATGTATATTTTTGACGTCTAGACAGTATATAAATATCACCAAGACGGATCTATGGATGTTAATCGGAGGTATCAATATCCATAGCTTCAAATCGCGCACACACACGACCTTAGTAAGTAGCATAAAGGCGTACTCGTATTTTTGACGTCTAGGTTAATAATTATATATATTTATTTATTTATAACATTTATTTGATAAACATACACTGCAATACAAAAGGCATACCTGCCTTATTTGAAAAGAAAAATTGCTAAATGTTGACTTTTTAACTTTTTTGAAACTTTCGGATATCGTCTACATATAGAGATTAAAAAGTGGGGAAAAACGCGAATGGAACAAAAAATATTAGGAAACCAAAATTTTGGATAGGTAATCTATACACTCGTAAAATTCACTAAATGCATGTGACTTACTCATAATCTTCAATAAGGTACTATTTGATGTTCTACCACTCTCATTTATCCTTTACAAATTAGGGAATATGACCCTTATTGACATTGAGAAATAGTTTAAACTTTGTTTAATTATGTACATTTTATAACACTGCTTCACACGAGGCTAAGCTAAAGCATATTATTTCCTCATTGTTACTTTATTGCTTAAAAGTCAATATCTCATTGTGCGTCTCATTGCTTACCGCTTCTATTGTACAAATTAATAAAATGTAATAAATATATTTAAGTAGGGTCTATATTGACTGACATAATTATTTTTAGTCATAATGTGCTTTACGTCATAATCATCGCAAGTCATAACGTGTTTTTTTTTTAAAGAAAGTGTTATTTTTTCAGGATTTTTATAAATCAAACCTAACCTAACCTTGTCTACACGTTAGATATTTCAGAACTTCTGAAAAGTTTACAGTTTCAGCGATATAAAAAATTATGACTATCAAACATTATGTCAACAATTACATTATGACCAATAAAATTATGGGAAACAAAGGGCTCCCAATTTAAGTATGGCACTCAAGAACGTTTCATAAAGTGTAATTTTTGTAATACTTACAAGATTGTATGTTACCTAAATAATTAAAAAAAAACTTTTAGTATATTTTCTTCTTAGTCGTTAATGGTAAACAAAACTATCTCAGAGCCTACTTTTAATCGGTCTCTATGCTCGTATTCCTTCTCCTTATCATAGAAAAAAAAAACATTTTCTGAAAAGTTTTTGACGTAGTGCAACCCTAAAACCCTATTCTGCGAACGCCTGTATCGTCGAGTCGATACGCTGCCTTATAAATATCTATAGGGCGAGGTCACAAATAAAAAAAACATACGCACTGCTAGATAAAAACAGTATCAACTCAAAATCCTTGCTAGTTTATTTTCAAGTTCATAGAATTTGTATTAAAGTTTATTTTAAAAAATGATTTAAAAAACAAAAAACCGTCTTCAAAACCGCAAAAAATAACTTCTTTAAAATTGTAGGCACCTAATAGGTTAGTCAAACTGATGTCGACTTTTTTGAAGGCGGTTTTTTGTTTTTTAGAACATTTATTTTATTTTATACTTTTTAGTGATCATAATACGCTGCTACGTAGTCCCACTTCTTAGTTGAAATGAAACTTTAACTTATATCAAGCGCGCCGCAAGCAACGCCGCGGGAAATTCATAGTCATATTTGAACAAGTAAATATTCTTCGTTGTAGTCGCTCAACTATCTTAATCGAGATATCTTATCGCCACCCTTGAAATTTGTACCGTTAAGGAGTTCCGGTGGCCATCTGTGGTCTTCATCATCAGTTCCACTACACCAAAGGATACTTTCTGAATGCAAATGCTGGACTTGTTACTAAAAATACTAAAATCGCTATATGTTTGCCTACAATATTTGAGGAGTTCCCTCAATTCCTCACGGATCCTCTCATCAGATTCAGATTTGGTGACAATGGGACCACCTCGAAAGTATACATAGAGTATATAAACTAAAAAAATAAAATGAAATCGGTCGACAATTGACGGAGTAATCGGTGAACATATATAAAAACAAAATACATACAGTGGAACGTATAACCTCCTCCTTTTTTGAAGTCGGTTAAATAGAGTTGAATTTTGAGTTACTACTGTTTAGATCTAGCGGTGCGTATGTAAATTTCACACATACATACATGCGGCATAAACGGCTTAAATCTTATCTGTCCTTGAGCGGTCGCTACCACCATCTTACCCTGTAAACTGCCGCCAAACAGCAGTGTTCGCGTTGTTGTGTCCCGGTGCGGTAAGACTACCGGTGAAACTAGCAGAGAGGCATTCCATTTAAGTTCTCAAGGTTGGCAACGCATCTAGTCTTGAGATTGTCATCCTAAGATTAGGCTTCAGAGTCAATTTACAGTCAGCTGGCCTGTGTCTTCTGTTGCCTGGCCAAAAACTAGAACAATCACAAGAATTTCGGCCCTGATCTCGACTGTTAGGCTGCGGCTCCACTGAGGCGGAGACGAGCGGAGCGGTGCGGAGCTGTGCCAATATTAAACAATAGAATCTAAACTAACGTGCGCAAGGCGAGCTCCACGTGACCGCATGCGCCTTCTATTGGTTAATATTGGCACAGCTCCGCACCGCTCCGCTCGTCTCCGCCTCAGTGGAGCCGCACCCTTATGCTCTTTTCAAGTAGGGTTACCATATGCAGAAATAAAAAGTCCCAATGCCCCCTACGCATTATCCTTCCGTGCCATCCCTCCACGATGCACGACGCAAAACGATAGTGCGTAGGCTTGCTGGACGTCAATAATCACGGTAATAATAATAATAATTGACGTCCAGCAAGCCTACGCACTATGGTTTTGCGTCGTGCATCGTGGAGGATAATGCGTAGGGGGCTTTAGTGACGATTTTTCACCCACAAGTTTGAAAAAGGAACGAGTTAAGTGTTTCTAAAATGTGTTTGAGTGCGGTCGTAATCTTTAAAAGATTTGATGCACTGTGATGTGATCATTGTATGCCTTTGGTATCTTGAAGTGCAAGCTTGTATGTAAATAGCAACATAAAAAGGTGTATTGGCAGTTCGGACAAAATTGGGGCGCTCTGTTCGAAGTGAAATTGACAATATGATCCAATTCGTGACCCACGACGTAAAAAGAGGGGTGTTCTAAGTTCAAGGTGTTTAGCTGCATGTGTTTATGTATCTGTTTGCCGGTCTATGGTATATTGTAGCTCCCAAACGGATGGACCGATTCGGACGCGGTTTTTTTTTAATAATGCTAGTTTTATCAGGGGCTAGGTTTCATAAAAAACGATTGGGATAAGAGATATGAACTTTGAAAGTAGGGTTTTCTATTAAATTTCTATTTACCCGAGTGCGTCACATGAAAATATTTACTTAACCTGTCACCTCAAACTTGTTATGCCGAGTTATGCATGCACCAAAGAGGTGTAGTAGAGTGACTTGGTCGCAAAATTACTGTCTTGCAAGATGATCACTTCGCTTGCGTTACTATGGTCTATTCCAATAGACTTGTCTTATTTAGTAAACACTTTTATAACCTCAAAGTGCGCCCTTTTCGCCTAAAATAACAATTTTGTCGTAAAAAAAACTATCCATGATGTAAAACCAAGAAAATGGTGTGGAAAATGTGGTCTCTAGTTGCTTTATTCAGCTGAAAACGGGCGTTTTATCCAAAAATTATGCATTTTGAGGTTATAAAAGTGTTTACTAAATAAGACACGTCTATTGGAATGGACTATAGGTAGTTTAGTTTCGCTTTCGTGTGGTCACTTCAAATGCCCAAAGGGCAAATTGCCTAAGAATAGGAACCCCGCCGTGCGGTGCTCCGTCGACTTTGCTAAGAGATATAAAATGAAAATAGCAATGTGGTCATTTTGAGATGTAAGCTACAAGCGATGTGGTCAGTTTGCGACAGCCATTCTAATACTAACCCGCACCAAAGTCCGCTCTTTTCTCCGCGAGCCGATTGAGGTCGAACGAAAAAGTTCAAGATCACGAGCGGAATGTTGCGATAGTGTTATCACCGCACCGCTCTTCGCTCGTGGGAAAAGTGATTGTTCGTTATTGAGACTTTCAAATTGTTTTACACTGCGGTGGATAGATGGCGCGGGCGCGGACGAGAGTTTACGTCCAAGCGTTTGGTGGCATTAACTCTGTTAGTTAGCGATTTTCGAAATCGAAACAAGGTATAGGATTGTCGTAAGCTGATGACTGATGACAGATTGCGTCGTCTGCTATGTCAACAGTATTCGTTTCGAGTCGATAGAAAACAGAAACGTTAGCTGCGTTTGAATCTTGGCTGAAGCGTTTCTACAATAGTATAGAATATAATAGAAAACATTTATTCGTAGCAGGTGGAAAGAAGTGGTCTCTGCCTACCCCTCTGGGAAACAGGCGTGATTTAATGTATGTATGTACATATGTATTTATTCAACACAATTACAAGGAGTAGATTTTTGAATCTCACATCAGTGACGTCATCAGATTAATGAGTAATTTTATAATTTTATCACTAGGTGATTTTGTTTACGATTGGGGCACTCTGTTTTGATATCATAGGCGTGAGATTCAAATATGTAATGGGGTTTGGGTAAAAGTGTTGTCATTTGTAAAATTTATACATTTTCAAGGTGAGCGGCCATTCGTAAAAGTGGTAAATTATGATACAACTATTAAAAATAAACATATTTTGTTATGTAATGTAATACTCTTAAGTGCATCGGAGCCGAGATATTTAAATATTCATACTCGGGCGTACTTTTGTACTAAAAACTGAATACTTAAATCCTTAAAATCTCCGCTCCGATATTATTTAACGCCATAAATTATATAAATCTATGTGTATTTAGAGGTCCTCTAAATAACTATGTAAAAATCATCCACGGCCGCTGAAAAAAAAAATTACAATATTCTTCAAACAAATTTACCCAATGCCCTTTGTAGAAATCAGCTTAAATCAGCCATTTTGGGGAGCTTTTCCCGTTAACTTTATCTAGTCGTATGTTTGCCGATCAGGATTTCAAACAATCACTGTTTTCTCTATTTGTAATTAAGTGAAAATTAGTAGGTAGGTTAGGTTAGGTTAAGCTGTGTAAGTTTATTTCTGTAATAGGGAATTTCAAACGGGTCTATATTGACTGACATAATTATTTTTAGTCATAATGTGCTTTAGGTCATAATCAACGTGTTTTTTTAAAGAAACTGTTACTTTTTCAGGATTTTTATAAATCAAACCTAACCTAACCTAGCCTTGTCTACACGTTAGATATTTCAGAACTTCTGTAAAGTTTACAGTTTCAGCGATATCAAAAATTATGTCCACAATTACATTATGACCAATAAAATTATGGGAAACAAAGGGCTCCCATTTCGAACAGAAAGAGCGTGAATTTTTTTACTTAAAAAAAATGGGTAATTTTCTTATCAAACCTGATTAAAACTATTATCATAATTTTGTGGGTTTACGTGCTTTAGTTATAAAATACGTAGGTATATTTTTTGTTTCGTAACATGCACTAATCACGTCACTTCGCAGTGCATGCTCGTTCTTGCACTCGCACGCGCGTCTATTGAATTTCAACTTTAATACTCTGTAATAAGAGCCTTTCCAATTGCGTTCGTGAAACAATTCAACTATAATATAATCCATAATTAGACGACCCAGTTTGACAACTCGAAATTCACGAATGTTACCAAAGTACAAGTCAAGTCTCCTTGAAGCCAGTTCGTCAAGCTGTTCTAATTAGACAATCATTCGGATGAGGATATTTAGTCATCCTATTACCAGGTGTGTTATTCTCTCAAAAAACGGCGGCCGCCGGTCGGACGGACGAGCGAATAAAAGCGGCGAGTTTAAGTAGTCCCGTCCGACCGAACAAAACACATTTTAGCGCGTGCATTGTCAATTAGGGAGCCTTATACGTTAGTGAAGTCATGCTGCCAAATTGAATACACGCGCTAAAATGTGTTTTGTTCGCTCTGTCGGGACTACTTAAACTCGCCGCTTGGACCTTCACTCGAGCGAACGATCACCTTTGCTTGTTCAGAGAATCACAATCCTGGAGTTCAGAACATGTAAGGGTCTGTTCGAATGTGGCATGCCTTACGGTCAGAAGTTAATTGAAAAAGTAGTGCTGTTCGTATTAATATAAAAAAACATGGCTTGCGATATCGAATACTTACTTGATTGTCCTCAGTCACCCAGTTTATTATTTTATATACATATACAGGGTGGCCGGACCATTGACGTCCAAAAGTAAAATTTAGTTCCCTCGTATCGTGGGGTATCCGAATCACCCCGTGTATGTTCCGCGATTTTAACACAAAAAGTTGTCATGAAAGTTCATAATTATTCTATGAATGTAATAAACCACTGAAAAAATATTAAAATAATACATGAACTTAAGGGTTTTTCATAAGAACCCTTAAGTTCAGGAAAAATTAGCAAAATTTTGATTATAATGATCAATATCTCCGAAAATACTGAAAATCGCGGAACACACATGGGGGTGATTCGGATACCCCACGACACGAGGGACCTAAATTTTACTTTTGGACGTGAATGTTCCGGCCACCCTGTATACTAGAGACTCCCGCGATTTCTTACTCGTAGAATTTCCCGCTACTTCCCCTATTTCTTCCCGTTGGGGGACGATTTTCGGAAAATTCCTTTCTTAGGGCGCCCCTATACTTCGATTTTTTTAGCATTAGAAAGACCTTTACAGAAGTACAGTCTGTGAGCATTTAGAAGGTGCTTCGCGTTGGTACTGCTCTCTCACTCGCTCTTAATAAAAGCGTATGAGAGAGAGTGAGACACAAGTACAAACCCGAAGCAACTTCTAAGAGCTACCGCACTGTAAGTGTGAGGTTTTTTATAGAACACGTTTTACGATACCTGCCGTAAATGCGGCGGAACAAGTAGAAAACAATAAAAAAATTTTTTTGGAGCATTTTGCATTATTATTAGACGATAGCCAAATGTGTAATTTGCATTTACGTATAGGGATTATTTAATAATAAAGCATTAATATTTTTAACCGACTTCAAAAAAAGGAGGAGGTTCTCAATTCGTCGGGTTTTTTTTTATTTTTATTTATGTTCCCCGATTACTCGAAGACCACTGGACCGACTTGAAAAATTTTTTCGTTGTTCGAATGGGTATACTTTCTAGTTGGTCCCATTGTCACCACGTGAGGATCTGATGATGGGATCATGGAGAAATCAAGAGAACTCCTCAAATATTATAGGCACACCTATAGCGATTTTGGTATTTTTCACTGTAACACATGCATTTGCTTTTGAAAAGTACTATATGGTGAAGTGGAACTGATGATGAAGACCACAGATGGCCACCGGAACTCCTTAATTTCAAGGGTGGCGATAAGATATTTCGATAAAGGAAGTTGAGCGACTATGACGAAGCACATTTAGGTTTAAATATGACTATGACATTCCCGCGGCGTTGTCTGCGGCGAGCTTGAAATGTTCTATAGTTTCTTATTAATATTTAGAAATGGAGCTACGTAACAGCATAAATAGGATCACTAAAAAGTATAAAATAAAATAAATGTTTAAAAAAACAAAAAACCGCCTTCAAAAAGCAAAAAATAACTTCTTTAAAATGGTAGGTAAATAGGTCAGTCCAACTGAAGTCGGCGTCCAACAATATTTTAACCAAAAGCAGACTTCAGTTCGACTGACCTATTTACCTACCATTTTAAAGAAGTTATTTTTTGCTTTTTGAAGGCGGTTTTTTGTTTTTTTAATATTTGTGTTATTTTTAATCTATCGCAAAAAAATGGCATGATAAAAAACCCACAGAAGCAGAGGTTTCAAACAAATGGAACGTTTTAAACGCATATATTGCGACTAAATTGAAGAGGTCGTGTCCCACATCAATAAGAGTTTAGCGTTTTGACATTTGCAATCGGGCGATTAAAATGTCCGCTATTATATTGTTCATGTTTGTTTTTAAACGTCACTCTCATGTCGTATGTCATGCGAATGCGAGCGCGATACGTTGTCATTATCCCGGAATCTTGTTGTTTTGAGTTTTTAAGTTTCATTGTTTTCCGTTAAAGTTATTTGTTATTGTTGTTGTTATTCTGTTGGTATTGTTATAATATCTTTCGTTGGTAGTGCGATTCACCGCCGATGTATCCATCCAAAGCCGACCCGAGTTGGTCGCAACGGAGGAAGCCGCCTCGGAGTCCGCCAAATATTTTGCCATCACCCAAGAAAAAACGGACCAAGCAAAATCCGCTTTCCGCTAATGAAAAGTGAATCAACATTTACAAATTGGTTTCGGAAGTGTTTGATGAAACAGGTTTACGACACCTGCTTCTTTGTTTACCAAATTTCTAATGCTGAAAAGATTAAAGTATAGACCTCATAAGGAGCCTATGTGCCAAATTTGGAATCTCTAGACCCAGCGGTTTGGGCTGGGCGTTGATATGTCAGTCAGAAATAGTGCTTTTGACAACTACTGAGAGGAAATAAAATAAAAATTCATATTCAAAACTCAAATTTTAATTCATGTTAAAATGACATCACTGCCAATTTTACCATAGATAACTTTTTTTAATCTGGACCCCTATTCTCGTGGCACTCGAGATTAATAAACTAACATGCGAGATGAAGATGTCAACTCCATATAAAATTGTATTTGTTTCGCCATATCTCCCATGTAATTTCATCTCTAGTGGTTCGAGATTAATTAATAATAATTGTTTGAATTACATTTAAAAAAAAACAGTGACATAGTTTTTAGTCTGTGTATCTTTTAGCAAAAATACACCTAATATTTTACGACACAAAATTGTGTCTTCTGATTGGTCGATTTCAATTTTTCATTTTAAGGAGCTATGACACAAAAATTGATTGATTGATTTTCATTGGTTCTTGACCTGACTGGTTTGTGACCCCAAACAAGACCATCTATGGCCATATTTCCGAGCAGTGTTGTGAAAATATATTATTGCTGGTGATATTACATTACACTATCACAAAAGCGAATCTATCCCCTTGAGGGATCTCTTCCAAGTGACGTACACAGTGTAACTCAAGAGTTGACATAGATCATGTACCTAGGTCGAGTCTATAATGAAACTTTGACATTTCGTTAAAATCACTATTAAATTTCATACTAATTGTTGTACTATCTTTGATTTTGTTTTAAGCAATTTTTTGCACGTCAAAGTGTCACTAAACGCCGATAGATGGCGCCACAAACAAGAAATAATGAAATATACTATTTACCGTCTACGATTTTCCTGAACGATTTTTTTAAGTAAACGGTATCTCATTTAGGTATCAATTTTATCATACATAACACATACAAAAAAACCCGTCCTAATCGTTCCATCCGTTTGTGAGCTAAGATGCCATAGCCAGACACAGATATACAGACATACATATACATACGTTAAACTTATAAATAACACCCCTACTTTTGGTAGGGGGTTAAAAATCACTAGTATTTGATCGCTACGACAGAACTTCACACTGGCATACATTGCATACACGGACTACTAAAATGACCTTCTAATATTTGAGTTGCCCTAGTGGAGTAAAAACGGAAATCATCATTGAACACCAGTAAAAGATACTTTTTCCCATAAAAAAGGGGGACTCGATAAAACGATAACTTTAGCGATTTTCGAATATTGACAAAAGGTATAGAGTTTACAGAAGCGGCCGACGCGTTAGTCAGATCGTCAGCTCACGTCAATCCACATTTTGAGAGTTTTCGAAAATCGATAACTAAACGTTACCTTTACCTGTCCACTAATATATAAATTTTTGACATTGACTTTTACCAAATTATTATTGTTCGTCGTGTATAGTATTTGTTTGTTTCTTTGACGATCATAATACGAATTATTTAAAATTGACGTTTGTGCAACTGTAAGATTAAATCTAATCTTTATCTAAATCTGATCTAATCTACCGCTATGCGTCTTGGCTAGGCACCAAGAAGGGTTATTTGTGTAAGGAAACTGTCGTACCTATTCCTACGTGTCTTACTATTAAGTAAGTTCGCTTAACCTAACCATTAAGTCACGGAACGCATAACTTAGTAGAGTTCTTCGCTTCGGTCAGTATCAGACATACCACCCTCGCATCTTTCTGCTTCCCTGTGCCACAATTTCCAATATCAGATGAAATATACTGACAATTCTTAGTCACGTCAAATATTTTTGTGATGAGTGCGAGTATTTTTTCTGAGCGAGTATTTATTTCTCTATATATTTAAGTAAGTATGTTTATCGTAGCGTAGTACCTATAGTACACGCCTAGAACTTAGTTTGGGACTGGGTCAATTTGTATGAGATTGTCCCCAAATTTTTTTTTTATATTTTAATATCGTTTACAATATTGTCTATTACATATCTTCTTTACATAGTATATAACTTCTTTTAAAATGGTATGTCAGTCCAACTGCATTCGGCTTTTGGTTTAAAATATTGTGGGACGCCGACTTCAGTTGGACTGACCTACCATTTTAAAAGAAGTTATTTTTTGCATTTTTGAAGGCGGGTTTTTGTTTTTTTAAACATTTATTTTATTTAATACTTTTTAGTGATCCTATTTATGCTGTTACGTAGCTTCACTTCTAAATATTAATGAGAAACTATAGAACATTTCAAGCTCGCCGCAGACAACGCCGCGGGAATGTCATAGTCATATTTAAACCTAAATGAGCTTCGTCATAGTCGCTCAACTACCTTTATCGAAATATCTTATCGCCACCCTTGAAATAGGTACCGTTAAGGAGTTCCGGTGGCAACCTGTGGTCTTCATCATCAGTTCCACTTCACCATATAGTACTTTTCATAAGCAAATGCATGAGTTACAGTGAAAAATACCAAAATTGCTATAGGTGTGCCTATAATATTTGAGGAGTTCTCTTGATTTCTCCATGATCCCATCATCAGATCCTGACGTGGTGACAATGGGACCAACTAGAAAGTATACCCATTGGAACAACGAAAAAAATTTTCAAATCGGTCCAGTGGTCTTCGTAACATACATTAAAAAAAAAAACGACGAATTGAGAACCTCCTCCTTTTTTTGAAGTCGGTTAAAAATGAAGTCGCTCCCGCTGTCTGTTCGCGTAGATCTTTTAAACTACTCAACGGATTTTGATGCAGTTTTCAGCAATGGATAAGAGTGATTCAAGAGGAAGGTTTAAATGTACTTATAATAAATTCTGGATTATGTACGGGAGGTACAGAAAACTCACATAAACCGAAGCGAAGCGAGGGCGGGTTGCTAGTTACGCATAAAACTATTCCGTGATTGACTGACTGACACAACGTACAGCCTAAACGGCTGGGGACTTAACTTTTGGAGGGAATATTTCTTGGGAGACCTAGAAGTAGGTAGTAGGGGGTAGGTGGCGGAATCGTAATTCTACGCTTACAAAGTCGCGGGCGTCCTCTAGTTTTACTATAAGGCTATCCTATCTATCAACTTCAAGCGGCACCCGTGTCAATAGCCCCAAGCATGGGATGCGGTAATTAGAAAATAAATATTATTCAGCCAAAACCAGAATCAGAAGCTGCCAGCTCAGCCATTTTCAAAACTCCGCGATCGACCTTTGAGACCCTGAGTTACCATGTTTTTTGTTGTTTCCTTCTGGTGAGGCATGTTTTCCTGGTGCAGATGTCGGTGGGCCTGTCGCAGCGGCGCGTGCCGGCGCTCGACGACGCCGCGGGCGTGCCGGCGGCCTGGAAGAGCGGCAACCCCGAGCCGCCCTTTTCGTCGTTCGCGCCGCCGGCCGGCTCCCCGGCCGGGCCGGCGTTCGCCGCGTCCCCGGCGCCGTCGACGCCGGGCCCGGGGTTCGCAGGCCCGCCGTACGCGGCGCCCGGGCCGTTCGGCTCGCCGTCGGCCCGGCCGGGCTCCGGCGGCGGCTTCCCGCCCGGCCCGCCGCCGCAGCAGCACTTCCCCGGGCCGGGGTTCGCGCCGCCCGGCTCGCCGTTCCACCCGCACCCGCCACATCCGCCGATGCCGCCGCACCCGCACATGATGGCGCCGCTCCCGCCGCCAGTTGACAGGTAGGCTTCTTGTTGTTTATGACCGCCTAGTACCACTGACTACGTTCTGCCCTAAAACAAGGCTGATGAATTGCGACCTTGGTAAAGATACACGGCCGAATATGTAGCGTTTACACGGTACGCAGCTGACGGGTACCTATTGTAAATTCGTCGACGAGCTTGCCAGAGAGTTGTTTCAACGAACACGGCTGCCCACAGTGCCGTGGTGTCGACGCTCTTCATACGAAGATATTTCAGTCATTTACAATTTTTTTTTCTTGTTTGCACCTTGTGCGACTGGTAAAAGCTTGTGTAAACTGCCGCCAATCAGCAGTGTTCACATTATTATGTTGCGGTATACGTAAAAGACGTCCGGTGAAATGACTTGCATCGAGGCATTCCATCTTTATCCTTGGGGATGACAGTGTATCCTGAGTTTACAATCCATGGGCTTCAGAGCTTCTCTCACTATGCCCTAATTAATGAATTCACTGAAAATGCTTCTGTTATTTATATTTGTGTATTAATTTACGTAGTGATGCTTTGTCGTAGTTGTATTAAACACTATAGTGACGAATAAAGTGTGGCTTTTTTGCACACATGTGCATTTCCGCTAACAATTTATACAATTAGCCCATGACCTTGCATGCTCCGGTTTGAATAGCCTGCACATTGCATTAACTCGTCGTAAGCGTTAGGATCCGAAGTGACCGGTGACCATCAGTTTCGTCTGGGGAATATCTTGATCAAAGGCCATTGGCTAATCGTTGGTGGTTACACTTATTCTGTTTTGAATTTCTGTATTCCTGGTTATGGGAGTAATTATCAGAGATCGGAGTAGGTAGAGCTAATTTGCCTAAACTTGACGCATATTCATTCATGCGTGAGAGAGATGGGAATACATTATTGAATAAACATGCATCAAGTTTAGGCAAATTAGCTCTACCTATTCCGATCTCTGGTAATTATACAGGGTGGTACTCGTTAAACTGTTTCACCTATAAATTAACCTTAAATTTCATCCCTTTCAATATGTACAGTTTATCGAGTACCACCCTGTATTCGTTTTTTTTTTTTACTTTTGGTGATGAGAGCCTAGTCCTATCAATTACAGTATAAGGCTTGCACATCCATGAAGTTTCTCAATTTTGATAATGTTGACAGCAGTAAAAAAGGCAGTTATTATTTTTCCTTAACACGCAACAAATAGGTTTAGCATTGTTTTATTTCGGTGTACATTATCAATATTCAGAATAGTACATTGTTGCAGAGGATAGAAAGTACACGATTTTTGGACGAGTTTACGAGTCCATAAATTGCACTTTCTACCGAGGCAGACATAGTGCTTTTCACAACTACTGAGAGGAAATAAAATAAAAATTCATATTCAAAACTCAAATTTTAATTCATATGAATGTGATCACCGCCAATTTTACCATAGATAACTTTTTTTTAATCTGGACCCCTATTCTCGGGGCACTCGAGATCCAGCATGAAGATGTCAACTCCATATAAAATTGTATTTGTTTCGCCATATCTCCCATGTTATTTCATCTCTAGTGGTTCGAGACAAGGGGCCAAGTTTGAATTACATTTTAAAAAAAAGCAGTGACATAGTGTTTAGTCTATGTATCTTTTAGCAAAAATACACAAAAATTGATTGATTGATTTTCATTGGTTTTTAAAGTTGGGCAACAATGTTCTCGACCAATCAGCAAACACGCCGACAAAAACATTCTTGGTCTGTCCTTATAAGTGACGTTTTGTGACCCCAAACAAGACCATCTATGGCCATATTTCCGAGCAGTGTTGTGAAAAGTAAATTTTTGTGCAATGTATCAGGAGTTCAGGATTCAGGATGTCAAATTATTAGTATAAAACTCGTTGTGAATACGGTATCTGGTATTCTAAAAGGGGTTCTATTCTACTATAAAACAATAGCGGTTTTGACATATTATCGTATTGACAACGTTATGATAAATCTCATTTATCTACACTCATATCATAACTCCTCTATTATGCGTTCAAAACCCGTAGGCAATGACCAGCATTACTTGTGGCAGTAGGTGACAGCGATGACAGCTGTTAATTTAGGAAGGTGTTCCAAATTTGGATCTCATTACCTTACAATATTCGATAACGTAATTTCAAAATTACGTTACAGCTGTGATCGCTGTCACCTACTACCACAGGTAAGGTAATGCTGGTCATTTGCCTTTCGGCTTCTGAACCCATCTTAGAGTACTTATAATATGTGTGTAGGTAAAGTATTTTACGAGACTCTGCGTAATTAGCATTATAACACTCGTGTAATCTATTATAAAACTCGCCTTGCGGCTCGTTTCATAAACCACACTCATGTTGTAATGTTTTTCATTTCGCAATCGTCACGTAAACTACTATTACTTGACAGTAATGGCGGCTGAATTAAAAACAATACGATACGAGTAACTTGTCATATGCAATATTAATTTACCGAGTACAGTCGAACCCCTCTGATGTGTTAAAAATAATTTTTTTTTCCGTAATTTCGAGTCTGTCTGTTTAAATACCCTTACGACAGACGCGTAATTCTTTTGTAAATCGTGATAATGGTTTATCTCCACAATTCGACTTGAACTTTGCCTTCGCTGTGATAAGCTGCACTCCCAGACCCAATCTAGACTGTTATCTATACATTAAAAGCATACAACTGTCGTTGAATGCCCAGTTGCAGGATTTCTGTACAAACCGGAGCCGAAATCGAGTTTCTAGGCATCCGGTCTACGTTGGTGTCACTCAAGCATTGTGTGTTCAGTACCCTTACCATGAGTTAAAATTAACGTACTCGCTAGCGAGTCGAATGCTCTGTCCCTCGCAGGCCTCGCAGTATTGTTAGAGTGTGAGGGACAGAGCATTCGACCTCGACTCATGGTAAGGGTACAGGCTTTTCAAGTGAACACTACAAAAATTCAATTGCTTCAAGTTTCTAGTGACCTCCTTGATTTCCATGTAGCCCTGGTACTGATCAGGATTTTGAACTATATTTGTCGACGTATTTTCTCCCCTAATATGGTTATAGAAAATACGTTCGTTTATTTTCGTATCTTTTTGGCGTTAATTTGGTCTACTTGTCATAATTTGTGTTTTATATTATAACATTTATAAAGGTCCAATAGTAATTTTTACCCGACTGCCGGAGGAGGAGGGTAATGTGTTTCACAGCCTATTATGTTTGTTCCTTTGTAGCACTATAAAAACTAAACCTGTTGTCCGATTTTGATGATTCTTATGTCAATCGATTTGTCTTAATCTGGTGAGTGTCACTGAAGATATGACAGTAATCAAAATTCAATATGGCGGCAACCAGACGCCAAATAGCGCAAATTAAAAAAAAATGTCGAAAAAATATGACAAGTGGGGTATCATTTAATAGGGATTTAAAAATCATCTTTAGGTTTCTTTCATCATTTTTCATTTTGAATGATCATTTAGGATTTATAACGATTTAAAGTTGGTTAGCAACAGTCGGGTTTTGGAAAGCCTGCTTTTGGTATTCAGTAACATTTGACTGCTGACGGTTACCGAGACCAGTGTATGCCAGTGTCATGGAGTAAACTTACGAATCGTTTGTTTTGACATGTCGATAACCTACAATTGCTTTATGTAGTTTATTTTCAACAATAATAATTCATAATGACTGATTCTTCGAAAAGTAAAAATTTTAAAACAAATTTTTGCAGAACAATTTGGATACGTCTGATTCAAGTGATATTGATCAAGTTGATCACTGACTAAGAACATTTAAGCCAAGGCCCGATTATTGTAGTATATTGAATGCCGTAGAGTTGAAATGCCTACTAATTTAAGTATCTATTCTTTTAAAATGTTATTGAAGTTTGAAAAGGTCAACGAACTCTCAATATGACAGACCAAATAAAAAATGTAAGACTATAGACAATTTAGGCTAGCCGCAGACAATAATCAAGCGAAATAACTATATGAAAAGCAAGCTTTAAAAACCCGACTGCATTTTTTATATTGTCGTCGATATACCTACATAACATAATCTCACGCCTTCGTTCCCAGAGTGGGGTAGGCAGAGCCACAGAATTACAAACATCTCTAAAAACTTGTTGATAATTCTATAACCACAATTTGCACAATTAGGCTAAGATGTTTACCATACCGATATACCTACATATATTAATAATTGTCATTTTGCCATTGTTTTTATTTGAATTTTAACAGTTTAGGTATCCTATGTGACCCGGGATGACGTAAGGATTCTAACGATACCTCACACATCTAAATCGGTCAAGGGATTTAGAAGTTATAGTGGAATAAAGAAACTCACATACATACATACAAACATGAACCCTGAAAACATTACACTCCTCTTTTGGGGCAGTCGTGTAAAAAGGACAGCATTTTTAAGTATCAAGTCTCATTCGTGGCAGACCTATGGTTTCATAACTAATGTCAAATTTTGCGATTCTTTATCTACACACAAGATAAGTCCTCGATTATGCGTTCAAAACCCGTAGGCAATGACCAGCATTACCTGTGGTAGTAGGTGACAGCGATGACAGCTGTTAATTTTGGAAGATGTTCCAAATTTGGATCTCAATACCTTACAATATTCGATAACGTAATTTCAAAATTACGTTACAGCTGTCATCGCTGTCGCCTACTACCACAGGTAAGGTAATGCTGGTCATTTGCCTTTCGGCTTCTGAACCCATCTTAGAGTACTTACAATATGTGTGTAGATAAAGTATTGTACGAGACTCTGCGTAATTAGCATTACAAAACTCCAGTGATCTATTTTGAAACTCGCCTTGCGGCTCGTTTCATAAACCACACTCATGTTACTGTCGTATATTTGGTCTCATTTTAAAAAAACTGGCCTTCAGTAAGCTTGCTACTTTTGCTAACTTTTTTCCTTGTAGACTAGTTTCCATGGTCTATGAATGTAGACTTCCCAAAAAAAAAAAGTTCAAGCCCACGTGGTCCATATTCATACTGACAATGACAGGTGACATTTCAGTGTACATTACGCAGATTATATGAAACCCAGTGATATATCAGCGTGTTAACTTTGTAATGTACTGAATTAGCGGTAATAGCGGGTAGGTGGTAGGATCTGTGACCGATAGACACATGCATTTTCCAGACTACAATCAATCTCAAGACTGCAATCATAAGATCTCAAATGCGTTGCCAACCCTGAGGACTAAGATAGAATTCCATGCTAGTCATTTCACCGGTTGTATTATCCCAACACCGGAACACAACAATACGAACACTGCTGCTTGGCGTTAGTTTAAATTAAAGGATGCACTAAGATCCTACCACCACTAACACTTTGATGTAACGGTGCAACTTTTAATTTGTGTGGCAGATTGGAAACACTAATTAAGAAACAAAAATTGGTCTGTTATATTTAATTCTGTTTTTTTTTTTAATCTAAGCTTTCAAAAAAACCCTCCAATAAATGCCAACAGACTAACCCCGAACAAATAATAAACGATAAATAAACCCCATTAAATACTTGAAGCAAAGACGCGGTAAAAATCGCGAAATTATTCCTTCGCGTATAAAATAAAATACTATCCTGTGCATGTGTGCGCAAAGCTCGTCGGTGTGTCTGTGTGGAGGCTATAAAACGCCGCTGTGTGAGTGCACAAATAAATGTAGGTGAGCGGTACGTATATATTTTGTGAAGCGTGGTACAGTCGCGCGGGGAAGTCATTGGTATTAATTAATGTATTAATTAACAAAGTTTTTTTTTATTTCATTCACGTCATATTCATTCAGAACAACAGTGTGTTTAGAAAATGTTACCATAAATGTATAAACAAAATCTTAGGTTTATATTTCAGTTTAAATTATGGGTTGCGAGTTCGTTGGAATAGGTTCGCTCGGTACCATCAAGGACTTTAAATGTTGATCAACCATAGAACGTTGTCATAATGACAGCGTCAAGTCACGAGATAGAAATTACATAGGAATTAATCGTTGGTTTTGTGCGACGAGGTTCTATAGTGGTTCATCAATTAAAGTCCGTACCTGCCAGACATACCGGGGCAGAGGAATAGTGAAGCCAAGAAACTTAATGTTATTTTTTAGACTATTATTTTAATTAAAAAAACTTATCATATCAACATAATCGGCAAGTCACGTCAACGCAGTTGTTTTATTATACATTTCTCGTCGGCATATGATGTCCTAACGTTTAGGGAACGTAAAATTCCAGTTCTGTAACGTTCAAAAGCTTATGAAATACATAAACCAGAAAACACACATACAAAAACATCAAACACCTATTTCCTAGGTATCAGTTTTTAGCCAGTACAATAATTAGTTTGTATTGGCTAAAAACTTATACCGGACATGAAAATTCTACACCTAATTTTTCAAAGTAGCTGTAGTTTTGTTAGGAATAGGATTTTAATGTTATTATAGTAGTTTTTTAATGACATTGACATAGTTTAACCTCGTAAGGCCCAGTTTGCAATAGAATGTACATGATCAAGGCAATTTAATTTGAACTGTGTTACAATGGTAATAAGGTTTATTTTCCTATCTTGATAAACTGAAAATGTCATTATCGAACAAACGTAATTGAACTTTATTGCCTTGACGGTAGAGTCAAAGTCCCACTCACAAAAAACTCCCTGTTTGTAGTATGGCGGGCCTTACGAGGTTATATATGAAAATGTCACCTAATTCGTTCCAATTCTTTTGTATTCCACGAGTAACGTCTTAAAATGAACCATTAACAGTTTTTCATTGAATGATTTTAAATTAATTTAAAATCATAAAATAAAGTACTTAAAAATGGTTTAATGCAAAGAAATTACTATCAATCAATAGTCGATAAAATTTTAAAATTATATAAAATGTTATCGCTGCCAGTTGCTAATTGCCGCCTCGTAAATTCCGAGCCATTTTACCTTAGCCTCGTTACCATGGTAACCGGATACCGTCACGGAAACTTCGGGACTACACTCGACAGAGCGGCAATGCTTTTAATTTCTGGGCTCCCATTTTTTTGTAACGGTATTGCTTCTACTTCATCCTCAACTCTTAAAAAAAACTCCCGGAATAAGAACGTATAATTACAATAAACCGTCTGATATTCATTTAATATTATAGGATATATGTATTAATTACAATAAGTCGAACGCCCGCTGTATAAGATTCGTTAATTACTATTTCCACGGAATTTTCCTTATTTCCCGGATAACAATTAGCGTATATCGTTAGGTCACTAATCAATTATCGATATTTACGATAGATTTCTTCGGTGTTACTATGTTTTGATGTGAAAGGAAGAATAAACAAAAGCATTTACTTTATAACAGTGTTACGATATGCCGTTAATTATTAAAAAAAAAACATTAATACACTATGATAAAAAAATGTGGCTTAGAAATTGTTATTTTTTGTCTTCTACACTGATAGATATTATAAAGAGGAAAGATTTGTATTTTTGTATGTTTGTAACGAACAAACTCAAAAACGATTCGGCCGATTTCAAAAATTCTTTGACTTTTTAGAATGCTACATTATCCGTGAGTGACATAGGCTCTTTTTTATTCCGGAAAAATAATCGGTTCCCGTGAGATGACAAAAATACGAATTCTACGCGGACGATCGTCTCTGGCCGGAGCTTGTTTTAAATACTTTTTATACCTTACAGGAGTTTGTTAATTTAAAGAAACAATTATGTTTTCTATGTGACTTTTAAACCCAAATAACAAGAATGCTAATACAAATTAATTCTAATGCGGCTTCTCCCCGACTGTACTGGCCCACCCCGCACAACCTCTCTCTATCTACCCATACCTACGCTATGTTTCCCTGGTACCGCTTCGCCCAGCATTTCTTGACCCGAGCCGTCCTCCGCGCCCGTTACACCCGCTAGCAATAAAGGGGTATTCTGTAGACGTTACACAGGCCAGGTTAGGTCGGTCGCGCTGTATGTACATAAGTAAAGACTGGAGTGAGACGGTTGCTCGAGTGTCGTCTGCCGTGCTCCCCGATCAAAATGATTCCAAATTCAAAATGGAATTTTGACGTTTTTTGTATTTTTTATTAGGTTGCCAGTATTTTTTGAGTATGTAGGATTTAATAAATGTTTACTTTTTGGGCGCCATTTATTTCTTTAAGCATTGGCTTGCCATTGCGGTTGCGGCAATTTTTGGGAAATGTCCTCCCTCTATCAGCAGTGAACATCTTTTGGATGACTTGACATTATAGTTTAGTTAATTATGATGGGTGCTTATTTAATGTACTAAAATAGAAGCTGCATTATGTTGTATGCTGCATCAGTTAAAGATGAAAATACATGGAGGTTTGACGAGAAACCCGCACGAATATCACAGCAATGCCACGACATTTCTTTGCCTTACCAAATTGAAATGCTCATCAATTAATGTATAGCTCACTGTCCACCACGACGACACGGTATGTGTTCCTGGTAGATCGTTGGGCTGATCCATAGTCTACGTCCAGTAGAACATGACATTACGTGGACGGACGATACGCTTTTATTTCTTCCCAAGTCATGAGATCCTGGTAGCCTGTTGTAGCATCGGGTGATGGTGATGGCCTTATTCCACCCGGCTATGCATCACAATGTAATTTACCATCTTGTTACGATATCGTAATATTTTTTTGACTTTATGACACTCCTACTATCAAGATGATGCGCTAAACCAAAGTAAAATAAAGGTCCTGTACCCTTACCATGAGTTACAATTAACGTACTCGCTAGCGAGTCGAATGCGCTGTCCCTCGCAAACCTCGTAGTATTCTTAAAGAGTGAGAGGGACAGAGCATTCGACTCGCTAGTGGGTACGGTAATTGTAACTCATGGTAAGGCTGCCGAAATACGAAAGAAGGCGGCTAACTGCAAAGTACTAGACATAGCATTCTATACTCTATTGGTAACCACATTGAATTTAAAATGTTTATATTACTACTATGCAGTTAGCATTCTTTGTTATTGGCGGCAGGGGCAAGTCTATTGAACGTGTAGTGTTGACGGATATTCCTAGAAATCCAGAAATCCGATACGGCATTGTATCTAAATAAGACATACTACCACCGTACTACGCGCTGCGTAAGAGTTACAACTAGGGTTTACTACTGAAACCGAAAATTTGTCGTTAAATTATTATTAACATTTAAAAACACGACGGAATGTTTAGTTTTTTTTATTTATTCTTAATTAATGGCTTTCACTCCTGTTAAGGTGTATTTCGCCAATGTCGAGTTGTTTATAGACACTCCCATGGACTTACTCGTATTAGAGGAATAAGTCCATGGATATCACTCGCGAAGACAATTGTTCGGTAAAAGAGAATTTTCTCTAATGGACTAAACAGAAGCACATGGGGTTAGCTCCACGCGCTTCTGTCAAGTCCATGTTTAGATATTGTCGTCTATGTATAAATACTCATGTCATTATGCTTTAAAATTCGCCATATTGTTTTTTTTTTAATTAAAATACCCAGTGAATCATGTACTCAAAAGAAAGACATAAAGAGAGGTATGGTTTAAATTATTCCACCGCAAGGTTTTGTTTAAATAAGGGATTATTTATTATGAATAATCAAACAAACAAGTCACATGTTTATATTAGGGATGCAACGATGCGGTTATCTTTATTAATCGATTACCGATGCATTACGATTATTAAAAAAAGTTAAAATTCAAAGTTTGTTTCTGAAGTATTTTTTTTCTTTACAGTGATAAATGTTATATGACATTATGAAATTATGATGTATGTATATGACGTTATTTCCGCAGTAAAAAGTTTCACAATAATAATAATAATTAATAAGAAACAAAACAACCGACACACGACGCAATTTTTATTTTCATAACTTAAATTAAAACTTACTTACTTAATTTTCGTGTGGTTGCCGAGTTAGAATAGTGCCACTCCATGTCTTCCCGTGGATGTCGTTAGAGACGACTAAGGGAATAAAGGCTTGTAGTACTATTAGGCGATGGGCTTGCAACCTGTCACTAATACGCTGGTAAACATCTTAGCCTAATTGTGCAAATGGTGGTTATAGAATTATCAACAAGTTTTTAGAGATGTTTGTAATTCTGTAGCTCTGCCTATCCCACTCTGGGAACGAAGGCGTGAGATTATGTTTGTTTTGTTATGTAACTTAAATTTGACAAATGTCATCCATCAGATTTAAGCCGGAGTTTTTTTTTGCATTGTTATCTTGTATTTAGGCCAGGTGTTCCGATTAACGCTGTTTATTTTCTTTATTTACAATATGATAATCGTGACGATTATTATTACGATAAATCGCCTCGTTATTAATCGTAATTATAACGAATACAGATGCAAAACGATGCACCGCTTCGTAATCTTTGCATCCCTAGTTCATATGAGCTGTCACACGGATCGTCTTAGATTGACCTCACTATAGGCTAACTGTGTCCTCGCTGCTAATTAATTCGTCATAGATATTATAGTACGAGAGGCCCAGACTGTTTACTTCTTAAATAAAAACACTTTTGTTTTAAAGTTAATCATTTAGCATTGATACCCTGAAAATTTGTGGCTACGGAAACAGTGTAATTAAGTAGACCGCAAACAAATTGCGGTTTTGGTACTATGAGATATATTTATAGGTGCGAGGGGCGAGCACGTGGCCCCTTCGCGAGTTATGCACTCCTGGTAACTTTCAAATCAATGGTAGCCATATTTAGTGATTTTTTTACTTTGTTTTATTGTTTACTAGAGACCCGCCCTCGCTTCGCTTCGGTTTATGTGAGTTTTCTGCAACTCCCGTACATAAAAACCGGGTGCGCAAAAGTTCATACATATAAAATTGCAACTTCGATTATCGGAACTCCGAATTTTTTTCTCATTCGATTTTACATCATAAAGAAAGAAAAATACGCATTAAAATTATTGTTGTGTTGGCTAAGTTTCATGAAAATTTAGAACGCCATGAAATTTTAAAGTTTTGACTATATAGTATGTAGTTGTTTTTTATTCATGTGTATTTTTATTAATAAATATGTATGTATGTATGTATGTAAACACAATTACACAAACGTTAAACACCAAAATAAAATGGAAACAGAAACAAATGTATGTACAGTCAACAGCATAAATAAGTGATCATTTATGTACAGTCAGGGACATTGGCGGTCGTCCACTTAAGAAAATTTTAGCTTGTTCGTTGCAGCTAGCTAATCCTACAACGCTCAGGTCGCTACGCGACGAACGCGCAAACGAATATCACCCTAGAGGTGGTCGACTGGGAATGCCCCTGACTGTACCTTGTCGCTTTCAATCGTTTCACAATTTTGTATGACATTTCAAACACGACGTTAAAGTGACAAACCTAAACCCTAACCTAACCTAAACCTAGTAGTAAACCTAATCCACCGTAGTACTGTGTCACGTTGACATTTGTTTGACAATCCTTACGATTTGATTTCGTTAAAACGTCACCGTCCATTTTGCCCCTTGTATGCACACGAAGTTGCAAAAAGATGTATACTTCCACTAGCTGTTGCTCGCGACTCTGTCTGCGTAGAAGTCGTTAATCTCCATTCCCTCGGGAACTGTCCAATTTTCCGGAATAAAAAGAAACCTGTGCTATTTCAGACTATATTCTATCTCTGTGCCAAATTTCATCCAAATCCGTTCAGTCGATTTGGCGTGATTGAGTAACAAACATCGATCCAAACTTTCGCATTTATAATACTAAGTTTAGTAATATTAACCTTATTTTCATAGATATAAGATTTGGTTTGGTTTTTCGAGACTTTACCTTTGATACCTTGACATACAGTCAGTGTTTGTTTAGTGAGTTTAGTGACCCGAGATAATCCTTTAAGTAACACTCTTCGACTCTATTTGTATGAGGTTAAGGTTCAAAAGCGGTAAAGGATTTTCTTGGCTATGTCTGTTGCAAAGTCTGTTTTCGTCCCCTAAGATCACTACATATTATAAAACGAAAGTCTAATCGATTGAGTCCATAATCTCAAAAACTACTTAACAGTTACATAGATATTTTTTCTAATTTCTAATTCTAATACACCTAATTATCTTTTATCATAGCATAGCACACCTCAATTCGTCCACGTTTACACGTCGCATGCTGAAGTATCAAAATCGCCCGCCGCCCCTCGCCCGCGAAAACGTTGTGTTGCCATAATTATGCTGAACGCGCGTAAAACAAAAAAGGTTGGCACAACATTTTATATTGTAAAAAATGTTGTTGAATTATTGTCATTAATTAATTAATTTACACACGAAATTCAAGCATAAAAGACGGATTTAAGGCTATCCTGTCTTTTTACCAAATCATCATTTGACAAACTATATAATTTTAAAAACTTTCGTTTCGCAAAAAAGTAATTGTGCTTGAAACATTACATAATTACATAGGTTACATGGGCTTATTAGGTTAGGTTAGGTTAATGACCACAGAAAATAAAAAATATGTGGTGGGAAGTAGGTCTTTGCGAATTCGTTGCGTGTTTGTGTTTGAAAGTTTGTAAAATGATATTGTCAAATGATGATTTTGGTAAAACATTAGTGAACGGCTATAAGCATTCTCTACTAGAAACATTTTAAAATTTTAAAATATAATAGGTACTAAGTTAGGTTATTAAATCTAAGGTATATAAACAAAATAACGATTACTTCATCTAATTAAAAATTTCATATACCTATAAGTTGCGTGCACCGTATTTCTTGATAGTACAAGTACTAGGGGTATAGAAGCAAACACGCATGTGTCCAATTGTAAAAACAAAGAAAAACACATTTTATTATCTGCGTAATAAAATTCAGTGTCAAAAAAAGTCATGGACTCATGTATTTTTGCTTCAATACCCCTTGTACTATGAGTCCCTGGTCCCTGCCTGTCACAATTATTAAAGACTAAGTTGTCACTCCGCGAGATACAAGTTGGCCCATTGATTTTTCATTTGCATGAAGGGTGAGAGGCGTATACACTGAAGCACAAGTGCGAGGAGGAGGGAACATTTATTAATGGGGAGCGAATAAAATCTGCAATCGCAACCCCAAATACTGTGGTAACTTTTGTTGACAGCGAGTGGCTGCCGCTCGACCACAGATGGCGCTCATATCAATATTTGTCGGAAAACATTTAAAGTGAATTGTTTTTTCACGTGTTCCATTTCTAATCGTAGCTTATTTTATTTTCATAAAACGCACGTTTAATTAATTTGGTTTTAAACGATTGCGTGTTTTTAAATTACTTTAGTTTAATAAAATCAAATAACTGATAAGTTCTCATATTTTTTACCAGGTTAGTACCTAGTTTTCTGTTGCCCTCGTCTTTCGTCTGACACAAAAAAAATAACTGAAGTCAGTCGAGTCATTCCGCACACACTTACAGGTAATTGTCAAATGTAATTGTACGCATGCTTGGATTGTATGTGTGCGGTTATGTTTTGATACTAGGTTCGAAATATTTTGATACTTTTGAAATATACTGTTACAGTAATATAAGTACTTAGGCAACTTACTTTATCCATTCCTATTAACATTTTAAATACTAACAGCAAAGCTCCCCTAATTTCTATTCAAAATGAACCGTTACAGAGCTATTAGCATCCACTGGAGAAGTAAACAAACTATTGTTTTTTTCCGTTCCGAACGAGTACTATTCATAATGTCATAACGTGACTTTAGGCAGCGTGTCGGGCCCACGTGACCCTGCCTTATTTCACAGCATGTGTCTGGAGTTACCTTTATTGGTTTTAGACTTTAATCAGTATTTACTTATGAAGGGCTGTACTTAGATACTTTTATACTGCCTGATTCTGTAAAAAAAAACCAGAAAGGTTTGCGAGAAAATTTTAGATTGAACACTCATTTAAAATGTTTGAGTTTTCATAAAATGCAGTTCTGGATTGACGTCAAGCCGCGTTAGTTTACGTCATGCGCACGCAACGTGCCTGTTAGGCTGGTACGGTTTAGAATTTTAGAGTTCGTCGACAAACGCGCCTTTTGAGATTTATCCCTCCCACTATATCGTGGAGACTGGTCTAAAAATTCGCTAGTTCATTCAGTAGTTATAATTTGAATAAAAATACGCCGCTAGTTTTTGTCAATACTATTTTTACTCCATGATTTTCGATTTGAGTTGACAAAATTGTAGCATTTACTATTCACAATACATAACGAAATAAATGGCATTATCTATGAAAAGGGACCTTATTGTAGATGGCGCTTACGCCGCACTGCGTCACGCGACGTTGTATTTATATCGGAGTATCGTTAATAATGGCGGAAGCGCCATCGACAATAAGGTCCTTTTTCATAGATAACGCCTCGTATGAGCCTATTTAAATCCTAACAAGTAGGTACGGTCACGGAAGTTAAATTTGCTACCCCCTTCAAAAAAAAACTGCTTGAAGATGTCATTATCAATAGAGATGTCAAGTCATTTGTAATTGACAGGAAACTCAACCTTATTGCTGTAGAATGTCAGATTGACATCGGACCTAAGATGGGTCACAAATTAAATTCCTTTACTGTACTTATAAGATAATATTATCGCTAATTTGCCTATGACTACTTTCACTATTTAACACTTCCATATACTTAACCCCCTACTAAAAAACGTTGAGTAACGGTGGTATAGCTATACAATGTTTTGTCCTTATCTGCCATTGTGACATTTGAATTTGACAGACAAGGACAAAACATTGTATAGCTGTACCACCGTTACTCAACGTTTTTTAGTAAGGGGGTTAATGAGTAATAATTTCTTAACTCAACTCAAACTAATCTATGCAAGTAAATTAATAATTCAAAAATGTCAATCAATCTTCAAAAACAACCGTATACGTACGCAAATATGTACCTGTCCGTCCAAAAGATCATAACTACTCGGGCTAACTATAAGCAGTATAGGCGCGCACACACGCGCGGTTTTATTGTCTTCGTACACGGCACGTAAACATTGCGCGGCTGTGTGCGTGAGTTCAAAACGCTGGCGTTGCGTCACAAGGTGGTAGCTGAGTTTTCTGTATTTTAGGGTCGGATGCAAATGTCAAATATTTACCTGCATCAGCCAATTTTTTTTTGTTTTCTTTTTAGTTCTAGTAAATCTAAACTAACATTATAAAGGGGGAAGATTTTTGTATGTTTGTAACCAATAAATTCAAAAACTATTGGACTGATTTTGTAAATTCTTTCACCATTAGAATGCTACATTATCCCTGAATAATATAGGCTATGTTACATTTTTCTGCGCGGATGGAGTCGTGGGCAACAGCTAGTTTAAATATAATCTTAATCTTACTGAGATTGTCCCCTGATATTGCATATATGTATGTAAACTATTTATTGCACAAAAATATAAATATAGTGCAAGACTCGATGTATGATTGTGGAAGAAGCGAAAGAGATTTGTCAGGAATCCAGGGTCGTAGCAGGGGGAAAGAAGTGGTCTCTGCGGGGTCCTGTCGTTTGACCAAAAAACGTTACCAAATGATTCATTTCACAAACATATCATTTGACAAACTGCATTTTTTTCCGAAACTGTAAATATTTCAGGATTTATTTCAGGACCATCGTGTAGAACCCTATAGGTAAGGTTAGGTTTGTTTTTTAAAATCCTGAAATAATTACAGTTTCCGAAAAAAAGCGTTTTGTCAAATGATATGTTTGTGAAATGAATCATTTGGTGAAACGTTTTTTGGTCAAACATTAGTGAACCATCAAACTAATGTACAAAGGCGAACTAATCCCTAAATGGGATCTCTTCCAGCTAACCCTTATTTATTTATTTATTTATTCACTGACCATAAATCCTACAAATGAATAAATGATATTTATTTTCCAAAGTAAGTGACAGTATACATTGCATGTTATGTCAAAGTACAAGAAATTACATTGGAATTGTCAAAACTATACACAAATTTTAATATAATCAATAATATAAATAAGAAGTCAAGATAACAATAATAACAATAACAATACAGAACTAAATTGCATTGAACTAAATAACGGTAATTTACTTAACTGTACTTTTTGCGTGACGTGACTATCATAAAATAAATTATTCAGTTATTCATTGTCAGACATTTAATTATTATTTTAAATAATTTAGATTACTTCGAGACGAATTATTTATTTAGTAGTATGGCAATTAGTCGTTCTCTTTCCAAAACGCTCTCGTACGTATTACAGGGGCCTGTTTTATAAAGCTACAAATTACAATTTACATGTTACAAGTTTCCATTTGACACAACCTCGACCAATAACGACCAGCCATTTCAGCAGTGTTGTCAGTTTAGACCTGTTAAATCGTAACTTGTAGCTTTATAAAACGTGCCCGAGGCGTTAGGTACGTACAACCTTGGCAGGGCTGCGTCGAAAGCGATAAGGTCGAGGACAAGTGTGAACACATAGATTGCACGCAGCTAGCCTAGGCGCACCAAGCCGAGCCGAACGACGTTTTTTTCGCTCTTATTGCATGGACATAAAGGTTTTTTGACCGGCCTCGCCAATGATTGTGGTGACAGAATATTAGTTATGAAAAAAAAAAACACTTGTATGGACTTATCTAACTGGAAGTCACAATGGTGAATTTGTTTTACCCAACTACAAAAAAAAGACAATTAAAAATCTCGCATGTCAGGCAGTTTCCCTCAAATAATTATATTTATATTCATCTACGAGTATATTGCTTATACATTAAAATACCTATTTTAATCTTCAATACTAGCGTTTTGTGTACCTTCGCCGTTTGTACTTATTAAATATACTTACCTAGTGCATTAGGTAAACTTATAGATGTCAAAAAAGTGTACTTCTTAACTTGTAAATAAAATAATTTTTAACTGCTAGTAAGGTCTAATCTCCTAATATACATTAAAATTTGTCTTGCCGGCCAACCGTTGCTAAAAAAGATGCAACTCTTTACAGTTTACAGTTTGGAGGCCCGATTTGACAGCTGTCAACGCAGTATAAAATATAAACACATATTTCGCACTGAGTTGACAGCTGTCAAATCGGGCCTCTTAGAACGACCAAACTGTAGTATCGTGATGATACTGATGATATTTATTGAGTGCACGTCAATGATCGATCGATCAAGGCGTATTTAAAATAAACCGAGTTGGTACGTTTTATTAAAATAATTTTGTGATTCTACCGTCCCGACGGACCAAATACGGCTAAATTAAATTAAATAATGACCTGGAAAATGTTCAGCTACGGCACTCTCCCTCTACTCCGCGGCCGTAATAATAATAAATTGTGTCTGTGTGCGTGAGTCAACCGTTTGCTAGTGTGTGGGTGTGCTGTGTTTGGATTGGATGAGAGTTGAGCGAGTTACTCGAATGATTAAGTGTTTGACGGAATTCTGTGTTGATACTGTCTTCTTTTTTTCTTATTAAAAGTCGTTTTTAGTGTTTATTCGTATAGCATATATTAAAAAACTTGCAATATGTTACCCTTTTATTCATAAACACACAATAAACCTATTTTAGTTAAAGTATGTCCTTATCCTAAATGACAAAGCCTTTAGGATAAGGACAAACTGTACTTAAAGCACACTTTAGCAGTGTATTTATGCATAAGAGGTTTAGATTAGAGTATAAAGTATTTAATTAAACAGAATAACAGCTTAACATAACTGTCTTGAGGCGATCGCCCCGAACATAGACCTCGCGAAGTACGGACAACTTCTTAACTTGACCTTGTTTCAATTATGTTAAGAGATATTTTTATATTGTGAAACAGAAATTAATAACTTATTATGTTTGTGACAAGCTCTTTTACTGGAACTTATTCAATTCAAGTACTTGAACCTATTCAAACGCTCCTCCAACTGATAGCCCCTTATCTCATCTACTACTACGTCAACAGACTCCGTCCTTGTCCGACTAACGGCACGCGACACGCGGCGTCCCCCTTGCACGCCGGTACCGTTCACTCATTCACTCGAAGTGCATCCTTATAACGCCATCCCTTTCATACGCCGGTAGCTGCGTCCTCGTCGCGCTAATGAATTAAATTAACGACCTCTCGCTCCCTCTCGATGAGATGATTTCTTATTTGAATATTTGAAAATAGAAATTCGATTTTTGAGTCCTTGCATCGGTTTGGTTATGTTGGTGCGTTTTTAGAAAGTTTTACTTTTATCCATAATAAGTACTAACTTTTTCAACGTATTTATTTACCTACTTTTTAAATTCAATAAATGTTACGAAATAATCCGTTTTCATTTTTGATCCTCAATTTGGCACCTATAGTGATGTGCAATGCGAGGCAAAAGATTTACCGGTTTTTATCGATCCGACTTTACATGCTTAACTAGTGTTCTATGTTTATTTTAAAGTTCAAGGTTTTGTTTAGTTCTTTTTATTTATTTAATACTTACTGCTGCCGTTGTAGGCACAACGAAAACCGGATCAAGTTCACTAAATACGTTCAGTTAAAGCTGTTGACGGTGTGCACTTATTATTTTCTAACTGTACCTACCGCATTGTAACGGTTCTTGCATTTTTCAAACCTCTTCGATTGGCATGAAAAACAGTTATATTTTTGCCTGTCAGATATAATAATGTAACAGCTCAGGCTACTTTGAAAATCGAAGTACGAAGTTACTTTAGCTCAGTCTCTTTCTCTTGGTTTAGTCTCGAATGATGAGTGAGAGGGATGGGGCATCCGAAGTTTCGAATTAAGTGATTCGTGGTAACCATCAGTTTGACGCGGCCTTGCCTGCAGCGCTGTAGCCTTTTATAAACACGTAGGTTCTTGCTAGCATCGAGTACGACGAACTAAGAGTTAGGCAGGGTCATGCTATATTGTTATAGATATTATACACCGTGCCCGGGACGTACCCGAAGGATTTTAACCATCGATTATAGACCCTATTTGGAGTATATAATGTGGTATAACATGTAGTCCAATAACGCATAATTTCCGAGATTTTTATTATTTAAAAAACAATTCCATAGTTCATTTAATTTGAACTCTGTCACCTTAACCTAAAGCATTATTTACTAAGAAAGATCCATGTTGTAAGTAGCAATATCATCAACGTACAACATAAATTAATTTAATCAATTTCTTAGTAAATAATCCTTAAGTTAAGGTGACAGAGTTCAAATTAAATTAACTATGGAATTGTTTTTTAAATAATAAAAATTTCGGTAATTATGCTATATTGGATTACATGTTATACCACATTATATACTCCAAATAGGGTCTAGAATCGATGGTACGTCCTTCGAGTACGTCCCGTGCGCGGTGTATATGTCTTGTCATGTAATCTCGAATAAAAGTCGAATAGTCGATATGGTATCTGGTTTCTTAAACTTACTAGAGGAAATTTCTTTGGCCTCTACTTTGGATACATGTGGGAACAATCTGACCATCGCAAGTCATCGAGTACAGGATGGTTAAGTTACCACCTAGATTTGAAACGTCATTCAAGACTGGTGTTGCCAGACGTCCTGATTTACGCGGGACGTTCGGATTGTTTATTAGCATCCCGATTCCCGAGAAATAGATAGGAAGTAACGTAACTTCGAACGTCGATTTTTAACGTATGCGAGTTTATTTCTGTGTTGCCTTGACACTAAACAATGATCGCATCCCTAAAGTGATATACTATGCGTTGCTTCAGATCACTTACTATGATTTTACTTTGCATCTTGACTTCTGAGACGAGACGCCACTTCTGCTAGCTTCGCGGATGCCGTTCATTTACTTAAAGCTGATGCAATTCCCTCTACAACTTCTTCCCAGATACGCCATCCAGTTCGATGATCCAGATATGCTTTCCTGCCTTTATTGCCTTCCTTCCATATATTTGAAAAAATACGCATAATGTAACAGCAAGGTGCTATTGAGTGCACTTGTGATACAAATAAATAGTCCGTGTAAAACTCGTTAAACGCCAAGAACTAGATTTGGCTCCATCTGTATGGAAAGCCTAGCGCCGGAGCTGTGAACTCTTGGGGCTATCGAAGCGTCAAACGAACGCCAGAACGGTACGACAGTTCCCTTTCACTTACTTTCTCTTTGACAATAGCTAAGCGTTCAGATGCGTCGGAACATGCTCGAAGATTTTTACCTTTTTTAAGGTGAATCTTTTTTTTTTTTACTATTGATGCATAGAGGCATAGGGTATTGATTTTTTACTTGGTAATATTCAAGGCAATTTTATATGCAAGTAGTTGTTATACGATTTAATACTGTGACGTGTTGTAATCTAATATATTTTGTATATTCAAAATTTATTTTTTAATGAATGTGCTTAGTTATCATTGTGATAAAATGTTTCTGAGCAGGAATGGAAATGGTATATTTTAAAATTTGGACATTATTCAATACCAGTCAAAATCCACTTTGCTGTTAAACCTGATATTCTATTGTAGCCAAACCGAAGTGATTGACCTGCGACAACAACCGGTTTTTACTATTAATCACACTGACATAATCTAATCGGGTAACATATCCGAACTGCCGAGCGCGCCCGAGCGGCCCCGAGGCGCGCCGAGCGCTGACAGTTCGTCACTTGTCCGTCACAGCGGCACACTTCTCTTATGTATTGAATTACATAGGCAGTACGCCGCGCAGCGTTCTCTTTTCAAATTTACACTGCAGTTTCAAAATTGGAATCGGTCGATTCGAACCGCTGTCGATAGGAAGCGTTTTTTCACTATCGATTCGACAGCGATAGCCGATATTAATACGCGCCTCGCGCGGCGCGCGGTGCAGCGGACGCTATGTACACATCAGTTTCAGGTCAGGTGTGGCCGCGTCAGTCCAGGCCTGGAGTCTCCACGTGCGCCTGTTTACTAGTGCTGGAGTCATTGACACCCGTGACACACATTCCGCGACTGACGGACACGTCCGCGTCTACGCTTTTTGCGCTGTGTATTGTCTAATTTACGACGTGCTTATCTCTAAATTCACGTTTAAATTCGCGTTATCAATGTATCTGGCGATAGCGCGAGTCTCGCCGCTGTGGGATATACTTTAGTTCATAGTAATAACAATAGTGCGACGAGACTGCGAACTTTTACTTGTGTGGTGCGACGCGTCATCTGCCGACTGACTTAAAGTCTATTCGTTTTATGTTAAATAGTTTATGCCTAAACACGGCTATTTTCTGTTTATTTTTTTGTTCTTGAGTGAGTGCATTTTCGAGCGGTGTTGCGAAAATACCGGTTTTAAATCGCTAATTAATTTGTTGGCTGTTTGCGGCACGCCCGCGGCATCCAGATGGCTTCGGCTGTCACGGATAATTGGCCAGAGACAATGCATCGCCAACAATTAAGCGCGCGCTTCAAATTCCTTTTTCAAATTCGAATCCCGTTGCGTACGCACGTCACTATGACGTCCGCCGCGTGCAGATTGTCATTCAATCTACGTTTAAACTGCTAAATTATTTTTAGGATAACTAAATATCGTAGAATTGAAGCATTGAAGCATGGAATTTTCACGGACACATCTCGTCTGTTATTTATAGACGTTGTTTGATTTGTATACCGCGCGGCGTAGCTTACCTACATAATCTACGGTCGTAGCTCGCGGAATGTATGTACATCTTGCACTATGTAGACCGTATGTACAACGGATATAACAATATCAGCGTCGTTGCCAGTGTGTGCGTGGCAGCGTAATGAGCGTTCTATGTGCTAAGAAACAGTAAAAAGTATGGCGCGAACGCACGGAGCGGCAACGTCGCGTGCGTTCGGAGGCCTTGCCGCGGTGAAAACAATAGCCTTTTTATTATTTTTTGAATAATACATTTATGCATATGCGATAATTAGTTTTCGAACGACACACGATAATAGCTCAATTAAAGTATTTTAGTGATAAATGGTTTTTTATGTCAGTGTTCAAGACTTGTAACTTGAAGTAACCGTGGTGTGAGTTTCTCTTTTTGGTGTTAGAAACAAAGCGTGTTCTAAATTTCTATTTAAAAATCTAATGCATTAAACCACATAAATTACCATATATAGCAAGAGTAAAAAAGTTGGACATTAAATAAAAATAGCCCGTTGTAATAATAAAAAAATAGTAACCGATGTTGACCTTTCCGAGCGCTCCTCGTTCTAGCGCGGCCAGCTGACGAGCGGCGTTGCCAGCTCGCAGCCACTCGCGACTAGCATCTACGAGCTTATCGCCTCTGTTTCCGCGCAGTAAAGTCGACTATCGCTTATCACGGTTAAGTACATAAGGAACTTGTGACGTTCTTCACGCTACAGTGACACTTCCCGGCGCGAAAAATTCGAAATGCTTTTTATCAGTCGGCAGTACGCGCTCCGCGGTTTCGTCAGTACGTTGTACTCATTTCACCTGTTTCACAGATATAACGCGGAATTTAAATGTGACTTGATCCGTTTGAGGTGTTGTGTGAAGACATTGTAGACTGTGAGCTGTGAAGAAGTTATCAAAAAACCAAAGTGCCCAAAGCTAATTTAATTTATTTATAAAAAATATATTTACAAATTTATTTATTAAAGTTATTCGTAAATCATTAAAAAGCTAAAATAAATTGCGACGCGAGTGATCATAAAGTGCTAAACGCAAATTTTAAAACCAAATAAAGTCTTAAAAAACCGGTAGCATAAAACATTGGCGCGTCACTAGCGAAAATACTAGCGTCCAAATCGCAAACGTCATCGCCCTCCGCCCGGTAGATGGCGCGGTGACAAAGTGGCCTACATGCCGGTGGCGCTGGGCTCGCTCGGCGAGGGCGAGTACCGCGAGTACCACCACCTCTCGCCGCACCACCCGCCGCATCTATACCATGAATATGCGCCGCCGCCGCCGCCGCCGATGTACCATCCCATGCCGGATCCGTACTTCAGGTAATCTACTAGGGCCTTATGGGTACCTGGTACTTGTACATGGAGTTGACTACTTATCACACTTTCAACATTGGATAATTTGATAACAAGGATTCTTTTCTTGCACATTTAAGCTATTGAGACAATGCCCTCTGTGCCTCTGTATTCGGAGTTGAGAATACTATACTATAATGTAATACTATCTTACTTGATGTAGAGGAAATATGAAACCCTAACCGGCTTTTTTATTTTAAATTAGGTATCTCGTCTTTGTTCCCATTTTAAGGGGTCAGAATTCTGAGGTATTGACGGCAAACTGATGTTAGTATGATGATATAGCTGGTCTTTATCTTCCTTAGTTATCAAGTAATACTTCCTTTAGTCAAAGCGCCGCCGTCGGTGAACAAATTGTTAGGATAGTCAACTCTTAGTGCGGTATGGGCTCCTGATACTTAAATTTTTCAAGAGTTACTTTCCACCTATCTTTCCTCACACCACTCATGGCTGACTTGTTCCATTATGCTTTTTACTTTATGAATTACTTTTTATGTATAGCTTTTAACTCTAACTAAAGTATTCACTTGGGACAGTATTGACAACACGACCATGTTATTAGATGCCGGCCCCGGGCTCCATGTGTGCCACTCTAACTACTGACCGATTATGGTTCTTGGTATTCGTTTGCCTGTTTCCTAGTATACCTACTAGTTTCTGGTCGTATATTATACTAAAGTAGAGGACGCCCGCGACATCGTACGCGTAGAATTAGTGTCCCGCTTCTCCCCCTATTTCTTCCCGTTGGGGGCCGATTTTCGGAAAATCCTTTCTTACCAAATTCCAAGTTTCTATGTACAGTAGTTTCTGCTGGGCGTTGATATATCAGTCAGTGAGGTTGATATATAAGTCAGGTTTGCCTTTTATTTATATAGATAGATAGATATCGGTTGCTTGTTTTCAGTTCACATGGTTATGATTCATCTATGATTTTTAATGAAATATGTAAGCTACTGGGTGACCCAGGCATGCTTACGTCAGGGTCGATATGGTGAAATTGAACAAGTTAAGGTTATGCCTTTTCATTTCTGACTACCTAGTATCTACGGACTAGTGTTTTCAAAGTAGTTTACAGAAACGGCTGCAGAAATAAAAAAAATCAAAGGATTTATGTCAACTCTTTACATTTTGACAGAATTCTGCAGTCGTAAGCTAGCGAGTGTATGCGTAGGTCCAAATGTATGGTAATGAATGATACAGGTGGTCACACGAAAGCTTACGGAAATCATATACTTTTACCTAAACCCAACCTTATTCTTAGCTATAGGACGAAATGAGACGTTCTAGATTGTAGTGATTTAATTAAAAACGTTCCTTTTAAGGCTTTTGGAAGGCAATTTGTTTCTCGTCAAATGAAATGAAGACCGCTGGACAGATATGGCTTCATTGCCGTATTCCGTCGTCGACCGTGACTGCTTTTACTGCGCGCCAGCTAGCTTGGAGCTCTACTGAGAGAGAACGTATATATTTACTGTGGAAATACTGGGATGTATAGGAGAAGGATGAAAACATAGAGCATATAGCTAAAGTGCGAGTGGACAATGTTAGATAGGGTATCGAAGGACTATGTAAGAAGATAGAAAGACGCGCCAGTGAAAGAAAAGAATAGATTGTCATGGTATGGGCATTTTACGAGGAGAGATGAAAGTCATGTTGCGAGAATAGTTTTAAATATAGAGGTAGAAATGGAGGGCTTAAGAAGCAATGGCCTAGAAGAGATGGATGGACTGTGTGAAAAGTGATATGAGAAATAAGAAAGAGAATACTGAGATGATGGCTGGTAGAGAGAGATGGCTGAAGAAGACCTGCTGCGCCAGACGTGCTAATATGACTCCAGAAAATATGTTTAGATCTAAGTACCTACCGTTTTTGCACGCTGAAATAGGGCTATGAACGATTCGATATTTTATTTACTTAGTATTAAAGACCAAATTTTAAACCACATTTAAAGCAAATAAAGACTACTTCCTTACTTACTTATAGGTTATTCGAATAAGAGCAAGGAGATGGTGATGTAGACGGTGGATAAAATTGAAAAGAGGTTATCAGTTCAGGTTCAGTCCAAATGCTCCCCCGAAACCTTATTCGTAGTCATCTTCCTGTTTCGTAGTCTTTCTGTAAAGACCAAAAATCCTGCGATTTTCTGATGTAATGTAAAAATGGGCTGCGGTAATCGCTAACCAATCTTATCGTTTTGATACTGTGTTAATTGAAAAAATACCAAAAAACCGTTGGGGCTATAATTCTACAGAGAATGAAAATTAAAATCTGAAATTAAAAGATAACAATTTATTTTTCACTTCTTACTTAAAATTGAAATTTGACACCGTTATGTTGTTTTCAATCTAAGGCGACGTCCCGACACACTACCTTATATTTATTACGTTACGTTATTCGTCATACATTGACGTGACGTGCAACGTCAATTTAACTAGCGGCGCGGCGCCATCATGGATTATGTTGGTTATGTTGGTCGTATTGTAAATATATTTAGGTATTTAACGTGAGCACGGTTAAGTTTCGTGTATTGTATCTGTCCCACCACCAATCTCACCGTTAAATTTACGGTGTTTTGGAACCAGCCAGGCACTAGCAGGATTTACAAGTACCTAACGTGAGATTGTGTCAATCGTAAAACTCAGTAGGTATAAAAAAACGAGTGAGGTGTTTAAAACTGGGTACTCATACGAATAGTAAATAGTGTAAGGCCATTATGTTATGATTACTTATGATAGAAATAGAAATAGAAATAGAAACATTTATTCGACGATCACAAGAAAAAAAAACAAAATAAATTGAACATAAAACAAACAATGGCAACACAGAAAACAAAATTAAACAATGAAGAAAAGGAATAAAATACAATTGTAGCATAATGTTGCCATGGGTGATTCTGTGACGTCGAAATTGACGCCACTCAGCACTATGTCACGGCATGAACCGCGACGCTGATTTTCAGTGGCGCCAACGTGACACACGAACGAAGAGACAGCGGTTGACTACATAAACAGTGATTTAAGTAATTAGAGAATATAATATATAGTAGTAGTGTAATAAGTGGAATAATTATGGTACCTAAATAATGTATATTTTCTCCCACATGCTCGGAAATGTTAACCTTACTGTTGTCAAACCAGCCCGCGAAGTTCTAAGTTCCAGGCCCAGGCAAAATTAAAAAAAACAAAGTTATTATTTACCAACGGCAGCGGCCGCGAAAAATTTATGAAATTTCATTACGAACCTGGTGATTTACTTTTTAAAACCATGTTTGGACTAGGATAACTATCTCCAAACAGCCAAATACTCGTGCAATCAAAATTCTTCCTTGTATATTTTACTTTTTAAATGTCATAGACTAAAAAGTTAAGCCGATTCAAACAGTATTTAAAAGTGTGTCAAATAGTGACTTTTTTTAATAGAAATTGCGTTCATGAACAAAATAAATTGCGGAAATAACATAAACGCGTAATAAATGTTATAGTTTAAACTATATTTTATTCAAATTGAATTTATTACGTTTAAATATTTTGCGATTTTATTTAATGCTTTATTTCAGTGTCATACTAAATCGTACGTTTCTGTTCTTTTTTTCGAGGAAATGTTGGGACTGTGTTTAATATTATTAACAATTGTGTTAAATTTCCTCACATCTTGGAGAAAAGCACTATACAAGCCTCGACCGGGAAGGGCGGTTGCTGGACTCGTATATATCGCGGCCTCGACTGCGTCTCGGCCACGCTAACTCTACTCGTCCCGCAACGGCCTATTTCCCGGTCTGTGCAGTAATGTACTATTCCTATCTATCTCGTTTAACATTAAATTTTCTGTTTTTTCAGGCGGCATGCTCCATACTTCGGACAACCGGACTACAGAGTCTACGAACTCAATAAACGGTTACAACAAAGGACAGAGGTTAGTTTAATATAAATTAAACACAGAGATCATACTTCAAAAGTGTTTATATCATTCATTACGTTTAAAAAATAATTTGGTAAATGTTTTCTACGACTACTAGCGCCATCTATATGGTGAACTAAAAACGAAACGTTGAACTTGATAGCAACGCCATCTGTTTTTACGATGTAGCGTTAAACATACATTGTGCAAACAGCATAAAGACACTAACAATAACATAAAGGTCTTACGACTCGTATATCTTTAATTTACCAGTATACCTAGCTTTCTGATATATTTAGGAAGATCCAGTATATCTCTAGGCTCATACTTACTAAAGGGTCCTACGTAGTAATACCGCATAATAATGATTCTTTTGAAGTGCTGAGGGCCCTGCCTAGGGTTGCCATCTCTAAAATTTGGCAACCAGGACAAGACACGTGAAAACCCCGGATTTTGGAGCCCAGAACCCGGACATGTCAACAGGTTTTTATGAAACTTAGTCAGCTCAGTGGTGCGGCGGCCCAAGACTTTAAATTTTTAAACCCGGACTACAAATGAAACCCCGCCCGGACACTCCCCGGACGCCCTCTAAACTAGGACAAATCCGGGGAATCCCGGACGGATGGCAACCCTAGCCCTGCCAAGATGCACAACGCGAACTAGCGTTTCTATTCGATTCGTTTTTAAACCAATCGCGTCACTGGTAGATCATGTGACTTTTCGTATCACGTCATCTACCAGTGACGCGATCGGTTTAAAAACGAATCGAATAGAAACGCTAGTTAGCTTTGAGCTTCTTGGCAGGGCCCTCAGTACAGGCAACTTATGCAAGCTAGCTCGTGATGTGACGATCAGCCAACTCGTAGATTATGGCCAGCAGGCCTCGGAATGCCGGGGAACTAGGGTACCTTAAATGAGGGGTGGGGGTAGAAGGGTTTTGCTATAGGCTTCGGATAAGTCCAGAAGCAAAGCAAGGGTCAAAGTGTTATTTAATGTCCCAAAGCAAACTTTCCTATCACAGCGTCAGGATTCTAAACGCAGTATTGGACCCGATTCTACAGTGGCCTCTAAACTTCCTAATTTTATTTAGGCGTCGCTAAAACACTTTGCTGTTCTACGAGCAGCTGTCATAATCAAATGACAGCGCTAATTTGAATCTGACGCTTCTTATTTTAGACGGTCTATTCAATATTATATTGACATTCTGGAATAGCACTTGTTAAATCTGCCGTCTAAACTATGTCTAAAAATTTGACAATTTAGTTTTAGGCTATTTAAGCGATGTGCACGTAGAATCGGGTCCATTGATTGACTAATTTCGAATAAGATTCCCATCCTGAGACTCGTTCGAGTAAAAGGCAAGTCATAGAAGTTGTTTCTGACCAGTCTTGAGATTGCCGTCGCACTCGAGATTATTTGTTTTATTACGGCATTAGGCGTAGTTTTTTTTAAATTAAAAATGTCTGTATTTATAGGTAAATGACAAACTAAACAAGAAATTTGTTTCTTTATAATATACTAGCGACCCGCCCTCGCTTCGCTTCGATTTATGTGAGTTTTCTGTATAACCCGTACATAAACTGGAATTTATTATAGATAAAAACCTTATGTGAAAATGTATCTAACTGATCGTGAAAACCGCATCAAAATCCGTTGCGTGTTTATACAGACAGACAGACAGACAGACGCGGAAAGCGACTTCGTTTTGTATCATCTTTATTCGTAGTATATAAAGAAGATAAAGATAAGTGTATATTAGGTACTTTAAAATTTTGAAAAGTGTATCTATGTTTATAAATTGTCCACTGATATTTAAATGATAAACCAAACATCAATTTTATTTCTTTACTAGCTTCTGCCCGCGGCTTCGTCCCCGTGGAACAGTTACTTTGGGCTAACGCTAACTTTAACCCGCGACTTTGTTAACGTAGAAGGTTGAAACATTCTTCATTGGTGCTCCGCTCCTATTGGTCTCAGCGTGATGATATACCGGGTGTACAATCCAAATGGGTCAGTATGGAGAAGTCGGAAACTATGAGAGATAGCGAGATCTGTTCTTAGGAACCATGACGTCGATTTTAGATTTAATAATAATTACATTCAAACTTTTTTATTAACTCTCATACATAACCGGGAATCGAACCTGGTCAAAATCAATGTGTATAAATTCACGCGGTTACAAAAATATTGACCAGGTTCGATTCCCGGTTATGTATGAGAGTTAATAAAAAAGTTTGAATGTAATTATTATTCAATCTAAAATCGACGTCATGTTTCCTAAGAACAGATCTCGCTATCTCTCATAGTTTCCGACTTCACCATACTGACCCATTTGGATTGTACACCCTGTATAGCCTATAGCCTTCCTCGATAAACGGGCTATCTAACACTGAACGATTTTTTCAAATCGGACCAGTAGTTCCTGAGATTAGCGCGTTCAAGCAAACAAACTCTTCAGCTTCATAATATTAGTCTAGATTATATAAGTTAGAATGAACAAAATAAAGAAGTATGAGCACGTATAAGGAAGAGATGGCTAAGCCGAATTGCTACGGCGTGTAGGTATGCTGGAATGTAGAATTTTCGCTATGGTATTTTAAATTCTGACGTGACGTCTGCTATCTCACTTAAAAATCAAGTAGGTACCACAGTCTGTCATTGAAACTGATATTGTGGTTAGGTACAAGTATTATCGCAAACAAGGTAATAGGTATATTAAGAGGTACCTAAAAATCCGCCGCGTCCGCGGACCGGGAGACGAGCTGTAGGTAGGCCTCCAACAAGATGGAGTGAGGACCTTGTAAAGATCGCGGGAACGCGGTGGATGCGAAAAGCACAAGACCGGTCTGAGTGGAGAGCCTTGGGGGAGGCCTATGTCCAGCAGTGGACGTCTTTCGGCTGACATGATGATGATGATGATGATGAAAAAAAATTAAAATTTAAAAAACTATTCGTATCATCACGGGCTATTTTATACAGTTCTACTCTTGCAATATAGAAATCTCAACACAGAAAGCTATCTGGGTCCGTAATTTAAAAATCTAAGGTGTGATACGTATTACCTCTTTCTTTTTTTCAAAAGTGATGCTGTATGAGTTGTATCCGTTGTTTATGATCTATTTTTTTTTCTTATTAAGTATCAGAATATTGTTGTAGCTGAGTAAACAGTTTCTGTAATTCGTCAACACTGTGAAGTTTGCACAAAGTACCAGGATACCATATTTAACAAAGCGTGTCTCGTGTTCCAGGACTCAGACAACCTCTGGTGGGATGCGTTCGCGACGGAGTTCTTCGAGGACGATGCGACGCTAACCCTCACCTTCTGTTTAGAAGATGGACCTAAGAGATACAGTGAGTAGCTTCTACTTTGATTTTGTCTCATTAAGAAATCATTTTCCGTCTCTTGCTTTTATTGTTAAACTTCACTGGGTGTTGCGTTAATATGTGTTATGTGTATGTGTATCAGTATCACTACTCTACCATGGTTCTGCTGGGTAAAACTATCTCTTATTTACCTGAAAGTAATGGCGGCCATGTTAAAATCATGTTTGACAAATGTTTTTTTCTACTCTCGTACTATAAACCGCTAATATTTATATCGTAAATGATACCACACCACCTATAGCGTAACCGAAACGTGAAAACTTCTATAATGAGCGTTGCCATGGTAATAACAGTTCTATAATAATTATTACAGCATTGTTATTACCATGGTTACGGTGATTCCGGATATCATTGCTGGTGTTCAGTGAACACTTGACATCCTAATTTGTATAATAAATCGTTAAAAATATTTAAATACCAATTAAAATTACGGTTAGGTACTAAAAACAAAATTAATTTTGAAACTAATTATTTGTTTAAAATTACATTTTTATCAAATTACTGATTAATATCCATGGATTTGTTATTTGGTTACCATGGTTACGTTCAATATGGATACCAACAAAATGGCGTTTCATTTGGCATTCCAACTTGTATGATAAATTGTCAGAACTGTTTTATTAAAATTGGCATGAAATTTGTAAACATATTATAACAAAAAAATCACACACTATTAACGCCAATCGGAATAATGAAAATGACTTTGCTGGCAAGTAATTTGTTAGCAGAAAAATCGAGGAAAGTATACAAGAAAAGTTAGCGGTCATTTATTTTTGTCATAATCATTTTAAGCTTGAAGAAAAAGTTATGTATGCAACGGTAAGTGATCATTTATGTACCTTGTCACTTTAACGTCGTGTTTGAAATGTCATACAATTGTGAAACGATTGAAAGCGACAAGGTACATAAATGATCACTTATTTATGCTGTTGACTGTACATAATTAGCTCTTAAGGTAGATACTCGTGCCTGTAATTAGAGCGTTCGCAAGCTCGCGCTCTAACCTCGGCACTCGTAGCTTAAGAAACTTCATTATGTACCAGTTACATAAATAAGTATACCAACATAACCAATTATACATGGATCCCAATAGCAAAGTGTCAAATAAGTTTCTCATTCATAAATGAATATAGCCATGTGAAGTAAACACAACTTCACTGCATATTTGGCTCTTTTGATACGACTCAAAAACCGACAATGACGCTGTAACGTATTATTTGTGGTCGACTTTATTTTTTACTTGCCGTATTGATCATGTATTAGGCTTTTGATTATCAAACTGACTAGGCACTAGGGACAAAAGGATGGATATCCGACATTTGTGAATATGTTTTCCTGGTAGAGGTCCTTAATTAACTTTGAATTATTTATATGACTAATATATAAATTTTAACATTGCAGCAATAGGAAGGACGCTGATACCGCGCTACTTCCGTAGTATATACGAGGGAGGAGTCTCAGAGCTGTACTACACGATGCGGCAACCCAAGGAGTCCTTCCACAACACTAGCATCACACTGGACTGCGACCACTGTACGATGGTCACGCACCACGGCAAGCCCATGTTCACAAAGGTGAGCTCATGAGAACTTCTGTGACCCTGGTACATTAACTATAATTGAACTTAACAAGTCTCAAAAAGCATGCTTTGGAAACCCAACTGCTGTTTGAATAATGTCGTCAACATAATGTTAGTTTTCATGCCGCGCAATTTGGCGCCAAAAATGCGCCATTTTGAATTTCAATAATTTTAATATAGCCTATGACACTCTAGTGGTTAAGACAAATCTAACCTCGTGGAATTTATTTAAATCGGTTTAGCCGTTAAGTAGTTACGAGGGAACATAGAGTCGGACATATATACAGGTCAAACACATAACCCTCCTTTTGGGCTTTGCCGCAGTCGGGTAAAAATATCTGACAGTATCTGTGCCTGTATAGAGTCGAGTCAAATATGTTTGACCTAATGAATATCTATGAAAAGGGACCTTATTGTCGATGACGCTTCCACCATTATTAAAGATGCTCCGATATAAATACAACGTCGCGTGACGCAGTGCGGCGTAAGAGCCATCGACAAGAAGGTCCCTTTACATAGATAATGCAACATATTATTGTCGGTGACAGTACCTAAAAGACTCGAGGTGAAATTTACTACACTAGGGGTTTTTTGAAGAGGATTGTTAGGTGACGCTAAATAGCGTAGCGGCCAAAAGTTTTCTATGCATATCTCGGGACGGGGTAACGTTTTCTAATCCCCTAAATGAGCCCATATGTCGTAGTTATTATGAACAACTAAGTTAGTACGTTTCCGTTAGTTATTTCTTCCCAAGAAATATTGCAAAGGAAATGTACTCGTACATGCCTAGTTTTTCATAATATCAGCCTCACAATCCTCTCAATAAACTAGTATTGACTTGGTGAACCCCCTCCCTCCTTGGGAAGCTCATGTTTAATGAAGAGTCTCTGTGAAATCCTGAGATCCTGGTAGTAAAGGACCCAACTAGTATTTCAAGATGCGACGACGAGAATTGGTAGAAACCCTCAATATAACGGCGTCCCCTACTTTCACTGTTTTCCTTTCTTTAGAGAGGATATCTCTTAAACGAGATAATCGATTTTCATGAACCCTAGCTAAGAACCATCCAGATTAAAATATACATTACATGGCCATTGGCCACGCGTTACGGGTGACTTATGTGAGCTCCAAAGGTGTTCTGAAAACTTGGTAGTAAAAGTTATGCATTGAATCAATCATCAATATCATTATCCATCATCATTTCCCGAGATACAAAGAGGCTAAAATAAGCCACAGTTACACTTGATGTTAATCCACCCGAGCGAAGCAAGGGTGCTATAGTTATAGTGCGTCATTATGGCGTTTTAGTCTAGGGATAAAAACCTTTTCACGATTGCGAGAAAATAAATCTAAAATTAAAAGAATAAATTCAAGACATGAGGAAACAGCGTGTTCGTTTCTCAATTCACGCCTGTCTGATAAAAGTCGAACCCATCGATATCGTCTGAATCAACCACATCGATTTACTAAAGACGTTTAATAAACGTTGACGTGTCATTGCTTCCAGGTGTGCACAGAAGGGCGACTAATCCTCGAGTTCACGTTTGACGATTTAATGCGCATCAAGTCGTGGCACATGTCGGTCCGCGCGCACCGGGAACTCATACCGCGGCAGGCGGTGCACCCGCCCGACCACGCCGCGCTCGACCAGCTGTCCAAGAACATCACGAGGCAGGGCATCACCAACTCCACGCTTAACTACTTGAGGGTGAGTCGCCTTATGTCTTCTGCAGGCTTGGTAGTTTGGGTTAGAACAGCATAGGCTGTTAGGGTGGTGTAGCTTGACCGCTGTCCAAGAACGTCACAAAGCAGGCCATCACCAACTCCACTCTTACTTGAAGATGAGTTGCCTCAAGCATTCTGCAGCCCTCGTAGTTTGGTGCAGTACAACATGGGCTGTGGAGGGCGGTATATTCGTTTGCCTGCTGTCCAAGAACGTCACGAGGCAGGGCATCACCAACTCCACGCTTAACTACTTGAGGGTTAATCGCCAATAATAATAATCATCAAGCCTTTTGCTGCCCTGGTACTTGATTCAGAACAGCATTTAATGTCTCGGGGGCGGCATATCACCACCGGCTGCTTGCTGTCTGTCCACATACTTTTTATGCACCAGATTAAATCCAGGTTGCAGTGTTCTTAAAAGTATCCGAAGCTTGTTTTTTAGGTGTTAATGTTCTGTTTTTTTTTTAATTCCAGTTATGCGTCATCCTGGAGCCAATGCAGGAGCTCATGTCGAGGCACAAGGCGTACGCGCTGTCACCCCGCGACTGTCTCAAGACCACGCTGTTCCAGAAGTGGCAGCGGATGGTCGCACCTCCTGGTGAGTGATGAGCCTCTGGTGCCTTGGTTTATTATCTATATACATACAAGGCGAACCTAACTGACTGACATATCAACGCACGCCGAAACTACTGTACCTAGAAACTTGAATTTTGGGACAGGGGTTCCTTTCATGATGTAAGTGAGCACTAAGAAAGGATTTTCCGAAAATCGACCCCCAACGGGAAGAAATAGGGGGAGTGGCGGGAAATTAATTCTACGCGTACGAAGCCGCGGGCGTCCTCTAGTCTATGCATAAAAGGTTTTTGAGACTGGTGGCTGACTTGCAAGACAACGCACAACCGCCAACTGAAAAACCTAGACTTGAAATTTGAAGGAAATCATTTTTACGTACCATAGCAGGGCACTATGAGGAAAACAGAGGATTAACAGGAACCCAATTCACACGTAAGAGGCTGCGGGCTTCTTTTATTCAAGTTTCATAAATAAAATAGACCATAAACCTCACGTATGTCCCTAATGTTAGAAGCCTGAATGTACTCGTCTTTGATCCGACGGACACACAACCATAGCCTCAAATCAAATTTGCTTTACCCCTATTGCAATCGTATTGTTTTTGAATACCTATCTACCTGTCGTAGCTCGCTCATTGACGCAGAGTACGCCGAAATACTGCTTTATAGTACCCGATAAAATGGCGAATAATGTCGATATTGTGTAATTCGTCCACACCGATGCGTAAAATACGGTGACGGTGCGTGAACAAAAGAGTTGATCGTAATGTTTACAATGGTGTCAATTTTGACGGAACTTAATTTAAGCCCCGTTAAGCTCTGGTGTGGTCCCTCCCTAAGGCTGCGGCTCAACTGAGGCGGAGACGAGCGGAGCGGAGCTGTGCTAATATTAACCAATAGAAGGCGCATGCGGTCACGTCGAGCGCGCCTTGCGCACGTTAGTTCAGATTCTATTGGTTAATATTGGCACAGCTCCGCTCCACTCCGCTCATCTCCGCCTCAGTGGAGCCGCAGCCTAATGCGGGTGTTCCTCGAGTTTTAATGTAATGAAAAAAATAGGGCGTTCTGAGTGAAACTTGTCCACACTCATCACGTTTTTACTGCAACTTTGGGGTGGTTGTAGATCTGTGCGACTTGTCTCTCGTAATTACTTACTGAAAGATGAACTCCCGTCATCTCTTCTAAACGTGTTCCCTATCTCTCCCCAGAGTCGCAGCGGCCGGCGAGCAAGCGACGCAAGCGCAAGGGCAGCGCGGGCGCCAACGCGGCGCCGCCCGCGCCCGCCAAGAAGCGCTCGCCTGGACCCAACTTCAGCCTCGCCTCGCAGGTATATTCCTAACCCAAGCCCGACCCTATCTCTCTCTCTCTCTCTCTCTCTCTCTCGTTCTCTCTCTCTCTCTCTCTCTCTCTCTCTCTCTCTCTCTTACTCTCTCTCTCTCTCTGAAATCTATCGGTGTATTTGTTTATGGTATAGTGTAGGGAATGCATATCGGTATAATTTTTTTGTACCGCGGTAACGGTAAATTACCAGTAATTACCATACAAAGAGTTACCGGTTTGTATTCCCTAGTATTGTCCCGATAAGGGCAGAGAGTCATGGATGTTTTTTATGTTTTTTAAGTATATATTTCTCTATGTAAGTATTTATATCGTTGTCTAGTTCCCATAGTACAAATCTAGAGTTTAGTTTGGGTCTAGGTCAATTGGTGTGACACTGTCCCCGATATTTATTTATTTTATTGTCAGCGTTTTGTCATGCCGAGTTAAAAAATACCATAACAGGTCAAAGACGATATAGCACAAGTTGTAATTTCGCGCTTGTCGCTCAGTGCGTCTCTATCGTTACTGACTAGAAAGAAAGAGATCCGAGCGACCAATAAGTTGCGGGCAACTCGTGCTAGCCGCGCTGGCCGTCCGTACGCCTGTATTCTTTAATACTACGCCGAGCGTCCAGTGGCGCTCTCTTTACTATTATTATGTTATCTAATAAACTAAAGTATTGTTTTCAAATCCAAGGATGGTTTTTGGGTTTACTAATGAATACACAATGTATAGAGTATGAGGACCGCTGGACGCTCGGTGAAGTCTTAAATCACTGTGGACTAGGCCAATATGTTCGAAACCGGCGTGGTTTTATTAGCGGTTTCATTATTGTAAAAGCGAATTCTTTCATGTTAGCCGAAAAACCATTATAAATTAGCTTTTGAAACTTATGGCAGGCAATTAAGGAGTATTTAGGATGATTAGTCCCCTATTTGAACAGACCGTGATGAAACTAACCTCGATCCCTCGTCGTCACCAGGACGTCATGGTGGTCGGGGAGCCGTCGCTGATGGGCGGCGAGTTCGGCGACGAGGACGAGCGGCTGATCACGCGGCTCGAGAACACGCAGTACGAGGGCGACGGCGTGGAGTGGAGCGCGCCGCCGCCCGCCTCCCCCGCCAAGACGCCGCCCGGGAACCACTGACGCCGCCCCGCGCTCATGCCGCCTTAGTACTTTTCAAACAGATTCTTCGACAGAATGGCGTGAATTTCTTCCGTTTTCTCTCGCCGTGCCTTTCATAATTTAGCTAGTAGCATTGTAACAGCTGACGGGTCGTTGTCGGAGCGGACGTGCGAGAAAGAGAAGCGAAAAGCGCTTTCTGGCGCTGCGCAAGTTTCCGCAAGATTTAAAGCCCACAGAATAAGAACATATAGCATAGAAACCGGACTATAAGACGTACTTTGCGTCAGCTATCTTTCTCTACTTTCAGATTACGTATTTAATACATGAGAAAAAATGAAACTTAACTGTCATTGTCACAAGGTTTTACACTGGGACTTCTTTGTCCTTCCTATAGGAAGGATTTGTCTTTCCTTGTCTATAAGTCCAAATACTATAGGTGCTGAAAGGGTCAAATCACGCCTTACTTGTGACGATGTACCAAATAACGAAAGAACAGCTATAGATTCATCTCTTTCCAGCTCACTATGAAAACCATAAGTAAAAAGAAGTGAACCATAATGTATTTTCTGCTTATTTAGTACGGTTTCTATGCCTTTAGTCTTTATTCTGTGATAAAGCCAATCAGCTGACTGACAACCAGATGTTACCGCAGTACAAATGACCTCACATACAAGAATTGGTTATTAATGCTGCGTTGATAGGTGTTAGGGTTGACTTCTGAACTTGCGGGAATTATAATATAATTATAACTTTTTTAATGTTATTGTGTAACATTTAACGGTCAGTTTTAAGCCTTGAAAGAATTAGATTCCTGTGATTTTTAAGGTTAGGATAGGAAATGCGTCTTATAAAGTTAGTAAAGTATGAATTGTCCAGGAAATCAATAAGGGAGCGTTATTTGTTCCAATAGTTTAAACTAAGGTGGGATCTCACGCCATCTGTGATCTGTATAGATTGTAGACGGACCTTTCTAACTCGGAAACGACGTTTACGTTTTCTTTGTTTCTTCATTCTGTACATTTTCCCTCACGGCAAGCATGACGCCATAAAACTAAGTATTCACATTGCGATACGTGTGAAAGCAAATACTTGCAACACTTGTACGTTTTATAAAATACATCGAGTATTCAAAATGTACATACGTACGATTTACACGCTACTAGATATGGTAGATTACTACAAATTTCTGAGTGATTCTATATAGTATTAGAGTTTTTTCCAACAATTTATTGTACAGAAAGCTGTACATACCGTTATTTATTAATTGTATCATAGAGTTAAGTGAGAACTCACCTTAACAGAGGTATGACCGATTCCAAAACGTTTGCAATACCATTTAAAAGTTGTAAATTTCATTGCTGCTAGCTCAAATATGCAAAAGCATCTCTTGGATAAGTTTTACAAAAATTCAGGGTAAAATATTTAATTTATGTAGCTACCTTCCGTTATTAATACGTAGATTAAGGATTTACAATGACAGTAACTAGGAGAAATTAAACATTCAGGAGATGTTTTTTGCCTTGTGAAATTTACGGCGAGAGAAAATTGGTCTCGCGCCCCGCCACGTGGAATCTGTACGTACAGTGTCTTGGACGGCGTCAGTGCTCCAGACTGTTTATGCGCCCCTGGTACATTGTAATTTTTTGACTTTTACGAAACGCGGGCACACATGGATTATTGTCAACAGATATAAATAAATAAATATAGGCCTTTATGGATAAAATAAGTTACTTGATTGTTTTATTTATTTCACTCCCATCCAATAGGAAAAACATTAATAGTGATTTTCTACTCGCGTACTATAAACCGCTAATATTGATATTGTTAACCTTTTCAACGCCATACGTCGAATACAAAATGTGCCACCCACACGCCAAACATGTTTGCTATGCTATGCAAATTACACCTTATTGCTACCAAACAAAGTCTCTTAATCTTGAACTCTTGTCGGCTGTAGCCGACGTGGCGTCAGTGGCACGACTTTTAGTTGACGGCCAGAGCCGACTGTGGCGTTGAAAAGGTTACTGGTATCAGAGTACCACCTATAGCGCAACCGAAGCGGGAAAACAATTCTATAGTGAGCGATGCCATGGTAATAACAATTCTACAAGAATTATTATAGCATTGTTATTACCATGGTTACGGTCATTCCGGATATCAGTCTTGGCGTTTAGTGAATGAACACTTGACATCCTAATTGGTATAATAAACCTTTAAAAATGTTCGAATATCAATTAAAATTACGTAGGTATATTAAAAACAAAATTAATTTTGAGACTAATTATTACATTAATTAATTTTTTACTAAAAATAGATGGTTAATATCCATCGATTTGTTATTTGGTTACCATGGTTACGTTCAATATGGATATCAACAAAATGGCGTTTCGTTTGGCACTCCTTTCATGATAAAATTGTCAGAACTGTTTTTAGTAAGTAACTATTCAAATTTTGCATGAAATTAGTTAACATTTAACAATATAATTCACAAACTATTAACGCCAATCAGAACAATGATAATGACGTTGCTGACAAGTAATTTGTTAGCAGAAAAATCGAGTAAAGTTTATGAGTAAAGAACGCGATTGTTTATTTTTGTCATCATTCTAAGCTTGTAGAAAAAGTTATCTATGCAACGCTACTTAATTAGCTCTTAAGGTACTCGTATCTTAAGAAGCTTCATTATGTACCAGTTACATAAATAACTATTATATAAGTTGCTGTCCAAATAGTACATTGTTCGACAAGGACATAAAACAAGTCATTGACTCATTATATACGAGACTTATTTATTCGGATATTAAGTCAAGTTGGAACGGTTCTTGTGGCAAACCTTCAGGGAGACCTATGGCCAGCAGTGGACGTCTTTCGGCTGAAATGATGATGTAATTATTAATTACATTGTGGACTTGACAGAAGCGTGTGGAGTTAACCCCATGGGCTTCTGTTTAGTCCATTGGAGAAAACACTCTTTTACTGAACAATTGTCTTCGCGAGTGATATCCATGGACTTATTTCTCTAATAAGAAAAAACCAATCTCTAATGGGAGTGTCTAATATAAATAACTTGACATTGGCGAAATACAGCTTAACAGGAGTGAAAGCTATTAATTAAAATTAGAAGTAGAATTACATTGTGTTTGCAATACACTGCTATTTATTAGCAGCATTAGTTGTAACCCCCTTACTAATAAACGTTGAGAGCCGGTATTCTAGGCGGTAAAAACGATATCGTAGTTTGCCTGATATGGTATTGTTATGACGTCGGCCGCCATTACTGTCAAGAAAATAAGAGCCATCAAAACGTTGACAATACTATAACAGATCTAATACGATATTGTTATTACCGTGTTGAATAGAGGCGCAGATGTAGTGAAATATCCTTTCACATCGTATTTTCTCGGAAATGTTCGTATTTGTCATGCTACTTCAGTCTGACTCAGTACCCATCACGACAACGTGGGGGAACGTCGTATCGCGAGAGTGATAATTGATATAGAGTGGTTAATACCAGAGTATTTTTTTGTTAATTAAGATTAAGTTTGTTTTCAGTTCTTTTTAATAGTCATGCCGAAAGCATTAAGACCTGGGAAACGTTAAGATCGACAAGACTGTGAAATTATCTTCAACATTTATTTATATTTCTTCTTGTTTACCTAAACCTAATTTCCATATATTTGATCGTGGTGGTTTTAACATCTCGGTGTGATATACTTCAAACTCGTGGTTTGACATTTGACACTGATAACTAAAGTACTGTATTTATTTAATGCAAACATGACACTAAGGGCCTGTTGTTTGATCAGTAGTTAACTCACCTAATTGTTAAAATTCGAAAAAATAATCGAAAATTTGACACATTTCCTTGAGATTTTAACCATTAGTAACGTTTTTTGACCATTAAGTAGTTAGTTTAACTACCGATCATATAACAGGCCATTAGGCCCTGTTGTTTGATCAGTAGTTAAACTAGTTAACTAATTGTTAAAACTCGAAAAAGGAATGGAATATTTCACACATATCCTTGAGATTTTAACCATTAGTAACGTTTTTTGACCATTAGTTAGTTTAACTACCGATCAAACAACAGGCCATTAATAATTCAATAATACATAGACACGTCGGCATCATTAATTGTTTAGTTTTTTGGCCTAGGGGACACGCCTTTAGGGGTGGATTCGCCTTTTTAATTATTTCGTAATATTTTTTCATTTTTTTGAAAATTGTTTGTGAATGCGTGTTTGGCGACCGAAACTTAAAGATATAATAATAAGCTTTTCACTTTTCATGCTCGAAAAGTCCGTCTTTATGTCGTGCGTAGGCGACATAAAGTAGATTTTTATGCTCTAGTGCATAAAGTAAAATCTTCGTCGAAGGCCAAGGCAATCGGTCCAACAGCCACAGGAACAACTTTAACTTCATAGAATAACCTCTTTATTTTATTTTGTTTCGTTAGTATTCTAAGACCAAGGCAAGGATACCAACAGCCAAAGTCCACAATAAAACTTCATGAAATAAGCTTATAATTTTTATTTTGTTGCATTTATTATTATTATTATTATATTTGAGTAAATCAATATATTTAAAGCATGACAATAAGTTATCATAGATATAAAAAACAAAATGTTTTTATAACTGAGCGGTATGTAACGACCTAAGTCAGATGTCACGTACCTAAAGAAAAAAAAGAAAAAGAAAGTTAATTGGCGGGAACCATACTTATTTTGTCACTGTCAATATTTGTGTTACAACTTACAATAATTTACATGTTGCTGTTTCATTTCCTCGCAATCGAAGTGAAAATTAGAGTGTACCACTCGCCCATAAAACCCATTTAACACTCGACTTTATATCCATCCTCGCTCGCAAGCTCGCTTGGATGGATAAACGTCTCGCGTAAAATGGTGCGTTTTATGCACTTGTTGTACAATCTACTATTAAAAACCTGCAGGAGGCACCATTATCCAATCATTAAATCAGAAGTTATTGGTCTCCAAAGTTAACTGCTTGAAATGGTAATGACGTTAGTAGTATGGAATGACTATTGTAGAAATGGTAATGATCAGTGATCGGAATAGGTAGAGCTAATTTGCCTAAACTTGACGCATATTCATTCATGCGTGAGAGAGATGGGAATACATTATTGAATGAACATGCATCAAGTTTAGGCAAATTAGCTCACCTATTTCCGATCACTGGTAATGATAAAAGGAACTGGTAATGACGAATGTATAATGTATTTTTCTCAAACATGCAATGGAATGTTGGCGTTATGTTAGTTATTTTAGGCTTCAAGGTACCTTTGAAGGTACCTTTTTTCAGATTTTTGCTCATATCTCGAATATCTGTACGAATATCATTATGATTACTTCTGACTAAAGTTTTTACATACAATTTTCTACAAAAATTGTTATAAGTATATATTTTTACTCTAATATCAATACTTTAGGAGCTACAGGGTGTTTAAGTCAACAAGGAGATAAAATATAGGCACGGTGTCAGGAGCTGGAGGATCAGTGGTGGTAATTGGTTCGAGGGTTCCAGCAGCTCCTCACTTCCAATCCCACATTTCAGGAGGCATTTCGTTACCCAGCCACTCTTGTACTTAGTGGAATACTCGTAATGCGGGATATTTTGCTGACCCTTTAGCAGGATTTAACAAAAAATCTGGTGCTAGATTTAATAAAAAGCGAGTCTCGGTGGCTGTTAAGATCATGCTGAGTAGTGGGCGTACGATAAATCGTCAAAAACATCGTTTCTCCTGATTTTGTTATGGCTTTCGATGGTGATTTTGGGTCGTAGAAAACGGCTGCTATATCCTTGGTTATTGGTTTTTTGTCAAACAGCTTTACAATTGACAGTTTGCCTATCCTGAAAATTGCTGAGGTTGTGTCGCAGCCACTAAAACTGTGTAGGAAAAGAACAGCACAACAAAATGATGGTTTTTGGCGTTCTTGTGACCAAGATATGGTTTCCACTTGGCCTCTTCCTGGTTTGACAAGGAATATTTGCTTCTCTGGTGGTGACAGAGCCATTAGAAGAACTACTAAATTTGAATCTTCCCCACCAACAGCAACTACGGGAACAACCCTCGAACCAATTACCAACACTGATCCTCCAGCTTCTGATACCGTGCCTATATTGTATCTCGTTGTTGACTTAAACACCCTGTATCTCCTAAAGTATTAATCTTAGAGTAAAAATGAATATAACAATTTTTGTAGAAAATTGTATGTAAAAATTATTGATAGGCAGAAAGAAGTCAATATCTGGGAAAAGTACGTTACCTCAATGTTCGAGGATGTTTCAAGAAGTGTCCAAGCTTCGTCGTGCGAAGTATTGGAGGGTTTGCTAATATTGGAAAGTGAAATTCGGAGGGCATTGCGTGGAGCCAAATCCGGTAAAGCCACAGGACCAGATAACATTCACATAGAAGTTTTAAAATTACTGGAAGAAGATCACCTGGACGCCCTGGTTCATTTTATGAACTTGATCTACGATACTGGCCAATTACCAGAAGACTGGCTTACTTCCACCTTTATTACCATCCCAAAGAAAAGTAACGCTAAGAAATGCGAAGAGTTTCGGACTATTAGCTTAATGAGCCAAGTATTGAAACAATTTCTTAGTGGTTTGGTATTCTCGAACGTGTCAAAGGCAAATGCGACGAGCAACTGGCGGACAGCCAATTTGGGTTCCGGTCTGGAGTGGGCACTAGAGAGGCCCTTTTCGCTGTGCAGGTTCTGGTCCAAAAGTGTAGAGATATGCAACAGGATGTCTTTATCTGTTTTGTCGACTATGAAAAGGCGTTCGATAGAGTGAAACATGATCGACTAATTGCACTTCTAGGAGACATTGGATTAGCTTTTGATCTCGTCTCCGTACTCTGGGACAAGTTAAGAAGCACGAGCCTACCGCGCGAGTGTGTGTCACTTTTTGAATATTGGTACCAAAACCAGCTTAATCAGGTGAGATGGGCTGATGCTTTATCTAGTGAATACACATTACAATGTGGCGTGAGACAGGAGGGGCTGACATCACCAGTCTTGTTTAATTTCTACATAAATCTTTTGATCGAGGAACTCAGCAGCATGCATGTCGGATGCCATGTTGACGGTGTATGTGTCAACAACATTAGTTATGCCGATGACATGGTGCTGCTGGGTCCCTCGATCAGATCGATTCGAATGCTTTTGGCAACGTGTGAGCGGTATGCGGCCGAGCATGGGCTGAAATACAATGGCGAGAAGAGCGAGCTGCTCGTATTCAAAGCCGGTAAAGTAAAGCCCTATTACGTGCCCCCCGTAGTGCTCGCTGGTACTGCTCTCAGGGTCGTTAGCAGGTTCACGTATCTGGGGCACGTGGTCACCGAGAATCTTAACGACACTGAAGATATTGAAAGGGAGCGCAGTGCGTTAGCGGTGAGAAGCAATATGCTGGCTCGGAGATTTGCTCGATGCTCTGTTAGCGTTAAGATAACGCTATTCAATGCGTATTGTACATCCTTTTACTCGAGCGGTCTCTGGGTTAAGTACACAAAGCAAGCCTACAACGCCCTGCGCGTTCAATATAACAATGCCTTTAGAATGCTGTTGGGGCTGCCGCGGCGCTGCAGCGCGTCGGCAATGTTTGCCGCGGCCCGCACGGACGGGTTCCCCGCGCGCATGCGTAAGAAAGCAGCGTCGCTGCTTCAACGCCTTCGTAACAGCCACAACAGCATTCTGAACATGGTTGCTGAACGGCCTGACTGCCCCTTAGTGCGACACTGGGTAGCAGTAGCCATAGGAATAAAATAATATATTTGTTAATTTGTTAATATTTAATAATTACTAATATAGAATAAGATTTGATGCTTACTAGAGTCTGTCTAATGAAAGCTGAACCTGGGAAAAAGCGGCAAATTCAAAAAATCTTGATATGGTATTACCGATCAATGAAGGAATAAACGATATTGATACTTTTATTATTTTATTTATTTTGGTGGGCACAAAGGAAGTGGAAACGCGTACTATATTTTCATATATATTATTACGAGCGCTATATTTTGATGAAAAGCACTTTAGGTAAAATACGATGACAGTGACTGGAGCACATTTGGTTTTTCGAAATATATTTGACATGAAAATATAGTGATCTGCACGTGTAGCACAAGTTGTATTTTCTCGCTTGTCGCTCTGTGCGTCTCTATCGTAACAGACTAGATAGTAAGGGAGATCCGAGCGACAAACAAGTCACGAGCAACTTGTGCTAGTCGTGCTGTTGATAGATTTCATTGATACGAGAGGTTTTCGTCTGTGTCGCACACAGCATAATAAAACAATGATGATGAGGAATATTATATTCAACCTTTTTAATAAAGTAATTAGAGGTAACATTATTCTCATCACCCTTACACCTCTATCTAACGACAATTATATCTTGGAGAAGAAGCGCCGCAAGAAACTCCAGCAGATCATTTTTTCCAATCATAAAATACAATTATTCTTAAAAGTAACATTACAAGGTAGTAAAGTAATTAATAATTATTTCTAACAACACAAACTTAGTCGTTACAAATGTACGCTCAATAACATTGAGTAAATTAAAAATAGTGACTAGGAGAACAACATGACGAGGTCTCTACGTCAGGAACGATAACTAAAATAACTAACTGGAAAACAGGTTCTTGCAAGCGTGAACAGACAGGACCCCACTGACAACACCCGTTCACGAGTATGACGCTGATCTCAGCCATCGCCTCCTCAACCATGTGTTTGAAAAGAATAATTAATGAGGGCTAATAAAACAACGGAATCTTTAGCACTCCTGGTATGAAGCGACCTCATCCAGCCACGGTTTCTAACTTGGATAACTTTGATGTTAAAACTATCCGTAATAAAGTCTATGAGTTTTATGTTGTAAAAAAGCAAATTCCGACTCAGAACACTTCTGGCAAATTTGAAAGAAAATATGGGTTTTACAGGCTCCAGATAGACTCTACGTAAAATACTGATGAGCAATGGTTTTGAATAAAAAATAAAATAAAAAAAACGTTCAGTGCTCATAGAACGATATGACATTGCAGTCTTGCGACAATGATCTTGAGAACCAAAGCCACGAAACATGCCAAAAATAAGCCAATTATATATCTTGATGAAACCTATCTTCATCAAAATTACAAGCCAAAAAGATCAGGGCCGTGGACCGTCGACATCTGGTTTAATAGAAAATATTTCCTCCGCAAAAAGACTTATCATCATTCATGCTGGTTCCGTAAATGGATTTGTGCACATGCAATGTTGACATTTAGCACTAAGTCTACAAAGGCAGATTAACACCATTACATGAATACTACAAATTTTAACAGGTATTTACGAGAGAAATTGATACCAAATTTATTTGAACCCAGTGTGATTGTGTTTGACAATGCAGGTTATCATGCGGTACAAATTAATAAGCCCCTAAGCACAAACACACGCGAAGCTGAAATACAAGCCTGGCTCCGTGCTAAGTCTGTGAATTTTGATGAAAGTTTATACAGAGAAGAACTTTTTGTTTTAGTGAATCAGCACAAAACAAAGCCAATTTATGAGGCAGATAAAATTCCTAAAGCTAGTGGTCATGACATGAAGTGCTCACACTCTCACCTTACCAATGCGATCTAAACCAGATCAAGCTCATTTGGAATACTGTAAAACGAAAAGTGGGTAGCAAAAATATAGGTAAATCGGCGTCAGAATTTGAAAAAAATCTAAAGGAATCCTTTGATGTAATGCATGGAAGAAGATGACAGACCATGACCTATGTCGAAAACCAATACAAGGAAAAGGATGGAATTACTAATCAATTGGAAAGCTTCATAATAAGTGTATGTGATGGTGAACCTTCCAGTAGTTCCAGTTCAGATGATACCCTAAGACTCTAGGAACTGTAATTAAAATCAGATTCTAAATACTCTATTTCTAATGATTCATCTGAACTAGTGCTGTCATCATCACGGACACTTATAATGAATGATTCTAGTTCTTTAGTTATTCCATCCCTGGTTTTGTACTGAGCTTCAATATTAAGCACATGATTAGTCATTTTCTTCCAATGCTCCGGTGTTATGCTGTCAAAAGACTCTTTAATAATTTTTTCAATTTCAGCTGCTGATACGCCAACATTTCTACTCGCGACTTTTCTCTTCGCCGAACTCCAGATTAGCTCAATGGGGTTAAGGTCGCAATGGTAGGGCGGAAGTCTTAAAACCTCATGACCGTGCTCCCTTAGAATTTCATCGGCTTCATAGATTGGGTCTGCTTTGTGTTTATGTGCCAAGACAAGAAGTTCTGGTACAGTATAATATTCTTCAAAATCAATTTGTTTAGAACGCAGCCACTCTTTTATTTCGGCTTTGCGGGTGTTGGTATTTGGTACCTTATTAATTTGCACCGTGTGATAGCTAGCATTGTCCATGACAATGACACTTGGTTCACTCAAGTTGGGAATAAGCTTCTCACATAACCACTTATTGAAATTTGTGGCGTTCATGTCATGGTGATAGTCTGCTTTGATTGATTTTGTGCTAAACGTTAATAAAGCATTAGGCACAAAACCATCTTCTGATCCAGCGTGAACAATAATAAATCGTTTTCCAGCTGAGATATTGCCAACTACACCTTGGGTGGAAGGCCCCTGCCGCGACTTTTTTGTTTTGTAGTTCTGGTGAACGTAAGTCTCATCCAGGTATATTATTTTTTTACCTTCAGCACGTTTTGATGCAATAGTCCTTAGGTAGCGGTGTCGCCAAGCTGCTATGTCAAAACGCTCAATAAGTATCGAACGTTGTTCAGTATTTTGTTTAAATTCGTATCCATTTGCCATTAGTATTCGGCGTAAAGTCTCAAGGCATCCGGTAAAACCGATGCTTTCTCTCAACTCTGCCAATAAGCATCTGAGTGTAGGCACTTGTTTTTTTACAATATAAAATTCATTTATTTTATTTCGGATAGCTTGGATGTCAAAGCTATCCAAATTAGACACCGTGGCCTTGTGAGGTCGCTTTTTTCCGGGAGTACTAAAGACACCGTTGTTTAATTTTCCCTCATTACTTATTCTTTTTAAAGATGAAACACTGATATCTGTAAGAAGAAAGAAAGTGTTAAATAAACAGAACACCATTTAGAAATACATTGTGTGGTTGCGCAGTACAGCCCCATTGTACAGTCCGACAGCCCTAAAAACATTTGGGTTTAGGTGAAATGAAATTGCATCGGTGAGGTTCTAATCGCAACGGTTTAAGAACAAGGAAGACTCATATAACCCGAACATCTTTTATATCTGGCCGATCAAAAATGACATTAAATAAATAGATAAGGTACTAAAGTGTACACATATTTATGAAATCGACTGTACAGTGTACATTTGGTTCATAAACAACAAAATGCTGTTTGCTCCGCACACAGAAAATACATATCAAATAATATGTTTATGATATCTTTTAACTAAACACCTCCTTATTGTTTTATTGAAACTATGAGTGTCAGTTACATTAATCATCTGTCTATTAAATTAATTTAATAAAATTGTGAATGCTAAGAGATTCAACATGATATAGGGACAGACAATAGGTACCTACACCTATTATATAGGGAAAGACAATGATAATTTTAGTAATTACCGGTCATTGAAGATACTTCTTCCAAATATTTCGTCTGAGTCTGGCAGGCTAACTCAGTTTCCTCAACCTCTTTCAGCTGCTTTACGTTTTCCAGCACACTTTTGTCAACGTGCACGTCCAGGTTTTCTGAAACGAATTTAATTTCGTTTAATTTCTTAATCTCATCGTATAATAGACAGAAAAAGGTAAATTAAACTTAGGATTGCACATAGAGAAATAAGAAGTATCAAAATGAACATGCCGTACTAAAGCCGTACTAACCTATAAATTTGGTCACCGTAACTAAACAATTAATTTTTTGCATCAATAATGCTTTTCTTTCTTCTTGTTTTTCTTTGTACTTCTGTATAATAGTATACAGAATCTCCCGGACACCGCCTCTTATCGTCGACGGCATGATTACTCCGTATTTTTATCAATTTAGATCTCGAATTGACAAGTTTCTAACAACAACAAAGTCCAAACGACATTTTTTTTTTTTTTTTTTTTTTTTATCTTTTTGGCCCTTGCACGGTCTGTGCTTTTGGCCCGAATGGCAACAAAAACGGGGAAACGGAATTATCAGAGAAAGGGTTAAACGGAATTTGGAAAAACGGAATAAAAGATCAGGAATGGAAAGGATACATAATGGAATAATGGAATAACTGGAATTTAATATATAAATATATGGATACAAATTAAATTTTAATATGATTTAATATAATAAAATCTGTTAAAATTTGGTATATGTCAGAATTAACAGGGGACAATAAACAGGATACAGAGGAGGGGAAAGGAACTTTAAGGGAAATAAGACCTTCTAGGAGACATGAACGGTCATATTTGCTACAAGCAAATATGATGTGGTTGATATCACCTTCAGGGTCACCACATTCACAAATAGAACTACTAATTATTTTAAGCTTTGCAAGATGCGCCGGAGAACAAACGTGACCCAGGCGCATACGGACAATTATAGAAGTAGCCTTCTTGCCGAGTCTCAACTTGGAAAACCAAGGTTTATGTAAAATAGACGGTTGAATGGCACGATAATGACGACCCTTATCGTGGTTTGCTGACCAGATTTTATCCCAGGAATATCTGAGATAAATTCTGGGCAAAGCTGCAAGGTCATGAACATAATTTTTATAGTAGTGCAAATCCCCACAGATAACCGCATCGTTGGCAATTCGATCGGCTCTCTCGTTACCAGATATGCCACAGTGAGCAGGGACCCACGCAAAGGACACAAAACAGCCTCGCGATGAGCAATCCAATAACAAAGTTCTTATTTTAATGATAGTAGGGAACAGATAGTGGGAACCGAATGGATAACGGGCTAAGGCTAGAAGAGCACTTAATGAGTCCGAAAAAATAACGGTTCTATTTAATTTCATCAGCAAAACATATTCAACAGCTTTAAACAAGCCGAAACACTCGCCAGTAAAAACGGAAGATTCAGGGGGAAGTTTTATTTTTTGAATTATATTATATTGAGAGTGATACACCCCAACACCCACGCAGCCGTCGGCTGAGTGTTTGGAGGCATCACTAAATATACGATGCCACTGTGGCCACTTTGAGTCTACCACGTGGTTAAATGTCAGCTTCTGGTTGAAGCCAATCTTTGAAATACCAATACTTAAATGAATGTCAGGAAGAAGGGTAAGAGATTCGTAACTAGATGAGAATAAAGGGATGGAATTTGATCGGTGAGTAGGGGCTTTAAGAGAAACCATTTTTTTTAAACTTTCTATCAGACAAGGAAGACGTTTGTTTCTCCAATAGTTACAACTGTCGACTTGGTCAGCGAGGCATGATAATTTAGTTATAAGAGGGTGGTCGGTAAATTGGTAACAACGGAATAAATATTTGTCAGCTAAAAATTGTCGTCTTAAACTCAAAGGAGGCTCTACAGATTCTACCTGCATGCAATTAATTGGGCTTGATCTCATGGCTCCTAAAATAATTCGCATCGCTTTAGCCTGAATATTGTCCAATTTCTTGAATGCAAGGACACTACCAGGTTCCAACAAAAATGTGCCAAAATCAAGAATACTTCTTATCAAAGCATTATACATTAACTTTAATGAAAAAGGATGAGCTCCCCACCAAACCCCGGAGAGGCATTTCAAAATATTTAAATTCCGCTCACATCTAGCAACTATATACTCGCAATGAGGAAAACCAGAGAGCTTAGTATCTAAAATCACTCCTAAAAATTTTATTGAATTACCTGAGGGAATCGAGGCATTAACATATTTTATATCAATGGATGAAGGATTGCGCATTCTGGAAAACAAGACTGCCCTACTCTTAGGAACTGATAATTCTAGACCATTGTGGTCTAGCCATGATTTTAATAAACTGAGGGAGGAGGTTAAATAATTACAATTTTCTTGAATAGACGGGCCAGTTTTATATATCAAAAGGTCATCAGCGTATTGCAATACTTCAGAGGACCCTCTTAGGCTCGATTCTAAGTCATATGTATATATATTGTACAATAATGGGCTGAGAACCGACCCTTGAGGTAGTCCTCTCCATACCGTTCTAGAAAAGGTCGCTTCATCCACATATAAGTTGATATGTCTTTCACTGAGGATATTAAATATAAAGTTAGATAAAATTATAGGAACATTTAAATCTACGAGTTTCTTCATCAATACAGAAATAAGGACGTTGTCATAAGCTGCGCTGATGTCAAGGAAAGTAGCAACTACGGATTTGTTATTTGAAAAAGCCAATCTAATGTCTGAAATAAAAATCGCTAAACTATCTATTGTGCTCTTACCTCTTCTAAAGCCAAACTGAGAGCGAGCTAACAGATTACCCTTCTCCACAAACCATTCAAGACGGTTTTTTACTAAGTGTTCAGCTATTTTAATAAGAACAGAAGAAAGAACAATAGGGCGGTAAGATGAAGGGTCGTCGGGGGGCTTGTTGGGTTTTAGAAAAGGAATAACCGTTTGAGATTTCCAAGAATAAGGAACACAACCTGAAATCATCATGGAGTTTACGATATCTAGATATAATAGAAGGACTTTATCACTGAGATTTTTAATAAATGAATAAGGGATTCCATCTTCACCGGGAGTGGAGTCTTTCACACGGCACAGTACTCCTTTGAGCTCAAGAAGGGAGAAGGGAGAGTTCAAACCAGAAAGATCATTTACAATGGATGGAGGAATGGAAATTTGAAAGGGCACATGTTCAGGAACAGAAGGGGGAGCGAGACGATCCATAAAGCGGTCAGCCAAAGAGAGAGGGAGTTTCGAAGACGAACCATTAAAAGCAGATCTAAACCTACGAATGTTACGCCAGACCACTGACGGACTGACATTAGGGTTAATACTTGCACAAAATGATTGCCAGCCTTCAAACTTCTTCTTTTTAAATAATTTCTTGCAGTTACGGTCAGACTCTAAGAAAAACTCGAAATTGTCTGCAGTCATCTCGCTACAATATATTTTCTCTGCCGATTTCCTTGCTTTAATTGCTACTGTACAGTCATGATCCCACCAAGGGGGGGACGGGATATGAGATATTTTTGCACTTTTAATAACAAGAGTCTCGTCCGCAGACTCAATAAGAATTTTAGTGAGCATATCCGCAGAAATTTGATCTCTATTGGAAAGAGAACTAGTTTTTTCTTCCACTGTCTGTCTAAACAGCTGCCAATCTGCGTTGTTTAATTTATATTTAAAGCGTGGGGGACGGGGGTTTCCAACGGGTTTAAGAAAAGGCATGGTTATTATGATAGGAAAGTGGTCACTACCATATGAAGACGGATGAGGTTGCCAGTGAAGGGTGGAAGCTAAATCAGACGAACATAAAGATAAGTCTGGAGCACTGGCGCCTTGACTCGGTTCCGTATGGCGAGTAGGTAAACCGGTGTTCAAAACGCATATGTTATGAGAATCTATTATATCTAATAAGTGTTCACCATACCAATTTGATGTAGAACTACCCCAAGACTGATGTTGGCAATTAAAATCGCCTAACACCAAGAATGGTTTTGGGAGCACAGAGAATAAATTATTTAATTGAGAAAAAATATTTACATTAGGACGCGAAAAATAAATTGAAACTATACAAATATTATTTACAATAGCAGCGATAACAGATATGTCATCGCTGAAAGAGGGAAGAGGAAACAAAGAAAAAGAGACAGAATTCCTGATTACTATGGCCACACCACCATAACCGTCAGGTCTGTCTTGTCGAAGAATGACATAACCAGGAATACGGAAAGGTGAGTCCGGTTTAAGCCATGTCTCAGACAGAGTGGAAACGAGGGGGTTAAATTTATTATGAAGGTGAAGTAAATCGTGTTTATTGCAGATTGCGCTTCTGCAATTCCATTGTATTATTTGGTCGTATCTGTGATCCATAACTGGATTTTAAATGTGTTAAAAAGTCAATTGTTGGGCAGCGTTGTTCGGTAGAATTATTATTGGACATTGTGTTAATTTCAGTTAACAATTGAATAACATCAGATATGGAAAAAACTGTTTCATTGTTGTTTGCGGATAGGTTAAAAGCTACACCGTTGGAAGGAGAAGGAGCATCGTAATCTTTTATAAGAAGGTTGTGTTCAGACTTGTTATAACCTCTGTTTATTTTCAAAGGCACTGAGGGTTTTGTGAACACTGTTTTTTTATATGACCTGATGAATGGAGGGGGTGATTTAAGTGATGAAGAAGCTGGAGAAACTTGAGCAATAGGGGCGTCCGACTGAGGATAAGATTTTCTAATAACGTCAGCAAATGATTTAGAAACTGGCTCATATACTTTATTTGCTTCAGCATATGAGACACAGTTTTGAGCCATATAGGTCTTTATTTTTGTCTGTCTTTCAAACTCTGGGCATTTTTTGTTGGTAGAGAAATGAAACCCGGAACACAAACAACAGGTTGCAGATTCTTCCTCAACCGAACAAGAATCTCCAACATGACCATCACCACACTTGTAACAGCGAGGGCGAGAATTACAATTAGTTTTGGTGTGACCAAAGCGACAACAGTTAAAGCATTGTATAGTGGGGAAGGTATATAGCTCTACAGATAAAGCATTGTAACACATAAAAATTCGTTTGGGTAAAACTTGACCATCAAATGTAAGTACAACAGTCTGAGAAGGTTTCCACTCAGGAGGTGAAATGTTTCTAACTTTGTAATTTAATCTCCTCACTTTAAGAATTTTGCCGCACCCAATAGGAACCGATACATTCTCTAGAACCTCTTCTGGAGTCCACTCAGAGGGAACGCCTCGTACAAGACCCATTCGGGTCACACTAAATGATGGAATAAATGCTTTGTAGTTATTTGATGATAAGAATGAATTACTGATAAAATCATTGGCATCTTTGTAGTTTGAGAAAGCCATTGAGAGCCTGTTTCTGCCTATGCGTTTGATACTACCATTAACTATATTCTTAAAAGGACTTTTCTTTAAGAAATAACCAAACTGAACTGGATGGAGAGAGGGATTTTCACTGCCTGATAATGCTTTTTGGACATGAACTATAAAGGGCTCTATGTCATAAGCCTCATATTGGGTTCTGCTAGTCTGAGCAGTAGACTGAGTTGGGTTCTTGTTAGCATTGGAGATGTGATCAACGGATATATTTTGACTAGTCTGGAGAGACTGTTGATCTGAATGAGCATTGGAAGAGGGAGGTTTAGTTTTGGGCAGTTGTTCTGGTTGGATAGAAGTTTGTTTATTTGTTTCAACAAGTTGAGACTCGACAGAAGGAATATCTAATAAATCATGACATACACAATCAGTATCTTTTATTTGTCGTCCTGGTTCATGCCTTCTCCTACGCTTATTGCAATGTCTACATATTTTCCGCTGATTAGTAGTACGAAACCTTTTCCTTTCTCCCCGCTCTAATCCACGCACAGACCCGTCGGTGTCCATGCTGGAATCATTTGTGCCTGGTAAAATGGCAAATTCGTTTGAAATCGTAACATTGTAACCAACCGGGGGAGTCAAGCCTCCCCCGGGGTCATGCGGGGGGTCCATCTAGCTTAGCCTATGCTAAGCTAGATATGAGAGAAAAAACTTAATAAACTTACCAAATACTGCAAAATATATACGGAAAACTATTATACACAAATTAAAACTAAGTATTACATATAATAAGGTACAAAACCTGATCTTTTATACAAGTTAAAAAATTATTTAAAATTTTCGTAGCAAAAAACACTCCCGCCTTGGCCGTCGTTTCCCGCGCTTTTTGACCAAACGACATTTAATTTAATTTAATATTAAATAGTGTTGCCAACTTAATTTAATTTAATTTAATATTAAATAGTGTTGTAGAAAGGTGTATGCTCGGAATCTCGCTAAGGGACAAAATCCGGAATGAGATGATCCGGCATAAAACTAGGGTCACTGACGTAGTTCAGAAGTGTAGCAGACTGAAGTGGCAGTGGGCTGGTCACATCTGTCGCAGAACCGATGATCGGTGGAGTAGACGGGTTCTCGAGTGGAGACCACGGTTCGGCAAGCGTAGCGTAGGACGCCCTCCAGCCAGATGGACCGACGACCTGAAAAAAGTGGCTGGTGGTGACTGGATGGCGAAAACGGGAGATCGGGCCTTGTGGCGAACCCTGGGGGAGGCTTACGTCCAGCAGTGGACTGCAATAGGCTGAAATGATGATGATGATGAGTGTTGCCAGACTCGTCAGCCAAGAAAAATCCAGGTTCAGCTTTCATTAGACAGACTCTAACAACATATGGAACTGGATTCTGAAATAAATTTGAAATAACATAAAAAATAAATTAGATGATAAGGACATCTGGATAATCAGGAACCTGTACTGGGATCAGCGTGCCACGATCCATGTGGGTAGGGAAGAGTCTGGAATGGTGCCAATTGTAAGAGGAGTTCGACAAGGCTGTATATTGTCTCCTACCCTGTTCAATTTGTATTCAGAGGCAGTGATGACCGAAGCTCTTGAAAATCTCAACTGTGGAGTCAAAATTAACGGACGAATTATTAATAATTTGAGATATGCTGACGACAAGGTGTTGATAGGGGCGTCAAGGTCTGAATTGCAGATGATTGTGGATAGGGTAAACGAGTGCAGTGAGAGAGCTGGGCTAAGAATGAACATCAGCAAGACTAAATTTATGATTGTGTCACGGGAGCCCACCCAGGAACCAAACCAAATAATAGCAGTGTCAGGACAAAGGTTGGAAAGAGTCACTAAATACAAGTACCTGGGAACCTGGTTGACTGAAAATTGGGAATGCGATACAGAGATAAACACCCGCATAGAAGTCGCCAGAAGTATCTTTAACACCATGAAGAAGGTACTGACCAGCCGGAGTCTGAACATTAAGATGCGAACTTGTCTCCGCCAATGCTATGTTTGGCCAATTCTTCTATACGGATGTGAGTCCAGGACTATAAAAGAAGACCTCAGGAACGTACAGAGGCATTCGAAATGTGGTGCTATAGACGGATGCTAAAGATCTGTTGGACACAGAAGGTGACGAATCAAGAAGTCCTACTACGTGTCAACATGAAGCGATGTCTTTGGGATAATATCCGCCAAAGAAAGGTTGCATATCTTGGCCATGTACTACGGCATGACAAATACAACCTCTTACAACTGATAATGATGGGAAAGTTTGCTGGGAAAAGACATGAAGGCCGCCATAAGAAATCATGGCTGAAGAATCTCCGGGAGTGGACTGGTGTCACAAGTGCTGGCCATCTGTTTCGCCTCGCGAGAGACAGAGAAAAGTTTTCGGAGCTGACTGCCAACCTTCGCTAGTCGGAGAGGCACATCAAGAAGAAGAAGAAGTATGTAAAAACTTTAGTCAGAAGTAATATTATCATAATGCTATTGTACAGATATTCGAGATATGAGCAAAAATCTGAAAAAAGGTACATTCAACCTCCCTACACCCTCAGCAGACCCCGTAGCACCTTAATCTCCATTGGAAGGGCATTTTAGGGCATTTTCCGTGACAATTTTTAAAAATATTTTTACTCTTAGATGTTATGTATTGAATTGCATGGTGATTTTTGATACCGATCACGGCAATATGTACTAATTTAATTTAAAAAAAAAAACGCGTTCCGCTCGGTGGGTTTTCCAAAAAATACTGGGTGGAAAGTTCGAATGCCACATGGAAGGCAACTACCTTAATTATTGGAAATAGCACGTTCTGTGTAAAGGAGACTTTCCTTTATTTTTAAAAACTATAAACTCTGCATTTATGGATTGTTGAAACATCGTCTGTCTTAACCGAGACTTGAACCGGTCGGTCAAATGCGGTAAAATAACATGCCGTATTTTATGATGCAGATCGAAAGGGTTACCGATATGGTTCATTTACCTCTAAATAACAAACACGATCAAAATAACGGAAGGCCATGAATACATTTACCATTTAACTTTGTTTTCACCCGTCACGGGAAATGTACCGCAGCTACCTTAAATATTGGAAATAGCAAATTTTACGCAATGGAGCCTTACTTTTATTTTAGAAAATGTAAATACTGCATTTATGGTTTTAAGATGAATCTTAAAATACGGCATGCTATTTCTGTCATATTTGACCTGTTCGATTCCCGGTTAAGCCAGGCTATTTTTCAAAAACCATAAATGCAGTATTTATTGTTTTCTAAAATAAAAGTAAGTCTCCATTGCGTAAAATTTGCTATTTCCAATATTTAAGGTAGCTGCGGTACATTTCCCGTGACGGGTGAAAACAAAGTTAAATGGTAAATGCTAGTATTAATGGCCTTCCATTATTTTGATAGTGTTTGTTATTTAGAGGTAAATGAACCATATTGGTAACCCTTTCGATCTGCATCATAAAATACGGCATGTTATTTTACCGCATTTGACCGACCGGTTCGAGTCCCGGTTAAGACAGACGATTTTTCAAAAATCCATAAATGCAGAGTTTATAGGTTTTAAAAATAAAGGAAAGTCTTCTTTACACAGAATGTGCTATTTCCAATATTTAAGGTAGTTGCCTTCCATGTGGCATTCGAACTTTCCACCTGTATATACAAATAACTATACCTCCAATATTCTCTGTTATGGTAATGAACTAATGACGTTTAGGGCGTGTTAAATTAATTTTAAAATCATGTATAAGAAATAAAAGATTTTGTATTGTGGCGCATTATAACGAAACACGTACCCTAGCGTTCTCCCAAAGAATAAAGAATGATAAAGAAATGTGTATTTTTTTATTGGCCGGAACACATCTTTTTGTCAAAAACGCAAATCCACCCTTAGACAGCTAGCTAACACCTACGTTCGAAAATAGCAGTTGTCATGTAAAATTTATTTGTTTATATTTATAAACAAATAAATTTTACATGACAACTCTATCTATTTAGATTATAATTCTTACTACTAAATTAATATATTAAAAAGCGAGCAGTTTGTTTAAGGTGTATATCGCAATTCATTATGGTGGCTAAATATTATGATTTTCTTTTATGAACGCTGCCATAATCATTTGGGAAAAAATTGGCCACACGTCATCGATGATGTTTGATCTTTCGTTCAGAATGTAAACTATAAAACACAGAAATTAAAAAAAAACCAAAGCGTTGTAAAATAAAAAAACAAATGTTTAAATACATATGAACACAGTACAATTTATTTTCTTAACAATTGACTTATGATACTAATTAAGAAAATAATTACGTTTAATTAATGATACACATTTTAACTTTCTCTTTTCGAGACAACATTCTGAACGCTTCGGCAGACGTGGACGACCGACACTTCGACAGTTTTCGACACTTCACGAAATTGCGACGATAGGCGACAGTTTCCTATTAGATTTAGACATAAAAGTTACTCAAAAGACTGCAAAATGGTCACAAAATACGTTATAGCCCTATGTGCCCTGTGCTCCATCAGCGGAGCTTTAGCACAAAGCTGCCAAAACCCTCAAGTTGAGGCAGCATCGTTCACAAGTTTAGATGCGACTGTGGTGACACATATAGCTTATATTACGGAGTTTACGCTGAAGTGCGACAACCCTCTGCCTGAAAACTACGCGTTATACGCTGAAGTTGACGGGAAGTCGCTCACGGCAGCTCGTATCGGAGAGAACAAGTACCAGGTCAGTATAACCTCTCAAGTATTTTTAGCATTCAGTTATCGATGCTTTTACTCCTAATTTGATGATTTGTAGGTAGGAAATTATAACAAAAGTTGATTATTGTTACTCTTTAATTCATGAAACTAGATTTTTTGTATTTTTATCGAGTTATTTTATCTTTAAAAATGCGATAAAGAGCAGGCTAAACTACCGTTATTATTTGCCTTGTTTGTTGTTTAGTCACAAATCAGTTATAGATATTTACTGAAGGGTCTTAGCAGGTTTGTTAAACTACTGTAACATGTCAAAATTGTAACTGTAAAGTTCTCTTTGGTGCATTTTGTCCCTAATTATTAACACATAATGTTGGGTATGTGTCTTTTTTTCAGCATAGTAATTTGAAAGGATAGCATGAGCAACATATAAAATTTTAATAAAAAAAAAAAGAGATTTTACGTAATCTTTTTAATAAAACTGTTGCACATTGAGATTTAATCTTATCCTCTTGGCGACCAGATGTCAAAAAGTTTAGTTATAAATGACACACTATTCCATTCTAGTTAAGGTGTTGTATTGTATTGTATTTGTCACGAGGCTAAAATTGTAACTGCTCTTTCGCTGCCGGTATCCTGCTAGTCAAGTCTATTTTGTATATTTGTCAGCACAAGTGGTATTGAATTGGGTATCAGATGATCTCGACATCATCTTGAATGAATTGTATAACAAATAATATACACGTTTGTTTGTTTGTTAGACTAGAGGTGACTAGGACAATTGGTTTGTAATTATTTTCAAAGCAGACGTAACAGACTCTGCTAATAATCACATTTTTTTTCTCAGTAAACAATAATAAAAAAGGAAAAAGAAATGGTATGCTTTTGAAACAAACCTCCATAAGCATGTTTTTTAAAAGGTAACCGGATTTGTTTGTGTAACCGGAGGCTGGAGTTGATGGGGTTCATCTTAGCTACCCAATATACACTGATTTGTCACCTGTCCGCTATCACTGTAAATTGAGTTCCTTGTGAACTGAGATAGGTCAAAGTTATAAGTAATTTTTGCTTTTAAGAAAATGTACCTATTTTTGGGAACTGGGTGAGGACCAAAAAGTTGGACCACAGTTAAGAGCAGCGAACCATACAAGCAACGAAGTTTCGTTGTGCGAGGAAAAGTATCACTATAATTTCTAATTTACTAATTGATTGGGTAATTTTTGTGTCACAACGGAAAAGTTTCATAGAAAATTTAATTGAGTTAGTTAGCCTGCCCAACTTTTTGCTCCTTACCCAACTGTCAATCGTTTTGGCGAAAAAAGTGGGTTACCTTTGTTTTGGCAAAATATGTTTGCCAAATGTATCGTTTCCCAACCATTTCATTTGCCAACCCGCTTTGTTTTTGTAACCATAAATATTTCAGGATTTTATAAAAACTGACCTAACCTAACCTATAGGGTTCTACACGATGGTACCGAAATAAATCCTGAAAAATGTATATAACATTGGGTTGGCAAATGAAAAAGTTTGAATTTTTTTTGCCAAACGGCAGGCTCCCGAAAAAAGTACTAGGGGAGCAAGAGTAAGAAATTGTTGGCAAGAACTAACTTGATGATTATGCACAGGTGTCGTGGACGGAGGAGCCGTCGGCGGCGCGCTCGGGCACGCACGAGGTGCGCGTGCTGGACGAGGAGGGCTGGGCCGCGCTGCGCCGCGCGCGCCGCGCCGACCCCGCCGCCGCCGTCGCGCCGCTGCTGGCCGTGCAGCTCTCCCACCCCGGCAGTGAGTACCAAATTTTTCAAAATTGCTTTTTGTTATACTTATTTAAATATGCAGGGTTGAACTTTTTGTTGCCTTTAAACAGAGACTCATAATTTACTTATTTAGAGCTTAGAATTGGGAGCACGGTCCAGTTTGCATTGAGCCCTATGGCGGAGCTGGCAGTGTGAGTATTTATTGTGGTGCGTATAGTAAGTGTCGACCGTTCTCTGTGCAGGCTACTCCGGGCCGTGGGTCAACTCAGAGGTGCTGGCCACGGCGCTCTCGGTGCTGGTGGCCTACGCCGCGCTGCGCAACAAGAGCAGGATCCTCGCCTAAACTCTAATTTATTATATTATTTAATTAATTAATTAAACAGATTTATTAGAACTGCTCTTTGATTTTAATACATCCTGTATGTCTCATACAAAGTTTATACGTTTTATACTACAAAGTTTATATTTTTTATTAAATAGAAAATGTAAGTGAAATCTGTTTAAACAACCCAGTCTACATTTTGGGAAAAAAATTAATTATTTTATTGACGTTACCATTTGTGAAGAGTATGTTTAATCCGTGTCATAAAAAAAATACAAGACGATTTTGAAAATGTTTGAGTCATTAACAAAGTTCGTCAAAGTCTCTATTGGGAAATGAATGTACTAAAAAGAGACCGCGATCTTTGTTTGTTGTGAGTAGGGCATGCTCCCGGGAAATCCCGGGAATTTCACAGGTCCTAAAGAACCGGTACTGAAGATTACATCCCGGTTCTCCCGGTTCTTTCCATAAATACCAAACAAATATCGTGTCGCGTATCACATATATCCAATTCACACCTGAGCGACGAAGCCGGCACAAGCGGCAACATCGCATCAACATCCATCATATTTTGTGGCATATTTGCAATAATTAATCTCTAGATTTATAAAAAGGAAGAACAAATAACTTTCTAGTAAGTATTTTACTTAATCAAGATATGTTTTTGTTGAAGAAAACGTGTATGATTTTATTGCATATTTATTATATTTAAAGTTTCCTAATGTTTTTCAATTGTTTTTTATCTCAAATGACCATGCTTGCGGTGATTTGAGGTAAAAAAATAAAGAACCGGGAGAACCGGGAATCCCGGTACCGTCCCTGCTTAGAACCGGGAAATGGAAGTTTCGGACCCGGGCCCGGTACTGCATGCCCTAGTTGTGAGGTTCGTTTGGTTGTAAGATATACCGTATTACCTTTGTACAGTCGAGTTCATAAATATGTGTACACTACAGTACCTTGTCACTTAATCACTGTGACAATTCAGATATGGCAGCATAAACGTTACATTAAATAGACAAAGTACTAAAGTGTACACATTTTTATGAACTCGACTGTACAGTCAACAGCATAAATAAGTGATCATTTATGTACCTTCTCGCTTTCAATGTTTGACAATTTTGTATGACATTTCAAACACTACGTTAAAGTTACAAGGTACATAAATGATCACTTATTTATGCTGTTGACTGTACTTACGGTGTACCTACCTACTGTGCATTATGTCAGTCCAGGCCGCCGGCAACTCCCGGCTACGCGATACATTCAATGACCCATATACGTAGTAACTTTTATTAATTTAATTTGTGCCCATATAGCCTCATTTAGGTAGAGTTATTTTATGGTTTGTATACCACAGATTAAGGTTGCCTTACTAAAGTTAGGCGTAAGTAGTACTTTTTAGTGCCCTCTAGGGATGAGTAGTGTAACTTTTAGAAGCTGTGGTTAACCACAGTACCAACTACGGTTCAAAAAAGTTACACTACTCACCGCTGGAGGGCATAAAGAAAATTATAAACGCCATCTAGTTTTGAATACAGTAACTTCTCAAAACAGAGGTTGGATCATATTTTAAGAAGTTACTCTACTCATCGCTAGAGGGCCCAGGAATTAAAACTTACAAGTTACTCTATTTATCGCTAGAGGGCGTTGGAATTAAAATTCAAGTATCTGTTTAGTTAACCAAATGTACATAAAAAATATTTTGATTCTTAATTATCGCACAAAATTCAAATACCAATATTTTTCTTTCTAAATGCAAAAATTGCCTCTTGATTTTAGCATTTTTTCCGCCTGTGCAATAGGTATTTTGCAGGGAAACTTTCGAGTAAGTACATTATTTAGTACCAAAGTATTGTACCTAATATCGTCGGTCTAGATGTGACAACTCGTATATGCAAAGTGAGTTAAGTGAGAAACTTTTCAGGAGAGACCAAAAACTGCTTTTTAGTTACGAGGTCCCACCTTAACAAAGTTGTTCCGTGATAATATTACCAAGGTTTCACGTAGATCTTACGAGGTTACACGAGTTGAATGCTTGTTACGAGGTGTCACTTCTAGTCGTTTTTTTCCGTCAAAATCAATTATAACGCAGGAGACATTTACGAGTTAACACCGGAAATACTATTTGAAACTTTCTGCATCAAAATCTCATTTTACCAAAAAAAAGTTGACCTTTTTTCCTATTCGGATTTTTTTCAATCGCAGATTTTCTTATTTATAATCCGGTCTAAAAAGGTTATGCTCGTTTTAGTAGCAGCAGCCGAAAAAGGGCTAAACTGCTCAGAGATTATTGAGAAAAAATTGGTTGCTGTGGGAAAAAATGCGATAGGAAGAAACGAGTCAGTGGAAAAACACAAAACTTAATAAAAATGCAAATGGAAATTCTGCTACCTACTAAGAAGAAGGATTTTAAGTAATGATTTTAGTAACAAATCCGTATAAGGGAACGACTTAAATCATACCCAAACAAATAATGATCTACAGTTACTTAGGAGCATCGAACATTTAGTCACCTCTTTAAATCCGTAGCATTATTTCGATAGAACTGTCTGTCAGTAGTGTCAAAATTGACAGAACAGAACATCGGTGGTAAGGAAATCCGGATCCAAGTTTCGGAATTCTTGCTCTCGAAAATAGTGGTAGATAGTAAATGTAAATACATTTAAAGATGACGGTTAAACCCAGAGAAATTCCTGAAGGCGAGGATGACCCGGTGGAAGCCATGTTGAAGAAAACGGGGTGCATAGAGTTACACTACAAAGTTCAGGTAAATAACAAGTTTGTTTTGTTTCATTTCTTTGTTTGTTTGTGAAATGATAACCTGGGTCACATTGAAGTGAATTATCATTATTTTCTTCTGCTGCTGCGGCTTGCGTGCTGAAGTAAATAGGCATATAATTTAATTAATGGGGATTCCATAACTGATCCCAGAACTGATAAATTGATGTTCTCGATTAAATTAAGGGGTACCTAGATTTATAATCAAAGGGCATTGGGTAAATTTGTTTGAAGAATATTGTCTTTTTTTTTTCAGCGGCCACAGATGATTTTTACATAGTTATTTAGAGGACCTCTAAATACACATAGATATATATAATTTATGGCGTTAAATAATATCGGAGCGGAGATTTTAAAGATTTAAGTATTCAGTATTTAGTACAAAAGTACGCCCAAGTATGAATGTTTAAATATCTCCGCTCCGATGCACTTAAGAGTATTACATTACATAACAAAATATGTTTATTTTAATAATTCTATCATAATTTACCACTTTTACGAATGGCCGCTCACCTTGAAAATGTATGAATTTTACAAATGACAACACTTTTACCCAAACCCCTTTAGGTTTGATTTTGTCAGTCAAATCTCAATGTAATGTTAAAGAATATAAATTTGATAAATATGCAACAATGTAAGAGTAAATTTCTTTTTTACAGAAATATTCATGGCAATTAAAGCCAAAAAAAATTATAAGGCATTGAGTGGACTAGAAAAGTGGCCCCAACCGTTCAATGTGTTTGTTGCTATTAAAAACACAGTCCTTACCTACTTATAAGCATTTCTTTTCAACAGTGACAGTATTGGGTATTTGAAACATTGAATCTATAGGAGACATGTCGTTTCTACTTATTCTTGTAAATTATGCCTTTGAATCACCAATATTAAATAACTTTTTTTTGTTTACTACCAGGAGTGCATAGCTACAACAAAGGACTGGAGGAAGTGTCAGAACGAAGTGACCGAATTCCGGAATTGCATCGGAAAGCACAAACAGGAAGAAATGGCCCAAGGAAAACAATTGTTAATGAAATAGAATTGTGTCATTCATTATAAATAATAAATAAATTTTGTTATTAATTAATGTAAGTCTTAGTGTTGTAATAAATGTCTAGTATTTATACGTTCACATTGTAATTTGTTAATGAGCAAAAACCAAAAAAATCCTTTTCTGTGCCATGTTAAACAAAAAGCTAGAATATCAGAAACATCACACACATAGAATTATAATTCTCTAAACTATTGCTAATTCTTTAAACTTGTACCATCTCGGATAATGCTCCAGCCATGGGCAATCCCAATAAAAATAAGGATTAGAGGTTCCAACAGCATTTAAAAAAAAAACAAGGTGAATAGTTTCGGATATAATGGGGGGATGGTTTGGAATGGAATGTTTCACTATATTAAAATATGTAACAACACCTAATCTGTTTAATTTAGAGAAATTACGGTATTGGTTTATATAATTGCCATTATTCAAGAACTAGATATAGTTCTGTTACATTTTTGCCTGAACCAATATTTAATATATTTTTGATATCTCTGAATTACAAAGTAATAAAAGTTTAATTTTCTTAATAAAAGTTGAATATATGAATTGAAAAACACATGCAGCATTTCTTTTGTCCTGTTATTATTTTTCAAGTCAAATTATAAGATTCTTTAAAAAAAAACATTGTTCCGCGGACGACAAATGATTAATTTCTTAACACGTTCGGAGCCGGTGACACAACGTCTGTGATCAAAAAGTTCTGACTCCTATGCCGGTGACACATATGTTGTGTTTTTAACTAAAATTAAATAAAAATAAACGCCTTTTAATATTTTACCTATAAACTATGCCAGTTGACACGTATTTGTGTCCATGTAATTCGTAATCCTATGCCAGTGACACAAATACGTGACCACGATAATTTCACCCGGCATAGCTTAAGGCTCAGTGAATCACTGCCGGCGCCGGTTTTCAAATATTTTGCAGTATTTTTTCCAGCACTAGCACCATTCGACTAAACGTTAGAAAGACGACTGACGCCGCAAAATAAAAATAAACGCATTTTAATATTTTACCTAAAAACTATGCCAGTTGACACGTATTTGTGTCCATGTAATTCGTAGTCCTATGCCAGTAACACAAATACGTGACCACGATAATTTCACCCGGCATAGCTTAGGGCTCAGTGAATCACTGCCGGCGCCGAACGTGTTAACCTAATAGTTAAACATTATCTCTTCTGCTAATACTCCTTACAAACATGCCAGTTAATATTTTTTTCTACCTAGTTAAAATGATAAACCTAATTTCTTAAAAAAAAACGCATGCGCGGAGGTGAACTTTTCGCGGGATACATCTTAATATAAAACAATACTGTTTTTAACCGACTTCAAAAAAAGGAGGTTCTCAATTCGTCGGGTTTTTTTTTTATGTATGTTCCCCGATTACTCGAAGACCACTGGACCGATTTAAAATTATTTTTCTTTGTTCGAATGGGTATACTTTCTTGTTGGTCCCATTGTCACCACGTCAGGATCTGATGATGGGATCATGGAGAAATCAAGAGAACTCCTCAAATATTATAGGCACACCTATAGCGATTTTGGTATTTTTCACTGTAACTCATGCTTTTGAAAAGTACTATATAATGAAGTGGAACTGATGATGAAGACCACAGATGGCCACCGGAACTCCTTAACGGTACCTATTTCAAGGGTGGCGATAAGATATTTCGATAAAGGTACTTGAGCGACTATGACGAAGAACATTTAGGTTTAAATATGACTATGACATTCCCGCGGCGTTGTCTGCGGCGAGCTTGAAATGTTCTATAGTTTATCATTAATATTTAGAAGTGGAGCTACGTAACAGCATAAATAGGATCACTTAAAAGTATAAAATAAAATAAACGTTTAAAAAAACAAAAACCCGCCATCAAAAATGCAAAAAATAACTTCTTTTAAAATGGTAGGTCAGTCCAACTGAAGTCGGCGTCCCACAATATTTTAAACCAAAAGCCGAATGCAGTTGGACTGACCTACCATTTTAAAAGAAGTTATTTTTTGCATTTTTGAAGGCGGGTTTTTGGTTATTTAAACATTTATTTTTATTCATTTTTAACCGACTTCAAAAACAGGAGGAGGTTTTCAAGTAAACCCTTATATATGTTAAATGTTAACCCGTTTGTTAAATGCGCTTACGTCGGGGGTTCAAGATGCTGACGTAGGTATTTACTGACAAGTGGTCGTTGTTACTTATTATATTGATAGGTTGTTGTGTATGTATTGTCAGTATATAAGTAGTATTTTATGGTTTAACATTGTAATTAGCATAATAGGTCATTTGGTATGCACTGTAAGCCTATTATTGTGGATGTTGGGGAGGACGGGACGAGTCGGACGACTACACCGATGCATAAAACCGCGGACAGACGGACATGGAGAAATTATAAGGGTTCCTTGTGGACTAAAAAATGCGGGGCGGTTAGGTTTCTATGTTAGGAACAAATGAAACTCTTAATGAACTAAATTGTTTAATCCCGGAAGTGGCACTCGTCGCCGAGGCCGGGCACGTGCTCGCGCAGGAACCGCCGGTGCCAGCTGATCTGCGTGTAGGTGCCCACCACCTACAAGACAATGGTTTTTTAAATGAAAGAAAGGAAAAATAAACTTCTCAACAGCTCGGAAATATTGCCACAAAACCACGTTTGTGGCAATATTTTCTTTATTTATTCATTAGTTCGGGTCACAAAACATTACTTATATGGACCGGCCAAGAATATTGTCGACATTGTTGTCCAACCTTGCGAATCAATTAAAGTCGATCTGTAAATTTTTGTATTAGCGCCGTTTGATGAAAATGAAATCGACCAATCGACAGCATTTTGTTTTACGCCCGCTTGACTTTAAAGAGCTATATGTATATCTTTTAAACCGTAATATTGTTATAACATAGCTGATTGATTTTTATTTCGGAATATGTGTTATTACAGCGAATTTATTAAGGATTAAACGGAAATCACTTAACAACGTTTTATTTTACAACTTTCGGCGTTATTTAAATGTATAATTATGCCAAATTACAGCTTTGTAAAGTTAAACCGCGGACAGACAGACAAACGGACTTGGCGAAACTATATCGATTCCTTGTTGATTATGGACCCCAAAATATGCTCGAAAATAATATGACGAAGACCCGAATAACTTATCAAAAACGAATTACACAAAGCCTTTACATCTCGCTTATGTATAGGTAGGTACCTATTTAGTTTAGACAACTCGCAATCAATTGTGTAACACAACTACAGAGTTTCCAAACACAGATTCCAAAATTCAGTAGGTACCTACTTAAATCATAGGTGCTTAATATTATAAAGAGGAAAGATTTGTATTTTTTTGTTAGTAACGAATAAACACAAAAACTACTGGACCAATTTCAAAAAAAAAACACAATTGGAATGCTACATTATCCCTGCCTGAGTAACATAGGCTATGTTTCATATTTCTGCGCGGACGGAGTTGCTGTCCGAGAAGTCTGTCCCAACCAACCTAAAGCCCCCAAGCCTACCTGCACGTTGCACTCCTGGAGGTCGGCCTTGGGCGCCGTGGAGGCGATGCCCCGCAAGTAGGGCACGGCGTTGTGGGGCTCCCCGTGCCAGAACACCAGGCCGCCGCCGCTGTCGCCTCCACAGAGCGCCTTGCCTGGGAGATAGAGAGATGGTGTACTATCCCGAAGGAGATACGAGTACATTGCCATATCACTCGCCCAGCAACAACTTTACCGCGATGGCTACGGGAAACGCTGTTATAGTACATTACTACAGAGGCCGGGACAAAAGGGGTTGCCGGCCGAAGGCATATAGACGGCCGAGCAAAGCGGGCAACCCCATATTTCCCGCCGAGGTATGTATAGTGCTTTTCTCAAACATAATAATAATGTGCATAAACATTAAAAGTAACCTGCAGTGCTCAGTCATCCGCGCTGTGCCGTGTGCGAAGCCGGAGCCCCGCAGCACACCGCCTGCGATCTAAGTTGCGCTACGCACCCCTAATTACCTTTGTTCTCCTGGTACTTTACATAAACATACAAACGCTTTGGTTGGATGCACGGCTTAGTATATTTAAAAAAAACAGCTATCTAGCCTGTTCTTAAACACAGCCGCCATGTTTAGGTACACTAAAATTTAAAAAAAATCGTTTATTGTTGTTTTTAATACGCATAGTGGTTGAATGTCATGATGCCTGTGCCACAAATTTATGTGGAATGGATCTTAAAAAAGAGGACTTTGCCGGCCTAGGCCTGCACGATTTGTATGAAATTCCATAAACGACCTCTTGTCCTAGCCGCACCTGAAACGTCATACTTGGCGGCCTATTATAAGGAACATAACATCAATATTTCATGGCATGTTGGAGAAAATTAGTATAACAAGCCTTTAACTTTTGACCACAGACAAGAAAACTTTTGTTATGATACGTGGTGCGCATTATATTCTTATCTTACCGGTGTTGGTTTCTCCGGCGCACATTTTGTCGCTAGTGATGTACTTGACGAAGTCGTCGGGGTAGCCGGCGATGCACCGGTCTATCCGCACGAAGGGCAGCTCCAGCCACAGCAGCCGGGCCGTCGGGGTGCCCGCCGCGTCCGTGGCGCCCCAGCCGGCGAACTGTTCAAACAAACGATAAGGTGTGTTCACTTTCAGGGTTCCGTAAATTCCTCGTCAAATTTGGTATGATTATATTACAAAAAGAAAACAATAAATACTTGTAGGTAGTGTAGCATTACCGCTACAAATAGCGTTGGTTCGCGTTAATTATCGCTAAATTATTTCGCCTTTTTCGTTTCTCAGCCTTTTTGGTATTGCGGACTTGTTCATTGACCGGTTAGAAATAGTTATTTCTACTGACAGTTTTGAATTTTGAATTCGTTTTTGTTAAATCCGTTCCTTGTAATGGTACTGTCATTCAATCTCGTACTCTCGCCTTGATACTTCGGAAAATTTGATAGAGTCTCTGCGCTTCCAATGTTATATTATTGCATGGAGTCATAAGCCTTATTCGAGTGCCGCGTCCGGTAATGATGTTACGCGAACGTCTTTCCTACAACGCCGTGGTGTCGATTATTGACCGATTGAGATAGTGCTGTTGTCTTCTGTGTGTCCGGATAGCGGGTGAGTTGGTTTTTGTTGCCGTTCTGCTTTCACTGCTCCCCATCTTTAGGAAGCCATTCTTCCGTCCTTTTCGTTCTATTTTGTGAGTAAAGGTGTTCTTTTCAGCTCATATCACGCGACTCTTCGCCACCCAACGGAAGATCTGGACGGGCGGCTTTGCAGATCACCGTGTGGTTCGCCAACGAGTTCGCTGGCGACGGCTCGTCGTCTGCGGTAGTGCCCGCAGATTTTTCCCGCAGCGTCAGTTGCGACAAACGCAGCGCTACGGTTGTTTCTTCGTACGGCGGCAAGTCGGCGACAAGGGAAGTTTACAGGATAGTCCCACATATCGCTAATTTTTATTTTTATCAAAATTTCAAAAGAGTCCGCGAACTCCACCCCAACCAATGTAAGGTTACTTTTGGATTTTATTTCGGCCGTAAATTTAAATAGGTATCAGGACCTCTTTTTACCGTTCAACACCTCAAATTGATATCCGTATTTCATTACACTCCGAACTCATCAGTTTTTATCATGAAGCGCTTCTTGAACCTAATCTGATTCAAACTATCATAGTTCAATTTAGTTTTACCAATAAATTTTATACAAGTTTTGGCCTGACCGTGTTCTAAGGTGGACTTTTACCTTTATTAGGCGATGTGCTTTAATTTAAAATAGCTTTATTTGTGTGACAATCCGCAGACCGTTTTATGTTAATTCGTTTTGGTTACCAAAAGTAAAAATCTGTGTCAGCCTGGTAATCTAGTTTTTATAATTGCATTGTAAGTAATTTATTTTAATCTAATCATTATTTGTTCCCTAATTATATAACCTCGTTGAAATTCGTTCGGTTTTATTTTACTTCTACAGGTCCAAATTAACGTGCTGGTGGTTTTATCGCAACCATCCCGTGTAGTGTTCCGTATCCCTATTTTTTATGGAGCGCTACAGTAGGTACTAAAACATCAGGGGCCTGTTTTATAAAGCTACAAATTACAATTTACGACCAGTGACCCGTTTCACTAAGCTACAAGTTAAAAATTACAAGCGGAAGTCTCTTTCTAACTCCTTTTGCTAGAAAGAGAGTTCCGCTTGTAATTTGTAACTTGTAGCTTTGTGGAACGGGCCACAGGGGCCTGTTTTATAAAGCTACAAATTACAATTTACAGGTTACAAGTTTCTATTTGACACAACCTCGACCAATGACGACCAGAGGCCGGTTTCACGAAGCAACGCAACGCAACGCAAAATCGTTCTATTTACAACTTAAACTCCCGTGACTCTTTAAGAGAACTTTTTAAAGAAATTAATATCTTGACTGTAGCGTCTCAATTTATTTATGAGAATATTATTTACGTTATTAGAAATTTAGATTCTTTCACCAAAAATTCTGATATACATAATTTAAATACCAGAAATAAAAATAAAATCGCTATCCGAAAATTCCGCGTCCGTAAAGTATATAAATCATTTGTTGGTCAATGCATTCATTTCTATAATAAATTACCTGACGAAGTTTTAAAGTTACCCTTTCCAGCACTTAAAAGTTACTTGAAAAGGTCGTTAATGTCTAAAGCGTATTATAGGATCGAGGACTATCTAACAGACAAAAATGCATGGCCTAAATCCGAAACTTAGTCAATAATAATTTATTCAAATGCAAAATCTTTATCTTGTCTAGGGGACACCGTTGATGTAGGAAAACATATCGAAACTTTTATGTGGTCGTCTCGCACCATCTTATATACACATAAGTATGTGTTTTTTTTTTTTCTCTATCTCTCCCGTAAGATTCTTAATTGGCATGTTTTCCTGCTGAACTACGCATGTTATTTAATACTATATTTAATTTAATATTTATAGCTTTATATAATGCTAGACTAAGTAGTACCATTGTAATAAGAAATATGTTTAAAAAATGACTGACTGCTGAGTTTCTTGCGGCGTTTCTTCTCGGCAGTGGTCTTCTCTTGGGAAGCGCTGGTAGATTCTTGACGTGTAAAAGTGCCCGTGCGGCCTACTTACTGAATAAATTTCTTTTATCTTTTATCTTTATCAACAAGTTACAAATTACAAGCGGAAGTCTCTTTCTAACTCCTTTTACTAGAAAAAGAGTTCCGCTTGTAATTTGTAACTTGTTGCTTCGTGAAACGGGCCTCAGCGAAATGAGCAGTGTTGCCAGTTAGGACCTGTAAAATTGTAACTTGTAGCTTTATAAAACGTGCTCTGGGTGTGAGTTGGGCTCGCGCTAATTCGATTCGAAGTCGAATTCAAATTTGAATATTGCTGTACGAGTTCGACTCGCACGTGACCGGTTTTAAGTATAGACGTACAACTAAATTGAGAGCCGGCATGAGGTGCGGAGGTACGTTAAAGCTCGGCTAGTACCATTGCCCTCCCCCCCCACCTCATGCTTATCCTGGCTCTCGAGTTGTACACCTATAGCAGGAGTGATGGTGCTGCTCTCAAGACCTAGTTGATGGCGATTAAGTCGTCCCTGAGTGACGATTTTTCAGACACACGTTTGAAGAAGGAACAATTAAAGGCCCAGCCACACCGCTTGCGTGACGTGCATGTGCACGTGCGCGTTCGCTTTCCACTGCGTTGTATAGTATGAATTCTCATTACGACATGTCACTAAGTATACAACGCAGTGGAAAGCGAATGCGCACGCGCACAGCGGTGTGGCTGGGCCTTAATAGGGAATATGCATGGATTTTTTCAAATCTGATTTCTCAGCAAAATATGAAAATGCCGTAAAAGAGATCACCAAAAGTGAAATAAAAAGTGAAATCGGCGAAGAAATACGGATGACACAAGCATTTTAAACTGCTAATTCAGCGATTAGACGGCGAGATCCGATATGCACTGTGACGTCATGTAACAGGTCAGCCATTAAACTCCATGTTAAATTCTGTTTTGCTAGAAAGAGATAGGAACAAATCTTTGCTGGCTTCTTGGTTATTTTTATAGCTATTCAAAAAACTATTTTTGCCAACTGTTTGTTACATGAATCAGCTATTAATAAGCTGAAAAAAAACGTGTGCGTCTCGGGACGCCCGACAGAAGTGATAACTTAAACTAATCTAAGTTGAACTATAAGAAGTTATCACGTCAAAAAGTTCAAAATGGCGGCCACTTTTTTTAAATCTGAGTACGGGTTCGCATTTGTAGTCCCAAGGGGCCCTCAGATATCGATTTTCAAGACAATCGAACCAGTTACAAAAAAGTTCATAACGGCGGCCACTTTTTTTCAAATCTGAGTACGGGTTCGCATTTGTAGTCCCGACGGATCCTCAGCTATCGATTTTCAAGACAATCGAACCAGCAACAAAAAAGTTCAAAATGGCGGCCACTTTTTTTTTAAATCTGTGTACGTATTCGCATCTGTAGTCCCCACCCCACGGATTCTCAGATGTTTAAAAATTAGTTCTACCGCTGCCGTATGCGTGAGAGAAAGGGAAGCCAGACAGGCTGTCGAGTAACGCGCGTTACGTAACGAAATGGTTTACCCTCCGTTAAGAAGTTATCACTTCAAAAAAGTCATAAATGTTCCCTGTTGTCTCTAAAATTCTATTATTAGTAATTTTCAAATCTAGATTCTACCGGTCTTGCATTAATTTCGATTTACATTGATGTAATCATTGCATCACCAACGGCCATGGAAGCTGCAGCCATCGATCATTTTAACGTTACTCAATATTAATCTTTAGCCTGCGCCTGCGCCTGCGATGGAACAGCGTTGCTTAAGTTTATACTACCGGCATCGAATTAAAGGTTATCAATGTTATCATCAGGGTTCGAAGTTTTCGTAGCACGGTAAGACGAAAGAGAGCTGTGGAGTCGACGTTAACATTAAAATTCAACTCTTGCTTATACTCATACTCATTTCTTCATTTAATTCCTAAATGCTTTAATATTTGCCCTGAGCCCCTGAATAAAGCTGCTAAGCAAAATTAGTTTACAATTATAAACAAAATTAGTTTCATGTAGGTACATATTATTTAATGTTAATCTCATAATGTTATGAATATTAAAGTGAAAGTTATTATCCATATTTGTAATAAAATTAAATTTTGCAATTATATAAACAAATGAGGATGAGTAAGAGTTGAATTTTAATATAAGGCTGCGGCTCCACTGAGGCGGAGACGAGCGGAGCTGCGCCGATATTAACCAATAGAAGGCACATGCAGTGACGTCGAGCGCGTCTTGCGTACGTTAGTTTAGATTCTGTTTGTTAATATTGGCACAGCTCCGCTCCGCTCGTTTCCGTCTCAGTGGAGCCGCAGCCTTAATGTCGACTCCATAGCTCTCTTTCGTCATCGTGTTCATCTTACGCACCATTATTAAAATAACGTGTAGTTCGGTAACGGTGCGATACCCGACATTTAGCTAGGAAAATGAATAATTTGACTGAACTGATTCAGTAATCTTCCTATACGTCATACATATTCGAAATTACGACGACGGGAATCGAACACAGGACCGCTGACTCCACGTTTCTCACTCCCTAAAATATTTACTCGTACTTGGTAAGGCAAACGTACAGACCTAGTTTATAATATCTACAACTAGTATTTTATGAATATTTTCAATATTTTAACTGACCGCTTGAACGGTTGACCGCGTGACCGCTCTCTGTCTGATAGGTCCCGTAGGTATTCAAAATGCATTCTTAACTTACCCCAGAAGTCCCCTAATTTTTTTGGATTGTAGACCACTTGGCAATTTTTTCGGTTTTGGGTGGTGGTGGTGGTAAGCAACCCCTGCTTACCACCACCACTGCTTACCTAATATTTTCCTTGTCACGTAAAAACTAAGCAAATAATCATCGGGATTTTTACATGGATAACGTAGGCTAAAAAATTACAAATGCTAGAATTAAAATTTTGCGCGGAAAAATATGTTTTACAAAAAAGAAACTAACACGTAGAGAAAATTAAAACATAATTTATATAGACAGATATGTATTTATTTACATATTTAAAAGAGAGAATCAAGTAAAAAAAAAAAGTAAACGTAAGTAACTAGGTACCTAACTACTATCTGTGTATGAATATGGATTATTCCATTAATGGAAAACCAAAATTAAAGTCTACCTGCTTAACTGGGATCCACTATCGTGGATCGTTTTAATCTCATGGACCCTTGTTTTTTCCGCTCACATGGACTTCCTGGGGCCTGTTTTATAAAGCTACAAATTACATTTTACAAGTTACAAGTTTCCATTTGACACAACCTCGACCAATGACGACCGGCCATTTGAGCAGTATTGCCAGTTTAGACCTGTAAAATTGTGACTTGTAGTTTTATAAAACGTGCCCCTGCAGGTCATCGTCGATCCCTGGGGTCGAAATAGACCACTCGGGGAATCACTGAGTTACCCGCTTTATCCATCCTGTAAGTATATGACTTTTCATCTCACTAGCTCGGAAAGCCCTTTTTGTTTGTTTGATATCTATTGAGAAAATCGCTTTTTATCCACATGTGAAGAAAGATTTTTGACATTTGAAGGCAGCTTTAGTGATATTTGACAGCTAACAAAACGTAAAACGTTAAAACCGCTGAATTTTTATCATCACAATTAATGAATTGCATCGAGTAAAAAACACTAAATACAGTCTTACAACTTTATTTTAATTCATAAATATCAGCATTCAACATTAACCTTCATTCTTGTTGTAAAAACGGATAAAATGTTCTGACAGTCCAAGTAAGTCGATGTGCGAACAAAACGCATCCGAAATAATACTAAAAAACTGAAGTCAAAACTTTTTAACCTTTTGAACGCCATACGTCGAATACAAAATGTGCCCCCCACACGCCATACATACAATTACTGCTATGCTATGCTATGCAAATTACACCTTATTGCTACCAAACAAAGTCTCTTTTAATCTTGAACTCTTGTCGGCTGTAGTCGACGTGGCGTCAGTGGCACGACTTTTAGTTGACGGCCAGAGCCGACTGTGGCGTTGAAAAGGTTAATTAAGCCGTCAACGCATTGAGGTAGTAAAGCAGACCCTCTGTCACACGTCCTTCGAGACTAAATCGAGAGAAAGGGATGGAGCTATCGTAACTTCGAACTTCGATTTTTAAAGTAGGGCCTCAGTTTTCCTTCATCTTTGCGTCTACGTTAAATATTCGCATGTTTTTCTAGTTTGTTTTGTTATTAAAAATGAGTGATTCGAGTGACGAAGACGTATTAACACCTGTGGAACTACGGGAAACCGTGCAAAATGCGGAATTGAGCTGATTTTCCTCGCTGTAGTGAGGTGAAAAGTTTTGTGTTATACACGGGTGAAAAGTTATTTTACGTCTCGTGTGTTGAAACACTCGCTACACTCAGGGTTCTGTTTTTGAATCATAGAATCGCAGTATAACAAATAACTATTGCTCACTCGATCTAATCGACCTAAGACCTTTTTCTACAGAGAGCCGTTTTTAAGAGAAAATGTTATGTCTAGAGGTATGTTAGATTTGACCTCGGCTGTTCAAAGCAGGTGTTTTTATTGCAATATTTATAAATTTGGGCACAGTATATAAACAATCAATTATAAGTATTTATTCAGTTATTTAGAGGCCAATCAAATTATTATTACATCAATTTTGTTACTATCGTGACAAGAGAATCATGCGTACGTTTTGTGCAACGTTACGTGAATTAAATAGTATATTGCTAGTAGTGAAATACGGGTCATAATATTATTTGATATTTCGTGAACTTGATATCTATCGTGCAAGTGTTGCTAAAAATTACATTTTGATTATGAAAAGGCAGGCGGTAAAATCAAAATCGTCTTTGCCCTGTTATGGTATTGTTATTAACTCGGCCGCCATTACTGTCAAGTAAATAAGAGCTATCAAAACGTTGACAATACGATAACAGATCAAAATCGATATGGTTTTTACCGGTAACCTATCGCAAACGCGTTTTTTTTTTGACCGGATTTCTTTTGACCGAAAACGTTCCGTTTTTTAACACTATTCCAAACAACCCAAGAATATCCGTCGGGGGCTGCCACTATTTTAAATTTCAACATAAGTATAAATAAGGATAGCAAAGAAATATCTCATATTATTCATGTTGCTATAAAACTGCAAAAAAAACAGTTTATTTAATGGCAGCCCCGGACGGATACTCTTGAGTTTTTTATTAAGTTCATAGGTAGTTAAAGACGTTATTGCCACATCTATATCTTCGAAAACCGAATAGGTACGTAGGGAAGTGCTATGAAAACTGATACTCTATAGTTAATATGACCGACTCCGCGAGAAACGAACTCTACTGACATAAGTTTTTTACGTTTATTATCTCTCGTTACATAAATTCTTTAAGTCGGGGGGTTTTTAATTATTTTATCCTTTTTCAATAACGTTTTAACAGTCGCGGGTTTTTTCAAAATGTTTAATTTAGCTTTTTATTTCAAACTTTTTATTGAGTATTATGTAGGTACAATTGTACTACATATTGATATAGTTGATTCAATAGTAATAATATTTAAGTATTTACAACTAAACATTGCACGAGGCTTTGTTTTAACTCAACTCGATATCATTACGTAGAATTAATAAGTTGATATGATGTAGAAAACATTGAGCCGCAGCTCTACAATGGTCATTAAAGGTCGTCAGGATGAAAATGGTCGGGTAGACCTCCAACGAGTAGCTCTTCAAGGGAATAAAGGTCCGGGAACAAACATCCTCTAAACCCAAACGCATCTACCGTCTCCGTATCGTCGTGGGTAAAAATAGAAAGTTAATTAAGATAGTTTTAAGTACAATAGTGCTACTGTGTGTTCGTTTGCCTTCTTTGCTATAAAAAACAAGTGAAGCAAATAGAAACGTGTTAGAATGCTTTGTCTACGGGTAACGACGGAGCCTTTAAAGGCTTAATTGCGCATCATTAAGACATCCTCAGTCAAGTCAATCTGCAGGGAATGCAAAGAACGCAGTAAAGTCTGTTCCTATTCAGACTGCCAATGACAATAACAAGTATACCTGACTGTAATTCTTTAGATAGATGATGAAACAGTAATGAGATTAATGTTACCTCTAATTAGTTTATTAAAAAGGTTGAATATATATTCATCATCATCATCGTGTTATTATGCTGGGTGCGACAGAGACGAAAACCTCACGTATCAATCAAGTCTATCAAACCTCATTACATTTTTAATGTCAGAAATAGTTGGAAAAAAAATATCTTTATGACAAGACTCTGTCAGTGTAATGGTGTTTTCAGTGAAGAATGTCCTTTGCATCGAAAAATACAATATTAAATAGAGATTACGACCTTAAAATGGTGATGAAGACAATGATAAAGTGTATAAATAAATAATATGACTAGGCTCAACCTTCAAAAGTACGCGAATATGGAGTTATAATGGTAAATTTTTTTGTTTATAAGAGTGACGGAACGAATAGGAACAGACTTCAGGTATAGTCGCGGTATGAGCAGGTTCGTCAGTTTTGGATGTCAACAGCATTGAATAGGGTTGAAAACTGACTAAACTTTTCATACCGCGAGAATATATATATATATATATATATATATATATATATATATACTGCTAAACCGCGTAACTAACAAATGAATGCAGCAAAATGCACCTTAACGACTTAAATATTAGGTGCATTCTGCTCCTTAATAAATTGTTACTTACGCGGTTACTGACGATATAGATACATGCCGTTAAGTACACGTAATGCTTATGAAATGTTTGACTTGGGTATTCAACCTGTTATGATGCATTATCTTGATGTAGGGATTTAAGACCACTTGCACAGAAAATTTAACACTGGGTTACGACACTAACCCGAGTTAGTAAACGTCAGATTCATACGAGAACTGTCATTTTAACTCGAGTTAGTGTCTTAACCCAGGGTTAAATTTTCTGTGCAAGTGGCCCTTAATAAATAAAGATATATGTTTATCTACACTCATATCATAAGTCCTCTATTAGGTATGCGTTCAAAACCCGTAGGCAATGACCAGCATTACCTGTGGTAGTAGGTGACAGCGACGACAGCTGTTAATTTTAGTAGATGTTCCAAATTTGGATCTCATTACCTTACAATATTCGATAACGTAAATTCAAAGTTACGTTACTGCTATCATCGCTGTCACCTACTAGCACAGGTAAGGTAATGCTGGTCATTTGCCCGTCGGCTTCTGAACCCGTCTTAGAGTACTTATAATATGTGTGTAGATAAAGTATTGTACGAGACTGCGTAATTAGCATTACAACTAGCTACTAATTACAACACTCGTGTGATCTATTATGAAACTCGCCTTGCGGCTCGTTTCATAAACCACACTTATGTTGTAATGCCTGTCATAACGCAACCGTCACGTAAACTACTATTTTTTTTCAACCGAGCTATTGTTAGTTACTGGGTCGGTATTTCTGTCTTTTTAGGGTTCCGTACCTCAAAAGGAAGAAATGGAACCTGGGTTAAGTTAGTTTATACTAACTTATGTCGGACTTATGTCGGTGGCTGCGCCCCACCTTGACTTAGTCGACTCATTATACGCACACTTCTCTTTCGCCGATTCCCTAACCTCAAAACATAAACGTACTATAAACGTTATCCAACAAGGCAAAATGAACCATCGGAACAGTTACGACATTCAACCACGAGGTACAAGATTGGAATTGGTACAAAGACAGATTGGAGCAGTAGTTTTTTGCAAACGATCTAGGGCAGCGGTCGGCAACAGGCGGCCCGCAGGCCACATGCGACCCGCGAGCCTTTCTGGCTATTTTTAATGTAATCGGAATCCTTATTGACTACCGACAATGTGGTACCTTTTGTCTGTAAAGTCATAAATTATTATCATGTGCGGCCCGCGTCAATTTCGTTAGCTATTATGTGGCCCTTGGCTGCTAAAAGGTTGCCGACCCCTGATCTAGGGGATGCAATCGGACAAATCTAAGTGAAAACGGCGTGCAGTATCTCTGGGATCACTCGCGTGTCTGTCTATCCGTCCGTCTGTAACAGTCAATTTGCTCCAAAACTAATGGACTTATTGTGTTGAAATTTGTTACACATGTCGGTGACCGAAAGACGGACGTGTAACGTTAAGGGTGTTACCAGACCAATCGATCGATCGTCGATCGACGGCATCGATTGGTCTGGTAGGAACTATCGATCGACGGATACCGTTCGACTAACCATCCGATCGATTGCCGGTCGACGGCATCGGTCGACGTTAAATTGATGGTAGGAACTATCGATCGAAGACGACTAATCCATTCGACCATCGATCGATGCCGTCGATCGAAAATCGATCGATTGGTCTGGTAACACCCTAAGAAATGAATTTTAAACACGCGAGGACACGTTTGGGGGGTAAATTAGAAAATTTTCATTTTAACGATTATTTCAATTTGTATCCAAGATATTATTTGTCACAGTTAAATTGCCAACCAGCATAAGCGGGCTCAACTCAAATTTGACCATGACCTTAAACTTGAAATTTCCCGTCAATTCTCCGTGAACTAATTGACCTTACCGTGCCGCTGTGTCCTTCCTTCAACTGCTCCTCTTCGAAGTCCTCGTCGAAGTCCACACAGAGGGGCCTCAGTCCGAGGGCATATCGGAACGGCGTCACCAGCTTGAGTATTGCTATGTCATCCTGAAAACTCGTCTTGACTCCGCGGAAGCGGGGAGGGACGATGAGTTCTCTTACCTGAAATTGATAGGATATATGTGGCGTTATCCATGAAAAGGAACCTTATTGTCGATGGCGCTTACGCCGCACTGCGTCACGCGACGTTGAATTTTATATCGGAGAATCTTTAATAATGGCGGAAGCGCCATCGACAATAAGGTGTTTTTCATAGATAACGCCACATATTTACTACTTTGTTTAACTTTTGCCTTTGCATGTCATTTACGATTTATGTCGTTATAATTTAATTTTGGGATCAACTTTAGCGATATTTTCATTACACAGGTTTTGTGTTATAGTACATTACTACAGAGGCCGGGACAAAAGGGGTTGCCGGCCGAAGACATATAGACGGCCGGGCAAAGCGAGGCCGGATAGGTCTGAGGCGGGCAACCCCATATTTCCCGCCGAGGTATGTATAGTGCTTTTCTCAATCATCAAACATAATAATAATTCATTAAAAAATAATAATTACAAAGTCAAATTACTAGGAATGCATAAACATTAAAAGTAACCTACAGTGCTCAGTCATCCGCGCTGTGTCGTGTGCGCCCGCGCGCCCGCCCGCCGGTGCCCCGCAGCGCACCGCCTGCGATCTAAGTTGCGGTACGCACCCCTAATTACCTTTGTTCTCCTAGTACTTTAGATAAACATGCAAACGCTTTGGTTGGATGCACGGCTTAGTACGAGTATATTAAAAAAAAACAGCTATCTAGCCTGTTCATAAACACAGCCGCCATGTTTAGACTAAAATATATAAAAAAACGTTTATTGTTTTTTTTAATACGCATAGTGGCAGAATGTCATGATGCCTGTGCCACAAATTTATGTGGAATGGAAATTAAAAAAGAGGACTTTGCCGGCCTAGGCCTGCACGATTTGTATGAAATTCCATAAACGACCTCTTGTCCTAGCCGCACCTGAAACGTCATACTTGGCGGCCTATTATAACGAACATAACATCAATATATCATGGCATGTTTGAGAAAAAAATGTTAGACAACTTATACCGTGTTCACTGTTTATTTCTACTTGTCTAATATAGTAAATTACTTTCTAACCTCAAATGCACCTTTTTTGGCTAACGGCTCTTTTATAGCAAATAAATTAAACTGAGTAAACATTTTGGACATCACATCACATGGCCAATGTATTGTCCGTGATTGTTTTATTTTATTTAAAAGAGCTGTTTAAGCCAGGAAAATTCATTTTGAGGTTAGAAAGTTGTTTACTATATAAGACAAATCATTTGTAATTTATAGCAAACTCAACCTTATTGTCGTAGAATGTCAGATTGACTTTGGACCTAAGGCGGGTCCGAAATTTAAGTTCTTGACTGTACATTGGATCACGCCTGTTTCCCAGGGTTCTCTATTGGAAGGCATAAAATTATTTGTAATAATATTGTTACGCATAATTGCTTTCAGCCGAAATAGCGATGTGCATAATCATCTTTACGCATATATTTTTACGCATAAAATTAAAAAGCATAAATACAGAAAGCATAATCGTCATGAAGACTAACGTCAAATAGCATAAATACAAAAAGTCATAATAATAAATTGGCATCATTACAAAATGCATAACAGTATTGTCCTAAACAATAGTCATGTACAAATGGCACATAGCAATACAATTGCTATAGCGAAAGTCGTAGACGGACAACGAGAAAAGGTTAGTTTTGGTTTTGTGGTTATATATTATATTTAGGAAATAAGGCAAGGTCGACGGCGAGGTCGCTTCGCGGACCTCCTATTCTGCGTTGCTCGGGCGCTTCGCGCCTGGATATCATACTAACCCGACTCAACCTAATGTACCTAACGTGACCTAATTTAACCTTACCTAATATGTAACAACAAAACTGTGTTTTATTCATTTAGAAAACTGAAGTTATGGTTAATGACAGATATAACAAATAATTATTAGCCCAAACAATAATATGCATAATGTGTATTAGTCTAATACAAATTAGTCCAACTGAAATTATTCTAATAGCGTAATATGCCAAAAAAGTATTAGGCCAAAGTATTATTATGCGACAGTACTATTATGCCAATACAAATTATGCCAAATCAATTATGCGAAACAATAATAGTCTAAAACAAATTATGCGATCCAAGGGGATCCCGTTTCCCAGAGGGGTAGGCAGAGACCACTCCTTTCCACAAAATTTTGTAAATTTTACTACCTATTTTACGGAATTCATGATCCGTCGGTCTTTGTTTGTTGGCCTTTCGTGCTAATACCTTGGTACGGTTGGCCTTTATGCGACAAGGTACTAAAGCGTGCATCTATGTACTCATAGGTTGACACACGTAAAAAGAGCTCCGAGCGGCTAGTAGAGGGGATATGTTAGCTCATGTTGTCTACTAACAAACCAATCATAGATAAGAGTGTATTACAGGGAACCAATAGCGTGGCAGCAAAGCGAGGCGGTTTACGCTCCCCCGCCGCGCCCACCAATTTGGTCCGTAATTTGCTCACTGCACAGGTGGGTCGCTCAGAGGGCTCAGACAAGATGCACTACGCTAACTTACGTTTCTATTCGATTCGTTTTTGAACCAATCGCGTCACTGGAAGATCACGTGATACGAAAAGTCACGTGGTCTACCAGTGACGCGATTGGTTTAAAAACGAATCGAATAGAAACGTTAGTTAGCGTAGTGCATCTTGTCTGAGCCCTCTTTTTTAGTTAGGCTCTTTTGACGTGTGTCGACCTGTACGCTGTACGCGATATATCTTTCCATCTAATTTAGGGTAACTCACGTCGGATTTCTGGGCTTTCTTGTCCATTTTATCGGCCCAGGGTCTGTAGATCTTGTTGGCGCCGACGGCGAAGTCAGCCGCGGGCAGGAGGGAGTCGTCGCCCCAGAAGCAGTGGCCGGCTGTGGACACCATCCATTACTCGTACTGTACTGGGCACACAGCTAGCGTACCAGTCAAAAGACATTTTAAACACTCGCCCCATTTTTTTAATTAGCCATAAATGGCTAACGAGCAGATGAACCCCCTGATGGTAAGGAGTCACCGTCGCCCATAAACATCAACAATGCCATATAAACTTATAGAGTGGAAAAAACAAACGAATATTGGGAATAGCAAATTCTACGCTAAGGAAACTAAATGAGATGAAATATAAAACAATAACTGAAAATTAAAACTAAAATTGAATAAGACTAAACTAGAATTAAAACTTACTTTTATTTTTGAATACAATAAATACTGCGTTTATGGATTTTTGAACAAAATCTGCCTTAACCGCAAATCGAACGGTCAATTATGACATCGCTTACAAACTGCCTTTTTTGTTAAAACTTTCCCTAAAGGAAGATTAAGTTATAGTAGTTTACGTGACGGTTGCGTAATGCTAATTACGCAGAGTCGCGTACAATACTTTATCTACGCACATTATTATAAGTACTCTAAGATGGGTTCAGAAGCCGAAAGGCAAATGACCAGCATCTGTGGTAGTAGGTGACAGCGATGACAGCTGTAACGTAATTTTGAAATTACGTTATCGAAAATTGTAAGGTAATGAATGAGATCCAAATTTGGAAAGTCTTCGAAAATTAACAGCTGTCATCGCTGTCACCTACTACCACAGGTAATGCTGGTCATTTCCTACGGGTTTTGAACGCATAATAGAGGACTTATGATATATGTGTAGATAAAATGATAAATATCAGGAGACAATGTCACACAAATCGACCTAGTCCCAAACTAAGCTCTAGGCTTGTATTATGGGTACTAAACAACAATATAAATACTAAACTAACTAGGCCAACGCGTCGTCAACAAAACAGTTAAGACAAACCATCCATATCATTTAAGACTATAATAATTTGTATGTCATTATTTAGGTTAACAAATTACTGATAAGATACTTACCAGATATAACCACGTCCATGGTGAGTACGGATCCTCCGCAAATCGGTTTATAGTGCGGTTTATAAGTTTTATCGTAAATCCCTACGTACCAAACAGGGCGCGGTATCCCTGTTAAATCTGCCAGCTTGAGTGTTCGACCTGAAGGAGTCGCTCTAGCCACTCTTTTTTTCGGTCCTTGAGGTAAGAATGATGGCGCTATGCACGACGGAGGAACGGTACAGGGATTTGCGCCCAGTGGGTATGTACTTGGGTCAGAGGGGTCGCACTCTGGCTCCGGTACCGGCATAGCCCTAGCTGGAGCTGGACCTGGTGGTATTTTAGTCCTGTTCAGAGGAGGTAAGTATTCAGGAGCTTTGAAGTGAGGAGTTGGCGTTGTTGATGTCGTCACGATTCTTGTCGTTGTTGTTGGCGTGGTAGGTTCTTCACTACGGTTTGGCTCAGTAGTGGGTGTAGTAGGATTACACGGATCGCCACCGGTGTATCGTAGATCTATACCAGATGGATATGTGTTGGGGTCAGAGGGATCGCACTCTGGTACTACTAGCATAGCCCTAGCTGGAGCTGGACCTGGTGGTACTTTAGTCATGTTCAGAGGAGGTAAGTATTCAGGAGCTTTGAAGTGAGGAGTTGGCGTTGTTGATGTCGTCACGATTCTTGTCGTTGTTGTTGGCGTGGTAGGTTTTTCCCTACGGTTTGACTCAGGAGTAGTAGTGGTAGGATTACACGGATCGCCACCGGTATAACGTGGATCTATACCAGATGGATATGTGCTGGGGTCAGAGGGGTCACACTCTGGTAGTACTGGCATAGCCCTAGCTGGAGCTGGCGGTGGTACTTCACGTGGTGTTGTAGGTGGTAAGTACTCAGGAGCTGTGAAATAGGGAGTGGTTGGCGTCGTTGGTGTCGTCACGATTTCTGTTGTTGTGGTAGTTGTTGGCGTGGTAATTATTGGCCGTTCAGTAGTGGTAGTCGAGGGGCTGGTTTTATCTATCAACCCGCGGTTTGGGTCCGGGGTCGTTGTAGAAGGCGTGCTAGTAGTTGTGGGCGGCGTGGTGGTAGTCGTAGTTGTAGTTGTTGGCGTGGTTGTTGACGGAGTTGTGGTTGGTGTAGGATCATCTTCCGGTTCTGGTGGGACCGGCATTGCCATAGCTGGAAAGACCATTGATCGCGTTGTTGTGGTCATTGTTTCATCGAAGATTTCCGAAGGTTCTCGATCTAACGGGGGTTGAGATGTAGTTGTGGTAGTAATTGGAGTCGTTGTCGATGGAGCTGTCACAACCACAGTTGTGGGCGGTGTAGGTTCATCTTCCGGTTCGGGTGGGACCCGCATTGCCATAGCGGGGGCAGCATTGTTCTCACCAGTACCGTATCGTCGTTCTGTAGTAGTGACAAGGGGTTTATCGGTGCTAGGGGGGAGGTAAGTCGGTCCTACAAAAGGGGGCCTGGGCTTGTTTCTAGGTGGTAGGTAATCATAACCTTTGAAGTTATTCTGGTTGAAAGAACCAAAACTACCCGAGTTGGCGATTTGTTGATAATTCGAGTCAACATTTTGGTATGAGAATGCATTCTGACTGAAACTATGACCAAAAGAATTTTGTCTTTGAAAATTCTGATTGTTAGCGGCCCCAAATAAATTCTGATTCGGATGATGCTGTCTAATGCTTGTTTGGAATAAATTTGAATTGTAAGACTTTTGACTGTTACCAACTCCAATTTGGTCTCGATTTTGATTTCTCAAAACGTAACTATTCCCAAAAGAATTAGAGCTCGCTTCAATCGGTTTCTGATTCTCAGAATGCTGATTTACAAATGGATTTTGATCTTGTCTCTGATTGTAACTCGTGGCGAATGAGTTTTTTCTCTGTATATTCTGATTAAAATTCGTCCTTAACGTTTCTGGATTGGATCCAAAAGCATTTTGATTGTTGTGGTTGTAGCTCGTCCTCTGAAACAAGTTCTGGTTCTGCACATTACGGCTGTTGCTTACTCCAAAAGCGTTCGTGCGCTGTTGATTTGGATTATATTTCTGTATCTTCTGATTTTCCAGCCTCTGTCTAAATCCTGTTTCCCTTGTTGCATTCAGATCATGATTGTTTTGACTCCACGGAGGAGAGTTTCGGATCTGACTTTGAGTCTGATAGTTCCTTCGAGGTCTATAAAATCCTTTATTTTTCCAGTCATCGTCTTGAATCGTGTCACCGAAGCATGTAATAAATGTCCCTAAAACAAAAACAGAGTTTATGAAGTGGGTGACTCTGTAAGTAACGAGATGCATGCCCTCGTGTAGAGTCAGGTAACACGTCACCACGACACGTGTAGGGTCGGGCGGGACAGTTAGTGCGTCAATGTTTTTTGGGTAATACGTTTCAAAACTATTTTTGCACCCTTCTATATTTGTTTAAGTACCTAAATTTATATAAAAGGGAGCAAAAATAGTTTTAAAACGTTGTATTCCTATAAATCTTTCACTTCTACTTGTTTTGAGGCGTGACATAGTAAACAGAGTGATTGGTTACTCGATACATTCCTTCTTGGGGACATAGACAAGCTCATTTGCAGCGAAATAATCATGCGGCGCCTCTTTTAAAAAGCAGTAGGTACTTAAATATTGAACATTTAACGTACGACCCCACCGCTGCATAAAATACGGCGACGGTACGGAATCGCAGTGACGCATCGTATCCGTACCATTTTTACCGCATGCCCTCCACACCGCTGCTTAAAATACGGTGTCGTTGCGTAAACAAAAGACGAGGTCATAACAACATGGCGCCGTTTTTGACGCACCGTAATATACGCACCGTTAAGCAGCGGTGTGGGGAGCGTTCGTCAAAAACGGTACGCATACGATGCGCTACTGCGATTCCTTACCGTCGCTGTTTTTCAAGCATTGGTGTGGGCGTACCTTTAAGCTTTAAAGTTTAAACTTTATCTAAAACTAGCTGTTGCCCGCGACTTGGGGCCTAATGGGGCCTAATATGGCTGTGTTTATCGCGTGACAAAATGAGGATAAGACATCTATCACTTTTTGACACGTATACAGGGTGACTGGAAATTCGCCGTATTCCTTGAAAGGGGTTATTCTACAGCTCATTTGTAATGATTTAAGTCCAGTCAACCAGGGGTCAAAACTCATTGGCTTTCGAGCTATTCACGTTTTAGTTTTTTTTTTCAAATATCCGCCTTTCGACCTAAAACTAGTAATTGTGTAAAAACTGCGTCATTTAGAAATAAAAAAGGATTTTTCAAATAGCCAATGAACTACTGATTACGAAAAATAAAATAAAAAACAAAAAATGATGTTTTTAGCTGTTTTTTACAATAACGCTATAATAACGCTTATAATAAATGGGTGGATTTTTGACGGCATGGTTTTTCGTCATTTCAGTGGCTATTTTTTATTTTTAGATTTTTATTATAATTATCATTTGATAGGTTACATATTCAAATAAGAATATTAAATATATATGAGGCACCGATTTAATGCCAATACTTCAGTAGCAATTAAATTTTGAAAAAAATACTACACCGAAATGACGGCAGCTTAGAATATCAATGTGAAATTATATATTACGACCTTGATATATTATTATTATTAGATATGTCATACAAAAACCCACAAACTTTCGTTTTTATATACAATTTATTTTTTTATTTATAGTTTCGTGATGATTTTCGAAACAGGGCTATGTCAAGCATTAGACGTGTTTTGGATATCATGGTGACCATGATAACTTTTTTAACAGTGTTATCTTTTTTAACAGCGATTATAATGCATTTTAGTGCATTTTGTACATATTATAACATTAATCGTCATTTCGGTGAACAGAAATACCACCGAAATGATGCCACCGAGATGACGACAATTAAGTATTTTTAATATAACTACTAAAAAAAATGCGCAATAAATATACGCCCAATTCGCGTAAATTATATCAAAGTATCCTATTAAATATTAAAAGATGGACTGAAAAAAGACATTGTACATTCTTGTATAATATTCCACGGAAATGACGTTTGAGAGAACCAAATACGTCGTGTGAAAGACTTACCTCGATAGAGTCGCAATGCTCATCAACAGCTCGTCCACTCCACTGAATGACAGAAGCAGATCTAATGGTGGACTCAATAGGACCGCAATGATGGCGGTAGGTACGTCGACAAATTAGATAACAGCAGGTGTTTGAACGTTATAAAATAGCTGCTAATCGTGGGACAAAGACAAAATGGTCAACATACTTTTAAATGAAAAAATATTACATACATACACATACATAATCTCACGCCTTCGTTCCCAGAGTGGGGTAGGCAGAGCTACAGAATTACAAACATCTCTAAAAACTTGTTGAAATTCTATAACCACAATTTGCACAATTAGGCTAAGATGTTTACCAGCGTATTAGTGACAGGTTGCAAGCCCATCACCTAACAGTACTACAAGCCTTTATTCCGTTAGTCGTCTCTTACGACATCCACGGGAAGACATGGATGGCACTATTCTAACTCGGCAACCACACGAGGATATTAAAAAAATAATATTTTTTGAAAAAATATTAGCAATGAGTAATGGTTTTTAAACGCGTTGTTTATTCTTCTTTCTAATAATGTATATAACTTATTAATAAGCTGACTAGAAGTAAAGTTATATTAATTTGTTTGGAGGAAACCGCGAGTGGGACAGGCCTCAAGGACTTACTGCTCCTAGTAATCTGAAATTTCGTAAAAAAAAAAAACAGCTATAATATAACGCAGCAGTGTTTATAATGTTATGCCTCGTTGTATTTAATCCTGTATAATGTATAAAAGATATGTTTCTCGTAGATTGTGAACTGTTTTTGTTTTTTAAAGAATTCGGACATCTAAAAAACTGCTCTAAAATTCACCCAAATAAATGAATTAACAAATAAGCTTTACTAAGCCTTCCTAAAATAAGATTTCGAATCGCCAACCAAGTATTCTATATAAAATAACAATAAAAATACTGAACACAGTCAGTGTCTTTCTTGGTGTAAATAAGGTCTGTTCATTCTTACTTGTCTTATATAGTAAACAACTTTCTAACCTAAAAATGAACCTTTTTTGGCTAAAACAGCTCTTTTATCGTAAATAAAGTATACTGAATAAACATTATGGACATCACTTGGCCAATGTATAGTCTGTGATTGTTTTATTTTGTTTAAAATAGCTGTTTTAGCCAAAAACGGTTCATTTTGAGTTTAGAAAGTTGTTTACTATATAAGACAAGTAAGAATGAACAGACCTTACTCATAATGTGACAGCTTGTTTTATAGGTAAAATTGTTGCCATGTGAAGAATTAGAGAATAATACTTGTGCCACGACTCGCTGTTCGGACTCTACCCGATTTTTTTTGTGATCGGGTCAATAACTGGCCACTTGAGAAAGTGTCACTTAGTTACTAGCCATTAAATTTATTTTCATCACACTTGCTCGTAAATAGTGTCCTAACATGCTAGAAAAATCGACCGTAAATACAAAATGATAGCCGCGGGCCTTTTTTTTACCATTACGCCCTATCGTGCTTTTTTTTTAAATTATACGTAGACTCAAACTATCATAATACGCCAGGACCCCAATTCTTGTGCCATTCGATATGAAGTTTCATTCGAGATGAAATGTCAGTTGCATACAATTTTCAAAAAATCTCGCATATAAACTATTGATCTCGACTGTCACTAGAATCGGACTCCTGACCACGTTTAACATTATCTGTGGTAAGTCATAGACAATGATGTAGTCTGCCACAAATTTATAAATACTGATTATAAATACTGATTATAAACGAGCGACTGACGCCATGTCTAACAATCTAGGAAATAGTGACGCAGAAGAACATTCATGTCCTTAAAAGAATTCTTATCGGCATAATAAAGTGCTCAATGCCAGTTTTACACACATTAGATACCTACCTACGTTTTAAACGTGGAATAGATCAAAACATTTTAAATATAACACTTTAGGTACGGGTACCCGTAAGCAATGACCAGCATTACCTGTGGTAGTAGGTGACGGCGATGACAGCTGTTAATTTTGGAAGATGTTCCAAAATTGGATCTCATTACCTTACAATATTCGATAACGTAATTTCAAAATTACGTTAAAGCTGTCATCGCTGTCATCTACTACTTACCACAGGTAAGGTAATGCTGGTCATTTGCCTTTCGGCTTCTGAACCTATCTTAGAGTTCTTATAATATGATTGTAGATAAAGTATTGTACGAGACTCTGCGTAATTGGCATTACGCAACCGTCACGTTATCTACGATTGAGTAGCTTAGTTTAATTTTAATTTAAATACGTTTAGTTCTAATTTTTAATTGTTTTAATGTTGGATTCTGTAAATATTATGTTAATTTAATGAATAACCATTTTAAATAGATAAAAGGGGGGAGGATGGTAATGGCGAAAAATAAATTTGAGAAATTAGACAAAATTCAATACATAGAAAACTCAGGAACAAACACTCGCGCGCATCACACAATATCTGAACTTACCGGGATTTGAACCCAGGACCGCTGGCTTCGTAGGCACGGTCACAACCAACTAGGCCAGCGTGTCATTAGTCATAACATATAATTAGTAACTAATTTAATATTTGCTATGACGATTACAATTTACAAATCAAATTGCGTGTTAAATTATTTCCTACGTAACATCATTACCTTTAAATAGATAATTGGCCCTTTAAATATCTAAATTACACGTTCCTCATATTATCACGAAGTTGCAAATGTTATTCAGAAACCGAGCGGCTAGTTACCCTTGGCACAGTATAATCAAACCGGTAGGACATCTTCGAACAAGGGTACATCGAGCGGCTTGTATAGGTATGTGTGGGCCTTTTTTTGATCCGGGGGAAATTCCTATGCATACCCGCCCCGATGGGGCCCGGGACGGGTCATGTCCGACTTGCACGGAGTAAAACCCCCGGGGCGATGCGCCAATCGCTTTACGGGACCACTATAGCGCCAAAAAGTAGCCCCCTAACAGCGGACGGACGGACGGACATGGCGAAACTGTAATGTCGGCACCACACTTCGCTATTCGCTATTCGTTATTCGGCTTATGCGCCTACATTCGACGAAGTGTGGAGGGTTTAATCGTCTATGTTTGCTTTATTCGCACGCATAACGCATAAGCGCGAATAGCGAATACTCGTATCCGTCGACTTGTCGGTTTTTTGGCACACATCAAAGGACACGAATAACTCGAATAGCGCATCGACTGCCCACACTTCGTTCACTCATTACTTTGCCCCCATATTATAATCTGTGGTGTCTCGACGTGATTTTCCAAGTTTTTATCCGTCGTATTGGAATCTGATTTATTGAAGTTTGTTTAGTGGGTTACTAATTAATATTAATAAGAAAATGGAGTGAATGAACGAAAACGTAATAATTTATAGAATTATATCAGATCTCCATCTCTACCACAGATAAGGGTAGGTATCGCTGCGCGAACAACACACATATTTGGCATGTTCACCATACCGCCGCGAAGTGTGGGGGCATGTTTGTTGTTCGCATATACAACAAATATTTTAACAAATACGGCGCAGCCACATAGCGAATAGCGAATAGCGAAGTGTGGTGCCGGCATTAAGGGTTCCTAGTTTGATTACGGAACCCTAAAGCCCTTATAGGATCACTTTGTTGTCCGTCGGTCTGAAGACCATTTATCTCGGGACCGCGTGAAGGTATCGTGTTGAAATTAAAACCATATACTCAAATCTACAGTCCCTTGAAGCTGTGAAAAATCAAACTTCTAAATTAACGTAAATTCTCCGTTGACCTCTAGAACTATGAAATTTGGCATGTAATACCGTCTCTTACTACGAGTACAAGTAGGTATAGGGAAAAATCAGAAAACTATACATTTTTAAACAGTTACAAAAAAAACAGTAAGGAACGGCGGTCCAAATTTTGAATCGAGTTAACCGTGTCATTTGGGGTATCGTATGAAAATCTTAAATACGGACCCTCGATGCGCGAGTCCAACTTGACTGGGTTTTTTTCTTAAGTGCTATTTCTATTATAGTTTTGAAAAAAAAAACAGACATTTACTTGAAAAATATAATCAATGATTCAAGATTTTTTTTAAAATAAATAGGTATACCTTTGTTCGACCTTCCTCACAGGCTGAATCTGTCGGACTTCCACATTAGCCATGAAAAAAAAAGTTCATCTGAAATGAAATGTATATCTGTCACTGTCACTGACATAAATGAATGTTAGGTTATACCGTTATCCAATTTGGGAAGGTTTCTTGAATCAGCTTTAACAAATTTGTCTGTCATAATAGAAAATATTTTGTTTCAAAAGACAAAAGAGACGATATTAACATAATGTGCAAGCAAGTTAGGTTATATAAGGCAACAGAGCATGTATGGTGACATTGACAGATGACAACTAACCATCGATTGCAATTATCATTTTTTTTTGTCTTTATTGTGTCCGTGATTTATAGATTCTGCCGCGACATGTAATTTACAAGAAGTCGTATCTCAAAGTTTCAATAAATTATAAAAAGTTTCTTAAAATACTTCTTATATTCTCGATAAAAAAATTAGGGGTTAGCAAAAATAAACAATCCCAAGGCTGGAATGGCTGGACAGATACTGCAAATATTTTTTTAAATGTTTATCAAAGTTCATTGCTATTATTATTACTTATATCATTTACATAATATTATTGCAATATCACATTTAACGACCGTCTGTCTGGTGGTCAAGGCCAATGCGACCAGTTGATTAATAATGTATTATTTATGACTCATCTATTTTTTTTATGTGAGATATATTTTTTTGTTAGATTTTACCGTTCTAAAGGACAAACGGTTGTACAGATTTCTGCAAAAAATTACATGTATCGTAAGGTAAAGTCTGTCTAATGAAAGCTGAACCTGGGAAAAAGCGGCAAATTCAAAAAATCTTGATATGGTATTACCGATCAATGAAGGAATAAACGATATTGATACTTTTATTATTTTATTTATTTTGGTGGGCACAAAGGAAGAGGAAACGCGTACTATATTTTCATATATATTATTACGAGCGCTATATTTTGATGAAAAGCACTTTAGGTAAAATACGATGACAGTGACTGGAGCACATTTGGTTTTTCGAAATATATTTGACATGAAAATATAGTGATCTGCACGTGTAGCACAAGTTGTATTTTCTCGCTTGTCGCTCTGTGCGTCTCTATCGTAACAGACTAGATAGTAAGGGAGATCCGAGCGACAAACAAGTCACGAGCAACTTGTGCTAGTCGTGCTGTTGATAGATTTCATTGATACGAGAGGTTTTCGTCTGTGTCGCACACAGCATAATAAAACAATGATGATGAGGAATATTATATTCAACCTTTTTAATAAAGTAATTAGAGGTAACATTATTCTCATCACCCTTACACCTCTATCTAACGACAATTATATCTTGGAGAAGAAGCGCCGCAAGAAACTCCAGCAGATCATTTTTTCCAATCATAAAATACAATTATTCTTAAAAGTAACATTACAAGGTAGTAAAGTAATTAATAATTATTTCTAACAACACAAACTTAGTCGTTACAAATGTACGCTCAATAACATTGAGTAAATTAAAAATAGTGACTAGGAGAACAACATGACGAGGTCTCTACGTCAGGAACGATAACTAAAATAACTAACTGGAAAACAGGTTCTTGCAAGCGTGAAACATTATGTCAAAACGCTCAATAAGTATCGAACGTTGTTCAGTATTTTGTTTAAATTCGTATCCATTTGCCATTAGTATTCGGCGTAAAGTCTCAAGGCATCCGGTAAAACCGATGCTTTCTCTCAACTCTGCCAATAAGCATCTGAGTGTAGGCACTTGTTTTTTTACAATATAAAATTCATTTATTTTATTTCGGATAGCTTGGATGTCAAAGCTATCCAAATTAGACACCGTGGCCTTGTGAGGTCGCTTTTTTCCGGGAGTACTAAAGACACCGTTGTTTAATTTTCCCTCATTACTTATTCTTTTTAAAGATGAAACACTGATATCTGTAAGAAGAAAGAAAGTGTTAAATAAACAGAACACCATTTAGAAATACATTGTGTGGTTGCGCAGTACAGCCCCATTGTACAGTCCGACAGCCCTAAAAACATTTGGGTTTAGGTGAAATGAAATTGCATCGGTGAGGTTCTAATCGCAACGGTTTAAGAACAAGGAAGACTCATATAACCCGAACATCTTTTATATCTGGCCGATCAAAAATGACATTAAATAAATAGATAAGGTACTAAAGTGTACACATATTTATGAAATCGACTGTACAGTGTACATTTGGTTCATAAACAACAAAATGCTGTTTGCTCCGCACACAGAAAATACATATCAAATAATATGTTTATGATATCTTTTAACTCAACACCTCCTTATTGTTTTATTGAAACTATGAGTGTCAGTTACATTAATCATCTGTCTATTAAATTAATTTAATAAAATTGTGAATGCTAAGAGATTCAACATGATATAGGGACAGACAATAGGTACCTACACCTATTATATAGGGAAAGACAATGATAATTTTAGTAATTACCGGTCATTGAAGATACTTCTTCCAAATATTTCGTCTGAGTCTGGCAGGCTAACTCAGTTTCCTCAACCTCTTTCAGCTGCTTTACGTTTTCCAGCACACTTTTGTCAACGTGCACGTCCAGGTTTTCTGAAACGAATTTAATTTCGTTTAATTTCTTAATCTCATCGTATAATAGACAGAAAAAGGTAAATTAAACTTAGGATTGCACATAGAGAAATAAGAAGTATCAAAATGAACATGCCGTACTAAAGCCGTACTAACCTATAAATTTGGTCACCGTAACTAAACAATTAATTTTTTGCATCAATAATGCTTTTCTTTCTTCTTGTTTTTCTTTGTACTTCTGTATAATAGTATACAGAATCTCCCGGACACCGCCTCTTATCGTCGACGGCATGATTACTCCGTATTTTTATCAATTTAGATCTCGAATTGACAAGTTTCTAACAACAACAAAGTCCAAACGACATATTAAATAGTGTTGCCAGACTCGTCAGCCAAGAAAAATCCAGGTTCAGCTTTCATTAGACAGACTCTATGTTCATTCTTACTTGTCTTATATGGTAAACACAATTTTCCAATCTGTATTTATCTGAATAGTTATATCATTTTCACATAGTCGCCGGAGCTGCGCTGGCGCGGAGCTCTTACTTCTGGGTAGTTTGGCCCTTCAGACCTGCTGCAAAACTAACCTACCTACTTATTTCGGCATAATAACAATGGTAAAATTTGCGACTGGCAAAAAACCAGGATGTTAAATATGCGACCAGGAAAAATTAAGAATGGGAAAGAAAGATATTCGGTAAAATCACGAATCAGAAAAATCGCGACACGAAAAATTGCTAGCATAAAAAATGTTTTTTGGAAAAATATCGCCACACTGACAAGTCATCGTATAGTCAACGATAGCGTAGCTCTTATTTACTTGACATTTAATGATGCCGAGTTAAAAGCAATACCGTAACAAGTCAAAGACGATATGGTTTTACCCAGGAGGATAATGGTAAGGTATTATTTGTCAGCTTTTTTTTTAGTAGCGTGGAATTGAAACGCGGCGTAAATCAAAATAAAGTTATTGGGACCGGTTTGACTTTAACTTCTTTCCCGTTTCAATATACACATACAAGTATCCTCATTCTAGTATTTAAAATGCTAATGAACTCAAATCAAAAATGTCCAAGAAACAATAATAAAGTCCGACCAGCTACACAAACAACACAAGCTGACACAAAAAAAGGTGGCAAACTCAAAATATCAGCAGCTGGTAACACGAAATGAATAGCGACTGGATAGGTAAGGTCTGTTCATTCTTACTTGTCTTATATAGTAAACAACTTTCTAACCTCAAAATGAACCTTTTTTTGGCTAAAACAGCTCTTTTATCGTAAATAAAGAAAACTGAGTAAACATTTTGGACATCACTTGGCCAATAACTTTAAACTTAAAATAACTTTAACAAAAAGCAAGCTTTCAAAACCGGACTGTTGCTAAACAACTTTAAATCGTTATAAATCCTAAATTATCATTCAAAATGAAAAATGATGAAAGAAACCTAAAGATGATTTTTAAATCCCTATTCAATGATACCCCACTTGTCATATTTGGTGGACTTTTTTTTTTAATTTGCACTATATGGCGGTTGATTGCCGCCATAGTGAATTTTGATTACTGTCATATCTTCAGTGACACTCACCAGATTAAGACAAATCGATTGACATAAGAATCATCAAAATCGGACAACGGATTTAGTTTTTATAGTGCCACAAAGGAACAAACATACATATATAGGCTGTGAAACACATTACCCTCCTGCTTCGGCAGTCGGGTAAAAAACTATCTCAAAAAACAAAAAAAAAACAATTTCAAGTTATTTGGTGCTGTCTTAGATGTTTTTTTTAGTACGAATTAACACTTTGGTAGCCTGTATCTCAGATACCAATCAAGTCTACTATAGTCGTAATAGCTTTCCTTTTAAGTTCGTTACATGTGCTTTAAGATATTTAAGATATTTTTCAGATTTTTATTACGTCTAGTTTTGGCTGTAGGGGTGCACATGTAACTCTAGCGGAAATTACATGTGATATTTTATCTACACACATATCATAAGTCCTCTATTATGCGTTCAAAACCCGTAGGCAATGACCAGCGTTACCTGTGGTAGTAGGTGACAGCGATGACAGCTGTTCATTTTGGAATATGTTCCAAATTTGGATCGCATTACCTTACAATATTCGATAACGTAATTTCAAAATTACGTTACAGCTGTCATCGCTGTCGCTGTCACCTACTACCACAGGTAAGGTAATGCTGGTCATTTGCCTTTCGGCTTCTGAACCCATCTTAGAGTACTTATAATATGTGTGTAGATAAAGTATTGTATGCGACTCTGCGTAATTGGCATTACAACACTCGTGTGATCTATTATGAAACTCGCCTTGCGGCTCGTTTCATAAACCATACTCATGTTGTAATGCCTGTAATTACGCAACCGTCACGTAAAGTATTATTAAGAGCCATCCAATGATACCTCACCCGATGTTATAAAGTAAACAAAAATATTTTACTTAGAGCTTTTTATTTTCATTACTTTATTTTACAACTTTGTCGGCGTAAGTATAACTATGCGAAATTACAGCTTTGGAGTACCTACTAAGAGTCTCTGAGTTAGGCCGCGGAGATACAGACAGACGGACATAGCGAAACTATAAGGGTTCCTAGTTTGACTACGGAACCTTAAAAAGTAATTTATGTCGTATTTAATTAATCTACGTTTAAACAAGGTCGAGTTTAATTATTTTATCCGGTCTGACAGACTATTGTTTTTTTTTGAAACACACATATACATACATACCGACACGCCTTCATCCCAGAGTGGGGTAGGCAGAGCGACAGAATTACCAACAACTCTAACAACTTGTTGGTAATTCTATAACCACATTTTGCACAAACAGGCTAAGATGTTTACCAGCGTATTAGTGACAGGTTGCAAGCCCATCGCCTAACAGTACTAGAGTCTGTCTAATGAAAGCTGAACCTGGGAAAAAGCGGCAAATTCAAAAAATCTTGATATGGTATTACCGATCAATGAAGGAATAAACGATATTGATACTTTTATTATTTTATTTATTTTGGTGGGCACAAAGGAAGAGGAAACGCGTACTATATTTTCATATATATTATTACGAGCGCTATATTTTGATGAAAAGCACTTTAGGTAAAATACGATGACAGTGACTGGAGCACATTTGGTTTTTCGAAATATATTTGACATGAAAATATAGTGATCTGCACGTGTAGCACAAGTTGTATTTCCTCGCTTGTCGCTCTGTGCGTCTCTATCGTAACAGACTAGATAGTAAGGGAGATCCGAGCGACAAACAAGTCACGAGCAACTTGTGCTAGTCGTGCTGTTGATAGATTTCATTGATACGAGAGGTTTTCGTCTGTGTCGCACACAGCATAATAAAACAATGATGATGAGGAATATTATATTCAACCTTTTTAATAAAGTAATTAGAGGTAACATTATTCTCATCACCCTTACACCTCTATCTAACGACAATTATATCTTGGAGAAGAAGCGCCGCAAGAAACTCCAGCAGATCATTTTTTCCAATCATAAAATACAATTATTCTTAAAAGTAACATTACAAGGTAGTAAAGTAATTAATAATTATTTCTAACAACACAAACTTAGTCGTTACAAATGTACGCTCAATAACATTGAGTAAATTAAAAATAGTGACTAGGAGAACAACATGACGAGGTGTCTACGTCAGGAACGATAACTAAAATACCTTCAGCACGTTTTGATGCAATAGTCCTTAGGTAGCGGTGTCGCCAAGCTGCTATGTCAAAACGCTCAATAAGTATCGAACGTTGTTCAGTATTTTGTTTAAATTCGTATCCATTTGCCATTAGTATTCGGCGTAAAGTCTCAAGGCATCCGGTAAAACCGATGCTTTCTCTCAACTCTGCCAATAAGCATCTGAGTGTAGGCACTTGTTTTTTTACAATATAAAATTCATTTATTTTATTTCGGATAGCTTGGATGTCAAAGCTATCCAAATTAGACACCGTGGCCTTGTGAGGTCGCTTTTTTCCGGGAGTACTAAAGACACCGTTGTTTAATTTTCCCTCATTACTTATTCTTTTTAAAGATGAAACACTGATATCTGTAAGAAGAAAGAAAGTGTTAAATAAACAGAACACCATTTAGAAATACATTGTGTGGTTGCGCAGTACAGCCCCATTGTACAGTCCGACAGCCCTAAAAACATTTGGGTTTAGGTGAAATGAAATTGCATCGGTGAGGTTCTAATCGCAACGGTTTAAGAACAAGGAAGACTCATATAACCCGAACATCTTTTATATCTGGCCGATCAAAAATGACATTAAATAAATAGATAAGGTACTAAAGTGTACACATATTTATGAAATCGACTGTACAGTGTACATTTGGTTCATAAACAACAAAATGCTGTTTGCTCCGCACACAGAAAATACATATCAAATAATATGTTTATGATATCTTTTAACTAAACACCTCCTTATTGTTTTATTGAAACTATGAGTGTCAGTTACATTAATCGTCTGTCTATTAAATTAATTTAATAAAATTGTGAATGCTAAGAGATTCAACATGATATAGGGACAGACAATAGGTACCTACACCTATTATATAGGGAAAGACAATGATAATTTTAGTAATTACCGGTCATTGAAGATACTTCTTCCAAATATTTCGTCTGAGTCTGGCAGGCTAACTCAGTTTCCTCAACCTCTTTCAGCTGCTTTACGTTTTCCAGCACACTTTTGTCAACGTGCACGTCCAGGTTTTCTGAAACGAATTTAATTTCGTTTAATTTCTTAATCTCATCGTATAATAGACAGAAAAAGGTAAATTAAACTTAGGATTGCACATAGAGAAATAAGAAGTATCAAAATGAACATGCCGTACTAAAGCCGTACTAACCTATAAATTTGGTCACCGTAACTAAACAATTAATTTTTTGCATCAATAATGCTTTTCTTTCTTCTTGTTTTTCTTTGTACTTCTGTATAATAGTATACAGAATCTCCCGGACACCGCCTCTTATCGTCGACGGCATGATTACTCCGTATTTTTATCAATTTAGATCTCGAATTGACAAGTTTCTAACAACAACAAAGTCCAAACGACATATTAAATAGTGTTGCCAGACTCGTCAGCCAAGAAAAATCCAGGTTCAGCTTTCATTAGACAGACTCTACAAGCCTTTAATGCCTTAGTCGCTTCTTGCGACTTCCACGCGAAGACATGGAGTGGCACTATTCTAAGCCGGCAACCACACGACACATAGTAGTTATACTGATATTATTATTATAATAAGTCATAGGTTATTGTTGGAATCCTTAAACCCACAAGTAATTAATCTAGGGTATTCCGTAAAGAGGATCAAAAATATGTAGGAAATCGCCTAATACTGGCCACCCTCCGGTAACTGGCCACTTTGCAATAATACTCGTATGTCTAAAGCAAGAGATATGCTGATATTTTTGCGATTAAACTAGAATACGTAGATCCTGAATTATTTCCCGGAGTCATGTCTAAGTAAAGTATCTTTACTAGCAGCGTCAGTAAATAAATTTAATGGCTAGTAACTAAATGACACTTTCTCAAGTGGCCAGTTATTGACCCGATCACAAAAAAAATCGGGTAGAGTCCGAACAGCGAGTCGTGGTACAAGCATTATTCTCTAATTTTACCTATAAAACAAGCTGTCACATTATGAGTAAGGTCTGTTCATCCTTACTTGTCTTATATAGTAAACAACTTTCTAACCTCAAAATGAACCTGTTTTTGGCTAAAACAGCTATTTTAAACCAAATAAAGCAATCACAGACAATACATTGGCCAAGTGATGTCCAAAATGTTTACTCAGTTTTCTTTATTTACGATAAAAGAGCTGTTTTAGCCAAAAAAAAGGTTCATTTTGAGGTTAGAAAGTTGTTTACTATATAAGACAAGTAAGAATGAACAGACCTTACCTATCCAGTCGCTATTCATTTCGTGTTACCAGCTGGTGATATTTTGAGTTTGCCGCCTTTTTTTGTGTCAGCTTGTGTTGTTTGTGTAACTGGTCTGACTTTATTATTGATTCTTGGACATTTTTGATTTGAGTTCATTAGCATTTTAAATACTAGAATGAGGATACTTGTATGTGTATATTGAAACAGGAAATAAGACACAAGTCAAACCGGTCCCAATAACTTTATTTTGATTTACGCCGCGTATCAATTCCGCGCTACTAAAAAAAAAGCTGACAAATAATACCTTACCATTATCCTCCTGGGTAAAACCATATCGTCTTTGACTTGCTACGGTATTGCTTTTAACTCGGCATCATTAAATGTCAAGTAAATAAGAGCTACGCTATCGTTGACAATACGATGACATGTCAGTGTGGCGATATTTTTCCAAAAAACTTTTTTTTTGGTAGCAATTTTTTCGATTCGTGATTTTGCCGAATATATTTATTTTCCATTGTTAATTGTTCCTGGTCGCATATTTATCATTCTGGTTTTTTGCCAGTCGCAAATTTTAACATTGTTATTACGCCAAAATAAGTAGGTAGGTTTAGGTTATGTTAGTCTTGCAGCAGGCCCGAAGGGCCAAACCACCCAGATGTAGGAGCTCCGCGCTAGCGGAGCTCCGTCGACTATGTGAAAATGATATAACTATTTAGATAAATACAGATTGGGAAATTATGATAAAGGAATTATTTTTGTTGAGATAAAAATCTTCGGCAAGACTGATACATTTTGCGAATGGAAATATCGCTTGCAGTAAAATTCGATTTTCGGAAAGTGATCTCCACACTCGTCAGAAGCCTCTGGACATATGTAGCGCACGTACAGTCAACATCAAAAGTAGCTAAGCAGAATAACATGCTCAAAATTATCAAGACACGACGACAATAGAGTCGAGTGCAGATCATTTTGGCCTTTTCGGTTGCGTAGATATTTCTGATGCTGACTGTACTAGTGAATATCATACGAAATCGTATTTTGTGGGATAAGTCCGCAGGGCATCGATAAATAACAGACAAGCATCCGCACGTGTGTGTATACGCATCTTTTTAGGCGGAAAACTTCATAATATCGCACCTTCAGAACAATAGTGACCTAATTGAGACATTTTAAATTTCGAGTTAGGTCTCTATGATAATAAATTTATGACTCGAAGTTTGAAAGCACAAATTTTGAATTAGGTCATTATTGTTCTAAAGGTGCGATATCCGATTAATTTTCAGTACTTTTATGAATACTTATTAACATCAAATCTGCTCGTGGGTATTTATTTTTAATTTAAATAGAATAACCGTTTTTACCCCATGCCGAATCTGTCCTGTTTATCTAACGACGTGGGCAGAATACAATGCACACTACAATAAACTTTATTCTCTTTAAGTAGTGACATTGTACATTGTTCCTACATTGTAAAGGTAGGAACAAAGGAACAAATGCAATTTTGTTTAAGTTTATTACCCGACTGCGGCGGAGCCCAAAAGGAGGGTTATGTTTTTCACCGTCATGTATGTCCAGTTCTATGTTCCCCGCTACAGCAAAAACGGCTTGGACGATTTTGACAAATGAGGTATCATTGGATTGGTCTTCGCAGCGAGAGTGTCATAGGATACCTAAACTGTTAAAGTTTAAATAACAACAATGGCCAAATGACAATTATTAACATATGTAGGTATATCGACGGCAGTATAAAAAATGTAGTCGGGTTTTTAAAGCTTGTTTTTCATACTATAGTTATTTATTTTTTCATGTCATGTCCCAGTGTACAATACGTTGATTTTTAAACGACTTCAAAAAAAGGAGGAGGTTCTCAATTCGTCTGTATTTTTAACCGACTTCAAAAAAAGGAGGAGGTTCTCAAGTCGTCTGTATTTTTTTTTTTTTTAATGTTTGTTACCTCAGAACTTTTGACTGGGTGAACCGATTTTGAAGATTCTTTTTTTATTTGAAAGCTGGTGCTTCCAGATTGGTCCCATTTTTTTCAAAACGAAGATCTGATGGTGGAATCCATGAGGAATCGACGGAACTCTTCAAAATTTATAGGCACACCTATAGCGATTTTGGTATTTTTCATTGTAACTCGTGTATTTGGTCTTGTAAAGCACTATTTGGTGAAGTGGAACTGATGATGATGACCACAGAAGGCCACCGGGAACTCCTAAACGGTATACATTTCGAGGGTGGCGACAAGATATTTCGATTAAGATAGTTGAGCGACTATGACGAAGCATATTTAGGTTTAAATATATGACTATGACTTTCCCACGGCGTTGCTTGCGGCGAGATTGAAATGTTCTATTGTTTCTTGAGAAGTGGGAGAATAACAGCATAAGTATGATCACTAAAAAGTATAGAATAAAAAAAAAGTTTAAAAAAACAAAAACCCGCCTTCAAAAAGCAAAAAATAACTTCTTTAAAATGGTAGGTAAATAGGTCAGTCCAACTGAAGTCGGCGTCCAACAATATTTGAACCAAAAGCAGACTTCAGTTGGACTGACCTATTTACCTACCATTTTAAAGAAGTTATTTTTTGCTTTTTGAAGGCGGGTTTTTGTTTTTTTAAACTTTTTTTTTATTATTTTCATTTTTTTTATTTTTAATGTTTGTTACCTCAGGACTTTCGACTGGGTGAACAGATTTTGATGATTCTTTTTTTATTTGAAAGCTGGTGCTTCCCGATTGGTCCCATTCTTATCAAAATGAACATCTGATGGTGGAATCCATGAGGAATCGACGGAACTCTTCAAAATTTATAGGCACACCTATAGCGATTTTGGTATTTTTCATTGTAACTCGTGTATTTGGTCTTGGAAAGCACTATTTGGTGAAGTGGAACTGATGATGAAGACCACAGATGGCCAACGGAACTCCTAAACGGTATATATTTCGAGGGTGGCGACAAGGTATTTCGATTAAGATAGTTGAGCGATTATGACGAAGCATATTTAGGTTTAAATATATGACTATGACTTTCCCACGGCGTTGCTTGCGGCGAGATTGAAATGTTCTATTGTTTCTTATTAATTGAGAAGTGGGAGAATAACAGCATAATTATGATCACTAAAAAGTATAAAATAAAAATAAAGTTTAAAAAAACAAAAACCCGCCTTCAAAAAGCAAAAAATAACTTCTTTAAAATGGTAGGTAAATAGGTCAGTCCAACTGAAGTCGGCGTCCAACAGTATTTTAACCAAAAGCAGACTTCAGTTGGACTGACCTATTTACCTACCATTTTAAAGAAGTTATTTTTTGCTTTTTGAAGGCGGGTTTGTTTCTGCGCAATATGTAAGTAACTCCGTGGGTCCCAAGATACTGGCTCAGCCAGTTTGGAATCCACCGGAACCGGCTTGTGTAATTGTAACCGTGTGTTTTGTTTAAATATATCTATACTATAGGTAATATTATAAAGCTGAAGAGTTTGTTTGTTTGTTTGCTTTTACGCGCTAATCTCAGGAACTACTGGTCCGATTGGAAAAATTCTTTCAGTGTTAGATAGCCCATTTATCGAGGAAGGATATAGGCTATATATCATCACGTTAGCGTTAGCCCAAAGTAACTATTCCACGGGGACGAAGTCGCGGGCAGAAGCTAGTTTATTAATATTCCTGTTTGTTTGTTGAATATAAGTTGTTTTACATTGATATTTGCACTTGCATATAAAGATGATATACGTACAAAGGTGAACTTATCCTTTTAAGTGATGTCTTCCGGTTATCTTCGGTATAAATAAGTGAGTTTGTTCCGTCTTCCTGATTCAACGTGTCAACCGATGGATGTGAAAATTATTAAATACGAGTAGGAGTTTGTTTATAGCTCGGGGTTACCTATCTGAAACACTAAAAAACGTTTGCCAGCTGTTTCATTTGCCATAATTTTCATTTGTCCGAAAGTCATTTTTCTCCGAAACCGTTTAACTTTCCTGAATTGTTATAAAATAAACCTAACCTAACCTACAGGATCTCTAAGTATATCTCATTAAACATTTTGAAAAGTTATTGGGTTCAGAATAAAATGAAAATTATGGCAAATGAAAACGCTGGCAAACGTTTTTTTGTGTTTGCGATAGGATACCATAGCTCGGATACGGACGTAGCTATAGCCATTTATCACAGAAGTTGAATAACGATAAGTTGTGTACTAAATCGTGTTCATTCTTACTTGTCTAATATACTCGTATGTAGTGGTTAATAAACAACTTTCTAACCTCAAATAAAGAAACTTTTTTGGCTAAAATAGCTCTTTTATCGATATCTATACCTACTTATAATAATATTATAAAGAGGAAAGATTTATATTTTTATATTTTTGTGTGTGTATGTTTGTAATGTATAAACTCAAAAACTACTGGACCGATTTGAAAAATTCTTTCACCTTTAGAATCCTACATTATTCCTGATAAACATGTTTTATTTATCTGCGCGGACGGAGTCGCGGGCAACAGCTAGTCGTAAATAAAGTAAACTAAGTAAACATTTTGGACATCAGGGGCACGTTTCTTAAAGCTACAAGTAACAATTGTACAGGTCTAAACTGGCAACACTGCTCAAATGGCTGGTCGTCATTGGTCGAGGTTGTGTGAAATGGAAACTTGTAACCTGTAAATTGTAATTTGTAGCTTTATAAAACAGGCCCCAGGTGGCCAATGTATTGTCTGTGATTGCTTTATATTATTTTAAATAAATGTTTTAACAATTGATTCATTTTGAGGTTAGAAAGTTGTTTACTATATTAGACAAGTCATAATGAACACGGTATAGTGTGTAGGTGCTAGTGCGTGTATGTTTTATGTATGTTTTATTATAGCAAATAAATGTTTCGAATTTGATATTTATGACTAGCAAACACACACTTCGTTCACTTTCACGCAAAAACCTTTAGCACGTCTACTTACCAAAAGCAACTAAAATGAGGATGATCTTCAACATTTTATCATAATAATTTATTTATTATTTTGAATAAAACCGCGCGCGCGCGCCGCGGACGACACACTGACCGGTTGCGTCCACGCACGACGCCTGATGACCTTTATAAATCTATACGGTTAAAGGTCGTCAAAAATAATCATCAAACTGTGTAGGTGTATTAAGGATCATTCCACACGGTCTTGAACTGGCAGCTGCAAAATTGCAGCGCCAAATCGAATTTGACCCGTTATTGTATTTTATCACACTCGCTCGGAAAGGGTGTTATAACACGCAGGCTTATAGGGCAGTTATAACCGATTAACTCTCTGGGGAGTTATGGATTTTTATAACTCCCTAGGGAGTTACGAGTTTAGTTTCAAAATATAGAATCCATTCGTACATCATTTCAGACTAAGGAGGTGTAAAATCAGCCAAGGTTTATTTCCTATATTCAAAACTTGTCTATAAACCAATTCTACTGTATAATTAAATATAAAATAAATAAATATCAGGAAACAATGTCACACCAATTGACCTAGCCCCAAACTAAGCTCTAGGCTTGTACTATGGGTACTAGACAACGATATAAATACTTATATAGACAAATATATACTTAAATACAAAGAAAACATCCATGACTCAGAAACAAATATTCGTGCTCATCACACAAATATCTGCCCTTACCGGGATTTGAACCCAGGACCGCTAGCTTCGTAGGCAGGGTCACTACCAACTAGGCCAGCGCGTCGTCCATTAAACTTATACATTACATTTATCTGCGTTATATTTATATTTTACCATTATTTCAGAGACATTGCAATTATTTTATTAAATTTCATTATGAAAATCGGTAGAATCTGACAGTATGGCCTGTCAAGTTTAAAAACTAAAGCAGTTCTAAAAGCATTATCTGTGGTAGACTTTATTTTAAAAAGTTGACAAACTCTTTTAGCGAGTCTAGTTCATTTGTTTGATTGTCCGTTTCTTTTCTCTATTTTTTTTTATTACCTCGCAAATGTGGTGAAAAATATTGTATGTATCACGGGCCGTAAGGGGATTACAAACTCGAGTCATTAAAAGCCGTCCGCCTTCGGCATCGGGCTTCTAATAGTCTCTCTTTAGCAATCCCCTTCTAACCGCCCTTGATGCACAATGTACCATTTTTTTTACTCGGCCGCCATTACTGTCAAGTAAATAAGAGCTAGCAAAACGTCTACAATACGATAACAGGTCAAAAACGATATAATTTCTACCGTGTTGAATAGAGGCCCAGTATAGTATGCAATTTCTGCAAGTGTGCCGTCCGCTTGCTGTCTTGAAGTGACGACTTCACAATGGCTGCAGGCTTGCTGCGCTGTTGTAATCAGACCTTTAATAACCGTTATTTTCGTGTAACGTTATCTTGAACGAATAACGCTATACTATAACGTTATTTGACGCCTTACCTGTAGCGGTATCCATTATAACGTTATCAAACAAAACGCTATACGTATGACGATACTGCGGTAAGCGCTATAATAGCGTTAATAACCGTTATTTTCGTGTAACGTAATTTTTAAATCTGCGTTTGTTATTTGCATTTTGGCTATTTGAAAAGGGACGGAAAAAGGACGAAATATATGAACGGACATCGAAAGGACGTTGGTTGCGATGTCTAAACGGACTACCTAAGGAGCGGCAATAGCTATTATTATTAGATGCTTTGAAATAAGAATATTTAATGTAACACTCTAATATTGTCAATAGAAACAACAACGAGTAACTAACCTTAGAATTTTTTTTTATTATAAGTAGTTTAAGTACAGTCTATTATGCGGTTGATACATGTGGCCTATTATGGGTACCACATGTCTGACTAAACGAAACCGACTAGGTATAAGTCATATAAGGGTCAACCAATCATAGGCAGTTGTTAGGTGCATGCAGAATGTAAAAGTGAGTGCAATAATTGCCAATAAACTTACGTTTGGCAAACTGTTAAATTAAAAATGTACCACACTTATTTTGGAATAAATAAATAAATAAATAAATAAATAATAAGTTCATAACGTTATTATAACGTTAATTAAGTGTAACGTTATTGCGATTTCGTTACGGTGTAGCGTAACGTTATGAAAAAATGACGATATATTTAAACGAAATTTTGAGCACAAACGAAATATAACGTTATGATAACGATATTATTCATAACATTATAAAAGGTCTGGTTGTAATGCAGTATATTGCAGAGGGCCTAACCAAGTCGGAAGCTCTGCTAATTTTTCTTTTTTCTATCGACTTGAAACGTATGGGGTTGACATACTTAAGCGGTCGACGCGATCTGTTAGGGATCAGCTATGACAATCCTTTACAAACTCACAACTCAACTCATAACATCCATACAAACATGAATTCACGCCTTCATTCCCAGAGTGGGGTAGACAAAGCTACAGAATTACCAACAACTCTAAAAAAATGTTGACAATTCTGTAACCATATTTGCACAATTAGGCTAAGATGTAACACAACAAGCTATTTAAATCAAACGAAATTCGATTCGAGTTTCGGAAATCGCTAAATTTAAATTCAAATTCAAAATATTTTATTGCATGTCACATTAACATCTACAACATAAGGTAGGTGGAACATTATAGGAGTTTTGTATGTGACTCCCTGCGCGGGCACAGCAACATCAGCTATTATGAAACCGCTACTAGTTTGGGATAGGAATAAAAGTATATGGTCAAACTGTCACTTCTAATCCCTTCTTAATCGCGGCAAGATAATAATTTGGTGTCTCGGGAGGTTCTTGTCTAGCTATCATTTTGAAAACATCTAATTTTTTTTTGTAAATTACTTTATCATTGATTTTGGTTCGCAAATCCAGGGCAGCTTTGTGAAGTAACCTCCAACACTGACGAAGAATATGCATCAAATAAAATAACAGTGGAAACTTGATTCTGAATGAGCAAGCGGTCAAGAACACTCCAAGTCATTGTAGTGGATGCCCGCCATCTTCAATGGTGTGCCAACTGGGACTGGAAGACGCCGACGACAACGACGATTCACCGTACAATTGCTTACATATACCTACTTGACATTGGCAAAATTACATAACTTGTAGATGCCATTAAAATAAATAAATAATAATAATAATAACTTGGCGTCTCGACTAGGCCCCAGTTGGACTGCATTAGAACTGCTAACCGCACTAAAACTGCATCAAACTGTAATTTTGCAGCCGATTGGCCCGAAAACATGGTGCCTAATTTCGCCTGACTATTATTCGCCTTATCATTCTTCCCCGATTCGGATTTTCGATTGTCCGCATACTCCTCCCAAAGTATGAGAGATATCGGGATCAAATTTAGCTCGTAATACGACATCTAGCCATAGATAACTTAGAAAAAAAATATGATAATCGGACATACCACGGAGGAATAATCACCGAAAATCTGTTCCCATACACTTTCAATGGGAAAAATGTGAAAAGTGCCGAAACTTAACCAGCGCTCTTCGCTCGTATACTTTTTGAAACTCATTTATTAATAAAAAACAGGCATGAGATATTACAATTCTTCGCCAAACTGCACAATCTTCGCTCCATTTAGAATTGCCCGGGGACGGCAAGTGCACCTAGTAACTTGCCCCTGATCTCGTAGGTAACATACCGTGTGGGGTGTCTTCGCCCACGACCTTGCATGCGTCCAAGGAGATGTCCTTCAAACCTGTCGTCGAGTTACGCTCGTCCGACCTGTTCGTGGTCGGCCACCTCGACACCCTGTTCGGTGGCGAGGAAGCCGGAGCTCCCATCTGTTACACACACTGGCCCACAAAACTAAGTATCACATTTTTAAGACTAGCTAGTATCATCAATTATAGTTCTTGCAATATAGCTTGCTGCGGCTGACACATGTTTAACGACGGTTATTATTAAGTACTAGTGATGAACAACAATCTGGTTTAAAAGTATCGATTAAAGTTCGATTTTATCGAATAATTTATTTACTTCAAAAGAAACAATCACCTACCCTCATCACTCATGCACCATATGATATTAAAACACGTTAGAATCTTAAATTACTTTTCGCAAACATGCAATGAAATATTAATTTTATGTTCCTTATAATAAATAGGCTGCGAAGAATGACGTTTCAGGTGCGGCCAGGACAAGAGGTCGTTAATGGAATTTCATACAAATCGTGCAGGCCTAGGCCGGCAAAGTCCTCTTTTTTAATTTTCATTCCACATAAATTTGTGGCACAGGCATCATGACATTCTGCCACTAAGCGTATTAAAAAAATAAAACTGATTTTTTTGTTGTTTACTATTGCATTTTTGCATTTGCATGTTTGAAAAAAGCACTATACATACCTCGGCTCACTAAATATGGGGTTGCCCGCCTCAGACCTATCCGGCCTCGTTTTGCTCGGCCGTCTGTATGTCTTCGGCCGGCAACCCCTTTTGTCCCGGCCTCTGTACTAATGTACTATAATACAGGGCCTCTATTCTATGCGGTCAAAATCGTATCGTCTTTGACCTGTTATGGTATTGTTTTTCAACTCGGCGGCCATTACTGTCAAGTAAATAAGAGCTATCAAAACGTCGACAATACGATACCAGAGGCCCTACTTTGAAAATCGAAGTTCGAAGTTACGATAGCTCCATCCCTTTCTCTTGATTTAGTCTTGAATGACGAGTGACAGAGATGAAGCTAACGTAACTTCGAACTTAGATTTTTAAAGTAGGGCCTCAGGATTAACAGGTCAAAGACAATAACATTTTTTTCACTTCTCATGCTCTTAAAATATTACTTTAGTCTCTGCACATCGGGACTAAAGGTCCTTATTAATCTCAAGGGATTAAAGTAATTTTATTTTAATTTACTTTGAAAACCCCTAAACAGCCAATCACAGTGTTTGTGAATGGAGGATTATTGTCTTAATTGCCATTTTCAGTGATTGTGTATGGACCATTTTTAGGCCATGGAATGAACCTCAAAATGACAACTGTGCAAAAATGTTTAAAAAAACGATTTAATTTCGTGAAACACGAATAATAATTACGAATATGAATTCATTTTATTATGCATGGTGCAATTAGTATTAAAATAGTTTTCAAGTTTGAACCTGTTGGCTCAATATGCAAGCATTTAAAGCGGCACTGTACAAAAAAATAACAAAAGAAAAGAAAAAACCTCGGAACGAATTAGAAACTTTTCTCAAAAATGTCCGGAAATGTTGACATTCCTATCTACATATTAAAATCTATCTATATAGTCTATGGACCTCGCTTGTACGCTAAGACTTCACAGGCTATTCAACGGGAATGCCTGCGCTCGCTTTTGCTTTACAGTACCTAGGCGCGCACACATTACACCTTTCCTAAATGCAAAGAGCATTTTAAAGATGGCAGCGAGAAGAGAATTGCATATGGCTACTTTAATGCATAATGTCGTGTATAATGAAAAGCCGGACTACCTTTACCGAAAGATAACTTGGATGAAAGATGTGCATAGTTGGAATACACGTAGCCAAGTAGACAATAAGGTCCTTATTCCGTATCATACAACAGTTGGTTTTAGAGGTAGTTTCAAGTTTTCGGCATCAAAAATTTGGAATGATCTCCCGCCTCCTTTACAAAAAAAAATGTCCCAGTCAACTTTTAAATGCAAATTGCGGTTTTTACTGTTAAGCAAGCAGAAAAACTTAGAAGCTACATAAAAAAAACTCGTTTCAGTGGTGTTTTTTATCAAAAAGTTTACTGCTGTTCCTACATGTTTTTTTTTTAAATAACTTCGCTTTTCTTTTTTAATTTTTGTAATTCTTTTTTGTTTATCTAGACTGTATAAATAAATTTCATAAGTATTATCTGATCTACCTGCTAAATTGTGTTAAACTAGACTGAGTGCGGAAAGGGGCAGACTGAAAACCAGCGCTGCGAAGACTCGAGCACTCGCTCGCGCTCGCAGCACATGCTGAGTCTGTGCCTTTTGTCACACCTTTTTTTTATAAAATTTTGTATGTATTTTTACTGGTTTTGGGTGACAATAAATACTTCTTATTTCTTATTTCTTATTTCTTATTTCTTATTTCTTATTTCTTATTTCTTATTTCTTATTTATTAAGACGCGAAGTACATAGTTTACTGACAGACTTGTGTAGCGAGCACTTGTGTTGCATACAAATTCCATTACTATCTAGCTAGTAACTTTTTAAAAAGTGAAAATGGCCATAATAAAATTAGGGCACAAGTCTTATACATCCAAATATTACTCGAAACATACCTTTTTTATTTGTGCCTGGAATAGCTTGTTCTTTTTTAAAACAAAAATTGCGTTTCTCCTTGTCATAAACAAAAAGGCGGTAAGGAGTGATGGTTTTTTCACATGAAGTTTCTGTTTGTATGCAATTCAAAAAGTGAGTTCAAGCGATGAAGATTTTACTCCAACACATTTTTTTTCTGGCGATTTTTGAGAAAAGCACTATATTTGCCTCGGCAGGAACAGCAATTGCGAGCTTCGTATTTTTAAACGGACTCGCAAGCTCGTCCGTTTAAACCAATACTCGGCCCGCAATTGCCTACTTCCATGCCTAGGCAATAATGTTCTATTCTTATAATCAATATTTTAGTTTTGTATAGAACGTTGTCAGTGCCGGATTGAGCAAGCACGGGGTCCGTAGCAAATTCTATAAAGAGACTCCGGTTCGCTTTAGGTTACAGGTTGTGGCGGGCTCTTTTCTGCAACTGGGCGACTTAGATATGCGCCTTTTTTGTGTGGGGGTTTGTTTTAGGTTATTCTGCTTTAGTATTCTCTGGATTATTCATCCTATCGTCAACCCTGATGGATATGAGTACACGCATACTGATGTAAGTACCAAAACAGGAGAATAGCGGCCTTTACAAGTAAAGATCGGACCGCGGGAAACGCCACGCGCCATTCCAATCTTCGCTCCGAACCGTACATTTTTACTATTTTCTATTACAGTTGCATTTACACGTACGGTTCGGTAAGAAGATTGGAATAGCGCGTGGCGTTTCCCGCGGTCCGAACTCTACGTGTACAGGCCGCTTTTTTAGAGGTTAGATGTGGGTGCGCGGGGCCACCAAATGCGCGGGGCCCGTAGCATTTGCTACTTTTGCTACGTGGCTAATCCGGCACTGACCGGCGGTTGTTTTTCCTCGCATTCAAAGTGAAAAGTAGAGTGTTTAACGCGAGACTAAACAACCATAATGACACTCGAACTATAGTCACTCTCGCTCGCTCGCTCGCTCGCGTGGCTAAATATCTCTTGTCATTATGGCTTGTTTTAGTCCCTTGTTGAACAATCTACTATTTTACCGCCTAGATTAGAGGCTTTTGCCTAACGCACTCGCAATTGCGATCGTTGTGGTTTTCTTACTTGCTATTATAATTGGCAGTCTGAATAGGACCGACTGTATAAAAAAGTTCATGACTAGACGAAGAAGAGAAGATAAATTTACGCATCATCACTGAGTTTCGCGTTTCGTTTAATTCATATTTATTTTGAAGGCAGTGGAATCGACTTTGAACTCGATTGCGATTGCGAGAGCGTTAGACAATAGGCCTGCAGGTCGATGACATATAATCTTAAACCTGTTTTCATCATCAAGAATGTTTAACGAAACACTAAGCACTGACACGTTCATAACGTCGTGTACACGTTCGTTTCCCTGTATTAAAAATCGACATGTATCGTAGCGTGATGTCTAATCACTAAAAGAGGCACGCAAACAACATAATATATATTTTTTAAAGGAGGTTGGGCAAATTGGCCTAATGACCAATAAGGACAAGCGGTATGTCACCGGATAGGTAATTCTAAGTTTTAAAACTATTACTATGGCAGGTAGTTCGAAATCTTTGTGTGAAATAAGTTATCGTCATGCAAAGATGGCGGTATTTCATAATAATTATGCTAAAGTCGTCTATGTAGGCGCCCCGATGTTCCAGATTTAAAAAAAAAACTCACAGTTATTTGAGGTTTCCCGCTACACAAACTCGTTGTAGAATTAAAAAAAAGTTTTAAAAAACAGAAACCCGCCTTTCAAAAAGCGAAGAAGGCGGGTTTTTGTTTTTTAAAACTTTTTTATTTTATACTTTTTAGTGATCATAATTATGCTGTTATTCTCCCACTTCTCAATTAATAAGAAACAATAGAACATTTTAATCTCGCCGCAAGCAACGCCGTGTGAAAGTCATAGTCATATATTTAAACCTAAATATGCTTCGTCATAGTCGCTCAACTATCTTAATCGAAATATCTTGTCGCCACCCTCGAAATATATACCGTTTAGGAGTTCCGGTGGCAATCTGTGGTCTTCATCATCAGTTCCACTTCACCAAATAGTGCTTTCCAAGACCAAATATACGAGTTACAATGAAAAATACCAAAATCGCTATAGGTGTGCCTATAAATTTTGAAGAGTTCCGTCGATTCCTCAATGATTCCACCATCAGATCATTTTGATAAGAACGGGACCAATCGCAAAGCACCAGCTTTCAAATAAAAAAAGAATCTTCAAAATCGGTTCATCCAGTCGAAAGTTCCGAGGTAACAAACATTTAAAAAAAAACAGACGAATTGAGCACCTGCTCCTTTTTTTGAAGTCGGTTAAAAAAGGATATCCGATGACATAGTGCTTATTGTTATTGGTTTCTAGGCCAGCGTTCAAACATTTTTGCCAATTCTCCTTTATTTGTAAGTTACCTAATGGAATGGTAACGATTTTTTTTTTTAATCGAATATAATTATTAAGAATAAAACATTTTACGCCAATTATATTTAAGGCATATCGCCTTACGTCTTTCGATCTCAGCAACTTCCACAACTAAAAGTAAAGTTACGCTAAATGTTCCAGGGTACTTTGAAAATCGAAGTTCGAATTGTCTCCATCCCTTTCTGCCAATTCAGTCTCGAATGAAAAGGATGGAGCATCAGAAGTTCCGAATTTTGTTTTTCAATAGTCACCATCCAGGCGCCAAGCTGCAGTTTAAGAACTGCCGCCGTTTACCCTTCTGTAATCGACGGATTTTCGGTCTACCATGAAAATTTATGATGTATCACGATGCATCAGCAAATAACGCAATATCACAAAACTCCATTCAATATCTACCGTGGGTGGTAAGTAATTTATCGAAACCGAATATAAGAAAGGACCTAATCTAGAGCCCTGAGGCACACCTAATTTAACTGGTGCTCCAATAGACCGTGTTTGGTTTACAACAACTGTTTATGTTCTATCACTAAGATATGAAAGCATTAGACATTATGTCGAATTTCACGAACCGCTTAACAGACAGAGTACAGCTGTCAAAATGTATGAACGATAACATTGATATAACAGAGATAATAGATAACTATTTGTCATAGTAGAATGTTCTTATTTTAAGATAAGAGTCGTATGATTCACGCAATAAAAAGCTTTGGAAAAGTCACAAAATGCTCTTAATATATAACAAGATTTCCCCCAAATGTTATGTATGTTTAGTTTAACTTTAGTTTGGTTTAGTTTAGTTTTAGTTTAGGTGCTGCATCAGTTGTGGATCGTCCTCTAGTGAAGCCGAACTGATTACGGTCAAGTAGTTTATTTCTATTGAACTAACCTAACATATCATTTAACATTAACTTCTCAAGAAGATAATAGGTTCCATTTTAATACCTATTCAGTGAGTTCTCCTTGTGTGAAGCAGATATAACGGGTGCCTGAAGGGTGCCATATCTCTGTGCCTATTATAATGCGATTGCGGTACCTGCGGTGCCTCTTGCCTCAACTGAGTTCGTGGCTCTGCCAAGATATACTACGCTAACTGGCGTTTCTCTTCATTTCGTTTTTAATCCAATCGCGTCACTGGTAAATGACGTGATACGACAAGTCACGTGTCCTACCAGTGACGCGATTGGTTTAAAAACGAAACGAATAGAAACGCTAGTTAGCGTAATGCATCTTGGCAGGGCCTCTTGACTCAAGTAAGGCAATGCTTTGCTAATCAGAATCTAAAGAGTAGTCAAACAAACACATATATTCTGCTAAAACTTTGTTTATTTATTACAATTCCAAGGGCTATATCATAACAAATTATTCTAAAATATTATTTACAATTGCTCAGTCAATAGCAGGTCTTTCTATATATTTCGCGGAAGGCCTGTTATTGGCTGAACAATTGTATTTGTTCTTGTTCTTACAATTGTTCCAAGTTCTATACTAAAATTGCATTATGAGTAACTTCAATTTTTAAGTTAATTTTAAGTATGAGACTAAGGGCCTCTTGCGGAAAGAAGTTAAAACGATAATTTAGGTGTTTGACACATCTCGGTATAACTTTATCGCATGTACAAGTGACTTTGTGTATTTTGAGTAAAAAAATATACAAATTAAATAGTAACGATTACGTTTTGTGTGTTTCCGTGTGCGTGTAGAGTGTGTGCGAGTTCATGAGCGTTCGAGTGTATGTGCGTGGGTGCACGTGTATCTATTTGTGTGTGTGTTTAACATAAAAGCACACACAATTAAATTAAGCTAGGTTTTCCACCTTCATTTTGCTAGCGGCAAAATGTGAGGTCAATCCTGGCAGCTATCAAATTATTTTAATAATTTATTTTTCCTACTTTTACTCGTATCTACAATAGTAATTTTATTCATTTTGGCAACTCAAAATACACAAATGTTGCCATAATATTGAAAGAGCCGTTTCTTTATTATTTAAAAAAAGGTCACCAAGTATATCTACGTAATTGTTACTGGAATTTATCATGAATATTTGAATAATTAAAGATCTATCGTTACTTTACATAATTTGACATTTCCGACGGTAATAGACATATTATTTATTGAGCAGTATAGTATAACTAATGGCCGTATTAATAAACTCGTCCTGACTGAGATGCCCATCTCGAGAGACGTCAAAGTAAACGTCAACCTATGGGTTCTATGGAAAGCTGTCATTTTTGACGTGTCTTGTGATTTACATTTCAAACAAGATGAGTTTATTAATACGGCCCTAAGACTCCCTGCCAAGTCAGAGCTAGTCGATCTGAAACATCGACAATTCTTACATGTGGCAACACTTTATCTGTGAAACTATTTAGTATTTTTACTTTTTATCCGTTTTACCACATTCTGCGTCACATTATGAGTGCGGTTGCTGGCAGACGCCTCGGGTAGTTGGACGGTGCCGTTGTCGTCACCCGCGCGCACGCGCAGCGGAGTCGCTAGCGTCGTATTATCTGCTGGAACTTCGATGGCCGGCGCTGGTTAGTTCTCAGCTTCAGGGCTTCGAGGCTGTGATGGGTCCTTAAATAACTATAAAATATTAAATAATAAAAATCACACACATAGGATTGATTGTAATGAGAGAATTTTGCGGCGCCAAAATCTCGCCGCTAATAAATAGATGCGTGTTCTAAATGTTCTAATCCGTGTTAAGGCCCCCATACATGTAGAGGCTGATCGGTTCAGGCCGAACTGCGTCAGTTCCGCCTGACCGGATCGAGTGGCCATACATGTAGAGGCCGAACTGCGTCAGTTCCGCCTGACCGGATCGAGTGGCCATACATGTAGAGGCCGAACTGCGTCAGTTCCGCCTGACCGGATCGAGTGGCCATACATGTAGAGGCCGAACTGCGTCAGTTCCGCCTGACCGGATCGACTGGCCATACATGTAGAGGCCGAACTGCGTCAGTTCCGCCTGACCGGATCGAGTGGCCATACATGTAGAGGCCGAACTGCGTCAGTTCCGCCTGACCGGATCGAGTGGCCATACTTGTAAAGACCGATGTGTTCAGTCCAAACTGCGTCAGTTCCGCCTGACCGGATCGAGTGGCCATACATGTAGAGGCCGAACTGCGTCAGTTCCGCCTGACCGGATCGAGTGGCCATACTTGTAAAGACCGATGTGTTCAGGCCGAACTGCGTCAGTTCCGCCTGACCGGATCGAGTGGCCATACTTGTAAAGACCGATGTGTTCAGGCCAAACTGCGTCAGTTCCGCCTGACCGGATCGAGTGGCCATACATGTAGAGGCCGAACTGCGTCAGTTCCGCCTGACCGGATCGAGTGGCCATACTTGTAAAGACCGATGTGTTCAGGCCGAACTGCGTCAGTTCCGCCTGACCGGATCGAGTGGCCATACTTGTAAAGACCGATGTGTTCAGGCCAAACTCCGTCAGTTCCGCCTGACCGGATCGAGTGGCCATACACGTAAGGACCGATCAGTTTTTCCAACCGCCAATCGTTCCGGCGGATGGATGCGATTTGCCTTCAGGCCAAATTACACATACACGATGCTATTTTGCATCCGGTCGGTTAGTACTGAAGGTAAAACTGATCATGTATGGAGTTCCGTCCGGTCAGGCAAATCGTTCAGCCGGACGGATGCGATTTACCTTCAGGCCAAATTACACATACACGATGCTATTTTGCATCCGGTCAGTTAGAACTGAAGGCAAAACCGATCATGTATGAAGGCCTTTAGCGGCTTTAGCTAAAAATTGGTGCGGAAACTGTTTATTTACACGGCGCTTTATTGCTGGCGGCCGCGAAATTGACATCGTGTAAACTTGGCATGAGATCAGAGGTCAATAAATGACTGGCTATTGTAACCTTGCGTGTGTGTAAAATGTGTGTGCGAGGTCATGTGCGTGTGTGTATACATATTATGTGTTTAGTAGTAGAAGTAGTCATTTATTTCATATGTAACTCCATTATTATATGTAAATATTTTATGTAAGTGAGTTTGTTTAAAGTGTGTTCAGATTTGTTTTTTAAATATAAGTGCACACACAATATAGCCAATATCTCCTCTACCATTTTACTAGCGGCAAGATTAAAGGCTATTGTCATGCCTGTTAAAATAGTTTTAACCACAAGGTTTATAAATTGTATTGAATTTTCTCTCCTCCCTATCTCGTCACTAAAGTAGAATTTTTATTTAGGCGAACCAGTTCGACAACTCAAAATCTAGTCGATACTGAAAGGTATTTTTTTCATATGTGGCAACACTGTATCTGTCAAAATACTTAGCCTCAATAAAAATCTGCTTTAGTCCCACTTTACCGCATTCTGCATCAGATTATAAGTCCCGTCGCTGGCGAATGCCTCGGGTGGTTGCTCGGTGCCGTTGACGACGACCGCGTCCACGCTTAGCGGTGTCGATAACGTCGCATTATCTACTGCAGCTGGGACGGCCGGCGCTGGTTGCTCCTCAGCTTCATGGCTACCAGGTTGCGATGGGTCCTTAAATATAAACTGTCATATATACATATTTTTTTTCTGTAGGATCAATTTGAATGAATTCTAGTAATTGACATTAAATTGGACAGTGTAACTAAGACTTGACAGAACACATAGATCTAGTCGATACTGAAAGAAGGTATTTTTTTCATATGTGGCAACACTGTATCCGTCAAAATACTTTGCCTCAATAGAAAATCTGCCTTAGTCCCACTTTACCGCATTCTGCGTCAGATCATAAGTCCCATCGCTGGCGAATGCCTCGGGTGGTTGCTCGGTGCCGTTGTCGGCGCCCGCGTCCACGCTTAGCGGTGTCGATAACGTCGCATTATCTGCTGCAGCCAGGACGGCTGGCGCTGGTTGCTCCTCAGCTTCATGGCTACCAGGTTGCGATGAGTCCTTAAATATAAATTGTTACCAGAGATGTACAAGATACTCTATAAAAAGTATCTAAAATACAAAATACCAGATACTAGGAAGTCAAGTATTTAGATATCAAATACAAGATACATTTAGAAATAGTATTTGAAATACTAGATACAAGATAGGTATCTTCTAGATACTTTTTTAAGATAAGATACTTCTTTAAGAGAACGCACATTTTCATTTTTATTTGTTTTAAGGTTTATTTAAGTATATAAAAGTATCACACAAAACATTTTGCTTAAATCCCAATTTCATTAAATTGAGACTTAAGCAAAACCAACTCTTCAAACATTTTATCACTTATCTTACGACGATGAGGTCGCATGAACATGCCCCCAAATGAAAAGAGTCGCTCCACAGGGGCGGAACTCGGCAAGCAGGTGTTATATTTAAGATTTTTTTTTTTATTGTTGGAAAAACATCTAAGCTCTTTAGGCTAGTGTGTTTATTATTTAGGTATTGTAAAGCTTCTAAGTCAGCCGTACTGCCTGTGTTTTCGATGCTGGATATAGAAGAATCTGAGTCCTCCAAAAACATGTAATAAGATTCGTCTGTTGTCTGTTGATAGAAAAGTAAAGCTGCGTTTAGTTACAAGTTACAACACTTACAACACGCAGTACGCGTTTTGAAAATAAAACTGCGAAATTAATTAGAAAAAGTATTTTAGCTATAATAGTATCTACAAAATACTAAGATACCCAAAAAAAGTATCTAAGTACAGTCAACAGCATAAATAAGTGATTATTTATGTACCTTGTCGCTTTCAATCTTTTCACAATTTTGTATGACATTTCAAACACGACGTTAAAGTGACAAGGTACATAAATGATCACTTATTTATGCTGTTGACTGTACAAGATACAAGATAAAAAATGTAAAAGTATTTCAAATACAAGATGAAAATACGTATCTTGTATCTTGTATCTGTATCTTAGATACATTTATCTTAGATCCTGTACGATCAATTTGAATGAATTCTAGTGAGCTATCTTTTCTAAAAGAAATTTCAACAAATACAAATACAATATCGTTCTGTATACATAATAATAAAACCTTTTTTATCTCTTATAAACTTTTAACATGAAAAATAAAACAACCTAACCCCTTCGGACCAATAGACAATGCTTTAAGGTAAGTTTACACGATGATATTATTTTGCGGCGCCAAAATCTCGCCGCCAATAGACGCGTGTTATATTTATTCCGTGCTAGCGCTGGCGCTTTGCAAAATTAGCGCGGAAACTGTGTACACGGCAATGATATTTTATATTTTCACTTCTCATGCTCAAAAAGTGTGTCATATTAGACTTATCTAGCGAGACTCAAGTAGTACATGTTAACCCTAGAGAATACATTATATTCATATTTCCCCTAGGGAAAATATGAAATGGAAAATAGAATGATTTATTTGTATAAAACATTTTAATTTGACCAATCAAAATACTTCACCAAATTAAATCCACCAATCAAAATACTTCACGAAATTAAATCAACCTATCACATACACATCGACTGTCAATCGGAACGTTAGGTTCTTTTTGGTACGCATACTCTTTAACTATATTAACTCTATAAAATAAAAAACTTTGTATTTGGTATGAACCAACCAGAATATACAGCTATATTAAAATCGACCAATCAGGGAACAGAATCAATTTCTCAAAACATTAGGTGTTTTTTAGTCCCTATTTTACAATCGTTAAAATATGATTAAATCAATTGTGCAACGCTTTGAAGCGCTAAATACTTCACGGTCAGTGGCGTTTATTTGCGGTATCTTTATTTTGTATCTGTGTTAAAGTACTTATGAAAAAAAAACATGCCGCCAAATTAAAACAATATTTTCGCCGTAGAATATGTGGTGCTATCTTTGCTAATTTCTCGCAATCGAAGTGAAAAGTAGAGTGTATTACTCGGGTCTAAAAGCCATATTAGGTACCCCTCGAAAAATAACCATCTCGTGGTACTAAGTATGGCTTATTTTAGACCCTACTTGTACAATCTACTATAAGATACGTCATCGGGGCGCAAAAGCGTTCCACAAAAAGGAAGGCAAATTGCCTTACTACCGTTCACACACGCGTCAAAGACAATAAAGTGTTATTACCGAAAAGTAACAAATATATTTCATAAAAAATGCCGTCTTGTGTTTTTCGAGACTGCCGAAATTATACTGTAACTATAAAAGAAAGAAAGGATGTCTCATTTCATTCGTAAGTACTTTGTTTAATTTGCACCGGCGGCGTCACTGTCACCTGTGCAACATGAGATACACAATTAGATATCGCATGAGTGCGATAAAGACAGGTAGCTATATGGCAGCCATGATCGGGCACGCCGCGTCATTCGGGTACGCAATTGGAAACAACTATTTATCTCTTTCACACATTACCGTTCGCTATCAATTGCCGTCTTTGTCTGTAGAAATATGGCAACGTAGCAACTGTCAGTAATTGGCGACGGTTTTCGAATGCGTTTAGTATGAGCATAACGTATCTAAATATAAAATATTATTGGTACATTGTGCTTTATTGCTGGCGGCTGCAAAATTGACATCGTATACACTTTGTTCCATTTTACCGCAGCTTGCGTTGCATTGTAAGTGTCGTTGCTGGCAGACGCCTCGGGTAGTTGGACGGTGCCGTTGTCGACGCCGTCCACGAGCAGGGGTGTCGCTAGCGTCGCATTATCTGCTGCAGCCAGGACGGCCGCCGCTGGTTGCGTCTCAGCTTCAGGGCTTTGAGGCTGTGATGGGTCCTTTAGTGGAAAAAATATGGTAATTTAAAATCACAAGATCGTTTTCGTACAATAGGTTAAATTAGGATTTATTATCTATTCTTTTTATACATACATACATACATTAAATCAAGCCTGTTTCCCAGAGGGGTAGGCAGAGACCACTTCTTTCCACCTGCTATGATCCTGATAAATCTCTCTTGCTTCTTCCACATTCATACATCGAGTCATGCATGCACGTCGGTTTCGGCTACTTAAGATCCGGCCCTTTTCCAGTATTTCTCTGATTTGATTCGAAAAAGTACGCCTAAGGCGGCACCTTCCTACCCTCCCACTCACTTTTGCTCTGTATAGGTATCTCTTTCGTCAATCTTCTGTCATCCATCCTTTCCAAATGAATGATTAGTTTTTATAAACAAAATATTGAGCCAAAATAACCGGTCAGTTACGAGTCTGGCTACTAGCGTTCTGTATGGTAACCCACCATTTTATAAAATTTCACTTCATAGAATTTCATTTTATCGAACGCTATTTAACAACCTAATGCCGGCATCACACTTCGCTATTCGCTATTCGTTATTCGGCTTATGCGCCTACATTCGACGAAGTGTGGAGGGTGTATTCGTCTATGTTTTCTTCATTCGCACGCATAACGCATAAGCGCGATAGCAAATATTTTAACAAATACGGCGCAGCCGCATAACGAATAGCGAATAGCGAAGTGTGGTGCTGGCATTTGACTAAAAGAGAATGTTTGAAATTAATGATCAAAAATAACTGGTCATTGCCTTGTGTGTGCGTGAAGTGTGTGTGCGAGTTAATGACTGTTACCCCCTTACTTATAAACGTGGAATAACCATGGAGTAGCTTAACCATGTTTTGTCCTTATCTATCATTGTTACATTTGAATTTGACAGATAAGGACAAAAGATGGTTTAGCTAATCCAAGGTTATTCCACGTTTATAAGTAAGGGGGTTAGAGTGTAAGGCGAACAATGTAAACAACACCAAACGAACCAATTCACCACGATTACTTGATAATCACGTCCTTTTAAAGATCAAGTGAGGTCTTTGCAAAGATTTATACACTAGATCATTATTTTCATATTAAGTTTAAGATGAAATAAGTATTCATTATACTTTATTTTTAATAAAAACACGCTTGGTGAATATTTGAGGTTATGTGTCAAACAGTACTAATTTATTTACATTGTTCGCAAGTTCTATTGACGCCGTGTTTGCATAAGTGAGTGCACGTGTGTTTAAAGTATGATTAGTTTTTTAAAACACAAAATACAGCTTAAGTAGATTTTTCTACTAAGGCGAAATAGCGTACAAATAAGGTGTGCCTAGATTTGTAAGAAATCTTGCAGTGATGAGGAAATGTTGATAATACAGTATCCACTCGACTAAAATGGGGCCTTATTTTAGTCGGTTGAACCTTAAACCATATTGCATTTGGCATGTTTTTTTCGACCGCCATTACTGTCACTACATAAGATCTAATACCTACGATAAAATGCTAAAAACAATATGCACTATTTCTTACTTTAGCAGTGTTTTAATTCTACTATAGTTTCTCCTCCACTTTAAGGTCTGTTCATCCTTACTTGTCTTATACAGTAAACAACTTTCTAACCTCAAAATGAACCTTTTTTTGGCCAAAACAGCTATTTTAAACAAAATAAAGCAATCACAGACAAGTGATGTCCAAAATGTTTACTCAGTTGACTTTATTTACGATAAAAGAGCAGTTTTAGCCAAAAAAGGTTCATTTTGAGGTTAGAAAGTTGTTTACTATATAAGACAAGTAAGAATGAACAGACCATACTAGTTGTAGAACATGAGATCAATCTTGGCAGCGATTTACTAATTGTCAGAATGTGATTCCAAAAGTCCCATATAATTTTCACGTATGTGGCAACACTGTATCCGTCAAACTACTTCACCTGAGGCCCTTTTTGAAAGTCGAAGTTCGAAGTTACCTTTTCTTCATTCGAGACTTTATTGAAAGAAAAGGATGATGCTAACGTAATTTCGAACTTTGATTTTCAAATTAGGGTCTCTGAGTAAAAAACTACTTTTGTTCTATTTTACCGCATTCTGCGTCACATTATAAATGTCGTTGTTGGCAGACGCTTCGGGTACTTGGTCGGTGCCGTTTTCGACGTCGTCCACGAGCAGGGGTGTCGCTAGCGTCGCATTATCTGCTGCAGCCAGGACGGCCGGCGCTGGTTGCTTCTCAGCTTCAGGGCTTTGAAGCTGTGATTCATCCTTAAATATAAAATATTGAATAATTAACATCACGCAACTTTTTCCTGTAGGATCAGTTAGGATTAATTCTAGAGAGCTACTTTTTCTCGTAGAGTATGTACGAGTTAAGACCGGATTTACTCTTAGGGTCGAGTGGTTAGAACCTCGCCAGAAGGTTAATTTTAAGTCATTTGTGGTGAGAGTACCGACCATAGATCTGTCGATCTTTTTAAAGGAGGAATTCTGGCCGAGGGGTGTCATATTTCGGCGATTTCGTGGTCGCCGTCTAGCAGGCACCGCGAAAATTTATTAGTAGTTGTGTTCATTTTATGTTACATATTGATATGTATGTTAATCTGTAAGGTATTTGTAAATATGGGCCTTGTAGTCTGAAATAAAGTTATTCTATTCTATTCTAAAAAGAGGTTAAAATCTAAAGAAAAATACAATACTAGCGTTCTGTAATGAAACCTGTTAAAACAACCTTCGGACCAGTAGACAATGTTTGAAGGTAAATTTACACGATGAAAATTTTGCGGCGCCGAAATCTCGCCACCAATAAGTCAACGTGAGCTATATCCCATGCTAGCGCTGGCACGTCGCAAAAAAATGGCGCGGAAACTGTTTACGCGGAGCTTCATTGCTGGCGGCCACAAAATTGTCATCGAGTTAACTTGGCATGAGAACAATATATGACGGGCTATTGTAACCTTGCGTATGTGTGCGAGTTCATGAGTGTTCCGAGTGTTCGAGTGCATGTGCGTGTGTTTATACATATTATGTGTTTGTGTTAGTGAGTGTGTGTTTATAACTTTAAAATATGTTCAGATTTGTTTTTTTTAAACATATGTGCACACACAATATAGCCAATATCTCCTCTTCCATTTAACTAGCGGCAAGATTTAAGGCCCAACTTGGCGGTATAAATTATATTTACCTGTCTCTCCTCTTTACCTCGTCACTAAAATAGATTTTTTATTTAGCGAACCAGTTTGGCAACTCAAAATGCACAAATGTTGCCACAGTATGGGAGGTGCTCTTGGTATTGGTATTAAAAAGTTGATGACTTGAGATACCAAATGTATTTACCAGTACCGTAATTTGATATAATAAATGTATTGATATTATTTAATATTTTTCATTAGGGTTTTCAAGCTACAAGTTACGATTTTACAGGTCTAAACTGGCAACACTGCTCAAATGGCTGGTCGTCATTGGTCGAGGTTGTGTCAAATGGAAACTTGTAACCTGTAAATTATAATTTGTAGCTTTATAAAACAGGCCCCTGATGGTAATTGACATAACACTGGACAGTACAACAATAGATTTGAAAGATCGACATTTCTTTCATATGTGGCAACATTGAATCTGTCAAACAAGGTAACATGAATAAAAATTCTACTTTTGTTCCATTTTACCGCATCTTGCTTCACATTAAGAGTGCCGTCGCTAGCAGACGCCTCGGGTAGTTGGACAGTGACGCTGTCGTCACTCGCGCGCACGCGCAGCGGTGTCGATAGCGTCGTATTATCTGCTGCAGCCAGAATAGCTGGCGCTGGTTGCGTCTCAGCTTCAGGGCTTTGAGGCCGTGCTAGGTGCTTTAGTGGAAAAAAGGTCAATTAAAATCACACAATCGGTTTTGTACATTAAGATGAATTAGGATTTATTCTAATGCGCTATTCTTTTCAAAAACTGGTCAAAATATTGAGACAAAAAATACCTGTCAGTTACGATTACGAGTCTACAATATCAAATTATATTACTTAAACCTGGAACAAACAAAACTTAATAACGTGAACGAAATTGGGTGAAAATAATGATTGATTTGTCAATTTCATATTTTTTATAAAACAAATGGCACAAAATTTTACCACAATTAGAGTTGAAAGAACTTAGTATGTATTTAACTGATTTTGGTAAAGCATACTTTGTAAATCTACCTTGGGCACGTTTTATAAAGCTACAAATTACAATTTTACAGGTCTAAACTGGCAACACTGCTCAAATGGCTGGTCGTCATTGGTCGAGGTTGTGTCAAATGGAAACTTGTACCCTGTAAATTGTAATTTGTAGCTTTATAAAACAGGCCCCTGCTATAAGTGACTGCACTTAAAGTATGAAGATATCATTGAATTATGATTATATTTATTTATTATATTATGTACTGTTGCGCTAGTGGTACTTTCGAATCGTATTCAAATCGTGGTTCGATAATGCCCTTACTTTAGCAAAGTTTCAATTGTACTTTAGTTTCTCCTCCTCCATTTTACTGTAGAACGTGAGATCAATATTGGCAGCTATCTAAGAATTGAGAGAATGTGATTCCGAAAGTCCTATCTAATTTTCACGTATGTAGCAACACTGTATCTGTCAAACTACTTCAAACTACTTTGAAAATCGAAGTTCGAAGTTACCTTAGCTCCAACCCTGTCACTCGTGATTCAAGACTATATCGAGAAAAGGGAATGAAGCTAACGTAACTTCCAACTTCCATTTTTGAAGGTAAGTTTACACGATGGCGCCAGAACCTCGCTGCCAATATTCAATTAACATCTGTTTGACCGTAAGGCCAGCCAGTTTGGAGCAGACCCTTACAGATTCTGAACTCCTGGTAATAGGATGACTAAACACCCTCATCTGAATGATTGTCAAATTAGAACAGCTTGACGAACTGGGTTCCTTCAAGGAGACTTGACTCCCGCCGCCAATATTTATTGGCGTCTATTTAGACGCGTGCTCTATTTCGTGGTAGCCCTTTCGTGGAAGCGACGCGCTTTTTATGCGGTGCTTTATTGCTGGCGGCAAAATTGTTATCGTGTAAACTTTGTTCCATTTTACCGCATTCTGCATCGCATTATTAATGCCGTTGCCGGTGGCTGGCTAATTGGCGACGGTTTTTGAATGCGTTTAGTATGAGCATAACGTATCTAAATATAAAATATTATTGGTACACGGTGCTTTATTGCTGGCGGCTGCAAAATTGACATTGTATACACTTTGTTCCATTTTACCGCAGCTTGCGTTGCATTGTAAGTGTCGTTGCTGGCAGACGCCTCGGGTAGTTGGACGGTGCCGTTGTCGACGCCGTCCACGAGCAGGGGTGTCGCTAGCGTGGCATTATCTGCTGCAGCGAGGACGGCCGCCGCTGGTTGCTTCTCAGTTTCAGGGCTTCGAGGCGGTGATGGGTCCTTAAATAACGTTAAAATCTATATATATAAAAGGCAAAACTGAATGACTGACTTAGATATCAATGCACAGCCGAAACTATTGTACTTAGAAACTTGAAATTTGGTACAGGGGTTCCTTTCATGATGTAAGTGAGCACTAAGAAAGGATTTTTAGAAATTCAACCCCCATCGGGAAGAAATAGGGGGAGTAGTGGGAAACGAATTCTACGCGTACGAAGTCGCGGGCGTCCTCTAGTACTTATTACATAATTAAAATCAATCATTCACTTTTGTCTTGTAGGATCAATGAGGATTGATTCTAGTGAGCTACTTTTTCTAAAAAGAGGTTTAAATATAAAGACAAATTACTAGCGTTCTGTGAAGATAATAATAAAACCTTTTTTATATCTTACTACACTCAAAAAAATGAGAGCCAACAAAGAGAGATTTTCACTTAGTTGACAAAACATGATTACAATAGTTAAGATATTAGTTATATCAACCAAAGCTGAAAGTTAACGACAGCAATTTCTTTAGTCATTCAACTAATATCTTAGTTGATGTATCTAACGTCTTTGTTGATGTATCTATCGTCTTGTTAGGCTCGTATGGGATCAAGACGCATATGCACAACAATCACAATCTTGTTACAAGCGACCAATATTTTTTTCAGTGTAGCGACCCGCCTTCGCTTCGTAACATCCGTGTGAGTTTTCTGTAACATCGTCTCTAATCCAGAATTTATTATTCATAAAAACCTTCGTCTTGAATCACTCTATCTATTGATGAAAACGCATTAATATCCGTTGCGTAGTTCAACGCGAAGATCTAAGCGAACAGACAGCGGGAGCGACTTTGTTATATACTATGTAAAGATAAACTTTTTAACATTAACAAGTACGACAACGTAAGGACAATATTTTACTAGCGGCAAGATTTAAGGCCAATTCTGGCGTTATGAATTATATTAACATTACATTAACAATATATATTGACATTTCTCTCCACTCTATACAGGGTGACTGCGGGGTCGTGATACAAATGATCACCCCTGTGTTCTACCCATGAATATGAACAACTTTCACAATAGGACCAACTCTGAAATCAGGAAAAAAAATCAGCTGCTTCATTCATTTTGGTCGAGTACGTATTGAACTTTTTTATGAAACCGCTGATTTTTTTTTCGTGATTTCTGAGTCGGTCCCATACTGAAAGTTGTTCATATTCGTGGGTAGAACACAGAAGTGATCATTTGTATCACGACCCCGCAGTCACCCTGAAAAAAAAAAGCCTGTATTTCTTACCGAATATACAAAGTAGTGATGTTAGTAACGTAAAACGTTAAAGTGTAATTAGTTTTTTTTTCTCAGTCACCCTGTATAATCACTAAAATAAAATTGTTATTAAGGCAAACATCTTCGAATCTGTTAAAAAATTCGCCTGAATAAAAATTCTACTTTAGTCCTATTTTACCAATGATATTTTATATTTAGATACGTTAAGTATGCTCATACTAAACGCATTCGAAAACCGTCGCCAATTACTGACAGTTGCTACGTTGCCATATTTCTACAGACAAAGACGGCAATTCGTAGCGAACGCTATTGTTAGAAAGAGATAAATAGTTGTTTCAAATTGCGTACCCGAATGACGCGGCGTGCCCGCTCATGGCTGCCATATAGCTACCCGTCTTTATCGCACTCATGCGATATCTAATTGTGTATCTCGTGTTTCACAAGTGACAGTGACGCCACCGGTGCAAATTAAACAAAGTATGGCGATGTAAAACAAAATGTAAAAAATATTTACGGTACTTACGAATGAAATGAGAATCCTTTCTTCCTTTTATAGTTATAGTATAAGTTCGGCAGCCTCGAAAAACATAAGACGGCATTTTTATGACTTATATTTGTTGCATTTCGGTAATAAAACTTTACTGTTTTTGACGCGTACGTGTCAGCGGCCACGGCGCGACTGAACGATAGTAAGGCAATTACCTTCCTTTTCGAGGAACGTTTTTGCGCGCAGATGACGTATCTTAATATAAAATATCATTGTATTTTACCGCATTCTGCGTCACGGTATGAGTGCCGTTGCTGGGAGACGCCTCGGGTAGTTGGACAGTGACGCTGTCGTCACCCGCGCGCACGCGCAGCGGTGTTGCTAGCGTAGCATTATCTGCTGCAGCGAAAAGGGCCGGTGCTGATTGCTTCTCAGCTTCAGTGCTTCGAGGCTGTGATGAGTCCTTAAATAACTACAAAACATTACATGATTAAAATCACACAATCACTTTTGTCTTGTATTAATGATAAATTAGGATTGATTCTAGTGAGCTACTTTTTCTACAAAGAGGATAAAATATTAAGACAAATACAATACTAGCGTTCTGTATACATTATAATAAAAACCTAATAATAAATTATACGGCTCTGATATTAGTAATGAAATACAAAATACACTATGAATTGGTTAAGCTTTCTAAACTTGAGAGTCTAGCTAAAACGTAAATGATATAATTTGTCAACTATAAACAGCTACCACAAACCTGAAATGTTATGTAAAATAAGAGATGGGCCGACTACGGATTTTTCCGACTGGCCAGTCGGCCGACTAATCGGTTTTCAATTTGCCGATTAATCGGCCGACTAGTCGGCAATGCCGATCGTAGGATATTGCTACGTTCGGGTGAACTCGGAAACGTTCGTTCGCTTCGTCCGTCGCGCTTTGTTACCTACCTTTGACCAGTTTTGTTTACGTTTTTACTGCACGACACGAAAAAATTAGAACCCTAATTAAAACGAACTACCTAGTGCTTTTTATAACTATGACGAAAAGAAAATCGCATGTGTGGATATTTTTTGACGATATTTCCTACAGGCAATAAAATGCCGAATATTCGGCATTTTTTGCCGACTAGTCGCCGACTAATCACCGACTAGAAATGATGCCGAATAGTCGGCTTTCCCGACTAATCGTCGACTAGTCGGCCCATCTCTAGTTATTATCGATAACAGATTAATTGAAGAAGTTCAGAGTACTAACTTTTTGGGAGTCAATTCTAACCTAAATTGGAAGCTACACTAGGGCATGCAGTACCGGGCCCGGTTCCGAGACTTCCATTTCCCGGTTCTAAGCAGGGACGGTACCGGGATTCCCGGTTCTCCCGGTTCTTTATTTTTTACCTCAAATCACCGCAATCATAGACATTTGAGATATCAAACGATTGAAAAACATTAGGAATCTTAATGTTTTATAAATATGCAATAAAATCATGCACGGTTTCTTCAACAAAAACATATCTTGATTAAGTCAAATACTTATTAGAAAGTTATTTGTTCTTCCTTTTTACAAATCTAGATCTCAATTATTGCAAATATGCCGCAAAATATGATGGATGTTGATGCCATGTTGCCGCTTGTGCCGGCGTCGTCGCTCAGGTGTGAATTGGGTATATGTGATACGCGCCACGATATTTGTTTGGTATTCATGGAAAGAACCGGGAGAACCTGAGGCTCTACTTTGAAAATCGAAGTTCGAAGTTACGTTAGCTCCATCCCTGTCACTCGTCATTCGAGACTAAATCGAGAGAGAAAGATGGAGCTAACGTAACGAACTTCGATTTTCAAAGTAGGGCCTCTGGATGAAATCTTCAGTACCGGTTCTTTAGGCACTGTGAAATTCCCGGGATTTCCCGGGAGGATGCCCTAAGCTACACGTTGAGAAAACAAATAAAAAAATACTAAATATATTTACGCAATATCAATACTCACCAATATAACATCCAAAGAGCTAGCTGTACAGGCGTATTATGGACATGTTTACTCTCTACTCACCTATGGCATAATATTTTGGGGTAACTCAATAAATGTTCGATCGACATTTATTCTTAAAAAAAAATGTTTGCGAATCATATTTAATGTTAAAAAAAAAAGGCCAGGTGCGAGTCGGACTCGCGCACCGAGGGTTCCGTATTTAAGATAATAGGCTTGGTAATCGCAAAAGAAAGTACTCATTTTGGTATGATCTTTATTTTCTATGCAATAAGGTCCATTTTGACTTGCCTACATTTTTGAAACTGATTTTCAAAGTTTTTTGTTTATTTCTCGACTGTAAATAATTAACACTTCATTTTATTTTTCCCATAAAATATAAACAATTACCTATACGCCACGAATTTTTCGGATTTTTATATTAATTAACTTTGGAGAAAAAGGGGGGAACGGTAATTTTTTGCACATTTTTGGCTATAAATCAAAAAGTACATACCAGAAATTTAAAAAAAAAAAGTTTTCAAATTTGCAGATTGAACCCTTTTATATGACACCCCATTTGCTATAATCGATCCGCTTTCCTTTTTTAACCCCCCATTCACCCCCCCCCCTTAATCAACTATTTATAAAATTAATTTCATATTTTTTTACTAAAGACAGATGCGGGCAAGCAAGTTGGACAACTATGCCAAATTTCAAGTTGTTAGCATTTATAGTTGCTGAGAAAAACTGCTGTGTCATACAACAAACAGACAGACAGACAGACAGACAGACGGACAGCGGAGCAATATGGTCCCGTTTTTACCCTTTGGGTACGGAACCCTAAAAATGGAGAGAGCCTATAAGACCTCTGTTTAAAAACTGTAAAATAATCCTGACATGTATCTCTCTACAAGAAATTTGTTTATTTGTCAACGAAAGGAAAGATATTCTCATAAAAAAATGTAACTCTAAGGTGGATTTGCGTCGCCAATGTAGGTATGACTTACGTACAGTCCGCTCTTCCAGCTTTATACTCAAAAAAGCAGATTTGTATTGAGATTAAGCTTTATAATAATTTACCAGACAATATAAAGGCCTTAAAGGGTGCACAACTCAAGAGGTAACTTAAGGACTGGCTGCTAAGCAAATGTTTTTATGATTTAAATGAATTTTTGGAGTAATTCATGTTTATTATTTAATATTATATAATTTTTCAAATCATAACAGAATTTTATGTTAATATTGTACGTCCGGAATGGGCAAACTGTTGATACCTACTAATTACATATACACAATTTTGACACTAAATGATTATCTTATTATCTTAACTTAAAAACCTTTTTTATATCTTAGGTATAAACTTTTTAACATAAAAAATAACATCGACTTAAGGACCTTTGGACCAGTAGACAATGTTTGAAGGTACACGTTTACAGGTTGTCAATTTTGCGGCGCCAAAATCTCGCTAGGTACCAATAAATAGACGCGTGCTCTATTCGGCGCTAGCGCTGGCGCGTCGCAAAATTTGGCACACACAATATATCCAATATCTCTTTTTCCATTTACTTAGCGGCAAGATTTAAGGCTAAACCAGGCGGTATAAATTATATTTACCTGTCTCTCCTCTCTATCTCGTAATTGAAATAGAATTTTTATTTAGCGAGCCAGTTTGACATCTCAAAAAGCAGTATGGGAGGTGCTGTTCGTACTGGTATTAAAAAGTTGATGACTCGTGTTACCAATACACATTAGGTATTCCAGGGTCCTGTTTTATAAAGCTACAAATTACAATTTACATCCCCTGTGGATGGGGGCCCTGGGCACGGGCCCCGTGTTCCCTTATGGTAGAGACGGCATTGCCGATAACACCGCCAGGGCGTCATCGTCGAGTGCTACGAGGTGATCCTGTGGCGCCCCTACACGACGGAGACGGCATCCCGTTGGTTTTGTAGACGGTAGTCTGAGCCTGCTGCTCAGGAGTCCGTCATATCCACCCTAGCCCCTGACTAGAGGTGGGACGCGTAAATGCATTTCTCCAACGTTAAAAGAAAGGTTAGGCGCGAGCGATAGCGAAGCGAGCGCTCTAATGTCAACCACGAATAACTTAGAGCTAATTCTGTGGCGTTGCATACATAACATTCTCTAGCTTAAAAAGGAATCTACATAGTTCGTCTTTTTTAGTTTAGTTCTTACTGGCAGTTTCTAAATTGACAGCGACTGCAGAGAAAAACAATGGCATCATACGTCATACAGCCTAGTTGATTTATATTATTTATCGTTTTTTTTTGTGATTATTTAATACAAGTTAAGTTTATTAGTTTATTAATTTTCGAGATTTTGACACATTTCTTTGTTTCTAATACTTCGAACAGTTAAGCATAAGAATTAGAACGTCAATTTTATTCACCAAAAGCCATTTCTAGTGCCGCCCGCCATATTGCAAAACAGCCGAACCAATTAATTTTCAAGATCTTTTCTTAAATATTGTTTATTTTAAAGCTCCTATTATAGTAATTAATTAACAAGGATCGGAAAAACGACCGTCAATTTCAAAACATAACCCTGTTCCGTATAGCAGAGACTTCCTTGATATTAATTAAAAATATTATTAGGTATTTTATAGATTTATTATACAATAATTTATATGTACTTAGCGACAATTTTATTAATGAATGACACCGAAATGTTAATTAGAAAACACAAACACACACATACAAACGGTAAACCAATGTCAACGATTGCCCCAATGTCCTCCGTAAACTGTGAACAAACTTTTTCGACTCATAAATAGGTCCTAAATTCACGTCGTTATGGAATAACAGGCGAAAATTAAAAAAAAAGACATTCTTTTTATTGGCGAAAGTGTTTTTTCCCATAACCATTATGGTTTTCATAATATTGTTGCTGAATAAATATAAATAATGGTACCTATAATAAATGTAAAATACCTAATAATGACTCCAGATGCACCGCAGACATCATTCAAAGGATAGCCATGGCTAAAAAAGCCTTCAATAACAAGAAGCACCTATTAAGAACTAAAATATCAAAAAGGCTAAAAAACGCTTAATTAAAATCTACATCTGGAGCATTGCGTTGTACGGTAGCGAGACTTGGACACTAACACAGAGAGATAGAGAAAGGTTGGAAGCGTTTGAGATGTGGTGTTGGCGAAGGATGGAAAAAATTAGCTGGACGGAAAAGAAAACCAACGAAGAAGTTTTGAAGATGGTGAACGAGAAAAGACATATTTTAAAAACTATAGAATGTAGAAGAGGAAAGATGATGGGCCACTTGATGCGGCACGATAGTTTCTTTTTGAACATTTTGGAGGGTAAAGTCGAAGGAAAAAGAGGAAGAGGAAGACCTAGGCTCACATACTTTAACCAAATAAGACGGAAGGCGAATGTCGTGTCGTATCAGGAGGTGAAAAGGCTGGCACAGGATAGAGAAAAGTGGCAATTACTCCACCGACAAGAGCCTGGCTCTTAAATTTAATGATGATGACCTAATAATATTTTTAATTAACATCAGAAGGAAGTCTCTCCTGTACGGAACAGGGTTATGTTTTCAAATTGACGGGCGTTTTTCCGATCCTTGTTAATTAAATATGTTTCGTATTTTTACACATTATACATAAATATAATATAAATAAATTATATTATACTTGTCCATAAGTTAATATAATTTAGTAAAGGAAATGAAGAAAAAGTATTTTCAATATTGTTTTATTTTTTATAAAACGTATAAATGTGGTTGGACTGCAAAAACTGCCGGGCTAAGGTCAGGCCGACCAAGACATGCGTGATACAGCTTTAATTAAGCTATCAAAATCCGCTTTTTTGATTCAATATTTCTATGAGGTAACATGTAGCTGTCAGAGCCACGTTTTATACAGATACAAGTTACAATTTTACAGGTCCAAACTGGCAACACTGCTCAAATGGCTGGTCGTCATTGGTCGAGGTTGTGTCAAATGGAAACTTGTAACCTGTAAATTGCAATTTGTAGCTTTATAAAACAGGCCCCAGGTAGGTAGAACCTGCCAACACAGGAATTGGCCGACCATTTCTATTTAACTATCCGCGAAGGCCTCTATCCTACCATACAAGTTTCGCTCAATTTTTCGATGACGTTTTTCTGATTCTCGCATCACTTTTTTACAATTTGCGCAAAATTTGCCAAGTTAAGCCGCGGCCGACCAAGTGCAGTAGAAGCTACTAAATCTTACCTACGCCTTTTTCTAGGGTAGGCATTATATATTTTTTTATTAGGTAGGGTTTCTTGCACTGGGCTAGGACTACCTGGTGTTTCATATTTTGTTAAACGACCTTACTTCATTGATATCAACTTTGTTAATTTCGAGTTTTCAGCTTCAGCAAAACATCAAAGTTTTTTTAAGTAGGACAGTCAATTTTATAATTACGCGTCAATCAAAATCAAAATTAAAATATTTAGTAAATTATTCAGTAAATTGGCCACATACGGGCTCTTTTACACGTCGGTAATATAGAGTGAATCTCATAGCGCTTCGGACAAGATCATCATTGCGGAGAAGTAGCGCCGCAAGAAACTCCAGCAGTAGGTCATTTTTCAAACATAAAATACAATAAACTCTGTTTCTGTTTCTGTAAACATTGTTTTTGTGCTTGTGTCTACTCGTTGCCACATTAAACTTTTCTTATTTTTCTCAATCACCCAAAGGTCAAATCACTTAAAGGGATCCGCCTTTGTACATTCCTTTTCTGTAAATATTGTATTTGAATTTCTGCGTTTTGTACAGTAAAGAGTTTACATACATACATACATACATACATACATATATAATACTTAAAAGTAAGTTGCATTACGACGTTCAGGTAATAAAGTAATAAATATTAATTATTAGAACTAGCACAAATAAAATCATTACAAATGTAAGGTCAAATACATTAAACTAAAAATAATGACTAGGAGTCCGACATATCGGACGGCAAGGAAATAAAATTCCTCGTCATCCGACATGTCGGACAACTTTGTCGAACCACGCGGTCGGAGGGGTTAACAATCCTCGTGGTTCGAGGGTCGAACCAAGTGGAATTTAAAAAATCCTCTTGGTCCGATGGACGAACCAAGTGGAATTTAAAAATCCTCTTGGTCCGATGGTCGAACCAAGTGGAATTTAAAAAATCCTCCTTGTCCGATGGTCGAACCGAGTGAAATTTTAAAAATCATCTTGTTCCGATTCCGATGGTCGAACCAAGTGGAATTTTAAAAATGCTCTTAGTCCGATGGTCGGACTAAGTGGAATATAAAATTCCTGATATTGCGACTTGTCGGACAGCAAGGAATTAAAATCCCTCGGCGTCCGACATGTCGGACAATGTTGTCGAGCCACGTCGCCGTAGCGGCGAAATTTTCTTGGTTTACTTACGGGCGCTATGACACTGCTGGCGTCTTTCTTTGGATGACTTTGTTTTATTTGGCCACGTTTCACATACACATCTGTGCACTCTTCCTCCAAGCCTCTTACATTTTTCTGCAGAAATTCCTTTTGAGTTCGTATGACAGTAAAAATCGCAGGCGCGTACTTGGGCACTTTGCATTCTTCATTGAGTCCTTGCATGGTGGATGCTACAGCGAAGAGGTAGGGAACGAGGGTTGAGTTGTCGATAAAGGAGTGGTGGGTGAGCCCAGCCCCGTTGTCGCCCCAGCAGAGCGCCAAGGCTGAAATAACATTTAGATTACCATTTACACAGAAGTGGACCGTCGATTGAGCTGCTCCAGCACGTGCCACACTTCGGTCAGTTTTATTACGTCCCTTTTTTATCTTTTCCTTTCATATTTAGCAACAAAAGAAGTTGTAAAATCCTACGTTAGGTGCATTTTCGTCGTTTTAACTGGAAGAAATTATACTAATGTGTACACATACGAACGCGACTTACCTAGAGGCCACAATCCGGCGCAGATTTTGTCTCTGGTCATTAACTCCATGAAGAAGGCCCCATGCAACGGCATAGAGGGCTCCAAGAAGACCGCCGGCCGGGTCTCGAGGTATACTGGCGAGGAGTCGCCGCCGAGGGACCAGCCCGTGAGCTGCTGGTGCTGATGAATATGACACTGCTGTTATAAATTGGTGTAAGGCGGCGGGCTTGTTTGATTATTTCCGTTTATAAGAGAGTCCAACTGTCCCTATCAATATGCCTTCGCTGTCCGTCAACAACTAAACAGCTAAACATGTGGCGTTATCTATAAAAAGGGACCTTATTGTCGATGGCGCGTACGGCGCACTGCGTCACGCGACGTTGTTTATATCAGAGCATCTTAATAATGGCGGAAGCGCCATCGACAATAAGGTCCCCTTTCATAGATAACGCCACATATATCTTTTCAACCGTAATAGATAGCGTTTTTTTTTGTTTAGAATATGGTGTTGTTACAGCGGATGAAACAAATAAAAATTATTAAAGAAAGTTTAATAATAAGGGACGTCGAAAAACCGGTCTAGTGCCAGTCGGACTCGCGTACTGCGGGTTTCCTACTCTCGCACAGTAAGTTTTCTTTTAACGTATTTTTATTTATTTATCGTAAAACCGGTAAAACATACAAGCGTCAAAGGACACCGCACGAAAAGTATGGAAAAAAAACTTCGATGAATTTTGATAAAAAATATATATGTTACGTGTCAATATATAAAAAAAATTGGTGCGCAATTAAGTCCTATGACTAGTTTCTGAGAAAAAAAAATGTGAAAAATTATGTAGATATTAGTTCCATAGAAAAATGTATGGAGGAAAAATCTGGCCTGTTTTGAACGAAAATATTTTTTAAACTGTGCATAGAATATGTTTGAATTTGAATCATTTATGTTAACAATAAAACAAGTTATGAAATATTCAAAATCCACAATTTTTCACCGATGCATTTAAAAAAAAACATGAAAATCCAAGTATTTTTCGTTAAAATTCATTTCTAATCTAAATACTGAAGAATAGGGGGCTGTGACACCAAACTTATATTAATAAAAAATATGCAAAGTATCTCTTTAGTTATTTTTACTATTGCAGAAAACGGAAATATCACAATTATATAAAAAACTAAAAAAAATGCAGACCAATTTTACTGATTTTTATGAAACGCTACAATTTAAAAACTAAACTCTTTTTCATATCAGTTCTTTTGATGAAGTTGATTAATAAAATATTCCCTAAAACATATTTTTTTTTTGTTCAAAACTGGCCACTTTTTTTATTCGTACATTTTTCTATGGGACTATATCCATATGATTTTTTACTAAAAAAAATTTTTCTCAGAAACTAGTAATGGGATTTTATTGCCCACCAAGTATTTTTATAAAGACTGTCCACGATAAAATCGGGCCGTGCATGCTCTGGTGTATTTTTTTAATTAATGCTAATTTTCAAGCAGCTCCTTTTTTGTAATAGTCAGTGGTTATGAAACTACATAATAAAAATACAATCATGATAAAATGTTACAGCGTCTGTGACTAAGAGACTATAATAATCCACAGTACCAATATTTTTTTGTACACGGTCTACTGACAGTCTTTTCTGAATTCTCCTGTTTAAAACAGTTTATTATTTTTAATTATGCAAGCCAAATTAAACCTTATTACATTATCTTTTCCCAGTAGTGAAAACTTTTCTAATTGGATTTAGATTGAGATAGTTCTGAGGTTTTTTAATTTTGGCGAATTTGAATTTTTGACAAATAAATGCCTCCCATACAAAATCAGCTTTCAGTGCTTGGAGTAAAAAGTCTTCCTGACTACTACAAATAGAAATGAGTTTCAAAAAGTATTTCTTTGGGAAGACGACATTCTAATGTGTGTTAAACAGCTAGTAAAAATATAAATCCAATTGCGACATTGTAGCAGGAAGCGTGGGAAGATTGTCAAAAAACGCTGTTCAGGAGATGAATGGTATGATAGAATATACTCGGCGAAAACTCACACATACCCATACATTATGATACGATTTTATTTTATTATAATGTTTTATAATTAAACAAGTAATTTAAAAAAAACTGTTTGAAAATATGCATTCATTGCAAAGATACACCAGAGCATGCATGGCCCGATTTTATCGTGGACAGTCTTTATATTGACCAAGGCACGTAACATATATTTTATTTATCAAAATTCACCGAAGTATTTTTTCCATACTATTATATTTTGCATTATTAGTCATTAAAAATCAGCAAAGTTTTTAAACCCATTTGTTCGTTTTTTTTTTTTTTTTTTTTTTAAGTAATCACATAAAGTTGTTTTTTCTATACAAAGTGAAAAGCAAACACTGGGACACGTAGGGATTAACGTATTTTTTTTATTTACTTTGGAAACCTCTAAAAACAACCAATCACGGGGTTTGTGAATGGGCGATTATCGCCATTTTTAGTGATAGACAATTCTTAGGGCGTGGAAATAACCTCAAAATGACAACTGTAACCACGAAAAAAAGACTTAATTTCGTGAAACACGATTAATATTCGTACATGAATCTATTTAATTATATTAAGGATGAATTCATTTTACTATGCATGGTCCAATTAGTTTTAAAATAGTTTTCAAGTTTGAATCTGTTCGCTAAATATGCAAGCATTTAAAGCGTCACTACAAAAAAACAACCGCGGAACAAATTTGTAAGAAACTTTGTAAAAATAAATATTGTAAGTAATTTTGTATAGAACGTCGTTTTTTTCCTCGCATTCAAATTCAAAAGTAGAGTTTTACCATAATGACACTCTACCTCGACTCTCGCACAGCTCGCGTGGCTAAACATCTCGTGTCATTATGGCTTGTTTTAGTCCCGTGTTCAACAATCTACTATTATATCTTATTGTTCCTGTGGACCTAAAGCTTCTGCACCCTGTTACTGTGGTAAAGTATATCTTGTAACAGTTCACCGTCGTAGTTGGCCGTCCGGCGCTGTCTCTCCACTGGTCCGGGTACATGAGCGACGGATTGAAGCTGACGCACACGGGCTGCACGCCTGCCGTGTACCGAAACGGCGCCGTCAGATGCACCACGGCAATGTTGTCCTGGTAGTTAGTCTTAGATCCGGTGTAGGTATTCGGGAACTTGACAGTTTTAACCTAGGAAATTGATTACTTTTTAGCGTTATAAAAGAAGCCGCTGACACTTAAGGGATTGTATAAGGTATAAAGGACGCCCGCGACTTCGTACGCGTAGAATTACCTTCCCGCTACTCCCCCTACTTTAACCCCTTAGGAGATGAATTTCTAAAAATCCTTTCTTAGTGCTCACTTACATCATGAAAGGAACCCCTGTACCAAATTTCAAGTTTCTAGGTACAGTAGTTTCGGCTGTGCGTTGATATCCAAGTCAGTCAGTCAGGTTTGCCTTTTATATGTATAGATTGAAAAAGGGTTGCTTCAATGCGCGTCGTTCAATACCCAAGCTACCCAATAACTACGGTCGAGGCAAGCCACGTGATATACCTTAAGGTGTGTACGGACTAGAAGGCAGCCTCGTCACGCATGCCGCGCGGCGAGGCGGCCTCGGTAGAACAATTGAAACCACAGGCTGAGGCACATGCCTCGGGCCAAACCGTGAAACAAAATGGCGCCTACATTTTAAACAGCTGAACGATGTCATTCCGCGATTTTGATATCCGCAGCCATATGTAAGTCACCCTCGATCAAAATTATGTGAAGTTGACGACAATGTTTTTTTTAATCTCTCTATCTCTATAACAATATCTATGATTCACTCACTTAGTTAAAACCTGCTCAATTTAAGTCCAAACTGGCGAAGCAGATACGGCGAAGCGCCTTCGAGCACGGTCAAAAAACCAACATCCGATGGCTCGCGCCGCGGTAGCCTCGGGCTGAGGCACGCCTCGGGCTGAGGCGCTTACGGATTTGAGGAAACAATGCGAGCCGTGCGTGCCTCCCCCGAGGCTGCCTCTAGTCCGTACACACCGTTTGTGAATGCCAGCTGATACTCACGATTGAGAACTGCGCGTATTTATCTCGAGCACTTATGAGCTTCATCCGCTTCCCGGCCGTCGCCACGTAAGGCGCCAATACAGTATCTAATTTCTCGTCGTAGAAGCAAACCGCCGCTAGAATAGTTGAAATAATACATTATTGTAAAGGCTAGAAAGTAGACACTAGGTGGACAAATGATGGCAAAGGTTCCCAAAGTTTAAAGGTAATGGAACACTCACCATATTTCTTTTATTTTTCGGAACCCCACATCAGATACGTCACGTACGTCTATATGTAAGAATTGGTACATATCTGGATATCGAAAGTCAAAATATCGAAGTCCAAAATATCGAATTTGAATTTCAATATCGAACGGTCAAAACATCTACAGTCATAATATCTATGTCTGAAAGGCCTACGATCAAAATGCCACCCGTTTAAAACATCAACAGTTATTTGAACTTTGTGTTAAAATATCGAAAGGTAATATTCAAAATGTCCAAAATATCGAATGTTACAAAATCGAACGGTCGACTTATCTACAATCGTAATATCTATGTCTGAAATGCGACAGGGTTAAAACATCAAACGTACATATTTTTCAATTTTTTCTATAAAGGTGTTTCAGTGAAGTGAACGAGCGTAGCGAGCGAACCAGTTTCTCTAATGCGAACCTGTCTCTGTCAGGTTAGGTTCAGAAGGCCAAGGCGGGAGCGTAGCGTATCAAAGTTCCCGCCTTAGCCTATGATGTTAAGTTTTTTTTTATTGCCCACTAAACAATGAGCATACGCTCATACGCTCGTATACTGAATAAACAGACTGAGTAATTTAGGTCGGCCAGTCGGTAAATTATCGCAGTTCTACCTAACACTCCTCTTCGCTACGCTCGTCGTCGTACCTAACTTTGATAATTTAACTACAATAACCGTTCGATATTTCAACTTTCGACATTTCGGACTTCGATATTTTAGCTTTAGATGTATCAACTTTCGATATTTGATTACATACCCAACAAGAACGTTCGATATTTCAACTTTCGTTGTTTTGGACTTCGATATTTTAACTGTAGATATATTAACCGGTAAGTATTTTTATTTTAGCTTAGTATTTGTGAACGATTTCGTGGAGCCCTGGCGACTTTTCCGCGGAACCCTTAGGTTTCGCGGCACACATTTTAAGAATCGCTAATGTAGACTAGAGTCTATCTAAATCAGCGATCTCTTTCCGTCTTGGTGCTCGAGGTAGATTACTGCTTCTCACGACTAGGTACTTCGTACTTCGAGAAAAAAGACAAAGACTTACGTGCAATAGATACATTAAGCAACATCGAACTATTACATTCGGTTTTCTTATAAAACAACTTTTCTAAGATTATCTCCCCTATTCACGTAGCAATAGAGACTAATTTTCATATGAGATAGAAAAAAAACACATTTGTTTTGTCATAAACAGACATAGGAAACCAGGGGGCCAAAGTTTATGACAGGTAGGGAGTTCCTATATCGATAAACTCACTATCGGTACTTTTTCCAAATACCAGTGATCGCCCCCAGCATTGTATGTAGGTACCTACTTCTATTGTAAGTTTTGTTCTGAAGACGAGTATGAAGTTCACAAAACATTTAAAAAAAATGCCCCTTTTACCTCTACAGAAATTGAAAAGCTACTTAGCCACCTGAAATGGATTTATTAGCCAAGACGGAGGCGTTTCATTTGACATTTGGAACAAATTCTGATCGTTTATTCTAACAATAGTAGATCTAGATGGGACAGTAATGAAGAAAGAATTATGATGAGTAAATTTCAAAAATCTTTTTGAAAAAAAAAAGAAGAGAGTGTTATTATTTTGTTGAATTTTTACACTTTTAATAAAAAATATTTTTACAAACAAAACTTGAAGTGACCACTAAGTATATAGAACAAGCAACGATAATTCAGTTTATCGATATAGGAACTCCCTACCTGTCATAAAATTTTGCCCCCTAAATTCCTATGTCTGGTCATAAACATGATGCGGACTTGACAGAAGCGCGTGGCGCTAACCCCATGTGCTTCTGTTTAGTCCATTAGAGAAAATACTCTTTTACCGAACAATTGTCTTCGCGAGTGATATCCATGGACTTATTTCCCTAATAAGTCCATGGGAGTGTCTATAAATAACTTGACATTGGCGAAATACACCTTAACAGGAGTGAAAGCCATTAATTAAAATTAGAATTAGATTAGAAACATGATGCTGGTGCGTTTCGTGCCTCCTCTCCGACATACTCATAGCTTCGAGCATCTAGGACGTTGAGAGATATCTTAACGTACTAATAAAATGATAAAACCAACTCTAAACACCCAAATCGCTATAGGTGTGTCTAGTTCCCTCGATGGTTCACTAATGTCATATTTTTGTAATACATGATGTTACTTGGCAGAAATATCTTTTGGCAGATCTTGCCTTTCGCATACTTAGATTCCTTCAGCAAACAATAACTTGGCATTAATTTCTAATTCAAAAGCATACCTTGGCATAGTGTCCTTTATAATATTATTAATATAATCCAATATTTTTTTTGCCGAAAAATATTTTGCATTTGGTGGCATAGTTCTAAACTTACTGGTACGGCACAGTTACGTTTCTGTTTAAATTTCAATTCATATACTTCGAACCTAATCTACCTAACCAACTTTTCTGCTAGCAGAAAAAAAACATAATGCCATAATAGTAGTATGCTGTAGGATTGTAAAGGTATTTAAAATTATGTTAAACGAAATTCGGTTAAAGTAATTTTTGCTAAATAATATACCTACTAAGAAATGTACATATTTTAAAGGAAATGATAATGATGCCAAGTATATATTTATCCAAAATTATTATTCGACTAAAAGCCTTTTGTCGTGTGATACATGTTATGCGAAGTGTATTTCGAACAATTATTATTCTGGCAGATGAGGGTAACCCCCCACGATTTCTCCAGGATCCCATTATCAGATCGTGACCTGATGACAATGGGACCACCTGAAAACAAAAATCGGTCGCAGCCGTCTTAGAGTAATCGGGGAACATACATAAAAAAAACATTCCGACGAACAGAGGACCTCTTCCTTTTTTGAAGTCTGTTAAAAAAGAGCCACTTGCAGTATAAAAATTAAATGTCGAAAAAACAAGGAACCGCCATCAAAAACGAAAACATATTTCTATTTCGAATGGTCAGTCAAACTGAGGTCGCATTTTGCTTTAAAATAATGTAAAATTTTGTAGAAAAATTGCCGAAGTAAATACTTCAATACATATAAAATATAGCTAAATGGGCTAAAATATATTACCTGATATGATGACATCGCGTTTGACGATGCTCCCGCCACACACATAGTTGTATTGGTCGCCAGTCTTGAAGTATATCGCCGCGTGCCACTGCAGCCCTGGTACCGCGGGATGCGGCAGGGGGCCCACAAATCTGCTCGTTGATGCCGAAGGGTTACTCTTCAAAGTCGGCTTCAGCGTCGAAGTCGTCGTTGTCGTCCAAGCCGCCAATGACATCTAAGTTCAATGAAATATTCTAGCAGATCAAAAGGATTTTTTTTTTAATGTCAATGTGAAGGCAAAGAGCACTCAGGCCACCTGATGGAAAGTGGACTCTAAACCCCTTAGACTAGACATGTGTAAGCGCCGGTACAGCCGGACTGCATTTGAACTGCAACCCAGCTGCAAAATGGCAATTTGAGGGCAGTTCTGATGCAGTTGATGTAACTGCATTGAAACTGCAAACCAACTGCGCAGTCCGCTTAGGTTGACTGCACGCCAACTGCAAGCGGACTGCGCAGTTGGTTTGCAGTTTTAATGCAGTTACGTGAACTGCATCTGAGGGCCCAGCCAAGATGCATTGCGCTAACTAGCGTTTCTATTCGATTGGTTTAAAAATGAAACGAATAGAAACGTTAGTTAGCGCAATGCATCTTGGCAGGGCCCTCAGAACTGCGCCTCTATTCTAGGATATCGTAGTTTTCCTGTTATTGTATTGTTATGACGTCAGCCGCCATTACTGTCAAGAAAATAAAAGCTATCAAAACGTTGACAATTCGATAACAGATCAAGTGCGATATTGTTTTTACCGTCTTGAATAGAGCCGCTGCCCTCGAACTGCCATTTTGCAGCTGGGTTGCAGTTCAAATGCAGTCCGTCTGTACCGGCCCTAATGCTATAGAGCTAGTAGCTTCGAAAGTATGGATTTATTTCACAAGTGTTGATATTTTGGAATTATCATGTAATCCAGCACATTTCCCTGTTATTAAGAATTAGATATTAAGTTTCAGAACAATATATTATATCCGTTTTTAACGCGTGTCATTAAAACTTTAATTACTTACTCCTAAATTAATTAACGTATTGGAAAGTTAAAAATATATTCTGGAGCGATATGAAGAGCTTTAAGAAATTGCTTTAATATTTAACATCAAGTTCTGGGACACCCTGTATATAAATACTTCCTCACACCTTTGACAATTGTCCCAGTGCCGGCGAGGAAGCGATCAGCTATCGACTAAGTATTTTCTCGCTCAAAATACGAATAAAAGATCCCGTGTCAATGAAAGAGACGCATATATTAAAATTTGATCCCTGGCTTGTTACACTGTCGGCGAGAACTCTCTCTCCACCAAAGGTATAGATCCCGTGTCAATAAAAGAGACGCATATATTAATAGATGATCGCAAACTCTACTCGCTTCTCGCTCATCGTTGGCGGAGGAACAAGTGAATTGGCCCTCTCCTTTTCTTTTGCTATGTGATAATTTCACTCGCAGATAATGTTTATTCAAAGATTATAGTAGGAGATCCGAATAGGAGAAGATTTGCACCGGGCTGTTTATTCGATGAAAAGTATTTTATATCAAATTTAATACGCTAAATAATATGTGGCGAATATTTAGGCTGAAAAATTTCAGTCCAGTATATAATTAACTAAAAATTCAAAAATTAACTTTGTTTTAAAAAAATACAATAGCTTGTTTAATGGACAAATTACATACCAATCGAAAGTATGAAGCCTATAGAATATGCAAACGTTCGTTTGACTATTTTTTTCCCGTCAAGCTATTGGGTAGGCCGGTATAAACAGGTAAGTCGGTACTAGTAATTTGCACCAAACCTAACGTTTGCATATTCTATAGACTTTATACTTTCGATTAGTATGTAATTTGTCTATTAAACAAACATTTGCAATTTAAAAAAAAAAGATCAATTTTAATTATTTTTTTAATGATATAAGTACTGGACTGAATTTTTTCAGCCTACCTATTCGCCACATATTATTTAGCGTATTCAATTTGATATAAAATACTTTTCATCGAATAAACAGCCCGGTCCAAATCTTCTCCTATTCGGATCTTAGACCATTAGGAATTAGACTTTAAAGGCCCAGGCAACATTTGTAATAGTCTAGGACCATTTTTGAAGAATTACAAGCAAGAAAAGAATTTTAGAAGAAATGCAAGCGGCAAATCATGTAACAGTTGGGGTGACAACGTAAAATTTGAACCAGACGTATGCTATAGCGGAAAAGGTGATGCCCATACAAAATTTTTCGTCGAACATTTTGTAAATCGTTATTCCGGTACCCTAAAAAAGGTCCGATTGTTATGGTTTTTTAATGTTTTAAAGGAAAATATAACCAAGTTAACCCAACTTTTTTCCCTCCAGCTCTATTTATTTCTCCGCCATCTTGCAAAACTGTCACTTTTTTCTGTTTTTTGCCGATACTGTCGTTGAAGTCATTCTAATGTTAATCATGGTTCGGCAATATTGTAGAATACAAAATTTGCTAAAACTTTTGGCTACAAAGGTACCGCAACAATGATTTACAAAATGTACGACGAAATTTTTTGTCCCATACTGCTCCTTTTCCGGTATAGCATACTTCCGGTTCAAATTTCGGAATGGCGACAGGCAGACCCGTATTCTGCAGGGTCAAAACCCTTTGGTAACGTTGTCACCCCAGCTGTTACATGATTTGCCGCTTGCAATGGTTTAGAGACCAATGATATTTTATATTAAGATACGCCATCTGCGCGCAAAAGCGTTCCTCGAAAAGGAAGGTAATTGCCTTACTATCGTTCAGTCGCGCCGTGGCCGCTGACACGCACGCGTCAAAAGCAGTAAAGTTTTATTAGCGAAATGCAACAAATATAAGTCATAAAAAATGCCGTCTTGTGTTATTAGAGGCTGCCGAAATTATACTGTAACTATAAAAGGACGAAAGGATGTCTCATTGCATTCGTAACTACCGTAAATATTTTTTAAATTTTTTGTTTACATCGCCATATTTTGTGGCGGCCATGGCGGGCACGCCACGTCATTCGGGTAAGCAATTTGAAACAACTATTTATCTCTTTCTAACAATAGCGTCCGCTACGGATTGCCGTCTTTGTCTGTAGAAATCTGGCAACGTAGCCACTGTCAGTAATTGGCGACGGATTTTATGTGCGTTTAGTATGAGCATAACGTATCTAAATATAAAATATCATTGTTAGAGACGCGTTTTTCAGTTTTGGGCCTAGTCTATAAATCAAATATGGATATCTCGACTTTGCCTCGTAGTCGTCTTCCTCGACCCGTTGTTTGTACGAGTACACCTGGCTACACGCCTCCACAGCTCCTGGTATATGTTCTTCAATGAACTTCTTATGAAATGTCAGTTGTGTGAAGACGCCGATGGTGTTTGTACGGCATTGCCCGCCTTCCACGCGCTGTGCGACCGACGCGACGCCGATGATGTACGGAGCAGTCACCATATCGACATCCAACATGTTCTGCACGTGGTAGTTGAAGATGAGACCGCCGCCGGTGTCGCCTCGACAGGTAATCAAATCTGGAAATTGTTGGATATCTATTTTTCTCAAACATGCAATGAAATATTCATATTATGTTTCTTATTACATCAATATTTCATTGCATGCTATTGGCCTATTGGCCGCCAAGTATGACGTTTCAGGTGCGGCTAGGACAAGAGGTCGTTAATGGAATTTCATACAAATCGTGCAGGCCTAAGCCGGCAAAGTCCTCTTTTTTAAGATCCATTCCACATAAATTTGTGGCACAAGCATCATGAGATTCTGCCACTATGCGTATTAAAAAAACAATAAACTTTTTTTTAAATGTTAGTGTAAACATGGCGGCTGTGTTTATGAACAGGCTAGATAGCTGTTTTTTTTTAATATACTAAGCCATGCATCCAACCAAAGCTTTTGCATGTTTATGTAAAGTACCAGGAGAACAAAGGTAATTAGGGGTGCGTAGCGAAACTTAGATCGCAGGCGGTGCGCTGCGGGGCACCGGCGGGTGGGCCGGCGCACCCGACACAGCGCGGATGACTGAGCACTGTAGGTTACTTTTAATGTTTATGCACTCCTAGTAATTTGACTTCGTAATGTTTGTTTTAATTTTCTTAATTAATTATTATTATGTTTGAGAAAAGCATTATACGTACCTCGGCGGGAAATATGGGGTTGCCCGCCTCAGACCTATCCGGCCTCGCTTTCTATATTCGGCCGTCTATATGTCTTCGGCCGGCAACCCCTTTCGTCCCGGCCTCTGTAGTAATGTACTATAATAGGTAGTTATTAATTAACCGCTATTACCAGGAGTTCAAAACCTGTAAGGGTATGCTCCAAACTTGCTGTCCTTACAGTCAAACAGAAGTTAATTGAAATAGGACATTGCCCAGGACCGCAAGTTTCGCAGGCAGGGTTACTATGAACTAGGCTAGCGTGTCGTCAAAATTAATATACAATTAATGTTTAATGGTAACCAACCAGCATCCAAAAACCCGGCACACATCTTGTCCCTGGTTAACCACTTTATTATGTCGTTTTCGGTATATCTGAAGCACTGATGGGGCTCGATAAAGGGGAGGAGCACGGACTTGAGATTGTACGCCCCCTTGCGTTCCGTGAGGCCCCAGCCTAACATCTGCAGAACAACAGTCGGAATTAGTATTATTATAGAATATTTATCAAATCACAAGCAGTTGAAAAATTTATAAAAAGTTCAATTTTAGACACTGAAGATGATAAATACTAATGCGAGAGGAGTTTTCAATCATATTTATATTATTTACTAGCTTTCGCTCGCGACTCCGTCCGCGTAGAAGTCGTTTATCGCTGCTCCCTCGGGAACTGTCCAATTTTTCGGGATAAAAACTATCCATGTCCTATTCCAGGGCCTAACCAATATGTAGATAATATGAATATGATTGAAAACTCCTCTCGCATTAGTCATAACTCGTCTCCGTTTTTGTTTTGTTTCCGTGCTACGGCTCAAATTGATTCTTATGGCCTAAAGATCAATCGTTCCAATTTTCATGCCTTTACGACCGTTTGCAGCATTTCACTGAAAAATCGGGGTGTACCGCTAGCACTATTCAAAAGTAGTACCTACCTATCTGAAAAGATGCCAAGTTTGGCACTAGATTCGAAATTTATTCGATTTGATCAATCAATCAATATCATTTATTGAAGAATAAAGTACACAAGATGTTACAGTCAATTTTAAATAATAAAAATGTCCAATGTGCAAATATTAATTTTATGCAATATAGAAATTTATTTGTTACAAAATTTGGTATGTAATAAAATTCAATAAATAACAAAATACATTTAAAATTACAAATAAGAGCGTTAAAATTTATAAAATATACTAAATGTCAAAGATCACAAATTATTACTAATTATTACATTTTATTAGATTAGATTGCTCGAGGAAGTCCTTAACACTATAAAAACACCTATCTAGGAGCCAGTTCGACAATTTGTTCTTTAATCTATTTCCCGGAGTAGCTGTATGTCAGTATGGCATTATAGATTTGAATGCGGATGAGTTTGTATCTGAAAAGGTGTCTTGTTGGGCTCTTGATTGTTGACAGTCAACCCAATTAATTGAGACTAATGCATATTGAGATCTAATTTGGGAGTTTTCTACAATACCTAACTGATCACGTCATGATATTGTAACATACTGTATAGAAAATGGGATATACACACTGCAGGTTTCGCTCGGCTTTTTCGAACTGCCGTGTGACTTGATAAAATGGTGGGTCACCACATGGTACAATAATATACTTCGCCATTGGGTGCGGGTACTCACGGTGCCGGCAGAATTCTCATGCAGCACCTGGTTTTCAAGACTTTGATCGAACCCAACGCACACTGGCTGCACGGCCATGTTGAACTCGAAGGGCGTGCCCAGGCGCAGCACGGATAGGTCGTCCGCGTAATTGGTCGCCAGGCCGCGGAATCGAGCCGGAATGTGAATATGTGTAATCTGCCGATAAATAACTATTAGATAGATAAGAATCTCAGATAGATTGGTGACCGCTTCTTTCAAAGGTGATAGCTCTTAAACACAGATACACACATACACACATACATAGATATACGCATACACAGATACACAGAAGAAAGACTAAAGGCATAGAAACTGTAATAAATAAGCAGAAAATACATTATGGTTCACTTCTTTTTACTTATGGCTTTCATAGTGAGCTGGAAAGAGATGAATCTATAGCTGTTCTTTCGTTATTTGGTACATCGTCACAAGTAAGGCGTGATTTAGACCTATAAGCACCCATAGTATTTGGACCTATAGACGAGGAAAGACAGATCCTTCCTATAGGAAGGACAAAGAAGTCCCTGTGTAAAACCTTGTGACAATGACAGTTAAAGAAGAAACAGCCTACTTTTAGTTTCATTTTTTCTCATGTAATACGTAATCTAAAAAGTAGAGAAAGATAGTTGACGCACAGTACGTCTTATAGTCCGGTTTCTATGCTATATGTTCTTAGGTATTCTATGGATGCACACATACACATACACACACAGATACATACATAGATACATTCACACACGCCCACTTCGCCGCCAGAAAGGACTCGATCGTGGTCAAAAGCGCACACGTAGGTACAACTTAATATTATATTAAGCTAAATTTGCCTATAATTGGGTAAACACCCTGTCACTCTTCCGTACATATATGTAATTTTCAAATTAAGTTAATGGTGTTGTATCTGTTGGCGAACCAAAAAAAGGGTTTTGTAGTTATGGCAAAGCTACAAGGACATCCTCAGGTCAGGCCTGGTTAAATGGACGAGCTCCTCAAGCTGACACGGAATCCAGTTTTCCTTGCATTACGACCATAAGCAAGCAGTCTGTGGAACAGTGGATCACTAATAGGACGGGTCCGGTGACTCACTTTAGACTTCTGCGTATACCGTTCTCCCTGCGCTTCGTAGTCCCGCTGCACTTTGCCGGTCGCCGCGCGGAACAGCGCCGCTTCCAGCAGGCCGACCCTTTCCTTCCAGAAACAGTGCGCCGCTGAATACGAAACGCATTAAATAAATATCAGAGTTAAATTTCTGTATCTTACCGCCGGTGAGAAAGCGATTAATAATAACCAAGCCTTTGCTGGGACCGGAATCAAGCCCCAGCATTATATGGCTTGTGTCCCGGTACGTATCGACTTCCTGAAGCAGAAGGTTTACGCGTGGGCAAGCCGTATTCATCGCTATAGAGAGCGTGTGGATAGATACCAGCAAAATCGCCTCTTCCAAAGTGATCAGAGGAAGGTGCACCGAAAGTTGGAAGGAACCGATCAAGGTGTGAGCGACGGACTGGTCTATATTGTCTGCCATAATTATTTTTGTCATAATCATCGCAAGTCATAACGTATTTTTTAAAGAAACTGTTACTTTTTCAGGATTTTTACAACCTTACCTAACCTAAGCTAGCCTTGTCTACACGTTAGATATCTCAGAACTTCTGAAAAGTTTACAGTTTCAGCGATATATAAAATTATGACTGTCATGAATTATGTCAACAATGACATTAAGACCAATAACATTATTTGGGGCTCCCGCGACGGACACCTATCGGATCCTGCTGCTATGATTAATTTCTGGCGCAGCATCTGGACGTTGCCTGTCGTGCACACAGAAGGAGACTGGATGCGTGCGTGCTCTTGAACACGCGTGTGAGGCTACTTGAACCAATGGGCCCTATTACCATCTGCCCCGAAGACGTAAGTTGTGCAAATCGAATAGCTCAGAACTGGAAAAGTCCTGGGCTGGACGGATTGCACAACTTCTGGATGAAACAAATTCTGGTGAAAATACCTCTGCGCGTCAGTATGTTACGGTTTCACTGCTAAACCGTTGAACCGATTTTGATGAAATTTGGTATGAAGATAGCTTGAGTCCCGGGGAAGGGCAAAGGATACTTTTATCCCAGAAAATAAGGCAGTTCCCGAAGGAATAGCGAAAAACAACTACAAGGACACCAGCTAGTTCATAAATATTTTTATCTACATCCATATCATAACTTGCCTAAAATATGTTCAGAAAAGATAAGCAAATGGCCTATATTAAGAAACCTGTATCTGTGGTTGTATTTTAATGTAAACATGAATATAAAGGGAAACCACAGATACAGGTTTGTCACATATTGTAGAATACTTATGATATGCATGTAGATAAAGTTATGTATGCGACTGTACATGTAATTAGTCGCCGCATTAAAACACTCGTGTGATCTTATTATGAAACTCTGCTTTCGGCTCGTTTCATAAAACCACACTCGTGTATTAATGCCTCTCATTTTGCACCAGCCACATAAACTATTTACTATTAAACATCATGCTGTTGTTACCTGATATGACAGTATCTTGTTTGACAATGCTCCCGCCGCAGACCAGGGAGTAGGGCGTGGTCGTTGTGACGTAGATCCCCACGTGCCACTGCATTATGGGCACTTTCGTCCCGGACTCAGACACAATTGTCTCAGCGTGGATGGTGGCTCTCTTGCTTGAGGGTTCGGTTCGAGGGCTCGAGGCAAAATCATCCTGGTTAATAAGTATGGAGGATAACGTGGAATTGTTTGCTTTTTTCATGCAAAAGTCTACCTTTGTTTTAGGCGTAGCTACAAAATAAGAATGTTTTATAATTAAGTAGCTGTTCTTCAATGGCTTTTTTTTCAAATCATGAGATGACACCCGCTGGAGCTATTTTGAAAAGATTTAACAAAGACAATCAAATTAATAATAAAAACATAATATATGGCATGACATTATACTTAGATAGTAGGAAAAGATTATTTACACCAAAGAAATGAAACGCGGGCATCCATCTTCTCGCATAACTTCAAACATTCAATACACACAACCTTCCATCCACTGGCAAATACATAAAAATCTGAAGCAGACTCTGCAAGCGAGTTCACCGAATGCAAGGCGTGAACCAGTGGCGACCTGGTGTGACCTAGAGTGCGCGTCGCAGGCACCGCCAGCGGCCGCAACGTGGACGGAAGTCAAATTTTATCATCGAGGGGACGAAAAGACGTACCACCTGCATCACCAGTTCCAGACGGTCGGAATCTCCTCGCAATATACCGAAAAGTCAGCAGTCCATAATTTCGCCTCACCTCAAGAGAGTTAAAACCTAAGACGCCAAGCAAACATTTCTTAGGGTACAAAAAAGGGTAGTACAAAGATGCGATGAGATGCTCACCTATTTAAATTTTCATAGACTCAAGCGGAGGAACTTTAAGAATAAGAATTCTTATTCTCAAGGTTCCTCATGATCATGGGCCGCAAGCCACAAAAAATAGTGAAAAACTGTACTTGAAGAAATGACTGATAAGTATACTTATATTATACTAGCTACCCGCCGTCGCTTCGCTTCGGTTTATGTGAATTTTCCAAAACACCGGTTACGGTTAACAGTTTAGGAGTTAGCGGATATACAGACAGACAGAAAGACAGAACTATAAAATAAAATAAATGTTTTAAAAAACAAAAAACCGCCTTCAAAAACGCAAAAATAACTTCTTTTAAAATTGTAGGTAGGTACCTAATAGGTTAGCCCAACTTATGTCGGCTTTTTTGTTGAAAATATTGTTGTAGTTAATGCGTTTTTGAAGGCGGTTTTTTGTTTTTTAAAACATTGCTGTTACGTAGTCCCACTTCTTGGTTGATATGAAACTTATTATTTCAAGTGCGCCGCAAGCAACGCCGCGGGAGAGTGATAGTCATATTTCAACAAGTAAATATTCTTCGTTGTAGTCGCTCAACTATCTTAATCGAGTCTTATCTCCACCCTGGAAAGTACCGTTGAGGAGTTCCGGTGGCCATCCGTGGTCTTCATCATCAGTTCCACTTCACCAAGTGATACTGAATGCAAATGATGGACTTGTTACTAAAAATACTAAAATCGCTATATGTTTGCCTACAATATTTGAGGAGTTCCCCCAATTCCTCACTGATCCCCTCATCAGATTCAGATTTGGTGACAATGGGACCACCTCGGAAGTATACTCTATAAAACTATTTTTTTTTTAAATCGGTCCACAACGGAGTAACAGTGGAACGTATAACCTCCTCCTTTTTTGAAGTCGGTTAAATAGAGAGACGCGGAAAGCTAGTGGCGAGCTGTTGGTAGTTGCGATACCACGGACCTGAGTGCTCCCGAGGGTAGGTCCTGTTCCTCACCTCACGCTTGCCTTCACCGGCCGGCTGGAGTGTACGATGATGAGGATCAGACCCTCACCCCTGGCTTGCCTTTATTGGCCGGTCAGAGTGGAGTCGCAAGAGCACGAAGGGCGGATGTGTTGCATAAGTGGCGAATGCGCACCATATGGTCATCCAAACTCTAGAAGCACCTCTCTCTGGAACTGTTTGCCTCTCTGCTTCTATGTCTATGTGGCTATTTTAGGAGGTCCATTCCATTGAATTGCCGAGTTACCGTCTACCGTTTCAACCCAAGTAATTAGCATTGGCCAGGCGGGCGGCGCCATAGTTTCATCAATCGCCTTTCACCGTTTCATAATAATTTCATTCGTATAGCCGATTATTAATGTCCCCATTTTTCCTAAATAGTCCTACACTAACCGGTGGTTGTACGTACTTACTTATATACTTGTTTGTGAACCCATGGACTATCGTCGGTTGGTGTCGTCAGGTGGTTTACTAAATTAAAAATGTCTAAAGGGTCTCTGCGTGTTGGCTTCCTAAACTCCGTGACGGGGAAATAGTCCCGTGGTTGGTAAAGACATACAATAAATAATAATAGGGTGACGGCACCAATGATGGACACTTTTAGCTGACAGGCACCAGTAATAGACACTTCAGTCTTAATTCAAATTGTATACGGACCAAAATTGATTGTTATTCATTTGTTGCAAAACAAATGAATATAAAGTTTCATTCGAGACGAAATGTCAGTAGCATACAATTTTCTAAAAATCTCGCATATAAACTATGGATCTCGACTGTCACTAGAATCGGACTCCTGAACACGTTTGACATTATCTGTGGTAAGTCATAGACAATGACGTAGTCTGCCGCTAATTTATAAATACTGATTTTAAACTGTGTGATTCCAAAATAATAATTAAATGGGTGTGCACATATTAAAATTTATATCAATAAAAAACATGTCGTCGTCAGAAGAAATAGATAATGCGACTCCGCCGGACATCGCCAACGCGGCTAAAATTATTAGTGAGAATCGTAACTTAAAAATATGATCTTTTGTCTGATTTCATTTCATTTCCTCGCAATTGTAATGAAAAACATTGTATGTTACACGGGTGGTAAAGGAAATACAAAGCTCGAGTCATTAAAGCCCTCAGCCATTCTGTCTTTACCACTAATACCACCGTAATGTACTATTACGTATTATAACTATACATTAGCTTCTCACCTGTCTGAAACTGGGCTCCTTCGGAGAGTAGTCGCATCTCAGGTTAGGAACTGAAACACGTAATACGTTACCTACGTACTACTCTAGACTAACTAGAATATTCAACTACACCTGGGTAAGGGTCACACAGATGTTCGGGGGCTACGTTTTGGCGCTATACTGCCCTCCTAAATAAAAAGGAGGCATGCGCAATATGATGGTCAAAGTAAATTTAACCCTTCGGCTTAAGAAATAAGGTCACATACGCGGTTCTATGAGACATATACCCTTTTTTCTAAGGAGGGCAATATAGCGGTCCCGAAGCCTCCTCTTGAAGCCGCCTGTCCACTGGAGCGAAGCGAAGCAGTGGAGTGGTGCGCTGAGCGAAGTTTGGCAAATGAAGTATTCCTATCGGTGGATTTTTATCTCGCTCACCGCTCCGCTGCCGCGCTCCGCTCCAGTGGACAGGCAGCTTAAGGGTTAAGCCAAACGAGCGTATGTATGTAACTAAATTCTTTATTGCACATAAACAATTTTATAACGTATGCGGAGTATAATCTTGACAAAGTTTGAACCTCTGTTTAAAATATTAAATTCGTTAAAAAAGTACAAAAGTGAGTTGTGTTTTGTTTAACAACTCATCTTTAAATAATTACGACAAATTTCATGGACGATTTTTTAACAATAATTGGCAAATGGAGAAAAAATGCGTCGCGAAACTGTTTGTAATTTCTTCGATACACATCCCCTCTGGTCGAATGCGAAGGTCGTGGAGCATTTTACACAAAAGGTTTAGAGTCTAAGCACAGTTTATAGTATTAAAGCATCCTACTCACTCCGAAAAACGAATTCAAGAAAGCCCGAATCGGGAAGACAGAAGACTCCACTTTAAGCCAGTCTACTGAGAGGAGTCGTTTAAAGAAAATGACCGCTGCGCCGGCCGTATTGCAAAATCATATAGAGAGCTCGGAAGAAAATTCAAATGCGACGGCAAATTCATTTAAAAGTATCCTAAAGACATGGGAAAAATAATCCAGAAAAGTTAAGACGACTGAGTCTGAAAATCAAAAATTTACTCGAAAAATCCGGCTTTGCAATATGGTCAAAAATACATTCCATGCTAAAAACGACGCCTTTTGCGAATTGAACGACGAACCACATTGTACGGAAACGGAAATAAATGGCAAGGGTATGGCCTATAAGATCCGAATAGGAGACGATTTGCACCGGGCTGTTTATTCGATGAAAAGTATTTTATATCAAATTTAATACGCTAAATAATATGTGGCGAATAGCTAGGCAGAATAGGTAGGCAGAAAAGTTTAATCACGGTGTTTGAGAATGGAGGATTATGGCCTTTTTTAGTGACTGTGTATGGACCATTATTAGGCCGTGGAAATAACCTCAAAATGACAACGGTGCAAAAATATTTACAAAAAAACGATTTAACTTCGTGAAACACGATTAATGATTACGAATATGAATCTATTTAAATACGAGTATATAAAGGATAATTTTATTTTATTAGGCATGGTCCAAATAGGTTTCAAGCTTGTATCTGTTGGCAAATATGCAAGCATTTGTGTCACTTTGTAAAGTGTCACTTTACAAAAAACTGATAACCGCGAAACAAATTTGTCGGAAACTTTATTACATATTTTGTTCAATATTGTAATTTTGTATACAACTTCATTTTTTTTCCTCGCATTCAAAGTGAAAAGTAGAGAGTTTAACGCGAGACTAAACAACCATAATGACACTCGAACTATAGCCACTCTCGCTCGTTCGCTCGCTCGCGTAGCTAAACATCTCGTGTTATTATGGCTTGTTTTAGTCTCTTGTTGAACAATCTACTATTAACAAAGCAGATTTTTTATTCCATTAAATATTAAATATCATTGTCACCGTATGTATACAGTCTAGCTTAAGTATAATATTTTTCATATCTTATTGTCCCTGTGATTGAAATTATACATTTCACGCCAACGTTGTTCCAACCGATTACTCAGTCAACTAACTTAAAAAACCGGTCAAGTGCGAGTTGGACTCGCGCACCGAGGGTTCCGTATTTAAGGTAATATGCTTGGTAACCGCAAAAGAAAATACTCATTTATGAACTTTATCTTTTATGCAATAGGTCCAAGCCCAAATTTTAATACAGATTTTCAAACTGTTTTGTTTTTTCTCAAAAACTATAAATAATTAACACTTCATTATATGTTTCCCATAAAATGTAAGTAATTATCTATACGGCAGGATGTTCTCAGATTTTTCGATAAATAAACTTCAGGGATAAGGGGGGGAACGGTCATTTTTTGTACATTTTTGGCTAAAAATCAAAAAGTGCATCACAGAAAATAAAAAAATAAAATAGTTTTAAAATGTGCAGATTGAGCCCTTTTATATGACACCCCATTTGCTATAATCAAACCACTTTCATTTTTCAACCCCCCATTCTGGACCCCTTTTCAATTATTAATAAAATTAATTTCATATTTTTTTTACTAAATCAGATGCGGGCAGGCAATGTACAACTTTGCCAAATTTCAAATTGATACCATTTGTAGTTGCTGAGAAAACCTGCTGTGACATACGGACAGACAGACAACGAAGTCTCACCATAAGGGTCCCCTTTTTTACGGAACGGAATTTTGATACGGAACCCTAATAATACGACTCCATAGTATTTTCGTTTCAAAAAACAATAATTATTGTTTTACGTATTTTTAAACAGAAATTATGAAAAACTATGCACATTTCATGGAACTAAAAACAAAATAATTAATCAACTTTTACTTTCTATATAATATGCGAAACGGATCGTTAAGAGGCCACCTATGCTAAAGTCTGGAGTGTTCCGCGATCTGGATCTCAATAACCATAACGCCTTTGTATTTGTTTTTTGGATATATTGAACTTGACCATATTTGCTTGAGAATGTCAAACGTGAAAACACGATTAGAAATAAAATCCTCAATACTTTTATTTTTCAAACATGACACCTTTTTTGTATGTTTTTGGTTGAATCTTCGAGACCCTATAATTTTTAACGATGATTTTCGATTCAATAGTTGAGTATATGTAACTTCTTAATCCTGGCAAAACATTTTTTCAATAAATGTTGTGGTTTTAAAGTAAACAGCAATTAATTGAATTTAACGCGGCCGTCAAGGCGCGAGCGAACTACCTCCATCTCACATTCTTCGCGCGGAAACACATAAAGCCATCCCTTTTTATTCTTGTGGGGGAGTGGCACCATAGGGGCCTCTTAATAGTGTTTGACAATAACGTCGTTCTTCGAGCACATCGATTCACCGATACGATTTTTACCCGACTGCCGAAGGAGGAGGGTAATGTGTTTCACATCCTATATATGTATGTTTGTTCCTTTGTGTCACTATAAAAACTAAACCCGTTGTCCGATTTTGATGATTCTTATGTCAATCGATTTGTCTTAATCTGGGGTGTGATTCTCTCAACAAGCTGAGGTGGTCGAACGCTCGAGTGAAGGTCCAAGCGGCGAGTTTAAGTAGTCCCGACAGAGCGAACAAAACACGTTTTAGCGCGTGTATTCTCAATTAGGCAGCCCTGGTGAGTGTCACTTAAGATATGACAGTAATTAAAATTCAATATGGCGGCAACCAGATGCCATATTGTGTAAATTAAAAAATAAAGTCTACCAAGTATGACAAGTGGGGTATCATTGAATAGGGATTTAAAAATCATTTTTAGGTTTCTTTCATCATTTTTCATTTTAAATGATCATTTAGGATTTATAACGATTTAAAGTTGGTTAGCAGCAGTCGGGTTGTGGAAGCTTGCTTTTTGTTAATTATAATCATTTAATGTCATTGCGGTTTATTTTACCACATAAAAACACCTATCTACACTTTACCATACGATGGCAATAGTTCTAGCGTGATGTTAAACCAGAGGTCCCCAAACTTTTTTGTCTACCTACTACTTGGCATTCGTTTCGGTTTTGGGCGGACCCCTGCTTACCTAATATTATAGTTATCACGTAAAAAGTAATATATAAAGTTGGAGGTCTAGCCGGCTAGAAATTGACACAGGCTACAATGAAAATTTAGCGCGGAAAAATATTTTATACAAAGCAAAAAACTACACACAGAAAATTTAATTTATATAGATAGATATTGGTTTATTTATATATTTATGTGAAAGTATTACGTAAGTAGGTACCTACCATCTGTGTATGAATATGGATTATTCCATTGATGAAAAGCCAAAATTAAAGTCATGATCCCATTGAAGCAGATCCATTTTCATCTCATGGACCCCGTATTTATTTTTTCCGCTCACATGGACCCCTTGCAGGTCGTTGTCGACCCCTGGGGGTCGATATAGACCACTTTGGGGAACACTGTGTTAGACGATTTATGATACCTTATTTTATATTAGGTAGTAGGTAAATAAATTAAGTTAACTATAACAGAATAATAAATATAATAATTATAGATAATCGAAAATAAATGCGATTATAATTAACAGCATCACTAAATTTGCCAAATGACATCTGTCACACGCACAATAAGATATGAAAAATATTATAGTAGTTAGATCCAACGAAGCACGTTGAAAGACGACAGTAAAGAATGATGGGCAAATTGGCCCATATAACCAATACAAATCTCATGTAATACCACGTGAAAGCTAGTTACATAAGCTTCATTTTTTAATATGGGGACAAACTTCAAAAACCCCGGAGAAGAGAGTTATCAGCCTGCAAATATTCACACAAACACATCGTTTATTACTACAGTAGCAGCTGTGCCCCGCATGCGTTGCAATGTTATTTCCCGTATATTCGACTCACGCTTGACCAATTTTTTATGCTTAACTATTCCTCATGAAACTGGCTATGATATACAAAAAGATTTATTCCAATCCGACGGGTAGTTCCAGAGATTACCTCGTTTAAATGTTTGTTTAAACATACACAAACACACACTTACACGTCAAACTCATAACACCCTTCTTTTTTGCGTCGGAGGTTGAAAAATATCTCGATTCTCCCAGCCTTCACAGTCTAGTCGTCATAATGACAATTACACCAAATAGTGGGATCGATAAGCCTACATACGTTATAATTCTATTGGTGATTGGGCTGGGTTTCATACATTTTTGCCCATCATTCTTTAACATCTATTTCTAACGGTATAGGGTAGTATCGCTGAGACCCACACAGAGAAGTTGTATTGAAGTTGTAAATAAATGAATCACTTTTATAAATTATGTGTTTAATACTTTTTCTAATAATAAGATTACAGGAAGATAAGTAAACAAAAATAAAATAATTAATTTTAAAGAAGCACCAAGACACGAGATTCCGTGTCTGGTTCTATTGAAATTTTCTAGAGAATGAGATTATGGATCGATATCCGAATAGATCATAAACAATTTTGAATTTGGAAAGATTTAGATCGAAATGTAAGAGTGGCCAGGAACGCAAACAAAGGAGGTTGTAACAACCTCGTTACATATTGATTTCACCCTCATGTCGTGTATGTTCAGCGATTTTCTACTGCAGGTTTTTACTTTTATTTAAGTAAAAACTGAATTATTTAAAAACCCTGCAATCAAAATATCAACTGAAGAGTGTAAAACAAGTTCTATTATCTACCGAAAATTGTAAAAGCAATTTACTTGTATAACTTGAATATTGGAAAAGGTATTCCAGGTGTAGACTAGGGCTTCCAATCCCGCAGCCTATCTTCAATCTCGGTATCTGCGGTAATATTTTCAATCCCGCGGGATCCCGGTATTTGCGGGATCCTGCATATAAATTGGTACTATTGATACAAAGTGAATGAAACAAAAGAAATAAAGATCAAAAATAAACAATAAACATGAAAATTTTCAACAGATGGTTGAAAAAACGAATTCAATTTTTATTTAGGTCAGTTGAAATTATTTGCGTAAAAAACATAACGTATCGAATGTATCGTTTTTCTAACTATTGCGCGCTCGTAATCCCGCAACAAGCGGGACTGGAAAATAGCGCGGGATATTAGTACGGGCAAATTAGATGAAATTTCACTAAAGTCTGGAAATAATTCTAAGAATTGATAAAAACATTTGTGATTGCTTTGTAGGGGTTAAAAATCGAGCTTTATGCATCCCTTAATAAATTCGCCCCCCCGGAAAGGGGTGCAATTGGTTGAAAACCTTGCAAAGGTCATAACTAACGAGGGAAAAAAGGTGTACTCGGTGCAATTTGGCATACGTTTTAATCCATCTCAATCTACATTTGCACGTATTATTTCATTTAATTCAACCTACGGAACATATAAATAAAAATATATATAAGTAAAAACTTACTTTCGGCCATCGCGGCTCGGGGGAAAATATAGAACGCGGTGCAAATTGAGGATATGATTAGAAAAAATATCTAAATACAATATCTAATTTGCACCGGGGTGCAACCCCCGGAAAGTAGTTATCTACGTTTAACGGTCTTCGTACTTCGGGGGAAATTTTGAAACAATTGAAAATCGTCACAATCGTATTCATTTGATTTACTTTAAATTCGCACCCCATAAAAAATTGGCATTCTTATCGGGATCATGCAGTTTTCTGTATGTTTGTAAATTACTTATTACCATAGAGCAATAAAGCCACAGAAGCGCACGCACGCGTAAACGGACCGATGATGCACGGTTCTTGAGGCATGGGCAAAAGTAGCGTAGTAGTCGGTTATGTTTTCTTTTTTAATTAAATAAATATTCTTGAACTCTCTTATTCATAATTGCACAATAATCCTATTTTAGTTAAAGTATGCTTTGACATTCCCTTTCCGAGACTGTACTTATTAATTAATTTATGTTTTATAGCTTCTGTAGATATCGGTTATTATTATTTCCTTTGGAACTTTTATTAAGCTATCTCCATTTCAAATTGCATCCTAATCCATCCAGCCGTTGCAGCGTGAGGGAGTAACAAACTAATACACAAACTTTCGCATTTATAATATTAATTGGATATTAAGTGGGAAAGTGGAATTTTTTAACTTTTAATACAAGTTTTAATGAAAAATAAAGTTGGTTTAAGAAATTAAATAATAAAGAAAAAAATCAATTTTGAGTTCTGATCGTCAATAATCAAAGTAAGTGTCTAATATCAAAACGGTATAGTCACCAGCAAATATATTGGAGCAGACAATGTAAACAACAATACGAGGGGCGGCTGAAAAGTAATCTACCTAACAATGAAACAAAAGACTGTCGTGGCTAATTTTTTTTTATTTTTCTATATAGTCCCCTGCTAGTAAAATGCACTTATTAAATTTTTCAAATATTGAATTTAAACCATTAAAAAAAAAATCTTTCGGTTTGTCGTCAAAAAAGTCAGTAACCGCAGCCTTCATTTCGTCATCGGTCATAAACCTTCGTCCCCTGAGGTCTTTCTTGAGAAGTCTAAACAGAAAATAGTCACAGGGGGCTAAATCTGGACTATAAGGGGGGTGGTCAATGGTTTCGAAGCCATTGTCTTTAATTGCTAGCTTCGTTGTGCGGGCGGTATGCACTGGTGCGTTATCGTGCAAAATCAGAATACCTTTGTTTAGTTTACCTCGCCGTTTTTCTTTTATTGTCTCTCTTAGTTGGTATAGTAAGTTTGAGTAATAATCAGCATTCATTGTAGTTTTCTTCGGTAAATAATCTATGAGCAAAATCCCTTCTGTGTCCCAAAAGATTGTAGCCATAAGTTTACCTGCCGATGGACAGACCTTGAATTTCCGAGGCGGCTTCTCATCCTTAAATTTCCACTGTAACGACTCTTGCTTACTTTCCGGGTCCCATTGTCGAATCCAAGTCTCATCACATGTTACAATTCTAGAAATTATTTCTTCCTCTTTCCCTCGACTCATCTCCAAAAACTCTTCGCAACATTTGACACGCCTCTCCATGTCAAATGCAGTCAACATTCTGGGGACCCAACGTGCACTAACCTTGGACATGTTCAAATGCTCATGAATTATTTCATTGACTCGCTCTTTACTGACGCCCACATCTCTAGCTATCTCCCACTGCTTCACTCGTCGGTCCTCTAATATAATTTTTTTCACCCTGGCTACATTTTCATCGGTGACGGCCGAAACTGGTCTTCCGCTACGAGGATCATCTTCCAGACTCTCACGACCTAACTTAAACTGCTTTGACCAAAACTTTATAACAAATTCGGAAGAACACAAACTGCCAAACACACGTAACATACGCTGTCTGATCTCCGAAGGCGTATTCCCTTCTTTAGTCAAAAACTTAATCACCGCACGCTGCTCGATTTTATCCATTTTCACTTTTTCTACCGACATGTTTGAAACAATTGTAGGAGACAAATAAACGTGATGCAATAAACAAATGAATGTAATACATTTTGAAAATAGAATAACAAACGAATATAAATCCATACCAGCCAGCATTATTTTTGTATATATTTCTGACCAAGGAGATTACTTATCAGCCGCCCCTCGTAATGTCATCATTATTTGTGCATTCTGAAGTATATTCATTGCCTTCTGAATCTAGCTCTGATCAAGCAGCCTAGCAAGGCCTTTGAAGGTGTAGTTCGAGGATGCCGTTAGCTATAAAACTATTTGGAAAATAAGTATAGAGTGATCATTCCACATGGTGGTGGAACCTCGAAAGTAAGATCGGTATATTTACTCAGTTTAACTTTGTCCGTTTTTATATGAGGTTTTCATCATGCGGAATTAAGAGAAAAAATAGACGCCACATAGACGGCGACTACCTTAAATTTTGAAAATATCCAATTCTACACAAAGAAGTCACTTTTATTTTTGAAAACAATTAATACTGCATTTATGGATTTTTGGAAATTCCTCTGCCTTAACCGGAAAACGAACTGTACTGTACTCCAGTAACTTTATACATGAGGGCTTGCATCAAATCCGGTAGTTTTGAATTTTTGCAGCCTTGTTTATGATGTTGGCCCAATGAATAATTCAAGTTTGTGACCCCGAGAAGATCGCAACTTAGTCAAAAATAAAAAAACCGTGAACATTTCGTTTTTTTTTTTCAGATAATGGTGATTGTAACTCTAAAGGACTAGTGTTTGATAGTACTTTTCTAGGATTTTTTTAAAGTAGACTAAATTTGCTACAATATGAGACTAGAGTTGTCTCTGTAGACCCAATAGTTTCCGAGATTAAGCTTTTCAAAATTCAACTTTTGTCGAACTTCGCAATTTTTTTGAACAACCTCGACGAACTGCCAAATACCAACTTACTATTTGCCAGGGCTGCGACGAAAACCAGCTTCAATCTGCCCAGGTTACCGCCTACACGAGACTCTCGAAAACTATCACAGAGACAATTCTAGTCTCATGTTGTAGCAAATTTAGTCTTATTTAAAACGTCCGAAGAAGCTACTATCAAAAACTAGTCCTTTAGGGTTATAATCGCCAGTCTGAGAAAAGTCCGAAATTTTAACGGTTTTTTTTTATTTTTGACAAAGTTGCGTTCGGCGCTTGAAGTCACAAACTTGGATTATTAATTTGGCCAACATCATAAACAGTCTGCAAAAAATCAGAACTACCGAATTTAACGCAAAGTACCCCGTACTTTCAGGCGACATGGTTACTGGACTACTGGTCTAATATGACAAAACAACAATAAAGTCTTGTTTTATGATACAGATCGAAAGGGTCATGATAGTGATCATTTTAAACTTACAACACATACGCCTTCAAATTAATTAAAAACCGTAAAAAATACATGGTTTTATTGTTTTGTCATATATTCGACCAGTTCGATTCCCGGTTAAGGCAGACCAAATTCCAAAAATGCAGTAATAATTGTTTTAAAAAATAAAAGTAAGTCTTCTTCGTGTAGAATTTTCTTTTTTGAATATAAAGGAAGTTGCCGTTCATATGCGTTTTTTCCACCCTGTATAGGGTACACAGAGATCATCAGATCACACAACAATTTTCACAAAGTAACTGACTGAGCGGTGCCATGCGTTGCGCTCTTCCCCGCCCCGCGCCCCGCGCTCCCACTACCCGCGGCAAAGATTAAATAGGTATGCCCGCGGTCGCCTGGCGTTCGCTGCGATTACATTTGATAAACTTCCCGTTATTTTTTCATTTTTTTTATAAGGTGCGAATGTAGTATCTTTAGAACAAGTGCCATGAATAAATTTTCACGACTACCTTAATTTGCCCCAAAGTACAATCTATATAATAATGAAAAATTCATGTTCCATAATTCGCACAGGGGTGCAAAATAAACTGGGCGTTTATTATGCTTTAAAAAGCTTAATGTAAGTTTGCACCAACCGACTGAATTATCCTCGAGCCGCAATCTAAGAAAAACAAATAACTTAATTTTGATACATCTCACACCTTTTTAATTAAGATACGTTAAGTATTAAAGGGGTCTTTACACGTGGCTAAACTTGCACCAAATAGTTTTTAACATACTCCAAAATTACGGCACTTTAAAGTTTATACCTAACATTTAAAGGCTTTCCGTACATAATAGAAACGGTGCAAACCGGGGAAAACTATCTAGTTAAGCCCTCTAACGATTGCCAAAAATGCACGACTACACGACTTAATTCCATACTTTCTGCTAATTCGACCATACTATATCGGAATACCGGGATCCCGGTATACCGGGATTGGAAGCCCTAGTGTTTACCCTTTGTTTGCCCTTACGGTTTTCAGTAGATTATAGAGCTTGTTTTTCGCTTCTCATTTAATATTTCTATTTGGTCTAAGATCCGAATAAGAGACGATTTGCACCGGGCTGTTTATTCGATGAAAAGTATTTTATATCAAATTTAATACGCTAAATAATATGTGGCGAATAGGTAGGCTGAAAAATTTCAGTCCAGTACTTATATCATTAAAAAATATATTAAAAATGAACTTTTTTTAAAAATTGCAAATGTTTGTTTAATAGAAAAATTACATACTAATCGAAAGTATGAAGTCTATAGAATATGCAAACGTTAGGTTTGGTGCAAATTACTAGTGCCGACTTACCTGTTTATACCGGCCTACCCAATAGTTCGACGGGAAAAAAATAGTCAAACTAACGTTTGCATATTCTTTCTTTATACTTTCGATTGGTATGTAATTTGTCCATTAAACAAGCTATTGCAATTTTTTTAAACAAAGTTAATTTTTAATTTTTAATTAATTATATACTGGACTGATATTTTTCAGCCTACCTATTCGCCATATATTACTTAGCATATTAAATTTGGTATAAAATACTTTTTATCGAATAAACAGCCCGGTGCAAATCGTCTCCTATTCTGCCCTCCTAAGGAAAAAAGGCACATCTTCTTTATGAGTTGTATTGCACTTCCAACCTTATTATAACATATATGAGAGTTTAAAATGCTTCTATGAATTATTTGCACTTGTGCCTTTTTCCGTAGGAGGGCAGTATTCGGATCTCCTACTAATTGCAGTCTGGTTTTTTTAAACAATTTAATTTATTTCACAGTTTTCAGTTTAATTAATCTTAACATTTACGTACTTTTTGATTTTCTATTCAAAATGGTAGCATCAAAGTGCTATAATGTATATATATTATATATATATTTGGAATGACGTTATTTCTTAGCTTTTATTTGAGCTATTATTATAAAATATGTATTTGTTATTGCCCCTCCATTTCTTTTCCACGGACAGCATTTTAAAATTGTGTAAGGCAGGCCAAATTTTTTTGCAAATTAGCAAGGGGAAAACATAGTAAAAATGGAAATATTTCTGGCAGACCCCATAACATATACCTACACCCTGTGTCACTACGACAATTAAGACGAATCGAATTACACCTCATTTTTAAAAATCCGTCAAGCGGTTTTGGCTGCAGAGCGTGCCCAGAAATAGACATACATACATACCGCACCTCCAGAACAATAGTGACCTAATTCAGAAATTTTAAATTTCGAGTTAGGTCTGTATAACAATAAATTTATGGCTTGAAGTTTGTACGCTGCAATTTTGAATTAGGTCACTATTGTTCTGAAGGTGCGATACGCTCCAAAAACTTAACCCTCCTTTGGGCAACCGGCTAAAAACTATTTATCTTTTGACCGCAAAGTTAATCACATACTCGAGCCCGAGACTTAACTGTATAGATTTTAACAATAACTTGAATATGGGTCTTGCTGTTCCCTATCGACCGGCTTTGATTGATAATCGTACGCATATATATATATAAAAAAAAAAACGAATTGACAACCTATTTTTTCGGAGTCGGTTGAAAAGGCAGCAGTTTTCAAAATTCAATATAAATTCCCTTAAATGAATAAACGATGTATCTGGATTAGGGAATGCAAATAACCGGTTTAACCGATTTTAACCGGTTATTTTCATAAAAAAACGGTTAATAACCGGTTAATTTGCATTCCCTAATATGGATAATATTTAAAAAGAAAACCAATAACATTACTAAAAGCTAACTCGATCTTTTATATTTTTTTAATATTTATAAACCTTTTAAAGTGAACAAAACCCACAACTTACCTAAAAAACACAAAATATATAACACCCTCAACATCACTTTATATTTAGGTAAAAAAATTGCAGTGCTGAACATCGGCGCACGCAGCTGGCCTGACCCACACACTGCCCTGTTCAACAATGAAAGATGAGAATGAATTCCATGAATGATTGAATGTATGCATTCCTTTCCTAGAACAATCATACTGTATCACTGATTGATTCAACTCTTATTTATACAACTACATAGGATTGTGTAAGCAAAAATGACACATACAGGGTGTTAACGGGGAGCATCAAACGAAGGTCAAACTTAGAGGAGCTTCATAGTGTGACACTACGACTTTGCCTTAGCCGTCTGTCCCTTTCACAAATATAGATAAGCTAATGTGATAGAGCGTAAATAAGTAGAATTTCAGTTGGCCATCCGTGCATCCCTCCGGGCACGATGCACGACGCAAAACGATAGTGCGTAGGCTTGCTGGACGTCAATTATTATTATTATTACCGTGATTATTGACGTCCAGCAAGCCTACGCACTATCGTTTTGCGTCGTGCATCGTGCCCGGAGGGATAATGCGTAGGGGGCTTAACGTCGACATAACATCTAGGTTTTTAGTAAGCGTTTGAAGGAAAGAGTGTTTATTTTTGAAAGCAATAAAACCTTTGCAGTAGGTATACTTACCTGAGAGTTATGAAACAAGAAAAAAAAGCGGGGTAAGAGCATGTCGGACCATGCTCAGTGTAGGGTTCCGAAGCCGTTACTAAAAACACGAAAAAAATCTAAAATCTCGAAAAACAACCTGTACTGTATTAGTGTTGAATTCTGTAAATACATAATAAAGTAGTATAATAATAAAGTTATAACATGTATGAAGCAATTTTAGATTTATAATTATTTGGTGCGCTTGAGATGATTTTTACTTAGTAGGTATAAACACTTTACTCGCCTGTATCTCAAGAACCAACCAAGGATCGGGTGTTCCAGAAAGTATTATGATTTGCTGTGCTACAATTTTTTTCATAATACATACATACATAATCTCACGCCTTCGTTCCCAGAGCGGGGTAGGCAGAGCTACAGAATTACAAACATCTCTAAAAACTTGTTGATAATTCTATAACCACAATTTGCACAATTAGGCTAAGATGTTTACCAGCGTATTAGTGACAGGTTGCAAGCCCATCGCCTAAAAGTACTACAAAACTTTATTCCCTTAGTCGTCTCTTACGACATCCACGGGAAGACATGGAGTGGCACTATTCTAACTCGGCATCCACACGAAGAGGATTTTTTCATAATAATTATTAGAAAATAGTTCAATAGAGGTATTCTGTTTCAAAGGTTACCTACAAATATTGTTATTATTTGATGTTTATTTCTGCAAAACACGAGGCATTTCCAGAAAAACGTAAAGTGATGATCGTGCACAAATGGTGTACAATTCCTAAAATAACTCTTAAGCTGGGCATTCACGGACGCGCCGTTCGTCTCGGCGACAGATGGAGTGTATACAACTGGATGGGCGGAATATTTTGACCACATTCACGGGAGCGTCACGCCACGCCTCAATGGTGCGACATCACGGAGCAGACTGATATTTTTTAAAGGAGGAATTCTGGCCGATATGTGTCATATTTCGGCGATTTCGTGGCCGCCGTCTACCAGACACGGTGAAAGTTTATTAGTAGTCGTGTTAATTTTATGTTAAACTAGCGACCCGCCCTCGCTTCGCTTCGGTTAATATAAGTAGAAATAACCCAAGTTCAATCCAGTGAAAGCTATGTAAGCGCCCGAAAATCGATTTTTTGATGACTTGGTAAGAAAATATTGAGTTTTCTCAATTATATTATACTTAATTAGAATGAAATATACATATAAGCCATCCGGAATAAATTCTCTAAATGACAGTGAAAACCTTATCAAAATCCGTTGCGTGGTTTAGGAGGAGTTAGCGGAAATACAGACAGACAGACGCGGAGGGCGACTTCATTTTATACTATGTATTGATGATATTGTTGTGTATGTTAGTCTGTAAGGTATTTGTAAATATGGGTCTTGTAGTGTGAAATAAAGTTTTTCTATTATATTCTATTAAAGGTCACTTTATCCATCTGTCTGCTCTAATAAACCTAGGACAAAGAAAACTGCCATTTCTGACACGTCCCAAGAGGTCAGGATGTCAGGCTGAAAATTCCCATACAACATGCTGTGCCGTTTCTCTCCCCTTACCGATACCTATTATGAAAAGCCGGGCAAGAGCATGTCTGACCATGCTCAGTGTAGGGTTCCGAAGCAGTTAATAAAGTCAAAGTCAAATCATTTAATGTCAAAAAACACAAGTCATAATTATAACAAAAAATAAATGCCTACATTAATAAAATAAAAATAAAAAGATCACATTAAAAACACTAAATCAAAAATAAAATTATTAATCACCCATAAAAGACCTTAACACTATCAAACGCTTTTTCAGTTACACTTTTAACCTACTGACATACAAATCATAAGAAGGTGCATTCTTAATGTCCAGGCTCAATGTATTATAAAAGATAAAAAAAAAAAGATAAAAGATGTTTATTCAGTAAGTAGGCCGCACGGGCACTTTTACACGTCAAAAATCTACCAGCGCTTCGCAAGAGACCACTGCTGAGAAGAAACGCCGCAAGAAACTCAACAGTCAGTCGTTTTTTTTTTAATTACTTATACAATTATAGAACTGAACCTAGCATTATATAAAACAATGAATTTAACATTAAAATATATATATCATGCGTAGTTGAGCAGGAAAATGTGTCAAAACTCAGTATGTTCAGATGAACTCTTAAATAGTAATAATAATTATATGTATATATATATATACATATACTTACCCATGACGGTGCAAAACAACCACATAGTTTTGATACATTCTCCTACAGAAACCGTGTCCCCTAGACAATAATTATACCTACAATGTTTAGATATTTTCCTGACTAAGCTATTACTAAGTTATTTAGGTGTTTAATTTAGGCCAAGCATTTTTATCTGTTAGATAGTCCTCGACCCTATAATAAGCTTTCGACATCAACGACTTTTTCAAGTAATTTTGAAGTGCTGGAAATGATAACTTTAAAACTTCGTCAGGTAATTTATTATAGAAATGAATGCATTGACCAACAAATTATTTATATACCTTACGGACACGAAATTTTTTAATAGCAATTTTATTTTTATTTCTTGTATTCAAATTATGTATATCACAATTCTTAACAAAAGAGTCTTGATTTTTAATGACATAAATAATATTCTCATAAATAAATTGTGACGCTACTGTCAAAATACTAATTTCTTTAAATAGTAATCTTAAGGAATCACGGGAGTTTAGGTTATATATGGAACGAATGGCTCTTTTTTGTAACACGAATATAGTCTGTATGTCAGCAGCTTTTCCCCAAACCAGAATACCGTACGACATAACACTATGAAAATAACTATAATAAACTAAGCGAGCTGTCTCAACATTGGTAAGTTGCCTGATTTAAATACGAACACCTACCGCCCGCAACGCATTTGAAGTGCGCGCCAAACGGACCAACACAGGGTTCATGTCCCTACAAGTTCGCCTCTGATCGGGGCGGCGTGCCCTGAACTCATTTTTATGCGTCCACATGTACCTACTTGGGTACCTCGAGGATGTACAGACTTGGAACCGTGAGTATTTTAAGCCTTATAAAGTGCTCCTTGGTTGGACAAAAAGGAGGGATTTTAGCTAAAATTCTCACGGCCCTCTTCTGCAATACAAACACACAAAAACACAATTTGTGCAATACACAAAAACTATCTCAAAAAACCACAAGTATGAAGTAATTCTCTATTTAAAGTTATTTGGTGCTGTCTTAGGTCATTTCAGTCGGTATAAACACTTTAGTCACCTGTATCTCAGGAACCAATCAAGTCTACTTAGTCGCCTTTAAAATTTGTTATAGGTACATATGTGCTTTTATTTAAGATATGTTTATAATGAGAGAGGGATAAGAGGACACTTGACTTTAAGAAAAATTAGCGCTTGAAAGCATAATATTTCATAAACGGATACCTTAATCGAAAAATTGTTTACGCAAACTCGCAATAATTTTGAAAGACCTATCCAACGACACCGCACACTATGGAGTAGACGAGATAAAAAAATACATCACCACGTTACTTGTAGTGGAGGTAAACTAAAGAAAAATATTTCAATGTTTTATTTTACCACTTTGTTGGCGTGACTATGTATATTCATGCCAAATTACAGCTTTCTAGTACTAAGAGTCTCTGAGCTAGGCTGCGGACTGACGGACGGACGGACATGGCGAAACTATAAGGGTTCCTAGTTTGACTACGGAACCCTAAAAACTAGCGCTGTACGTTTTCCTTTCCGAGAAAATATTTCTTAAGAAGAATGAAATTCAAAAAAAAGGAAACTTACAATCCTAGTTTATATAATCAACATATTCAAAAATTGGCGAGAGAAAACGTTACTCGTAACACCCGGAGCTAAAGGAGATTGACAAATTTGGACCATATCCTGTCCAGAAGTGGAAACAACTCTAACGTGTTCCTTACGGTACTATCTATTAGAAAAAATACATATTTTCAAAATTGATTCAAGAAAAATAAAAATAAATAAAAGCTTTTGTTTTGTCGTTTTTATTTCGCACGTTTCGTTTTCTAAGGTTTTTCTGTGAGCGATTATCATCAGATGACACTTTGAGCGCCAACAACGCCTAATGTAGCCACCAGAGGGCCTGCCAAGATGCAGTACGTTAACTAACGTTTCTATTCGATTCGTTTTTAAACCAATCGCGTCACTGGTAGATGACGTGTACGAAAAGTCACGTGGTCTACCAGTGACGCGATTGGTTTAAAACCGAATCGAATAGAAACGCTAGTTAGCGTAGTGCATCTTGGCAGGGCCCTCTGGCTTCAAGCCCACAACGCCACTGACGACTAATGATGTTGTTGATGCATTCATCAACATAAACATTTTCGCTAGCTAAATATATATATTAACTTAGTCATAAGAAAATACTAACAAAATGTCGATCATGTTGTCTGAATAAAGAATTTATTATTATTATTATTATTATATTATAAAGCGATCTCGAAGATTGCTTTATGTGGATGGAACTAGGAATAATTGGCTGCTGTGCGCACGTTAGTATATGCCTAATTTGGTTTTAAGGGTGGGCTTGGCACCAAGGCACCTTTTAGGCGCCCTGGGGCACGTTTTATAAAGCTACAAGTTACAATTTTACAGGTCTAAACTGGCAACACTGTTCAAACGACTGGTTGCCATTGGTCGAGGTTGTGTCAAATGGAAACCTTTAACCTGTAAATTGTAATTTGTAGCGTTATAAAACAGGCCCCAGCTCTATTCCTCGGTATAATTATTATCAACGACGATGACGACAATAAGAGAGTAATGTACGATTAATAGTAGATTGTACAACTAGGGTCTAAAATAAGCCATACTTAGTACCACGAGATGGTTATTTTCCCGAGCAAAGCGAGGGAAAATTGTTCGAGGGGTACCTAATATGGCTTTTAGACCCGAGTAAACACTCTACTTTTCACTTCGATTGCGAGAAAATAAAAACATTACCTATACAAAGGTAAAAAATTAGCAAAGATAGCACCACATATTCTACGGCGAAAATATTGTTTTAATTTGGCGGCATGTTTTTTTTTTCAAAAGTACTTTAACACAGATACAAAATATAGATACCGCAAATAAACGCCACTGACAGTGAAGTATTTAGCGCTTCAAAGCGTCGCACAATCGATTTAATCATATTTTAACGATTGTAAAATAGGGACTAAAAACACCTAATGTTTTGAGAAATTAATTCTGTTCCCTGTTTAGTCGATTTTAATATAGCTGTATTCAGGTTGGTTCATACAAAATACAAAGTTTTTTTTAAAGAGTTAATATAGTTAAAGAGTATGCGTACCAAAAAGAACCTAACGTTCCGATTGACAGTCGATGTGTATTGTGATAGGTTGATTTAATTTCGTGAAGTATTTTGATTGGTCAAATTAAAATGTTTTGTACAAATAAATCATTCTATTTTCCATTTCATATTTTCCCTAGGGGAAGTATGAATATAATGTATTCTCTAGGGTTTACATGTACTACTTGAGTCTCGCTTGATAAGTCTAATATGACACACTTTTTGAGCATGAGAAGTGAAAATATTATTTATGATTAAGTTATCACCAAAAAGACTTTTTTTTTCATGACTCCCGGGTTAGATCTTGAAGCGCTTTAATCTACAGTCTAGTGTTATCCAAAGGAACCTAATGCACTAATGCAGACCTTTAATAACCGTTATTTTCGTGTAACGTTATCATTCATAACGTTATCTTGAACGAATAACGCTATACTATAACGTTATTGGACGCCTTACCTGTAGCGGTATCCATTATAACGTTATCAAACAAAACGCTATACGTATGACGATACTTCGGTAAGCGCCATAATAAATAACCTTAATAACCGTGATTTTCGTGTAACGTTATTTTTAAATCTGCGTTTGTTATTTGCATTTTAAAATGCATTTTTTGTGATAAAGCAAAGTATTTTAGCTGGCTATTTGAAAACGGACGGAAAAAGGACGGAATATATGAACGGACATCGAAAGGACGTTGGTTGCGATGTCTAAACGGACAAAAATCGTCCCTTCTGGGACGTCGGCCAGTCACGCAAAATGCCTACCTAAGGAGCGGCAACACCGCAAATTTCATAAGTTTCATAACGTTATTATAACGTTATTTAAGTGTAACGTTATTACGATTTCGCTACGGTGTAGAGTAACGTTATGAAAAAATATCAACATATTTAAAATAAATTTTGAGCACTTACGAAATATAACGTTATGATAACGATATTATTCATAACGTTATAAAGGTCTGGCACTATGTGTTCATTCTGGGCAGCACTTGGTCCAACTCCCATACAAAGATGGTCAATCTTCTACACAACCTATTCTTATAGTCTTAATATTGCAGGTTGCCTGTGGGCTCGTTTGCCTTCCATACCATAAAAAGGGGGGGTAAGTAAACCAAATACTTTAAGAAAGAAAAATATATGTAGGTATGTAAACTCTTTATTGCACAAATAGAAAATAACAAAGTAAAATAGAAAAAGAAACATAAAAGATATGTACAAAGTCTTACCATGTACCAAATGGGACCAACTAGCAAGTATCCCCATTCAAACAAAAAAAATAATCAAATCGGTCCATTGGTCTCCGAGTAATCGGGGAAAATACATTTAAAAAAAAACGATCCCCTTCTTTTTTACCCGACTGGCGAAGGAGGAGGGTAATGTGTTTCACAGCCTATATATGTATGTTTGTTCCTTTGTGGCACTATAAAAACTAAACCCGCTGTCCGATTTTGATGATTCTTATTTTGAAGTCAAAGTCAAAGTGTTTATTTGTAAACATAGGTAAAACTAAAATAGTGGATTGTCTTTGGGTTTTCGACAAGATGGCGTCGCTTTCTTAGTTGTAATTTATTTTTTGCATATTTCGTTGTTTAATGGATAGTAATGATGTATTAATATGCAGTAAATTAACATTCAAATGTGCAGTATACTGAAGAATTCAAGTTTGAACACGTTTCGCCTTTGGAAGGATTGCTCCAAGGAAATCCCATCTGGTCTTCGTAAAGTTACATCGCTTCACGGAGGCTAGAGGATCACCGTACAACGTCGACTTATGATTTTTTTGATATCATTTACACCGATCACGTGTAACTTCCAACCTTGACACTGGCAGAATTGTCCCACTGGACAGAAGCCATATATCAAAGAATTGAATTGAACTAAAATAGTGGTGGAAAAAAATATTATGGTGGAGCACTATGTTTTGCCATGTGGCGTACAAAAAAATGATGAGAATGTCTCACACATACTATACTATTCTCGTACGCTAAGATACAATATTAAATTATGAACAATGAAAAATAAAATAAAAATTAATATACATTATCACGCATCGAAATTTTCGAGCAGAAAATCTGAGATCGAATAAAAACATTTTTGTACAAGCAAGTTAAATAATTTTTCACAACACTGCTCGGAAATATGGCCATAGATGGTCTTGTTTGGGGTCACAAAACGTCACTTATAAGGACAGACCAAGAATGTTTTTGTCGGCGTGTTTGCTGATTGGTCGAGAACATTGTTGTCCAACTTTAAGAACCAATGACAATCCATCAATCAATTTTTGTGTCATAGCTCCTTAAAATGAAAAATTTAAATCGACCAATCAGAACACACCATTTTGTGTCGTAAAATATTAGGTGTATTTTCGCTAAAAGATACACAGACTAAAAACTATGTCACTGCTTTTTTTTTTTAAATGTAATTCAAACTGGGCCCCTAATCTCGAACAACTAGAGATGAAATTACATGGGAGCTATGGCGAAACAAATACAATTTTATATGCATCTCGCATGTTAGTTTATTAATCTCGAGTGCCACGAGAATAGGGGTCCAGATTTAAAAAAAGTTATCTATGGTAAAATTGGCGGTGATGTCATATTAACACGATTTAAAATTAGAGTTTTGAATATGAATTTTTATTTTATTTCCTCTCAGTAGTTGTGAAAAGCACTATGTCTGCCTCGGTAGAAAGTGCAATTTATGGACTCGTACACTAGAGGGCCTCAACTACGTTTCGGCCCTCTATATGACTCGTCCAAAAATCGCGTACTTTCTATCCTCTGCAACAATGCACTATAGTTTTCATTCCCATTGCTGGTAGGTTTCTTAATGTCAAGGGTAACTTATTATATATCTTACTTGCTAAACAGAATACACTTTAATGCATAAGTGCTGTATTGGAGAATGTTGTACACAGATTCTCATTACAACGGCGGTTTCTACTGGAGACATCACAAACCTTCTTGAATAAATATGGATTCGTTTTTACAAAGATTTCCGTTTCAAATATAAAAAGACAAGGCACTGTGAGAATCTTAAAATTAATAAAGTGCGGCTTACAACTATCAGTCTGTTGTAGACCACACATTGCTCTGACGCATCTCTTTTGGACCTTAAATATCTCTGTTTGCCGAGTAGTCGTATACACATGTCAATAATACGAGTACACGTGATATTCTCATTACAGTATTACACCCTTCTCGTGTGACGTTTCGTTTTTTTTTCCGAACCCACTCCCCCTCCTCCCTTGCGCCCTCACGTGATCAACACATTCACCGCCAGCCACTGCTACGAGTGCTACGCTGTAGCCCGTAGCAGCATATTTCCGCTATGTAGCAAAAATCCACTACAAACAGTGTACCCGACGAGTCGGCGCTGAATGTGTTAATGGGTCGTCCATTACATAGTACACTAGTGACCCGCCTTCGCTTCGCTTCGGTTTATGCCAGTTTTCTGCAATACCCGTACATAATCCAAAACTTATTATACATAAACACCTTCTTCTTGAATCACTCTATCTATTTAAAAAAACCGCTTCAAAATCAGTTGCGTAGTTTTAAAGATCTAAGCATACATAGGGACAGACAGCGGGAAGCGACTTTGTTTTATACTATGTAGTGATAGACACATATGTACTTAGTACATACGACTACATTTGCAAGAAACGCAAAACCTCTCTTTTAGCCTAAGCAAAGAAGACCAAAAACTGCCCTCAGTGGAAAAAACCCATGTAAAACCGAATTTTGGCATAGTTGAAGGGAATGGTGTTTTAAACCACATACTGAAAGTACTGATGGGTGGGGGTGGAGCTAACGGGTGGAGCGTCTTCGTTGCTTAGGCTATTTTACATTAGACAAGAGCAGAGAAAAGCAGTTATTCCTGACAATTGCTAAACATGCACAAACACTTTTTTCTGAGATGCTAGGGTCCTAGTAAAAGAGCGTATGACGGGTCATTATTTGGGCGTTTGTTCCGAATCATTTTCGCGGTCACATTTTTGTAGAAGTGGCTGCAAATTTCGATTTCGTTTCTGGTTAGGTATTTAAGTTTACCGGACATCTAACAAATATCTAAAAACGGCATCAAAATATACGCCCAATTCTTCAAAAATATGTCCACAAAAGTGAGGCGGTTGAAACGCTCGAATAATGACCCATACGTCTTCTAAATATTAAGAAAAACGAGGAGGCTTTTAGTATACTCCTAATATGATTTATACCAGTGATCCCTAAAGTGGTCTATATCGACCTTCAGGGGTCGACGACCACCTGAAAGGGGTCCATGTGAGCAGAAAAAATAAATGGGTCCATGAGATGAAAATGGGGGTCCACGATTGTGGACTCCCATTTAAGCAGGTTGAGACTTTAATTTTGGCTTTCCATAAATGGAATAATCCATATTCATACACAAATAGTAGTTACCTACTTAATCACGCAATACTTTCTTATAAATATACATACATACATAATCTCACGCCTTCGTTCCCAGAGTGGGGTAGGCAGAGCTACAGAATTACAAACATCTCTAAAAACTTGTTGATAATTCTATAACCACCATTTGCACAATTAGGCTAAGATGTTTACCAGCGTATTAGTGACAGGTTGCAAGCCCATCGCCTAACAGTACTACAAGCCTTTATTCCCTTAGTCGTCTCTTACGACATCCACGGGAAGACATGGAGTGGCACTATTCTAACTCGGCAACCACACGAGGCTCAATAAATATATAAGTAAATAAACAAATATTAACTAAATATATAAATTACGTTTCAATTTTCTCTGTGTGTAGTTTTTTACTTAGTTAAAAATATCATTCATTTTAGCAGGCTACTCAATGTCAATTTTTAGCCGGCTAGACCTCCAAAGTTATCCGTGAAAAATATCCCGAAGATTTTTTGCTTAATTTTTACGTAATAACGTAAATACTCGTATTGGGTAAGCTGGGGGTCCACCCAACACCGAAATTAATGCCTTAATGGACCTTTGATTTATATACCCTTTTTATTACGAGTTAAGTCGACTTAGTGGTGGTAGAACCCTGTGCAGGGTCCGTCGGGATCGCTACCACTATCTCATGCTTTAACCGCCAAGTAATAGTGGTCGCATTGTTGTGTTCAGGTGTTGGAATAAGACAACTGGGGAAATTACTAGCATAAAGGCATTCATGCAAGTAGCTGCTAAGTTTGACTTTTTATTGGCTACTAGGAATGCTGTAAGCTAGTGTGAAAAAAAAACTTTGTCATCAGGGTTCACAACGCATTTGCAACTTAGGGCCGTATTAATAAACTCATCTTGGGAGAGATGCCCGTCACAAGATACGTCAAAGTAAACGTCAAACCATAGAACACTGTCATTTTTGACGCATCTCGAGACGAGCATTAGAGTTGAGATTAGTTTACTAATACGGCCCTTAGAATTGCAATCTTAAGGTGTAGTCTTGAAAATGTTAATGTCTATGAGTCACAGATCCCACTTATCATCAGATGGCCTGTGTGCACGCTTGCCTTCCCGTTGTCCATGCCATAAACACTTACACCCTTTTTCACTAGGACCCAGGGCTTCGTAGTCAGAGTTGACATTCTTGTATCACTAGTTCATCTTCAGTTCACCAAGTGCCGCGGCAGTTCGAAGGTGACAGTGTGGACTGACGTCACGGTGATCTTCAGTGTGCCGTTATCGAAACTCACGCGCACGTCCTCCGGATTGGATTGGTTCACGGCCGCTATAGTCTGGATGGCTTGCATTGGCTTCGGAGCTTCAGGTTTTGGAGATGTTGTTGGGGCCTAAAACATAAAAACATCAACGTATGTCTTCAAATTTGTGATACAAAATCAATGTTTTACACATATCTTATCTAAACTAAACCCGTCTCCTAAATTTGGTAATTTAATAAAAAAAAACTGTCCCAATCGTATTTTATTTGCCTTGATGCGGTTATCTATTTTATGGTTCTTACATAGATTTCAAATAGAGATTATTCAAATTAAAAATTGACGAAAAGCTTGGCAAATCAAGACTCAATGTAATAGACATTGAGTCTCAATACACATTTACCAAAAACCCTTCTTTACTCTACTTACAGGCGTTATTACACTGCTGTTTTCGTTCTGTATAGTGCTATCCTCTTTCGCTTCAGCCCCCGGCTCAATTCTACCTTCTTGGTTACCTTCCTCTTCCTCACTCTGCTCTCCACCCAAATACACATCTCTGCACTCCTCCTCCAAGCCTGGTACTTGTTCCTTTAGAAATTCTTCGTGGGACCGTATGAGCGTAAAAGTGGCAGGAGAAAGCTCCGGCACGTTGCATACTTTGTCGAGACCTTGCAGGGTCGATGCTACAGCGAAGAGGTAGGGGGCCAGGGTTGAGTTGTTGATGAAGGAGTAGTGGGTGAGTCCAGTCCCGCTGTCGCCCCGGCAGAGCGCTTTGGCTGAAATAACATTTTTAGATTATCATCTATACTGATGTAGTTAGACCTGCAATGCCTACGTCAATAGATTTGAAGATTTGTTTTAAGGAATACTTTTTTTGCTCTCTACTCAGACCGGACATAATAATAATCATTTATTTGCAAGAATATGGTCATTACAGTTGGTGTTAACATAACAATGAGTACAGCATAATTCTACCGACAATACGGCGCGCAAATGTTAGTGTCATTTTTGCTTAATAATAATATAATGGCTCGAAAGGATCTTAGAGTTGTATAAAGTTGATGCAACTTTGAGGTCCTTTTTAGGTGTGTGTATGAGGCAGTGGGTCACAGTCCTTCGTCAACCAGGTGCTCGAGATGTCCCCTCTGATTCACCTAGCTTGATAAAGATTGAAAGAGGCATCTTTCAGGGTGACAGTCTGAGTCCTTTGTGGTTTTGCCTAGCCTTGAATCCCCTCAGCTCTATGCTGACGGATTCTGGGCTTGGCTATCGACTTCGTAGAGAAGCTGAAGTCATTTCTCACTTATTGTTCATGGATGACCTCAAACTGTTTGCATCGAAGCGCCAAGATCTTATCGCATTATTGAAAATCACACAAGAGTTCAGTAATGCGATCAAGATGGAATTGGGTGTAGATAAGTGTGCGGTCATGCATGTTCAACGAGGGAAAGTTGTAAATTCGTCAAATTTGCAGCTTTCTGAGACAATGACTCTCAGATCTCTCTCCGAAGTTGAAACCTACAAATATCTTGGTATGTCACAGTCTTTGGGTATTGTGGACGGCGATGTCAAGCAGTCAGTGAAGGAGCGCTTCTTCTGCCGCTTGACAAAAGTTCTTAATAGTATTTTGTCGGGTGGCAATAAGGCGCGCCTTCAATGGCTGGGTGATGCCGCTGCTCACATACTCCTTTGGCATACTAAGGTGGACTCAGACTGAGCTGGACGACCTGGATAGGAGGGTCCGTCTACTGCTTAAATCACATCGCATGTTGCACCCACGCTCATCTGTTATGAGATTGTACATCCCGAGGAAATGTGGAGGACGAGGCATGTTAAATGCTAAGAATTTCCACAACCACGAGGTGTGCAATCTCAGGGATTATTTCCTTAGCAATGAGTGTGGGATGCATCGTGATGTGGTTGCAGTAGACAAGAGCCAAGACAGACAAGAGTCACGCCTCTTTCCTTGGCAAACGAGAACTGGCGCAAACCAACGGTGTTGAGCACTGAAGACCGCAAGAACGTATGGAAGAGCAAGGAGCTACACGTACGCTTCTACCGGGCCCTAACAAAGCCCGACGTAGACTTTTTAGCGTCTGTGAACTGGCTACGATTTGGTGACCTCTTTGGGTAAACCGAAGGTTTTGTCTGTGCAATTGCTGACGAGGTCATAATGACGAACAATTACCGGAAATATATTCTGAGGGATGGCACGGTTGACATTTGTCGAGCATGCCGTTGCCCCGGCGAGTCCCTCAGACATATAATTTCCGGTTGTTCGCATTTGGCTAACGGCGAGTACTTGCACAGACATAACCTCGTAGCCAGGATCATCCATCAGCAACTTGCTCTTCAATATGGTCTTGTAGAGTCTGAAGTGCCGTACTATAAGTACGCACCGGCGCCCTTTCTCGAAAATGGTCGTGCTACGCTCTATTCGGATCGTTCTGTCATCACGGACAGGACTATTGTTGCCAATAAGCCTGATATCGTGTTGACAGATCGATCTCAACGCCGGGCAGTGCTCGTCGACATCACCATCCCGCATGACGAGAATCTTGTGAAGGCCGAGAAGGACAAATTCAGCAAGTACCTTGACTTGGCTCACGAGGTGACCGCCATGTGGGATGTTGACTCAACGATCATTGTCCCTATAGTTGTTTCGGCAAACGGTCTTATAGCGAAGAGTCTCGACCAACACCTCAAGAGACTCTCGCTAGATGGCTGGATCAAGGGCCACATACAGAATACTGCCTTCTGACACGGCACGTATTGTGAGGAGGTTCCTCTCTCTGCAGCCCTAACCACCGGTAGCTTGAGCCTTGCCCCGCTGCCGGCGGCACTCGTAGGTTAGGTTTTTTATAATGTCTATTTTTTTTGTATTAGTATTGTTATTTTACTTTTATATTTGAATATTTGTTATAAAAAACCTAATGTACAGAAAATTAAATAAATATCTAGAATATAAACTATATTAGTTAGGTTTTTTTCTATAAATCATGTTCGAAATTATAGGGACTAACATAAAATTGCAGTTTAATATTTTAATATCTTACGAATCTACCGGTGCTGGTTTCAAGGAAATCTTTTATAGTATAGAAACATTTTTCTGCCAGCCAAGAGCGCAACCTATTACAAAAATGATGCAACTGTAAGTCGCTTATTTCTTTTGGTATCGCATTAAATATCAACGATGCCATGTAGTAAGAATTATTTCGGTACAATTTTAGTTTTGGTCCTGGCATTGACAAGGGCATATGTGTTGCTGATCTTTTATTAGTATTGTCTCTCAGCTTAAACAATGACATATTCTCTCTCAATATAAATGCTTGGTTGTGTTAGAAGCTTCTTGTCTATGAAAATTGACCGACAAGAATCTGTTTGTCTAAGGACATGATGATGATGATGATGATACTTGTTTGTGTCTTCAACTGCTCTTCAATCGAGTTCAAGTAGTGTTAGGTGGGTCTATGTTAAGTATGATGAATTATCCTATGATCACCTTTCGACAGCATCGTCAGAACAGTTATAAGATCACGCCTCGGCCTTGTCAACCGAGTATGAATATGGGATCATTAACAAACACACCGTTAGAAAGGAGACCCGCGATGCAGCACTAGCTAGTATAGCCCTTAAAATAATAATCTTGAAGAAGAAGAAGAAATATATTTATTCACCAACCATAAGACACATATACAAATGATTAAAAAACAGTGAATGTAACAGGGAGCACGCATTGTGTGCACGCAGCGGTGAAACGGACACTGGCTCAGCAAAATGCTGGGGTTTCAGACACTTACAGCGCTGATTTTCAGCCAGTACAGGCAGTTCGAGTAATATGTACAAAAAAATACTGAAAACATTAGAGCCGTGATTCAATGAGCAATGGAGCGAATAATGCTCGGCATCACAGCGTAACAGAAAGCGCTATACTGCCCTGCAAAACCAAAGAGTAGCATCTCAAATAAAACTCCAGTAGCAATCACGACCTCATTAGTAACAGGAGAGGATTGAATCTACCTTCGCAGTCGAATGTGAGATGGTTTTTATTGGCTTAGGAGGGAGTGATGTTGTAATGTAACCACCATTATGAAGACAAAGTGCACATATGCTTAAACATGCGGATGGACATGTGTCCATGGATTCGTCTTTTATAGTAGAGACCGTTTGGGAACCCTAAAACACCAAGGAGACGACGGGTTGACATCTAATGAAAAGTAAAAAAAATGTTTCATACACAGGACCGCCTGGAAGAAAATGGAGTAGACCACACACCAGGAATCCAGGAATGGACTGGAATCGACTTATGTGGACAGAAATTCTGTGCGGAGGAATTGTATAACCTAATTCCAGCATCACCTTTCCATCTTCGGACGTCCAGGCAGAGGGAGCGCCTTCACCCTTATGCTGTCGAAATACCATTTGTTAGCACAAAGCATTTCGCTGTTACTTTTTTATTGCGAACTGCTAAAGAGTAGACTTCGCTTCCTTCGCCTGTATTTCCTGAGAGATATAATTTGGATGTCTTCAAAAGCAGCGAGCTTCATTCTAGAACCCATCATCATTTACTATCAGATGAGATAGATTTCAATCGTTGGTCAGTGCAGCAGTGTAAAAAAGCGGCGAGTCGGAGTCGCCCATGAAGTGTTCCGTGAAAGGTAAATTGCGGTTTACGATTTCTCACGTATTAAGAAAAACTACTTACTAGATCTCGTTCAAACCAATTCTCGGTGGAAGTTTGCATGTAATGTATATCGTATATTTTTTTTAGTTTTATCATTCTCTTATTTTAGAAGTTACAGGGGGAGGACGCACATTTTACCACTTTGGAAGTGTCTCTCGCGCAAACTATTCAGTTTATAAAAAAAAAAATGTAGACCTATCCATATTTGATGATTATTTTTTTTGAGTTTCAGTTCTAAGTATGGGGAACCCCCAAAATTTATTGTGTTTTTCTATCTCTGTGTAAAAATTTTAATGCGGTTCACAGAATACTTCTACTTACCAAGTTTCAACAATATAGTTCTTCTAGTTTCGGAAAAAAGTGGCTGTAACATACGGATGGACAGCAAACAGACATGACGAATCCATAAGGGTTCCGTTTTTCGCCATTTGGCTACGGAACCCTAAAAAAGATGGTCGTTAAAGTTTGTAATACCTGTCGTCCAGAATCCTGCACAGATTTTGTCACTGGTGAGAAACTTGCTGAAGTTAGGTCCGTAAGACAATTGACAGTAGCTGTCTTCCGACATAGGAACGACCCGGGACTCCAGGGGGGGCAGCGATCCGCCGTACGTGAAGTCGCTGAGCGACCACCCCGTTAGCCGCTGGTACTGGGAACATTCAATATTTCGCTCATCCAACAGAATAATGACGCAATTGACAACAATTCATATGTGCTAAGGTAGTAAATTAAAATACCGTTTGTAGATTTTACAATGCTGATTACAGTAAAAAATATTTCTGGATTTTTTTATGCATTAGTTTTTTTTATATTTAGGAAAAACAGTAAAAGAAGTTGGATTGTGAATGTAAGGAATACACTTATAGTGCCCTTAGTCCATTTATTAGCATAGGAATTGAAAAAAATATACAATTGTCATATCAATTTTTTATCTGTCTGACGGGTTACTTGATTCTAACGACTCGCTTTCGATTCTCGTAATACTATTGTTTTTATATACGCTATTTAAAATGAAAGTGACTAACGGATTTGTAAAAGTGGATAGCCACAATCTGCCCAAAGTCGACGAATTTATGTTGTTACAGTTGTTATTGTTGACAAGTGACATGACATGACAGTCAGTTCTGTTTCTGTTTAAAGTTACTTTATTTTATTTTATATCGGGGTTCTTGTCTAGCTGTCATTTTGAAAACATCTGTCTTTTTATTTCATTTTTTGTAAATTACTTTATCGTTGATTTTGGTTCGCAAATCCAGGGCAACTTTGTGAAGTAACCTCCAACACTGACGAAGAATATGCATCAAATATAATAATAGTGAAAAGCTGATTCTGAATGAGCAAGCGGTCAAGAACACTCCAAGCCAATCAAGCCATTGAAGTGGGTGCCCGCCATCTTCAACGGTGTGCCGACTGGGACTGGAAGACGCCGACGACAGCGACGATTCACCGTACAATTGCTTATATTATACTTGACATTGGCAAAATTACATAACTTGTAGACGCCATTAAAATAAATAAATAATAATAATAATATTTTATATTATGCTAAGATCACGACATCAATGTTCCTAACTTCGTATATACGGTCTTTTTAATGACTATTTCTTTAATAAATTATTAACGACGAATTTAAGTTAAATAAAGAAAAACCGAGAAACACGGGTAGTCTAATTTTTAACCAGCTATTATAAACGCGAAAAAACAAAAATGCTTTTTATTTCGAAATGTTGTCAATGAGCTTATAATGACATATGTTTACGCAACTATGTTATCCTAGTAACTTCTAACTGTCTTCTCTCTGACTTACGCGTGAAAAAGCGTGCTTGTCCACTTTAATTGATTGTTTCCAAATGCAACATGTATTGACCTATGGGCTTATTGAGGTATCGTTTATCGTTCAATTGTTTTGTAACACAATGGGAATGATACCCGCATGATTCGCGGGAGCTCATAATAGATGCACGAAGGCATCGAAAAGTACCCAAGTTACACAACATTGGTTTTGATATCGTCGGTAATACTGCAATACCACATAACTAAAAAATAACGGCGGATAGGCCGTTGCCCCGTCCTTCGGTTCTGACTACGGATCCAACTGTCTTCCGGCCTACTTCATCATTTAACTTATGAGCTAGCCTCTTGTCGAAGAAGTAATTGCCACTTTTCTCTTTTCTCTGTTAGATTTTTCGTCTACTGATACGACGAGACATTGACTTTCAGTCTTATTTGGCTGAAGTAAGTGTTTATCAGGTGTCCCATCATCATTCCTCTTTTATATGATATAGTTCCTTACTAAAATATGCCTTCTCTCGTTTACAATCTTCAAAACCTCCTCGTTGGTTTTCTTTCGGCTATTTACAAACCGAAAATGTGACTAGTTTGACTGTATTTGAATGCTAAACAATTAATTAAAGTTATAGCTTGTGACGTAGACCCCTTGTCGTGTTGTTCTCCTAGTATTTATTTTTATTTAATGTGTTTAATATTACATTTGTAATAATTTAATTGTGTGCAATGATGTTCTTGTCTTAAGCGCTGGTAGATTCCCTCCGACACTTATGTGAAAAAGAGCCCTCATGTGACCAATTTTCCAAAAAAAAAGCATTTTTGTTTTTTCCCTTTTATAATAAGCTGGTTAAAAATTAGACTACCCGTGTTTCTTGGTTTTTCTTTATTTAACTTAAAATCGTCGTTAATAATTTATTAAATAAATAGTCATTAAAAATACCGTATATACAAAGTTAGGAATACTGATGTCGTGATCTTAGCATGATATAAAATAAAAAAAGTAACTTTAAAGAGAAACAGAACTGACTGTCATGTCATGTCACTTGTCAACCATAACAACTGTAACAACATAAATTCGTCGACTTCGGGCAGATTGCGGCTATCCGCTTTTACAAATCCGTTAGTCACTTTCATTTTAAATAGCGTAGGTATATAAAAACAATAGTATTATGAGAATCGAAAGCGTGTCGTTAGAATCAAGTAATCCGTCAGACAGATGAAAAATGGACATGACAGTTGTATATTTTTTGCAATTCCTATGGTAATAAAATGGACTAAGGGCACTATAAGTGTATTCCTAACATTCACAATCCAACAATTTTAGTGTTTTTTTTAAATATAAAAAAAAACTACTGCATAAAAAAATCCGAAAATATTATTACTGTAATCAGCAGTGTAAAATCTACAAACGGTATTTTATTTTACTAACTTAGCACATTTGAATTGTTGTCAATTCTGGGGGTGCCTGAACTCCTAATAAACAAGGGTGTACACATAAACAGAGTAGGTATACTAGACTTTAACCCTTTTCCACTAATGATTTTAATGATTTCTTTAAAAAAATGTATGAATATAATAATTAAAAAAATAATAAACGTAATAATAATTTAATTAATGCAACTTAGCTCATGTAATTTTAATACAATGGAACAAAAATATTTACGACTAGATTAAAATGAAAAAAATATAAATAAATATTAATGTGTTACGATACTTGTAAATAGTTTGTTATAGCATGACATCGTAAATCTAATCATAAATACCTATACATATAAGTCCTCCTCTCTCGTTGCTGTGCCCGACAGGGTTCATAATGCACATAAAATAACTGTATTCCAACCTGGACACATTATGAATTGCAATAAAGTATTGAGTATTGAGTATCTTCAAAGGTTTATACCCTTTTTCACTAGGACGCCAGAATTTACTAAGTAAATATTTTGAATTTAGAATGAGTTTGTAAAAAAATTACCGTTGGAGCTGGCTGTCCGGCGCTGTCTGTCCACTGATCCGGCTGTGCAAGCGCCGGATTGAAGCTTACGCACACAGGCTGCAAGCCTGCCGTGTACCGAAACGGGGTCGAGAGCTGCACTACAGCTATGTCATCCTGGTAGTATGTCTTTGCTCCTTTGTAGGTTTTCGGGAACAAGACAGCGTTAACCTGGGAAAGTACATTGATTCATCATCATCATCATGTCAGCCGAAAGACGTCCACTGCTGGACATAGGCCTCCCCCAAGGCTCTCCACTCAGACCGGTCTTGTGCTTTTCGCATCCACCGCGTTCCCGCGATCTTTACAAGGTCGTCACTCCATCTTGTTGGAGGCCTACCTACAGCTCGTCTCCCGGTCCGCGGACGCCACTCAAGAACCTTCTGACCCCATCGGCCAACAGTCCTGCGAGCAATGTGCCCCGCCCACTGCCACTTAAGTTTGGCTATTCTTCGGGCTATGTCGGTAACCTTAGTTCTACTGCGGATATCATCATTTCTGATTCTATCACGCAGAGAAACCCCGAGCATAGCCCTCTCCATAGCCCTCTGAGTGACTTTGAGCTTCCTTATAAGGCCCATTGTTAGCGCCCGCGTCTCAGATCCGTAAGTCATCACTGGCAACGCACACTGGTCAAAGACTTTTGACTTCAGACATTGATTGTTGAGAGCCTATTCAACCCGACTTTAGAATAATCGTCACGTCACACCATTCAACGGAACATTATCAGAAATTACGGAACTCGACTATTGTAAAAGGTAGAACATGATATATTTGATGGCGACGGATCCCCTAGAAATCGATGCTTACATATATATTATCATACATTATTCTTTGTATTTTGTTTAACAATTCAGGTTACGCTGGCGTTCAAATTAGAGATTAAAGATGTATACATATATATATACCTAAATTAAACTTTTATAATAAATAATATGAATAAGATAACCCATCCTTTTATTGATTTTCACTTCATCGATTGTATCATTTCATTGAAATTCCTTTCATTTAGACTCATCACCATCATCATCAGCCGCAAAACGTCCACTGCTGGACAAAGGCCTTCTCCAAGGTTTTCCACAACGATCGGTCCTCTGCTGCTGTCATCCAGCGGTTTCCCGTCACCTTTATCAGTAGGTCCACCTTGTGGAAGGCCTGCCGACACTTCGTCTCCCCATTCGCGGTCGCCACTCTAGAACCTTCCCGCTCCAACGGCCATCGGTTCTACGAGCAATGTGCCCCGCCCACTGCCACTTAAGGTTGGCAATTCGGTGAGCTATATCAGTTACTTTAGTTCTCCTTCGGATCTCCTCATTCCTGATTCGAACTTGCAAGGAGACACCTAGCATATAGCTCTTTCCATCGCCCTTTGAGTGACATTGAGCCTTCTTATGAAGCCCATTGTGAGCGACCATGTGTCACATCCATACGTCAGCACTGGCAACACACACTGATCGAAGACTCTTGTCTTGAGGCACTGCGGTATTTGGGACGAGAAGATAGTGCGTAGCTTACCGAACGCTGCCCAACCGAGTTGACCTCTTTCTCGAAGTTGGACTTACCTAACTGGATGCTTTGTCCAAGGTATGCATAGTCGTCAATGACTTCGAGAGTAGTGTCTCCAACTTTGACAGGAGTGGGTACGACATGGACATTTGACATGATGTTCGTCTTGTTAGACATGACCAAAACTCATGCGGCAAAAAATTTCCATTCGATGAAATGAAAATTCTGCGTAATGATGCGATCCTTGATAGGTGTTTCGATATCATAATAGATACCTATAATTAAAATGTACTGTTCCGTATTTTGTTTTCTGGTGTTCAATAATAGTACATTGTGCATCAAGGGTGGTAAGAAGGGGATTGCTAACGAGAGGCTTTTAATGACTCGAGATTTTAATCCCTTACTGCCCGTGATACACACAATGTTTATCATCACATTTGCGAGGAAATAAAAAGAAAATTAGAGAAAAAAAGCAACAATCAAACAAATGAACTCGACTCTCTAAAAGAGTTTCTCAACTTTTTTCAATATAGTCTTCTACAAATAATACTTAGAACTGCTTTAGTTTTTAAACTTGACAGGCCATACTGTCAGATTGTACCGACGCATAATACCTAGGTGTAACTCTAGTTAATTAATATTTAAGACAGAAAAGTTTGCACGTCGGAATTCCGGCAGAATATGTTCCTAAATTATTACTGTGTTCACCTGTTATACCATATTTAGCCAAATAAATAATATTCATTTCATTTCATTTCATTTACAAATCACGGTACAAGGGAATTATGAAGTCAACCCTGACACATTGCACAACGATGAAGTTTATTAACATTGATAATGTTGAGTATAACAGAAAATAAAATTCTGTTATTACATCCTTTATACGAAACAATGAGTTTAGCATTGTTATACTCATGTGAACAATATCAACATTCAGAAACTTCATGACTGTGCCAATGATATTTTATATTTAGATGTTATGCTCATACTAAACGCATTCGAAAACCGTCGCTAATTACTGACAGTTGCTACGTTGCCATATTTCTACAGACAAAGACGGCAATTCGTAGCGAACGCTATTGTTAGAAAGAGATCAATAGTTGTTTCAAATAGGGTATTTGCCTGATATCAAATTTCATATATTAATTAGGATAATATATCAATATACGTAGCATGCTAAAATATTTCAAAATCAAATTTGAAATTGGTAATAAAATAAAAAAGTTATAGCCTTTTAAAGTTTTTTGTCTATCTCTTTTTCACGAAACGATGTTTTGCGTGTAATTCATATGGCGGTTGAGTAATATGACGTCATATTACTGTATTTTCCTCTCTGTCTAAAAGCAAGTTTTAAACATTTATATTTTTCTTATTTTTAAAGATATTAAAAAAATATTTATACCAGGCTATTCGGAAGGTAAAAAAGCTTAAATTTAAATGCTAATAAAAAAATAGGCAAATACCCTATTGCGTACCCGAATGACGCGGCGTGCCCGCTCATGGCTGCCATATAGCTACCCGTCTTTAACGCACTTATGCGATATCTAATTGTGTATCTCATGTTTCACAGGTGACAGTGACGCCACCGGTGCAAATTAAACAAAGTATGGCGATGTAAAACAAAATGTAAAAAATATTTACGGTACTTACGAATGAAATGAGACATCCTTTCTTCCTTTTATAGTTATAGTATAATTTCGGCAGCCTCGAAATCATAAGACGCCATTTTTTATGACTTATATTTGTTGCATTTTGGTAATAAAACTTTACTGTTTTTGACGCGTGCGTGTCAGCGGCCACGGCGCGACTGAACGATAGTAAGGCAATTACCTTCCTTTTCGAGGAACGCTTTTGCGCGCAGAAGACGTATCTTAATATAAAATATCATTGGACTGTGCAATGTTTGACTTTTCGTCTGCCTCCTTTTATAGTTCACTTCACGATTGAATCATTTCATCTAATCTCCTTCATCTTGTATTTCAGGATGTCTTAATCTTAATAGGTTTGATTTGTGACTATAGTAAAAACCTCATTCGGCCTGAAATGTCTTTCTACGAATTGAGTAATGACGTTCGTTAAAGGGGTTTCGATAAAATATGTGTACACTTTAGTACATTGTCACATTAAGAGGATTGTGAAACGCCGCTAAAATCGCGTAGCTGTCAAAAAAATCCATACAAAACTAGCTCCGGGTGAAAACGTTTCTCACTCCCTAAATCAAGTCCGATTTTCACGATTTTTGAATATGTTGTAGTTATTATAAAGACCTAGGTCTGTACGTTCCTGTTTTTTATTTTTTAAATTTGTTTCGTTCTAAGAAATAATTTACTGGAAAGGAAAACGTACAGACATAGTTTTTCATGATATCTACAACATAATATCCAAGAATCGTAAAAATCGGACGAGGTTTAAGGGGAGAGAAACGTTTTCGCATTTTGTATGGAGATTGTTAGCTTCACAATCCTCTTGATCGCTGTGATAATTCATATATGGCAGTTTAAACTTGACATTAAATAGACAAGGTACTAAAGTGTACACATATTTATGGACTCGACTGTACCCCTGCCTCGTACGAATGATATTAAGCTGATACTCACTTGGGAATACTGCGCGTATGTGTCTTCAGGGGCAGTGTAAGGCTTTAGCAACTTCCCGGCCGCTGCCACGAAAGGGACGTTTATGGCGTTGAACTGCTCGTTGTAGAAGCAATGAGCCGCTAAAATAATTAGATATTATTTGACATAAACACTAGGTGATGGAACCAGTGATGAACGAGGACCAATAATGGACGCCTGTTTTTTTAAAATCAATAATGGGTTTGCGTTTGAACTCAGTCTTATAGTTTAAACTTTTTCAACTGAGCTCTTCCACTTACTTTTAAAAACAATGGTCATCTAGACGATCCTATTATCTGCTTTTGTTCTCGAAAAAGCTTGCAAGTTACTTTACCAAAAAGTTTAGAAGTACATTGCATGAATGTTGAATTTTCAAACTTATTCCTTGTTGAGTAGGATTAAAATGGCCTAAAAGGAAAATAGCGAATATATCCTGTAGTCTTTATCTACAGAGTAAGTTCTTGTCGAGTGTCCGGCGAATGTAAAATGCAAAAACAATGTTTGCCATTATTCTGTTACTGTATTTCGAAGTCTATTGATTACAGAAATAGAGTCGATAATCCATGTTAAGCTTCGAAGGCGTTTATAATCTGCTTTTACTGCGAGCTCGTTATCCTTAAGTTATGTTAAGTGACGACGAGGTCGAAGGTGGTACACGCTTACCCAGAAAATGACTATTCACCCTTGCCTTGAAAACACCAAGGTTATATTATTCCGGGAATACAGACGCAGGGAGAGCGGTATATATATGGTACAGAAAGAAAGAGGTTATTTATTTATTTTGAGACAATCAATTTATACCCTTATGATCTTTTAATTAAGAGTTAAGTGTCCATTATTGGTGCCATCACCCTATAAATAGTAGGGGATCCGAATAGGAGACGACCTTCACCGGGCTGTTTATTCGATAAAAAAATTTAACTATATATCAAAGGGGTTTGGGTAAAAGTGTTGTCATTTGTAAAATTCATACATTTTCAAGGTGAGCGGCCATTTATATTAAAAGTGGTAAATTATGATAGAATTATTAAAAATAAACATATTTTGTTATGTAATGTAATACTCTAAAGTGCATCGGAGCCGAGATATTTAAATATAAATACTTGGGCGTACTTTTGTACTACAAACTGAATACTTAAACCTTTAAAATCTCCGCTCCGATATTATTTAACGCCATAAGTTATATATATCTATGTGTATTTTGAGGTCCTCTAAATAACCATGTAAATATCAAATGTGGCCGCTGAAAAAAAATATCACAATATTCTTCAAACAAATTTACCCAATGCCCTTTAATAAGCTAGTAATGTATGGCGAATAGTTGACTGAAATTTTTCAATCCAGTCATTATATGACAAAAAAAAAACTGAAAATGTTATTTTTAAATTGCTTTTGCTTGTTAAATATACCATCATCATCATCATCATCATGTCAGCCGAAAGACGTCCACTGCTGGACATAGGCCTCCCCCAAGGCTCTCCACTCAGACCGGTCTTGTGCTTTTCGCATCCACCGCGTTCCCGCGATCTTTACAAGGTCGTCACTCCATCTTGTTGGAGGCCTACCTACAGCTCGTCCAAAATAGACCAATTACATACTATTCGAAAGCGTGAAGCTTATAGAATATGCAAACGTTAGCTCGAGTATTCTTTCCCGTCATAAATATTGGGTAGGTAGGTAAGTCGGTACTAATTATTTGCACTAAACCTAACGTTTGCATATTCTATAGGCTTCATGCTTTCGATTAGTATGTAATTGGTCTATTTAACAAGCAACAGCAATTTAAAAAAAAAGTTCATTTTCTGATATTTTTTTTAAATCATATAACGACTGGACTGAATTTTTTTAGTCAACCTATTCGGCATATATTACTTAGCATATTAAATTTGATATACAGGGTGTATTGCAAGTCGTGTGCCAAATGAATAGGGTGGGTAGCTAGGGTCACTTGTAATACGTTTTGGGCCAATTAACACTCATCCTACCCACGGAGTTTTTTTAATTATTTTTTTTGAAAAAAAACTCGTTTTCTTCCAAAAGTTAACCATTTTGTTTACATATCTTTTTTTTTAAATGTGATAGCACAAAAGTATTTATATTTTTTTTATCTCTAATGTATGCGTATTCTAATGAAATGTTACATTTATTCAAGTAGTTACAAATAAAAAAAATATTAGCCGACAAAGTGTGAAGGACAGAAAATAAAAATCATCACGGTCAACTTTATGGCACAATTAAAAAAAAATAGAAGCTCCTCATATCTTTCAACATCATAAAAACTTGTTCAGCTCCTGACTATTCTTACGGTATACCACATGTCTAGAATCACGTTCAGTTTTTCGGCAAAATATGGTTTCAATCTAAAATGGTGGTTTACATTACCCAGTACTTCTTTGAAACTACCTACTTAATTGAAAGTAAGATTCGATCACATAAATGACTTGAGACTATTTTTTTTTACTAATGATAAAAAAGCATAAAATGTGACGTTCCGCGGGTAAAGGTACCTTATGGCGGGTTTTAGTTTCGGAGATACGAAGTGTTTTATAAAATGGTACGAAAATAACTTGGTATTTTTTGCTTATTCTCGAAGTATAGAAGAAGGCTTAAATGATTATAAATATTTTTCAATGTTTGATTTATGTTATTCAGCTAAAAATATAGCCAAAAAGTTATTTTAAAATGTCCTTTTTTTCCAGAATGTATTTTGAAGAATATTTTCAAAAAAACATATCTCCGTAACTGCATAACTTAGGGAGTTGGTTGTTTTTGTTATTGATTGCTTATGAATTGTAGATTACAGGGATATTCATAACTCCATACCGACCATAAGGTACCTTTACCCGCGGAACGTCACAAATAGTCATCTAAATTGATTAAAAACCTAATAATAGTATTAATTTATTTTAATAACTAAGTACCCGATAGTTACGCAAGTTACGATCAAAAATAACGCAACTTTTTTTTTCTTTAGTTTATTGCATGGGTAGTTAGTTTAGTTTAGTTCTTTAGTTTACTACCTAATTAAAAATACAAATAATAAAAAAGAAAATCAAAATGTTAATTGCGCGGGAAAACATTTAAATAAACAGAGATAGGCATTATTTTAATTTTATTGTTGTTATCGACATTCATTGACATAGCTACATACAGCAACGAAGAACACGTTGCTGTAGACGTTGCTGTTGAGGAACGTATTGAAGTAAAAAACGACAAAACTGCACACGTCTGGCATAATCATCATCTTCAAGACCACAGTGCCTAAAAATTTATAGTGAAAATTTAATGCACTTGTAATTTTTTTTGGTTGATATTTGTTGTATTTATTGCTAAATCGAAAAGCTAATTAAAACCTAAGCCTACCTAAAGTACATTGTTTAAACTTAGCATAAATGCATAATAAAAAGAAAAACCAAAAAGAACAATACCTTGCATTGGAATGTAGTGGAAAGCATGTTTTTCTTCCCTTCTTAAAACCGACCACACTTTCAAATGCTGATTCTCAGCGTCTCAGCTACATTTCGTATGTTGGTAGTGGGATCATCATGAAATGCAGCAAGAATACGTTCTTCAACAGCAACGTCTACAGCAACGTATTCTTCGTTGCTGTATGTAGCCATGTCAATAAATGTCGATATCAACAATAAAATTAAAATAATCCCTATCTCTGTTTATTTAAATGTTTTCCCGCGCAATTAACTTTTTGATTTTCTTTTTTATTAAGTGTATTTTTAATTAGGTAATAAACTGTAATAAACTCCATGTAATAAACTAAAGAAAAAAAAATGCGTTATTTTTTAGTTACTTGCGTGTACTATCGGATACTTAGTTATTGAAATAAATTAATACTATTATTAGGTTTTTAATCATTTTAGATGACTATTTTATGCCTTTTTATCATTAGTAAAAAAAAATAGTCTCAAGTCATTTATGTGATCGAATCTTACTTTCAATTAAGTAGGTAGTTTCAAAGAAGTACTGGGTAATGTAAACCACCATTTTAGATTGAAACCATATTTTGCCGAAAAACTGAACGTGATTCTAGACATGTGGTATACCGTAAGAATAGTCAGGAGCTGAACAAGTTTTTATGATGTTGAAAGATATGAGGAGCTTCTATTTTTTTTTAATTGTGCCATAAAGTTGACCGTGATGATTTTTATTTTCTGTCCTTCACACTTCGTCGGCTATTTTTTTTTTTATTTGTAACTATTTGAATAAATGTAACATTTCATTAGAATACGCATACATTAGAGATAAAAAAAATATAACTACTTTTGTGCTATCACATTAAAAAAATAAGATATGTAAACAAAATGGTTAACTTTTGGAAGACACCGAGATTTTTTTCAAAAAATATATTATTAAAACTCCGTGGGTAGGATGAGTGTTAATTGGCCCAAAACGTGTTGCAAGTGACCCTAGCTACACACCCTATTCATTTGGCACACGACTTGCAATACACCCTGTATAATACTTTTTATTGAATAAACAGCCCGGTGAAGGTCGTCTCCTATTCGGATCTTAGACCAAAATGAATGAGTTCAATCCATGGTTGACTGACTGATCGATCAACTCACAGCCATAACCGCTGGACAAGACATTTGAAATTTGAAGGAAATATTATTGCTTGGATACCCTAGGGGTTCACTAAGAAGGATGGAAGGAAGAATTTTTGGAAATGTGTCCTGTCAGTCCAGGGGTTGAAATAGGGGAGTAGCGGAAAACAAATTCTGCGAGTATGAAGTCGATGACGGCTTCAAGTCTTATTTAAATTGGCCGAGTAACTACTAAATGGAGTACCTGATATGATGACATCACGTTTGACGACGCTCCCGGCGCACACGTGTCTGTACTCTGTGGGCGTCTTGAAGTAGATCGCGGCGTGCCACTGCAGCTTTGGGGCCGCGGGCTTTGGCAGGCCTCCAGGCCCGCTCTGTCGCGTCGTTGGAGTTGGAGTCGTCGTAGTTGGAGTTGACGTCGTCGAAGGGGTTTTCTTGCAGAAAATTTCATATTTAATGCTTAGATTAGATAACTGAGCGGCTTAAGATTGTGAACCGACGGTTAAATCGCGTAGCTGTGTTTTTTTTCATACGTTTTTCACCCCCTAAATAAAGTCGATTTCCACGATTTTTAAATATGTCTTACTTAACCCAGTTAAACACCTACAATATTTTTAAAAACCGGGCAAGAGGCATGTCTGACCATGCTCAATGTAGGGTTCCGAAGCCGAAGCCGAAGCCGAAGTTACTACACAAACACCATCAAACCACCATTTGGTGTACCACCAGGGGAGGAACTTTTAATTTTTCCAGGATGAAATCCAGCTTATGTGTTAATCCAGGGTATAAACTACAGCCATGGCCAAAGGTGGTGAGCTCCCATGCGTTTTTCATATAAAAGTCATACTTTAAAAGGTGAATTTATATCTTTTACTAGCTTCTGCACGCGACTTCGTCCCCGTGGAATAGCTACTTTGGGCTAACGCTAACTTTAACCCGCGACTTTGTTAACGTAGAGGGTTGAAACATTCTTCATTGGTGCTCCGCTCCTATTGGTCTTAGCGTGATGATACATAGCCTATAGCCTTCCTCGATAAATGGGCTATCTAACACTGAAAGAATTTTTCAAATCGGGCCAGAAGTTCCTGAGATTAGCGCGTTCAAGCAAACAAGTTTCAGCTTTATAATATCAGTATAGATTATAGAAAGTTGTATATTTATCGGAAAGATTAGTCATATTTATTGACGTTAAGGGAAATTCCGTGAAAAAAAATACAATTTAATCATTTTATTGTAAAACCCGACTTTTTCGAGCTTCAGTTTTCTCACGCAAATAGCTTCTTCGAAACGATTCGTACGTTCAAACGCTTTATTATATTTAACGCCTACGTGTATTTTAAATTGAAAAATAATACTTTATTTGTAAGTTACAAAGTGTTCTAAGTCACAGGTATTAATTGGGCCATTGTACTTTTCGTTGTACAGTCAGGGACATTCGCGGTCGTCCACTTAAGAAAATTTTGGCTTCTTCGTTGCAGCTAGCTAATCCTACAGCGCTCAGGTCGTTACGCGTCGAACGCACAAACGAATATCACCCTAGATGTGGTCGACCGGGAATGCCCCTGACTGTACATAAGTTTTAGCCACGTTCTCACTAAACTATTTTTATTTCAACAAACGGTAAAGTGCTGCGTTTTCTAACTTGAAACTCGGAAAGGGACGTAAATAAGCTTATATTTAGAATTATCCTAATTCATAAAAAGTTATTTGTAATAACTATAAAGTGAGTAACGCAGTGGACATTGATGTCCCCGCCTTTTCAATGGAAAAAGTGCAATTTACCACTGAGGTACCAAGATTCTTCAACGATAATTGATTAATGTAAGAGTTGTTTTTTTGAAAACAGTTAAACTTAAACATTCTAAGTTCATGTTATTTATTTATTCGCGGATTCATAATTTAGTATACTTTTTATCGGACGATAGCAAAAATGTACACTGAAAAGTAGAATGGCCCAATTTACTTAAAAAGAGGCACTCAACCTGTACAACTATGTAATTTTTGGTTACTGAATAAACAATTTTTAATTTTAATACATACATACGAGGGGCGGCTGATAAGTAATCTCCTTGGTCAGAAATATATACAAAAATAATGCTGGCTGGTATGGATTTATATTCGTTTGTTATTCTATTTTCAAAATGTATTACATTCATTTGTTTATTGCATCACGTTTATTTGTCTCCTACAATTGTTTCAAACATGTCGGTAGAAAAAGTGAAAATGGATAAAATCGAGCAGCGTGCGGTGATTAAGTTTTTGACTAAAGAAGGGAATACGCCTTCGGAGATCAGACAGCGTATGTTACGTGTGTTTGGCAGTTTGTGTTCTTCCGAATTTGTTATAAAGTTTTGGTCAAAGCAGTTTAAGTTAGGTCGTGAGAGTCTGGAAGATGATCCTCGTAGCGGAAGACCAGTTTCGGCCGTCACCGATGAAAATGTAGCCAGGGTGAAAAAAATTATATTAGAGGACCGACGAGTGAAGCAGTGGGAGATAGCTAGAGATGTGGGCGTCAGTAAAGAGCGAGTCAATGAAATAATTCATGAGCATTTGAACATGTCCAAGGTTAGTGCACGTTGGGTCCCCAGAATGTTGACTGCATTTGACATGGAGAGGCGTGTCAAATGTTGCGAAGAGTTTTTGGAGATGAGTCGAGGGAAAGAGGAAGAAATAATTTCTAGAATTGTAACATGTGATGAGACTTGGATTCGACAATGGGACCCGGAAAGTAAGCAAGAGTCGTTACAGTGGAAATTTAAGGATGAGAAGCCGCCTCGGAAATTCAAGGTCTGTCCATCGGCAGGTAAACTTATGGCTACAATCTTTTGGGACACAGAAGGGATTTTGCTCATAGATTATTTACCGAAGAAAACTACAATGAATGCTGATTATTACTCAAACTTACTATACCAACTAAGAGAGACAATAAAAGAAAAACGGCGAGGTAAACTAAACAAAGGTATTCTGATTTTGCACGATAACGCACCAGTGCATACCGCCCGCACAACGAAGCTAGCAATTAAAGACAATGGCTTCGAAACCATTGACCACCCCCCTTATAGTCCAGATTTAGCCCCCTGTGACTATTTTCTGTTTAGACTTCTCAAGAAAGACCTCAGGGGACGAAGGTTTATGACCGATGACGAAATGAAGGCTGCGGTTACTGACTTTTTTGACGACAAACCGAAAGATTTTTTTTTTAATGGTTTAAATTCAATATTTGAAAAATTTAATAAGTGCATTTTACTAGCAGGGGACTATATAGAAAAATAAAAAAAAATTAGCCACGACAGTCTTTTGTTTCATTGTTAGGTAGATTACTTTTCAGCCGCCCCTCGTACATACATAATCTAACGCCTTCGTTCCCAGAGTGGGGTAGGCAGAGCTACAGAATTACAAACATCTCTAAAAACTTGTTGATAATTCTATAACCACAATTTGCACAATTAGGCAAAGATGTTTACCAGCGTATTAGTGACAGGTTGCAAGCCCATCGCCTAACAGTACTACAAGCCTTTATTCCCTTAGTCGTCTCTTACGACATCCACGGGAAGACATGGAGTGGCACTATTCTAACCCGGCAACGACACGAATAAAAAGTTACACGTTAATTTTAATAAAAAGGAAAATTTGGGGTGCTCAACACCTTTGGCCAAGGCTGTATCTCTATTCCAAATTTCATCAAATTCCGTCCAGCCGTTGCAGCTTCAAAGAGTAACAAACATCCATACATACAAACTTTCGCGTTTATATTAGTAAGGATTAGTAGAATTTATAATTGGCATACACTCTTATGGCTAGCAATGTACAATTTGCAGAATATTCTCAAAAGTTAAGAAATCTTCTCAAGAAATTACTGAGAATACGGAAACATTTGAGAGCGTTGAGAATGTTCTCTTTCCATAAAAACAATAAGAAATTTCTTAGAAATTTCCGAGAATTTCTCATAAGAAACTTTCACAATTTGAGAAGTTACTTTCCGGTACAATGCTACTTATGGCATAGGTACATCATAGGTAGTCTAGTTTTGCATAAAATCGATTGGAAGAAAGTCCGTCGGCCGAACAATCTGTATGCACAACATTTTTATCATTAAAACTATCAAGTACTTACAATATTATTAAAGAGTAAACATGGCGTAAACTTATGCAACCTAATCTTAGATTGAAAGACCAATTATTCAAAAGTTCATTATGTTGCAGTATGTATGCATGTGAGCAAGCAAGCAAGATTTTTTCAAGCATCTAGGCGTGTGTCACCGACGTCATTTCGTGCGTATGTATTAGAGTATCTACATGTTGATAAAGCCGGAGCCCCACTGCTGCGCACGCTACGCACGGACACGCTATACACGTCACCCACGTGGGTCCATTGGTCTGGATACGTGTGTCAACATTTTGACAGCAACCAATGCACGCACACGTAAAACGTATGGGCCACGTGGCTACGTTGGTCAGCTGCGTGTGTCTACATTCCCCACTGCGGGCCACACACATGCACGCGCGCGCGGGGGGTGCGACGCCCTTGAAGCCACCTTTCCACTGCAACTCACGGACACGCTCACTCGTAGCGTGGACAGCGTGGGTCGCCGTGGGGCTTTGGGACCACGCGTGTATCAGTGACGTCATTTCGTGCGCAGGGTGCTCGTGCACTACTGTGGAAGTATCTACCTACATTTCATACAAAGCGTTTTTGTACCCACGTTCGTAGCTTGACCGTGCGCAGCAGTGGGGCTCCGGCGAGGGATTTTATACCCACGTTTGCGTGCGTCGCTATGGAATTCCGGCATAAAGGTCAACATTTTCATCAACAATTGATATGTTACTCACGGTTCCTGGGGAGTTGCGGCCCTTAGCTTCAATGTTGGGCTCACTGGCACGCGCACTTGAATTCCTTGCGTACACACTCTTACACTCCTCTTCAATTCCTGGTACATGGTTCTGCAAAAACGTCTTGTGGAAGGACACTTGTGTGAAACTGGCAGGAGTATACGCGTTGCATTGTTTGTCGTCCGCGCGTTGGGCGGTGGATGCGATGCCGAGGAGGTAGGGAGCGGTCAAGAGGTCGGCCATTGTGAATTCGAAGATGTATCCGCCGCCGCTGTCGCCGCGGCACAGAGCCATGCCTGGAAATAGTGTTATCTTTTATGTTTCGAATGTGATTTCGGTAGTACAGTCAGCCTTATAATTAGAATGTAATAGAATAGAATAGAAAATATTTATTCAACGCGCACAGAAGAAAACCGGTAGAAAAAAAAAGTAAAAAGAAGACTTTACGTTGAACATGGATACCTCTATGCATTGTGCCGCAGTGAAACCGCGGCGTTGATTTTCAGAGGGACCCTGACTTAAAACGAATCTAAATTAAACAGAAAACGGGGAACAGGTAACATAACAAACACTACCTATAACTTTATACAGAAGATTAATAAAATAAATATAAATACGCACTAAAACCCTTAAAAAAACGAATTGAGGATTTGTGTGGCAACACCAAAAACACAACAGTTTCCTGTTAGAGCGTTGCAAGTGACGGCTAATTTAATTTTAAGGTATTGACTACCTGCGCAAACGAGACCGGTCAAGTGATTTGTGATCGAGTGATGTTTATTTACTTCGTAATTCAAGTAAGGCAAAATAGACTGTACAATTTGAGTCGATAGAAAATAGAAACATTTGCATCTTGGCCCAGATCATGTTTTCGAATAGTAAAGACGATTCGAAAACGAGAGTAAGTATGATTGAAATATTCGTTCGCCAGCTATTGTAACCAACCTGCATCCCAAAACCCGGCGCACATCTTATCACTGGTCAGGTACTTGAGGAAGTCGGCGTCCACGTGGCGGAAGCACTCCTCGGTGTCGATGTACGGCAGGTCCAGGTAGTTGAGGCGGCGCGACGGCCCGCCGTTCTCCTTTGTGAGGCCCCAGCCGGTTATCTACAGATATAAAAAGCTTTATCAACACGAGAATTTTAAGATGCCTACTTCCGTTTTCGCCCTCTGCAGCCAAAACTACAGGTGTTAAAAATCTAAAAATATGTTAAATGAAAGCGCATATTAAAGAATTTAAAATGAAAACTATGACAACTAGGGTAGACTCGATTGCTTCTTGAAATACGGGCGACCAAAGTGTTTATACATGCTTACTAGAAATCATCTAAGACAGTTTTAGCTTAACGGCTTCGGAACCCTACACTGGGCATGATCCGCCATGCTTTTGCCCGTTTTTTTTTAAAGGGTGATGGGTGTTTTTTTTTTTGTTCCCCGTCCCCACTCTCCAACAGTCACGGGATGCATGTCAATGTGTTCATGAGGACCCCAAAAAAACTTAAAATACCTATTTTAGTTGCAAGATCAATGGGGTGTTTTTAATTTAAAAAAACCTTTCACGAGCAAGTAAGGCAAGAATGTGCTTTATTTTAAACAAATTCCATACGATACCATAATGATTCTCGAAGAAAACCCCATACACAGAGCGATCGTCGTCATAGTAAAAATACATCCATGTTGCCAAGATCTATAAACTGAGATAAGTTTCGTTTTTCAACTCGATGGAATGGAAAAACTCTAAGGGCGCGTACACATAGCGATCCGTTTTACAGGTCCGTTATTTGATGGCGTATGTAGTTGTATGAGCGAGTTCACACCCAAAACAGTATTCAGATCCAGTAAAAAAGAAGATTACAAGGTGAAAAGATCAGTTAAAACGGATCCTGTAAAAACGGACGTTCTATGTGTACGCGCTCTAACATCGCTTGGATTTTGGCTAAGCCTACTGTTGGCGGGTGGGGTCATTTTTGCCCATCGTCCTTTATACTACAGCGTTTGCACTCACTGTTCCGGAGCGCTCCACCTTCAGCACATTTTTCTCGAGCTCGGGTTGGAAGCTCACGCAGACCGGCTGCACGCCCGGCCCGTACTCGAGCGGCGTGCTCAGGCGCAGCACGGCGATGTCGTCCTGGAAGTTGGTGGTCTGGCCGCGGAATCGGACCGGGAGTTTTATGGATGTAACCTGCCGAAATCACGTTGTAACACTTTGGTTGAGTCAATTTAGAATGATCCCTCTTTTTTTCGCTGGGAAAATGCTTTAGGGCAGCGGTCGGCAACAGGCGGCCCGCGAGCCTTCCTGGCAATTTTTTATGTAATCGGAATCCTTATTGACTACTGACAATGTGGTACCTTTTGTTTGTAAAGTCATAAATTATTAACATGTGCGGCCCGCGTCAATTTCGTTAGCTACTATGTGGCCCTTGGCTGCTAAAAGGTTGCCGACCCCTGTTTTAGGGCATACTACCTAGGCCCGGGGGAGCTTAAGGTGGCTATGAGGGACTCACCAACCGAGAGTGCCCGGAATACCCACTAAAAACCCAGCGATTCTGCCTCCACGCCGTTGCTAACGAGGGTTCGCTTGGGAATTCGACTACGACCCTCACCAGCAGGCCCGCGTAGCGCGGGCTGTGACCTTGAAAGAGCACCCCGGGAGAATTCAGGGCACTCACAGTCCAGTGAACCATAGAAGGCGCCCGACCCCCCGATGCCTCACCCGCAAGTCCACATATTTCAGTAGCAGAGGATAGGGAGAATGGCGCACCGTAATACCGGCACTCCTCTTCCTCTGCGGCCCCACCTTTGAACGTTTCATACGGCCTTTGAACCTGCTGAGTCGTGGTTGAGTCGATGTTACCGTACAGAGGCTCTACTATACTATGTAAAACCATTTACAGATGTAGTGAAATATCCTTTCACATCGTATTTTCTCGGAAATGTTCGTATTTGCCATGCTACTTCAGTCTGACTCAGTACCCATCAAGACAACGTGGGGGAACGTCGCATCGCGAGAGTGATAATCGATATAGAGTGGTTAATACCAGAGTATTTTTTTGTTAATTAAGAAGTGTTCTCTGCCTACCCCTTCTGGGAAACAGGCATGATTTAATGTATGTATGTAAGAATAAGTTTGTTTTCAGTTCTTTTTAATAGTCATGCTGAAAGCATTAAGACCTGGGAAACATTTAGAGCGACAAGCCTGTGAAATTATTTTCAACATTTATTTATATTTCTTCTTGTTTACCTACACCTAATTTCTGTATATTTGATCGTGGTGGTTTTAACATCTCTGTGTGATATACTTTAAACTCGTGGTTTGAAATTTGACACTGATAATTAAAGTACTCTATTTATTTAATACAAACATGTCACTTAATAATTCAATAATTCATAGACACGTCGGCATCATTCGGAAGTAGACGTGAGTTCCGAGTTTTCACGATGTGAAAGGATTATTCTGTAGATCTGTAGTTGAATTTATCAACGTTATGACAGTTCTTATTTATTTTACAATAATGGCGGCCAAATTAAAAATAATACGATAGCGTTGCAAAAGCAAAATACTTCTACCGACTAGAATAAAACCACAGGTTATCGTGACTCACGTCAGATTGCTGCGCGAACGCATCCTCTACCGCGTCCCAGGCCCGCAGCAGCTTCCCGACGGCCACCGCGAACAGCCCCGGGCTCAGCACGCCGATGTCGTCGCTCCAGAAACAGTGCGCCGCTGAAATTAACAATTTAGTACATCATCAGTATTATCACCAACTCCATAACAGCCCACAGCTAGTCAATGGTTTCTGAATTAAGTACAGTCACGAACTTAAATTTGGGACCCACCTTAGGTCCAAAGTCATTCTGACATTCTACAACAATAAGGTTGAGTCTCCTATAAGTTACAAATGATTTGGAATCTCTAATGACATTGACGACTTCAAACCTATTTTTCTTGAAATGGGTCACAAATTAACGATCGCGATATTACGAGTACTGTCATCGTATCGGAGTTAAAAAGGCTGAATGTATGATAATCTTGGACTTACTTATTTCCTCCTAAATCTTGACAACCTTTGCTGATCTGATACATGCAGAAATTCCAAGAATCGCAACAAAGGTTGAGACCAATCTTTTCTGGAGGACGCCATTGTATATAAGTTACTTGTGACTTGTGTTATCGAAAAGAAAAACTTAGGATGCAAGCGGCGTAAGACCGGTCCTTGTGGCAAAGCTTGGGGGAGGCCTAGGTCCAGCAGTGGACGTCTTTCGGCTGAAATGATAATGATAAGGAATCCTACGCCTACGCCTGTCAGCTGTTACCTGATATGATGACATCACGCTTGACGATGCTCCCGCCGCAGATCTGAGTGTACGGTGTGGACGTCTTGGTGTAGATCCCTGCGTGCCACTGCAGCTCTGGTGCTGCGAGCTTGCCCAGCCAGGACACCATTAGACCGCCAATGGCTGGATCCCGCCTGGGGATCGAGGTGGCGGTCACCGTTGGCGGGGCAGCGGCAGTGGTCACGATCGGGCGAGTCGTGGTTGAAATAGGACTCGAGGTCGTAGCAGTCTGATCAATATGTTAGGATGTTAACTATTAAAATACGAGTATATATTATAAATTTAGACAAATTCACTGCAAAGTGTTTTAAATTGCATGCACAACCAGCCATAAATAAATATGTGTATCAAGGGACGATCTCACACAAATTGACCTAGTCCCGGACAAAGCTTTAGGCTTGTACTAGACAACGATAACATACTTATAAGTATGTATACGTACATGTTTCCTAGAGGGGTAAGCAGAGACCACTTCTTTCCACCTGCTACTTAAATACATGGAAAACATCCACGACTGAGGAACAAATAATTACGCTCATCACACAAATATAGGCCCATACCTAGCTACTAACAAGGCTAATCGTATCGTCAAAATAAAAGGTGAATTTTACCTTTAGAGAGCTAATAATTGGCCATCAGATTGGACACAGAAGGTAGTGGTCAAGACGTTGGGGTTGGTCGAGACGATGGTTGAGACGGTAATCGAGGGAGTAGTCGAGAAGGACGTAGTAGTCTGATCAATGTGGCGGAACGTTAAGTATTGAAATAAATTTGATTTTTTAGAAAGAAAAGCAAAGGATAGGTTGGCTCCTTGGCACTCGACCGTAATTGACTCTGAGACCCAGTTGCCATTAAACTGAACCGTTTGGAAAGGAGGGGTAGAAAATAACGTTAAATAGTAACGACAGGATGTGAACGTTTCTACGGAATCGAATGGGTAGCCAATTGAGCTGCGAAAGACTACCGTAAAATTGGGTTAGTTTGATTAATTTTAAAAATAAATCTTCTGTAACTCCCGCATTTAATCATTTCAAACTTCGTCGTTTAAATTTTGCAAACAATAAACAAATCATGATTGACTTAAAAATAAATTATTAAAAATATTGTATTGGCGATTACTCATTTGGAATAACTTAAAGCAGCTAGAGGCAGACTACGGTTGAGGGCTTAGTAGGAAAAAATAATTGTGCAGCTGAAAATCTCGATTCTTAAAATGGGGCTACATTGATTATCCCTGTGTTCATATCACAATATTAAAGTCACCCCAAGCATGTCAAAAAATAGTGGTTTTTTTGTTTCGAAGGTTTAAAATCCAATAGTTCTGAAAATACTTGAACCACTAATATTTTGCGCTCGCATATGAAACATATGAAAGTAATGTCGCGAAAGAGCTTAATAATAACTCAGACAATGCACAAAATCGATGAATCAGAAAATTATCAAAGTCGCCTCGCGTTTCCAAAGTCAACCCATTTTACAGTACTAAGGGCAAATATATACTTAGACGATGTAACCGCAAAGTTTTTTTAATTTAATGAACAACAAGCCGTAAATAAATATTAATAGTGTATTTAGAGGCTACATATGATAAAGTGGGTAGTTTCGCGATCTGGATTTCAATGACCTTAACGCAATGATATTTTATATTAAGATACGTCATCTGCGCGCAAAAGCGTTCCTGGAAAAGGAAGGTAATTGCCTTACTATCGTTCACGCACGCGTCAAAAACAGTAAAGTTTTATTACCGAAATGCAACAAAAATAAGTCATAAAAAATGCCGTCTTATGTTTTTCGAGACTGCCGAAATTATACTGTAACTATAAAAGGAAGAAAGGATGTCTCATTTCATTCGTAAGTACCGTAAATATTTTTTAAATTTTGTTTTACATTGCCATACTTTGTTTAATTTGCACCGGTGGCGTCACTGTCACCTGTGAAACATGAGATACACAATTAGATATCGCATGAGTGCGATAAAGACGGGTAGCTATATGGCAGCCATGAGCGGGCACGCCGCATCATTCGGGTACGCAATTTGAAACAACTATTGATCTCTTTCTAACAATAGCGTTCGCTACGAATTGCCGTCTTTGTCTGTAGAAATATGGCAACGTAGCAACTGTCAGTAATTGGCGACGGTTTTCGAATGCGTTTAGTATGAGCATAACTTATCTAAATATAAAATATCATTGCCTTAACGCCTATTGTGCTCATTGGATATATTAAACTTGATCATATTTCCTTGAAACTGTTAAACGTGAAAAAAAATTAGAAACACAATCCTTGATAGTTTTATATTCTTTTTTCGTATGTTTTTGGTTGAATCTTCGAAACGTTATAGTAGGAGATCCGAATAGGAGACGATTTGCACCGGGCTGTTTATTCGATAAAAAGTATTTTATACCAAATTTAATATGCTAATAATGTAAGTTAATAGGAAGGCTGAAAAATTTCAGTCCAGTATATAATTATTTAAAAATTTAAAAATTAACTTTGTTTTAAAAAATTGCTATAGTTTGTTTAATAGACAAATTACATACCAATCGAAAGTATGAAGCCTATAGAATATGCAAACGTTAGGTTGACTATTTTTTCCCGTCAAACTATTTGGTAGGCAGGTATAAACAGGTACTAATAATTTGCACCAAACCTAACGTTTGCATATTCTATAGACTTCATACTTTCGATTAGTAGGTATTGTAGCGCTCCATAAAAAATAAAAAGGTACGGAACACTACACGGGATGGTTGTGATAAAACCATCAGCACGTTAATTTGGACCTGTATGAGTAAAATAAAACCGAACGAATTTCAACAAGGTTATATAATTAGGGAACACACAATGATTAAATTAAAACAAAATACTTACAATGTAACTATAAAAACTAGATTACTAGGCTGACACGGAACTTAGCTTAGGTAACAAAACAATTTAATATGAAACGGTCTGCGGATTGTCACATTAATAAAGCCTTTCCTACTTTAAAACACATTGCCTAATAGAGGGTAAAAGACCACCTTAGAACACGGTCAGGCCAAAACTTGTATTCAATTTATGGGTAAATCTGATTCGAACTATAATAAAATGAATCTGTTGAAATGCAAGAAGCGCTTCATGATTAAAACTGATGTGTTCGGAGTATTATGAAACAGGGATAACAAATTGTGGTGTTGATCGGTAAAAAAAAAAGGTCTAGAAACCTAATAATATTTATAGCCAAAATTATACCGAATAAATAACCATAGGTAGGTTAGGGAGGAGTTCGCGGACTCTAAATTGAAATTTGGAAGAGAATAAAAATCAACGAAATGGTGACTATCCTGTGAACTTCCGTCGTCGCTTGCCGCCGTATGAAGATGTAGCCGTAACGCTGCGTTCGTCGCAACTGTCGCAGCGGGAAAAGCCTGCGGGCACTGCCGCAGACGACGACCCGTTGCCAGCGAACTCGATGGCGAACCACACGCTGAACGGCACAACCGGTCGTCCAAATCTTCAGTAGGGGCGAAGAGTCGCGAGATATGGGGTAAGCGGAGGTGCTGCAAAGGACACCTTTACTCACAAAATTGAACGAAAAGGACGGAAGAAAGACTTCCTAAAGATTGGGGGCAGTGAAAGCTGGACGGCAACAAAAACCAACTCACCCGCTATCCGGACACACAGAAGACAACAGCACTATCACGATCGGTCAACAATTGAGACCACGGCGTAATAGAAAAGGCTTTCGCGTAACGTTACAACCGGACGCGGCACTCGAAGCTGGCTTCAGTTAAAGAGAAACTTGGGTTGAGTAGAGACTATCCAATTTTTCTGGAGTATCAAGGCAAGAGTACGAGATTGAATGACAGTCCCATAACAAGGAACGGATCTAACAAAAACGAATTCAAAATTCAAAACTGTCAGTAGAAATTACAAACCCTAACCGGTCAATGAACAAGTCCGCAATACCAAAAAGGCTGAGTAACGAAAAAGGCGAAATAAATAAGCAATAATTAACGCGAACCAACGCGATTTGTAGCGGTAATGCTACAGTATGTAATTTGTCTATTAAACAAGCATTTGCAATTTTAAAAAAAGCTCATTTTTCTATTTTTATTAATGATATAAGTACTGGACTGAAATTTTTCAGCCTACCTATTCGCCACATATTATTTAGCGTATTAAATTTGATATAAAATACTTTTCATCGAATAAACAGCCCGGTGCAAATCGTCTCTTATTGGGATCTTAGACCATTACGATTTTTAAAGATGATTTTTGATTCAATAGTTGACTTCGTAATACTGGTATTTTTTTTAGTAAATATTGTGGTTTTAAAGTAAACAGGAATTATTTGAATTTGAAGCTGCCCTAGCGCAAACTACTTACCTCCATCTCACGTTCTTCGCGCAGAAGAGCATAAAAGCCATCCCTTTTCCTTCTTAGATTGTTTGGATGTGGCAGAATATATGGCTTAATGCAAGTTTTAGGCACGATTGGTGTTTACTTCAATTTAAGTAAATTAACCTAATGGTTAAAATGTCTTACCTGTCTCATAATCACCCGGCGACTGTTGCAGGGAGCTGAAACACCTAAAAAAATTGCCTGGTCAAGGTGCATACGACACGTTAACGATTTTCTAAAATAGACAATATGCATGGTGGAAAAAACGAATGCCACATTGTAACGTTGCATTTATTGCGTGAAACGGAACCTAAAGACTGGGGAAATATTTAAGGTGTATATGGCAATACTGTTCATAACTTTTGATTGTCAAACGTCAACATCATACATTTGTAGGTTGGTGTTGCCGCGTTAGGGTAAATTACTATAGGATTGCGGGAATATTAAATATTTGGAATTAATCAATAAATGGAGTAAATAGTTATTTATATTTATTGAATAAACAAAACAATTCAAATATTTCTTTTGACAGTAATTGTACATACAATAATTAAACAAACACATTTCAGTCAAAAGAACATTTAATGTAGTAGGTAATTTATTAATTAAGTACCTGATTACCCAGATTAATCAGACTAATTTGTATAGCTACATTCTATGCATTTTGGTTGCATCTATGTTTTGACTAGCTTCATCAAAATTAATCAAGATGATGGCCCATTATAAAATCAGACTTAAGCTGAATGACAGCGGAGGAGCCATCCTCAATAATTTAACCAAGCTCATGCTGTGGAGATATAGCATATACTTTCAGTCATATTTCGGTGAAAGAAACTTGTAAGTAATAATTAATAACATATTTCTGATGGAGGCATGGACGGCAACTACCTTAAATATTGGAAATAGCAAATTCTACGCAAAGGCGAATTATCTTTAATTTTGAAATAAAAGAATCCTGCAATTATAGTTTCTTGAAAATTCGTCTGCCTTGTCCGGGAATCGAACTGGTCGAATATGATAAAACTATAAAGTCGTGTTCTTTTTCCGTTTTTTTTTTTAATTTATAGGTGTATGCGGATTAGATATAAATGATCACTATCAATAACCCTTTCGATTTGTATCATAAAACACGACTCTATTGTTGTCATATTCGATTCCCGATTACGGTAGAAAAAAAAACAAAAGTAGTCTCCTTTCTGTGGAATTTGCTATTTCCAATATTTAACGTAGTTGCCGTCCATGTGGCGTTCGTTTTTTCCACCCTGTGGGGCTAGACAAGTTGCCATCGAATACGAACGCTAGCGTTAGGTGATCACCTGTCGTTTTGAAAATGTATGGAATTGACGTAAGATCGAGATCACCCGTTACAACTGACACGCTGTAAAGTGATCACTATCACTCGCGCTATTCAAATAGTGATCGTTTTGACGACTGCGGTCGTTACGCGGTATCTTGACAGGTCGAATTCAACACGAGCACTATCACAATATAAACGTCGGTATCCAAGGGCGGTAACTATGCGAAGAAACTGTCAACTGAGTCAGTGTCATCACAGGTGATCACCTAACGCTAGCGTTCGTATTCGATGGCAACTTGTCTAGCCCCACTGTTTAGGTATGTAGGATTGGTGTAAGCTGATGACAGATATCCTAGTTGGTCCTTCCTACGCAGCTAACGATCCTGGGATCAATTCCCGGTGTGGACAAATATCTGTATGCTCATCACACTAGTATCTGTTTCTGAGTCACGAATGTTTTCTACGTATTTAAGTATTTATTTCTCTATATCGTTGTCTATTACCATAGTAACAAGCACAGTGCTGTTTGAAGAACGAGGGCAGTTTTACGGTTATCTTTTGTTTGATATTAACAAAAAGATCTTAGTGAAGATTACAGACGGCCAATTCATATTTCCCGAACTACCTACTTCTTTTGAAAACCGCTGTTTCAAACCGATACAAAAACATGACATGACCTTCTGCTACCGCTCGCGCGACCAGCATCTCACAGAGAGTCAGCGTCCTATAATTATTTTTGATAATTAAAAACATGCAGTCCCATGCAAATTGAACTAGTCCCAAACTAAACAAATGGAACTAGCTAGTGAGTACTTTGAATTTGTTTAGTACCTATAGTAGTGATACTCCTTTCGGAACTTGTGTCCTAACTCCTCTGATTAACAGTTCCCAAAATTCCTATTCATCTGATACTAATTTTCTAAAATCACTACTGCCTATAAATGTCATTTCCTGAAATTCCTACTTTTTCAGAATTCTTACTCTTATGAAAATATAAACATGTAAATACGAAAATGAGGTAGGTCGGAGCTCCGTCGACACTCTTATTTCAAATCAATTAGACAGTGTCGACGGAGCTCGGTTCACGAGCACCTATTTCTGGGTGGTTTGGCCCTCCGGGCCTGCTGCAAAACTAACATAACCTAAACCTACCTCATTTTCATATTTACATGTTTATATTTTCATAAGAGTAAGAATTCTGAAAAAGTGGGAATTTCAGGAAGTAAATATTACATGAAGTGTGAGTTTAAGTAAGTGTCCAATGTGATAAGTACGTAAAATAAACCCAGTGTGAATTTTGGGAATTGTTAATCAGAGGAGTTAGGACACAAGTTCCGAAAGCGTAATACTATCCTAAAACTAGTAGTTTTAATTGGGTGCTCCTTGTTTTGCCGACAAACTTTTCATCGAATATCATTTCACTGACAACGTTTCATCGAATAGAACTAGTTCTCGTATTGTCATTTGGTGTAATCTTGTTTAATCGACAATTCATTTAATTTTTTATTAATTCTTACAAAAACTGTTCAAGGAATATTTTATGGTCGATGATTTGTTTTGTACATTTTTTAAATGGAGGAATTACAAAACATCGATATTCATTTAATCGACGTTTTATTACAATTATATATTATAAACATTATGGGTACTAGATGCGCAGATAGGTTTGGTTAGAACTGTGACCCTTACAAAATCGAACTGCTACCAGGAAAGTAGGTTAGGTTAGGTTAGAATTGCGACCCTTTCAAAACCTAACTGCTACCAGAAAAGTAGGCTAGGTTAGGTTAGAACTGTGACTTTTGCAGAATCAAACTGCTACCAGAAAAGTAGGTTAGGTTAGGTTAGAACTGTGATCCTTACAAAATCGAACTGCTACTATGAAAGTAGGTTAGTTAGTTATCAATTTATAGTAAGTAAACTAAGTAAACTTACCTATAAATAATTTGCGATTGCATTAAGATGCGTTCACAATACGGATAATTGTGTTTGCGAAATATTTTGTATTGAAATGATATTACGTGAAGTAATTTTTATGTATTTTAAAAAACAATGATACAATAAATTACGAAACATACTTCTGTTAAATAATACATCTATATAATGACTCATCCGCCAATTGGAAATCCGTGACTTGAAATTACTTGTATTGACATTTCGACAAACTGAATTGTCGATGAAATTAAAATACGTGAAACGTTATCTTTGAAATAAAATTCGATAAAATGAGTGTCGGCGATTCAAGGGTAAACCTTTTAACTATGTACGCTTTTAATTATTTATGCATGCAAACTTACATAGGTGCACCGGTCTGAATAATTATTTTGTTAGTTAATACTATTGTTTTGTTTATTATTGTTTAACAGTAAAAAGTGTTAACCTTTTTATATTTTGAAATAAAGAACATTTAAAAACAAACATACAAACTTTCTATAGAGAAACAAATACTTATTTATCAAACATAGAAAACATCCAAGACTCCGAAACAAATACAAATGCTTGTGAATATCACAGAAATACACCTTACCCGGAATCGAACCTGCGACCTATGAAATATTATAACACAAACTTACAAATAATTTAGAGGAAATATAAGGTCGCTTTAACAACAATTCTAAGGTACATAACATAAGCATATCTATAAAACTCTCAAGTAATACAAAAAAACCTTAACTCACCTAAGAAAACTATAAGGCACATTATCCTCATCATGTTCACTATAGTTTTATTAAAGTACCTATTAACTATAAAAAATTGCGTGTGCGCCTCGCGATCAACACTGGGTAACAATTGCAAACAACTGACCATCAAGGATCGTGAAGTATCCGTGTGAAACATAAAAACTAAAGTAGCGATGTCCTTTTCGCTCTTAAGGAAAAGACAGCTCTAAAAGATTCGGCTTGTGGATCTTTTCAAAGTTGTGATCCGAGGCGGAGTTTTGCGGCGCGTTTCTTTAAACGTCTCCGCCTCCGAAACCCGATGACAATGCAATATTATAGCAAAGAGCTCATCTGATCTGAGCTCGTCGGAAGGTGGTGACAGGACCTCCGCCACGGAATAGAAAAAAACAATGGAAGTGGCATGAGCTTCGCTTAGTATCAGACCTGTTGTCGCCAATACTCACACTATCATAAAAACAACACGCCACCATGGAAAATGTTTTTGGTGCGGCTATCGTTTTTATATTAATAAGGCCAATTAGCGCAATGCATCTTGACAGGGCTCTCTAGTTAAGAACCATAATTAACTGGTATTTTTTGAACCGTGCGGCGTTATTTCTAGGGGGGTTCGCTGCAAAAGTAGGGTCGTAGGTCAATGAAACCACAGGTTATAATAACTATTACTATAATGTCCGTTCCTAATAGCACTAGGTAGTACGCGCACTGATTATGAGATCACTGGCCTGACAAGGTGACAACCGACAACCTCAAACCGTCCGCAACCGTTTGTTTGTTTGAACCGTTCTCAAGCTCTGATTGTGAGGAGATTCCGCCCTCTGCAGCCCTAACCACCGGTAGCTTGAGCCCTGCCTCGCTGCCGACTCGATTCGAACTTAAGGCACTGAGGGCCCTGCCAAGATGCATTGCGCTACTAACGTTTATATTCGTTTCGTTTTTAAACCAATCGCGTCACTGGTAGATCACGTTACTTTTCGTATCACGTCATCTTCCAGTGACGCGATTGGATTAAAAATGAAACGAATAGAAACGTTAGTTAGCGCAATGCATCTTGGCAGGGCCCTCTGGTCCCACCGCCGGCGAGTAAGCGATGAACTATCGGCGACAAGAAACGAACAAAAGATAATCGCTCCTTTATAGTTCATCGCTGAGCGAGTGAGCCAGCGATGAACTATAAATGTATATCTCTCTCTTTTATTTACACGGGAGCGATTATCTTTTGTTCGTTTCTTGTCGCCGATAGTTAATCGCTTACTCGCCGGCGGTGGGACCAGTGCCTAACCGGTTTTTAGAGTTCCGTCTCAAAATGGTAAAAAGAAACCCTTAAGGCCCAGCCACACCGCTTGCGTGACGTTCACGTGCACGTGCGCGTTCGCTTTCCACTGCGTTGTAGAGTATGAATTCTCATTACGAAATGTCACTTTATGGTGAGACTTTTTTGTCTGTCTGTCTGTCACAGCAGGTTTTCTCAGCAACCACAAATGCTATCAACTTGAAATACGTGCTTGCCCGCATGTTCTTAATAAAAAAAAAAATGATTTAAAAAAATAATAGGGCGGTATAGTTCAACTTAGATTAGTTTAAGTTATCACTTCTGTCGGGCGTCCCGAGACGCTTTTATAATGTTCTTTTTGATTTATAACCAAAAATGCACAAAAAATAACCGTTCCCCCCTTACCTCCGATGTTTATTAATCAAAAAATCTGGAAAAAATCCTGACCTATAGATAATTATTAATATTTTATGGGAAAAATAAAATGAAGCGTTAATTATGTACAGTTTTTGAGAAATAACAAAAAAAACTTTTAAAATCTGTATTAAAATTTAGGCTAGTCAAAATGGAATAAGGCCCATACCATCGAAAATATAGTTCATAGCAAGATGAGTATCCAACTAAGAACAGAAATCAATATTAATACAATTAAACATATACCCCCTTACTTATAAACGTGGAATAACCTTGTATTAGCTAAACCATGTTTTGTCCTTATCTGTCAAATTCATATGTCACAATGACAGATAAGGACAAAACATGGTTTAGCTACTCCATGGTTATTCCACGTTTATAAGTAAGGGGGTAAAACTAAACGTATTTAGCCTCGTAAGGCCCGCCATACTACAAACAGGGAGTTTTTTGTGAGTGGGACTTTGAATCTACCGTCAAGGCAATAAAGTTCAATTACGTTTGTTCGATAATGACATTTTCAGTTTATGAATATAGGAAAATAAACCTTATTACCATTGTAACACAGTTCAAATTAAATTGCCTTGATCATGCACATTCTATTGCACACTGGGTTAGATGAGTATTGTATTTTGCGGTTACCAAGCATATTACGTTAAATACGGAACCCTCGGTGCGCGAGTCCAACTCGCACTTGACCGGTTGTTATATACACAATAAAATCCCCTATAAGTGTAAATGGTATGATACGATACGCACCGTCGATTATCTTCAACTAGCCCGGGCTTCCCCGAGTGTTCTCGACTTGGTTTCAATATCACAAACCGGTTATACGCGTCGACGGGATTCCATAACACGTATTATAAAGATTATAAAAAAATTAGCTTTAAATAAAACTTTAATGCGACGAAACAAAGTTCAAAATAAACATTTTATTTGCGTTTATGTCCTTATTACTGTTTAGCGGGAGTTGATTACGCATTTTGTAATCTTAGAGTTGAAATGACTAATGGGAAAAAATCATTCGTTTAAATAACAATCGTAAGTGAATCAATTAGGATTTAAATTACACCATGATTTTATATATCCTACTTTACAAATAGTTAGACAGTGGTGCCACCTGGCCCCTGTATAATTAGCAAAGATCGGAATAGGTAGAGCTAATTTGCCTAAACTTGATGCATGTTCATTCAATAATGTATTCCCATCTCTCTCACGCATGAATGAATATGCGTCAAGTTTAGGCAAATTAGCTCTACCTATTCCGATCACTGATAATTAGAAACGCCCGCGTTTTTCCCATAAAAATATGAATCATCAATCAATCAATCAATTTTAACAACCTAACAAAAACTTATTTCAGTCTTTATTTCTTATGTATGTATGTATTTAACACTTTATTGAACAAAAGAAAAACAATACAATAAAGATAAAAAAGTAATATACAAAGGCGAACTTCACCCTTTAATAGATCTCTTCCAGCACACATTTGAGAGATTGTGAAATTTTATTAGTTAAGTACTCGTATCATTACCAAGGTTTAAAATTATGCTCGACTAGCGACCCGCCCTCGCTTCGCTTCGGTTTATATGAGTTTTCCGTAACATCCGTACATAAAACAGAATTTATCATATACGCCTTCTTATAAAAGATAAAAGATGCTTATTTAATAAGTAGGCCGCACGGGCACTTTTACACGTCAAAAATCTACCAGCGCTTCGCAAGAGACCACTGCTGAGAAGAAACGCCGCAAGAAACTCAACAGTCAGTCGTTTTTTTAAATATTGCTTATCTATCTATTATATAAAATGCTAAGCTGATTGTTGATATATCAACGCACAGCCCAGACCGCTGGACCTAGAGACTTGAAATTTTGCACATAGATACCTTATATAGTGTAGAGATCCACTAAGGAAGGATTTTTGGAAATTCCACCCCTAAGGGGATGAAAATTTGTATGAAAGTCCGTCAGTTTTAGTTTAAGTTAGACTATTCAAATTTTGTGTTTAGGTTGAAAATTGAAAATTAATTTATACGTGTTTCAGCGTTTCTGATAATTTCATCCCAAGGGATGGAAAGGTGTAAAACTGACTGACTGATCGATCAACGCACAGCCTAAACCGCTGGACCTAGGGACTTGAAATTTGAAGGGAATATTCCTTGGGTACCCTAAGGGTACACTAAGAAAGGAAATTCATCCCCAAAAGGGTTAAAATAGGGGGTATAAATTTGTATAGGAGATTAGTTATTTTTAAAATAAGCAATTTGGAAATTGGTATTTAGGCTACTGTTTATAAATAAAAAATACTTCTTTCAGCGATTTAGAAAAAACTACCCCTAAGGGGGTAAAAGGGGATTTTAGTTAGTTACTCCTTAACGCTGCAATAGCTAGATGGATTAGGATGAAATTTAGAATGGAGATAACTTATACCCTGGATTAACACATAGAAAAATCGCATCCCGGAAAATTTAAAAGTTCCCGAGGGAATAACGACAATGTTTGGTGTTTTTTGAAAAAGTCATCACGGGTGTCATTTTCTTAGATTTTGGGGACGCAGATTTCGAAAATGATGTGAAAGTATAGGTAGAAATTCAAAATGGCAATTCAATTATGTCTGTCGTCTGTCTGTTTGTTACACTTTCACGGATTAACCGCGGAACCGAATTAGATTAATGGGCATTGGGTAAATTTGTTTGAAGAATATTCTCTTTTTTTCACGGATGATGTTTGGGAGTTCCGCCATTTATAATGATAGATACCTACATTATAATTAGTATTAAGACTCATAATATAATATATGTAATATTGAACTATGATGGATATTTTAAGAGCAACCAAACTATCATGGCAGGGATGGTGCTTTGAGACGGCGAATTTAGACAGATTTTCATCTACCGGTGATAACTAGGGGCACACCAGCGGATAAAATAAATGCATTTCGGCATCTACGATATGGGTATATATGTATATAAAAAATATACCTCACTACAAATATGCCAGGAATTACGAGTACACCATGATACACAGTCGGGGCAATATATGCGGCAGCTCTAATAAAAATTGGCGAAGATCGTATGGCGAGAGATAGTAACGATTTGAATACCTACATTAAACCGCGAATTTTGTAATATTGTACAAAACACAGATGATCTAAAAAATAACGTGTACCCCGATCTAAAAAACAATATAAAGAATAGAAAATGTTTGTGCGAGAGGGCGATATTAGCACCGACAAACGAAATTGTCGGGCGGATAAATATAAAAATATGTCTCATGTAGAAGGCGATGTTGTGGAGTATCTCTTGGTAGACAATGTCATAGACACAGAGCAAGTCACGTCCTACCCTTAGAGTTCCTGAACTCTTTCGAGGTGTCGGGAGTGCCCTCCCGTAAGAGTTAATGGTTAAAGTTGGTGTCCCGGAAAATTTCGAGCTCAATATTACATGTGTTTGAAAGATCATTCTTGCCAGGGAGGACGTCAAACTATAGAATTACTTAAAACTATTAATTTACTTAACTGCGATAAACGAGTTCTACGCGGACGAAGTCGCGGGCAAAAGCTAGTACAATTATAAAACTTAACCTAGCATTATATAAAAGAATGAATCTACCATTAAAATATATATATCATGCGTAGTTGAGCAGGAAAATGTGTCAAAACTGAGTATGTTCAGAAGAACTCATAAATAGTAATAATAATAATAAGAAACAAAAAATATACTACCCATGACGGTGCAAAACAACCACATAAAAAGTTTCGACACATTCTCCTACAGAAACCGTGTCCCCTAGACAATATACAATGTTTACATATTTTTCTATATACTCTCTTATATACCTTCCGTGAAAAAATATCTAACTGATAATGAAAACCAACCAGCAGCTGCCAGCAGATGGTGATGGTGATAATCAGCCTTTGATGTGTCCCTTGTGAGGTATTGAAACAAAGTAACTTCATCAGTTTCCAAATTTTAATTCTCGAAACGGGCAGTCCAGGTCTAGGAAAGGAACGTGATCAAGCAAGAAGGTTTTGTGTGAGGCGATTTGCGTGAAGGCCGGTACGGTGTGTAGGTTACACTCCTGATTGTCAGCCCTGGGCGCGGCGGAGCCCACGCCGCGCAGCATCGGGGCGAAGTCCCAGGGCTCCCCGGCCCAGAAGACTAGGCCTCCGCCGCTGTCACCTTTGCAGAGGGTCCTACCTGCAACGAAAGTTCAGGGAGTTTATTATATAACCTGTGAGCCAAGAAGGCTTGAACTGCCCATGTCTTGAGTACCAGGGACTCATAGCTTTCAAGGTAGCACACTTGTTCAATGCTATTAACCCTGATTCTAACTCTAAATGTTTGTAGGTCATGTTCACTCTCGTTCTTTCCTAGCCAATCGAAAGTATTTTTAAATTTTCTGTTATTGTCCGTAATTTATATTTGAAAGAAGTCAGTGGCCATTTTAGGAAAGCCGACCAAAGATATGCGGGTCCGTTATGGTTATTTTTATCGATGCCGATAAAACATCTGTCGCTTTTTGACCAGTATATAAGTGCGAGAATAATAGATGCTTGACCAAGTACGTTTGTGACAAACGCATCATTGTACATATTTCGTCCGAGCAGAGAGTAGGTACCTGGTTGTCGACAACCCGAGTCGCTGTACTCTGAATGCGATCAAATGGGAGGAGTTGATTACATGGACTTATTACATAATTTAAGTTAGATTAGACTTTCGACCACAAAAAACGTGGCAGGAAGGACTACTTGCAAAATGTAACTTTGTAAAATGATAAAGTTTGCCAAATGATTTGGTACAACGTTATACTATGACGTTAGTGAACCCTTCGAGCCGTTGTAATTATTATGGGTATGTTTTACCCAAAAGCGGAACAAGGGAAGGGGTAAGGGGCTTTGTCCCCCCCCTTAAATTACAGAAATATGGCCAGTCTTATGACCAGGACTTTGTGAGCACTAGGCTACCCCCTACTTCAAATCCTGGATGTGGCCCTGTTTGTATCTGTCCTTACTTGTGCTAGCTTCTCCTGCGCAGATCTTGTCGCTGGTGATGTACCTCAGGAAGGTGTCCTCAGCGTCGTTGATGCACTTCTCGATCTCGACGTACGGCAGCTCGATCCAGAGCAGCTGCTGCGCCGGCGTCCCGAACTCGTCCGTGTAGCCCCAGCCAGCGACCTGCCAGGATGAATCTCTTCAAAATGAGGGGTTAAGAGGGTAGGCTTTAATTAGGGAGGAGGATAGGCAGTTCCATTGGTCGATATGCTATTCGTGATACATTGCATCGCTGCAATAGATCCCGGTTCGATAAAGTCAAAACAACTCTTCAATGGATTGCTATTGCTACAAGCATGCGGGCTATTGACTAATGAAGCTGAACCTTTATCTTCGTAAGGCCCACAGTACAACTCGTACAAACTACCGGTTTTGTGCCAGTAGGACTTTGAATCTAACATCAAGGTGTGTGTGTGTGTGTGTATGTGTGGTGTGCTTATGCGAGTGTGGTAGAGTACGTTTGTGAGGGTGTAAGATAAACGAATAAACGCTACATGAATAAAGACGAATAATTACATAAATTTGCGATCATGAAAGAACGCGCTGTGAAAATTCGCTACTATGAAAGAATGCTTTTGTGAAAATGATCTAGCAAATCGATCCTTATGTTTATAATGTAATGAACAGAGGAGGACATACGACAATAAATACTTAACTGCTGGAAGCGTCCAAATACTAAAGAATTGTTTCACCTTACCGACCTAGGCTGAAACCAACCGCCTTGGAGGTTTCCTCTTAGGGGCTTACACCCTCACAAACGTACTCTACCACACTCGCATAAGCACACCACACATACACACACACACACTCTCAAGCGCACAACCACATATATGCCCATGATTTTCTTCATCTTTTCTTATCTCACAATTAGTATTACTTACAGTTTTATTTTGTTGCCTTGTCCGTATTTTAAAATGATTAAGTCTACATGATAACTTCACTCCTGAGAATCCAAGATACAGACTTAGCCTAATCTGGAATCCGCTGCAAATGAGCCTTATGGAATATGTAGTCTTGTGACTAATATTAATTCTTATTTCAACTATGACCGTTACTTGGACGTACCACGCCCCGGTTCCCCTCCTTCAGCTGCTGTTTATTGAAGGTCTCGTCGAAGTCCACGCAGATGGGCCTCAGCCCCGTCGCATACTGGAACGGCGTCGCCAGCCTTACCACGGCCAGGTCGTCCTGGAAACTGGTCTTTCCTCCGCGGAAGCGCGGAGGTACTTTGATTTCTAACACCTGCAGTGAGAAGTAAACTTGATGAAGGCTTTTTATGAAGGTTATGTTGGCCTTCAATCCAAGAATATAGACGTGTAAAGCAGCTGGGACGCTTTTACGTGGTAAATGTTGAAGCAACTGTCACACGTCTTTTATTCACGTACTACGAGACGGCTGGTGAAGGGACTATCATAGAGGCATTCCATCGTAGACCACTAAACATCAGGTGGAATGTGTGATAGTTTGTAATTTCAGTGATATTAAAAAATCTATGGCTCTAGGTTTGGTTCTAAGATTGTTTTAGCAAACTATTAATCACCGAACATAAGCTTAAAGCTACTCATCAACATAATATCGGCTGAAAGACGTCCAATGCTGAAAGTAGGCCTTCTTCATAGCCACAGGGATCGGTCTCATGCCGCTCTCGTCCAGTGGTCTTTCTTAAGGTCTTCGCTCAACCTTGGGGTTGACAATTCAGTGTCCCCCGGTAAGGGGAATGGTCTCTCTCTTTGGCTTCATTGTGGTGACTTACACACACGTGGATCCTGAATACTTTAGTAGTTTTATCTATTAGTGTGACAACTGTAGACCCAAAACCCATTCTCAGCGCAGCATTCTCTGCAGTAAAAAATACTTGACTACTCACGTCTGATTTCTGAGCCCTCTTATCGTGAGAGTCATTCCAGGGTCTGTAGACTTTGTTACCGGCGACTGCGTAATCTTCGGCGGGCAGCAGGCCGATATCATCAGCCCAGAAGCAGTGGGCAGCTGTGGATCAAGATATGGAAAAGGAAGCTGATAACACAACATCAACAACTCAACATGTTTCGATTATAAGTATTATTTACTCTTTAACTGCTATCCAAAAAGGATATACACTCACCTGATATGACCACATTGTGTTTCACGACGGATCCTCCACAAATCTGTTGAAAAGGTTGAGTAGTTTTTGTGTATATGCCCACGTGCCACCATGGTCGCAGTTCTCCTTTCAAATCGTCTAGCTTGAGGGTCTTGTAAGTTTTGGTGGCTGGCAAGTATGCGGGTCCTACGAAAGGTCTCTTAGTTGTGTTGCCATAACTCTGACTTCTTAGTAACTCAAACCTGTCTTCCTTAGTTTGATTCTCTGGTGGAACCTTCCAAGCTTTTAACGGTGGTAAGTATTGCGGCCCTGTAAAAGGCTTTGTTGTTGTCGTTCTTTCTTGGTCTAGATCTGTAAGTTGTTCTGGTTGTACTGCCATTGCAAATAGTGTAGGTAAGGTTGCAGGAGGGATTTCAGTTGTTGATTGTGAACGTAACTCTACATCAGCCTCCTTCACTGGTCTCACTTCGATTGCGTATAAAGATCCCACATTGTATACTGGTCCTAAGGGAAGTTTCTTTTCTGGTAGCACAGTTGGTCTACTGCTAGATGTTTGTCTAGAAGGTTCTTTAGGGAAGAAATGAGGGACTTGTTGTTGTGCTGCAACACTGCGATGTGTTCCTCCATAGCATGTGTAAACACCTGGAAATAATAAGTTTTACAGTGGCAAATGAAAACAGGGCAGTGTTCCTATTGCGAGAACGTTATCGTTATAGAAAAACCTGTCAAGTGCGAGTCGGACTCGACTTAATATATTTCGATTTGAATTCAATTTAATGACGCGCTGGCCTAGTTGGAAGTGACCCAGCCTACGAAGCTAGCGGTCCTGGGTTCGAATCCCGGTAAGGGCAGATATTCGTGTGATGAGCGCGAATATTTGTTCCTGTCATTGATGTTTTCTATATATTTCTCTATATAAGTATTTACATCGTTGTCTAGTACCCATAGCACAAGCCTTGAGCTTAGTTTGAGACTGGGTCAATTGGTGTGACATTGGCCCCTGGTACTATTATTAATTTTGAATAGAAGAAGAGAAACAACAAATACAAAAAAATGGTTAACTCGCACTTCGTAAGCATATCAATAGGGTCCATGTTAATGTTTTTATCTGCACTCATATCATAAACCCTCTATGATGCGTTCAGAAACCGCAAATTATGACCAGCATAATAATCAACTCTGTTGTTAGAGCAATTTTTTTATCTGCGGCAGTAATCTTATGGATTCATAAGAACATCAATTTCGATGTTCTTATGACATTCAAATTTTGGACATCTCTGAATAACAAAGAAATTTGATTTTGACCGCTATTCTAATATCAGTCGAGTCGAGATGACGTTTAGTTCGAAATGAATTGTCAATTTGCATACAAAATTGGACAATGTCGCACGTAAGTAAGATATCGAACAATAAGATAGTTGGAGCCGACTCTAGTTTGTCTCTGAATTGAAAAAAAACTATGACAGCTGCCGGAAAACTTTTCAATCTTTTCATTACCGCCATTATCGGTTAAAATTTAATATGCGGCTCCTGAATGCATCATGGAGGCTTATGATATGTGGGTAGATAAAGTAGTGTATGTAACTGTACATAATTAGGCATTATGTACAGTCACATACTATAATTTTTTACTTGATTTTTAATATTTAGACTTTTTTTCTACACTGCCGCACACGACAGTGAACTATGACGACTAAGTAGACTTGATTGGTTCCTGAGATACAGGTGACTAAAGTGTTTATACCTACTGAAATGACCTAAGACAGCACCAAATAACTTTAAATAGAGAATTACTTCATCGTTGTAGTTTTTTGAGATAGTTTTTGTGTATTAACGGCTTCGGAACCCTACACTGAGCATGGTCAGACATGCTCTTGCCCGGCTTTTTTTCATTTATTTCCTCTAATAAATTACACTTTTTTTATAAAACACTCTCCGCCAAATGAATTATCATATAACAACATAATGAGAGGTCTTAAACCACGAGTGTGGCGAGTTTCATAATATGATCACACGAGTGTTTTAAGGCCTAATTATGTGCAGTTGCATATATTACCTACTTTTTCTACACACTTTACATTTTACATTATAAATACACGAGATGGGTTCAGAAGCCGAAGGCTCGAAAGTTTCACTCGGTAGTGAGAAAAATCTTCGAAACCGTTTTTTTAAATACGAGCGATACAATTTTGCTCACTTCCGAGTGAAACTTTCGAGCGCTCGAAAGTCAAAAATCGGCCCCCTGCATGGGAACACCTTAAAGCTATGTTATGCTTTAGTTATTTTAGTTTAAATGCATAGTTTATTGTCATATTTAGGTTAGGTTATGAGTAGGTTTAAATTATAAGCAAAATCATAACATAAAGTCTTGTTTCAAAACATTGCATTTTCGAAAAGAAAATTCGGAATTATGATCAATTCGGAATTATGACTCTTAGGAATTCTGTAGTGTTCCCGACCCGCATTACAACCAGTGCTACCTGTACTATATCTACAGTTGCTAAGCGAATGTATTAACTACAATATGAAATAAACGAAAACAGAATTAATGTATATATTTGAAATTATATTATACGTTCGGACAAACCTTAGCAACTTTAAAGTAAGAGCAAATTACAACCCGAGGGTCACCAAAAATTGTTTAAACATTATCGCCCCGGCCCCTATCAGATTAAAATTAACAAAAAGAACCCCAAAAGCAATGGGACGTATTTTGTATAAACTCCCTAACACCATTAAATTAATTAAGAATGACAATTTTTTCGGTATTCGCGTAAGGGCCCGGCTGATGGACCAGACGCTATACAGTATAAACGAGTACCTAGGAAATGACTATAGTAAATTCAATGAGAACAAACCTCTCCGTGTTACTAATAATCAATAAATGTCTGATCAATATGAATGTCACTGTCAGTAAATCTATTTTTTACACTAAGAATATATAACATGTAATATGTAAGTAAATTGTAATATCGTTTCTATCTTTGACGAGTCATGACAAATAAATAAATAAATGATAAATGTCATTGTTGTAACAGTTATGGCAATAAAAAAATCTGATTCTGATTCTGATTCTAGAAAAGGCATATTTATTTATTATTATTATAACATTTACGGTCACGGTTGTCATTTAAAACAAATGCTTGAAGTCGTCAATGCCATTAGAGATGTTAATTCATTTGTAACTTATAGGAAACTCAACGTTATTGTTGTAGAATGTCAGATTGACTTTGGACCAAAGGTGGGTCACAAATTTAAAGTCAAGTCTGACTCTACTTTATATTCCGAACGCTGATGGGGCTGCCGAGATACTGCAGTGCCTCGACCATGTTTGCTGAAGCCGGGGTCCCAGACTTCTTCGCCGTGATGAGCGCACGCATCGCCTGTTTTTGGGACAGATTGAGCCGCTCTCGCAATTCAATCCTGCAGAGTGTGTACCGCGACTTGGGTAGCCCTATGTTTATATTGGCTGGCTGCTCACCAAAATGGCAATATAAAATAAGATTAAGATGTTTACAATCTGCATTAGCTAGTAAGACTAGGAGTTTATTGCTTCTGAATGTATTTTAAATTATTATTATTATAAAGAGTTATGGGGGATTTTGTATGGACCCCGTCCCCACCCTCCAACAGTCACGGGGTACAATATGTTCATTAGGACCCAAAAAAAAACAAAATACCTATTCCAGTTGCAAAATCGATGGGGGATTTTTAATGAAAAAAATGTGGTTATTTTTAAACAAATTCCAAACGACACGATAATGATTTTCCAAGAAAATCTCATATTTAGGACGATCTTTATCATATTTAAAAAAAACGGTCAAGTGAGAGTCGGATTCGCGCACCGAGGGTTCCGTATTAAGGATAATATGGTTGGAAAACGCAAAAGAAAATACTCATTTTGCTATGAACTTTATTATCTATGCAATAAGGTCCATTTTGTCTAGCCTACATTTTAATACCTACAGATTTTTAAATTGATTGTTATAATGCTGGTCATTGCCAACGGGTTCTAAACGCATTATAGAGGACTTTTGCTGCGCGTGTAGATAAAATAAATAAATTAGAAAACATACTTACCGCAAAAAACTAGGGCAAAGGTGATCCTGAACATTACTTTTAAGCAAGTCCGCGCACGCTCGCCGCTGAAGATATACTGACCTATTGCTGCGATCTCTGACGCAAGGCAAGTATGATCGATCTACTGGGGGTCGACGTGCGCGCGCGTCGATAGCGCGGCGATTCGTGTCTTTAACTTGTACCGGTTTGTCCCAAAATCTTTACTAACGTTCATAATCCATAATATTTTATGCCATAATTACGGAAAAAGTAGATACAGACTGTTTCAGTGTTTTCAGTTGTATTTTTTTTATAATACTATAGGTACTTACGACAGAACAAAACTAATACTGAGTGTTTTTGGCAAAAAAATATTATGGCGTTTAAATTTTCAGGCATACGATTTTAGAACACTTATTTTTAATTTAATTTACTAACACTTTATTATTATTATGGTCCAAAGATGGCTCAAATAAATGATTTTGATTGATTGATTGATTAATAGGGAAAATGTAATGTATGGCAAATGTAACACTACGGCACTTAAAATTATGGAAAATGAAAATATGGCAAATTATCATTATGGCATATGAATCGTTATGGAATAGAAAATTATGGCAAATGACATTCGGGCAAATAAAATTATTGCATATGAAATTCGGGGAAACGATAGAGAACCAACTGCAATATAGTCGTCGAAGCATTCTAAACTCTATCAGTAACCAAATAACATTTATAGTACATTTCGATACTAGTGCGGAAAGTATGTCATTACTTCACGAGTACCGAGATATCTTGCCACGAGCCATGGGCGAGTGGCAAGACTCGGGACGAGTGAAGAATGACATTTCCGCACGTGTATCGAACGACGATTTTTAATACATTTGCGAAAAAATGTGAATCTGTGTACGTGTCTATGTGGGTATCTGTGTCTGTCCTCTTCCCCCCGGACCTCTGAAGTGAGATAACGGCGTGTGAACACACTCTGTCCGAAATTACTTAAATTTTAATAAAATTATTAAAACTAAAAAGATAAAGTCAGATACCAGGAGTGCATAAACATTAGAAGTACCTACCTAAGTCATCCGGGCGGCCGCCCGCCCGCCGCGCCGCTGCGCCGCCCCGTGACGTCATCGCCTGCGATCTAAGTTGCGCTACGAACCCCCTAATTACCTCTGGACTCCTGGTACTTTATGAAAACATCTACTATATGCAAACTCTTTGGTTGGATGCACGGCTTAGTATATTTAAAAAAAAATGAAAAGTAAAACGCACTTGTGCGAAATAGGAAAAGTAAAAAGCACTAGTGCAAAAAATTCCTACTTTCCGCACGATATACAGCTACGAAAAGTACCACTTTTTGAGCAACTGTATTAAAAAAAATCTTATTCCATTGCTATGCAGTTAAGTTTCTTTAGGATTACCGCAGAGGGGCGACCGGTTTGAGTTCAGTAGGTGAATCTCGATGGTTTCGCGTCATCACGGTCTTATCCGAGAGTCAGTGGTTTTTCTTGGGTTTTTTTTTTATAGATATTCCGTATCTTTGGGTTTTCAGGGCTCCCACACAACCAGGCAATGATGGGTCAACCAATGCAGAAATTGCCGAGGAATTTGAGAGCGAGTTATTTAAAAAAAAATCTTACCGGCTTAACATACCTGCCGTATTACTAGTAAGTATATATTTGTATATAAATTACTCAATTATAAATACGAAGGTATATTCGTTTACCTGTTTCAATCGTTTTTGTTTATTAATGACGTTAGGTACTTTATTGTTATATAAAAGAACACGTACGTTACACGTGCTAAAAGTGAAGTTTTTTCTGTATAGACGACTGAACTAGTTTTTTTAATACCTTTTCATGTTAATTACCATAAATGGATACATAATAATAAATAGAATTTGCTAATAACGAATATTTTAAAACTTTATAATGAAATCTCAAACTTGTAATATTAAATTGTTTTCTAGTAGCGTTGTTATATGTTTATGATTTAAACGTCAAAACCGGTTTTGGTTTCGTTTTGTTTTTACAATTAAATGTAATTATATACAATCATAGCGATTCATGTGTTTGTCTAAAACAGTGAAGTGCGCGTCGTAAATTTCAGGCAAATAAACGGATTTTAGTGCGGACGAAATCGGTGGCAAAAACTGGTCCTGGTTCTTGGGTTTATAAATCTAATTTGGGACTAACCAATGTATTTTTTATAATATTGTGTAGAGCATTGAAATATTTAAATTTAAATAATAATAACAACATATTTTATTTTTTTATTTGCCTTTAAAATAAAACTCATTTTCAGACTTCATAATAGGGAATAGGGGAGACTGGGTACGGTTATAACGGAGTACGGTTGAAACAAAGCGAATATCCGTTAAAATATCAGCTGTAGGATGAGGGGTGTAAGGGAAGAAATGCATGGCATGTTAGCGCGAACATGTTCCACCGTATTGCATCTACTATCGCTCGTTGTAGTTTCTTGCAGGGGAGTCTATTGTATTTTGGTAATCAAAAGTTAGTATTCTCAGTTGATATCTTTGTCGAATAACTTTTTTAATTATATCGATTGAATATTGAGTATTTTTCTAGTCATTTGTCAGATGTTTATGATAAAATAACGATGATTCCTTTTTGTGTTTGGGTTCTACGCCTCGCCACTGTGACTTTTCTTTGACGTCAGGGGGGGATGGGTACGGTTGAAACACACGTAAGTATTAATGAGTATTGATTGATTGATTTAATTTGGCACTGAGTGAATTGATCCGGAAATAAGCAATAAAACAGGATCTTATAATTACTAGGCTGTTTAGTTCCAGGTAACTTTTTTAAAGAAGAAATTATTTGATTTTATGTTATATACTTACCTTTATTTGTCTGGATGAAGTTATTTTAAGTTTTTAATACATTATAAGTGTTGATCTTATTTGAGACTGAGTTGATTAATACGAGAATGAGCAATAAAGCAGATTTAAATACCCGTATTGAATATTATTTCTTTGTGTTTCAACCGCCCCTGGTATGGGGTCGGTTGTAACAGAGGACAGAGTTTTTCAAAAACTGCTCCTGTGTGAAAATGAATATATCTGGGCAAAAACAATAGTACACATTTCAAGACAGATGAAAGATGAACTCATAAAAACTAAGTAAATCAAATAACACAACATTTAGTATATTTAAATTTTGAAAACTCATTAATTTTCGGGAATGCCAAATAGCAAAATAAATAAACCAATCTTACTTGCATTATAACATATTCTGCCCGCGACTTCGTCCCCGTTGAATAGTTACTTTGGGCTAACGCTAACTTTAACCCGCGACTTTGTTAACGTAGAAGGTTGAAACATTCTTCATTGGTGCTCCGCTCCTATTGATCTTAGCGTGATGATATATAGCCTATAGCCTTCCTCGATAAATGGGCTATCTAACAACGAAATATTTTTTCAAATAGGACCAGTAGTTCCTGAGATTAGCGTGTTCAAGCAAACAAACAAACAAACAAACTGTTCAGCTTTATAATGTTAGAATAGATTAATATCTATACTAACATTATAATATACTATACTATACTAACATTGTAATTAGTATAGATTTATAAGATGGCCTATATCGATGTTCGCGCGGACTCCTAATTTTTTTTGTTTGACCTTTAATTCGGAATATTTGTGGTTTTTGGTTTTAATGGCGTCGCCTGTATTTTCTGGCCAGTGTTGCGATCGCATTGTGCGCGGGCGGTGTTCTTAGGGAATTATTTTTTAATAATTCAATATGTTGAGGGAGACCTTTGTATTACTTATTCTAGGTAAGTTTTAATTTTAATTTTTATAGGGCGTATAGGGCAGTAATAGCCGATTTAGCTCCCGAGGGAGTTATGGATTTTTTTTACTCCCTAGGGAGTTATGAGTGTAGTTTTAAAATATAGAATCCACTCGTACAACATTTCAGACCAAGGAGGTGTAAAATCAGCCAAGGTTTATTTCCTATATTTAAAATTTGGCTACAAACCAATTTTACTGTATAATTAAACTTATACGGTACATTTATCTGCATTATATTTATATTTTAGAATTATTTCAGAGACATATGCAATTATTTTATTAAATTTCATTTTGAAAATTGGTACAATCTGGCAGTATTGCCTGTCAAGTTTAAAAACTAAAGCAGTTCTAAGCATTATCTGTGGAAGACTATATTGAAAAAAGTTGACAAACTCTTTTAGCAAGTAGAGTTCATTTGTTTGATTGTTGTTTCCGAAGCGTATTTTGTATATTTTTTTCTCTATTATACGTATAACGGGCATTAAGGGGATTACAAACTCGAGTCATTAAAAGCCCTCCGCGTTAGCAATCCCCTTCTAACCGCCCTTGATGCACAATGCACTATAATTAACTTTCTCGAAAGTAGGTATTATATTAAACAAAAAAACTTTTTATTTGGGAAGATTTTTCAGTTCTATTTTGTTGTGGGTATATATTCAATCATTTCATTCGACGACGTGCTGGCCTAGTTGGTAGTGTCCCTGCCTATGAAGCTAGCGGTCCTGGGTTCAAATCCCGGTAAGGTCAGATATTTGTGTGATGAGCACGAGTATTTGTTCCCGAGTCATGGATGTTTTCTATGTATTTAAGTATGTATTTCTCTATATAAGTATTTATATCGTTGTCTAGTACCCATAGTACAAGCCTAGAGCTTAGTTTGGGACTAAGTCAATTTGTGTGAGATTGTCCCCTGGTATTTATTAAATATATCGGCGTCCCATATTGTAAGTAAGTCTGGAGCGCCCATAATACAGAGACAAACCGAAAAACATAGAGAACATAATATTATGTGTTATGTTAACGGGAGTTAATTTTGCGGTTCTCAGTTCCTACGAAAGTTTAAAACCAAAAATGATATTAAAATGGTAGTTTTCACAATCGTGTTATAATAGAGAGCTTTTTAGTAGAGTACCGTGTTTAGGCCACGAAGCTTGCTGAGTAGCTTAAGTAAGGTACGAGATTAAAAAGCTTGATTATGACACTATTGTGAACCATACTTTTTGTACGAGTTCATTAAAATTAATAATTTAAGTCATTAATACGAGTATATAAGAAAACTAAATATCGTATGTAGTATATTGTAAAGGTTCTTTGACTTTTCAGGTAGCAAGGTAAGCGTGGCTTCCTCTGCCATATTAGTTACTTCTTGAGGAGTAAAGATGTTTCGTCACTGTCACTACTCATTATCTTAGTTTTTATTTTAACTTTTTAAACTTAGCTTTGAAAAGAAAAGTTACCACACCACCGACGTCCGTAATGTTGCAGTACTGTGCTGTGATTGGCTAAATACTAGCCAATCACAAAGGGTAGTTTTTTTTATGTCATGTATACAGCAGCAAGTTTAGTAGATTTTTGACAGATGACGCGACGCTGCTATGCTCCAAAACATCATAGATTGGCAATTTTGTATCGGATCGAGTCTCCTTAAACAAGGACACATTATAGAAATGCTAAGTTCTATTTTCAATTTTTTTCGGTTGTCTAGAGCGTATCGAAACAGTTATTTCGGTTGTTTCGGAAATAACATAGACTATTCAACGATGAAAAGAGTGACGTTGCAGTATTCTCTATGAAATCGTAATACACAGATTTTAATCGACGAGTACAAAAACCATTTGTACCTAAAGCTTAGAAACCTTCGGATAAAATAACTGTGATGGTCGGCCATTAGGACGCATACAGACAGACTATAGTTATTTAAATGAATTAAAAAGATACCTCAGAATCAAATTTACTTTCTGTACACGTCCTTCGTCTTGATTAGATATCTATTAAATTTCTAATCGTTTAAACCTTTAACTCAAATTATTTGTTAAGGCTTCTTCTTATAGTGCCTCTCCAACTAGTGAAGGTTGGCAGTCAGCTCCGCATACTTCTCTCGGTCTTTGGCGAGGTTGAAAAGCTCCAGCACTTGTGACTCCTGTCCATTCCCGAATGTTTCGCCGCCACGATTTCTTTCTGCGCCCGACAGCTCTTCTTCCAGCAACTTTGCCCATCATTATTGACAACATTAAAAAAAAAAAATGTTTTTTCACGTTTATAATAAGCTGGTTAAAAATTAGACTACCGGTGTTTCTCGGTTTTTCTTTATTTAACTTAAATTCGTCGTTAATAATTTATTAAACAAATAGTCATTAAAAGGACCGTATATACAAAGTTATAGAATACACTACGCTAACTAACGTTTCTATTCGATTCGTTTTTAAACCAATCGCGTCACTGAAGATGACGTGATACGAAAAGTCACGTGGTCTACCAGTGACGCGATTGGTTTAAAAATGAATCGAATAGAAACGTTAGTTAGCGTAGTGCATCTTGTCTGGGCCCTCTGATGTCGTGATCTTAGCATGACATAAAATAAAAAAAAGTCACTTTAAACAGACACAGATCTGACTGTCATGTCATGTCACTTGTCAACCATAACAACTGTAACAATATAAATTCGTCGACTTTGGGCAGATTGCGGCTATCCGCTTTTACAAATCCATTAGTCATTTTCATTTTAAATAGCGTACCTATATCAAAACAATAGTATTACGAGAATCGAAAGTGTGTCTTTAGAATCAAGTAATCCGTCAGGCAGATGAAAAATCGACATGACAGTTGTATATTTTTTTCGATTCCCATGGTAATAAATGGACTAAGGGCATAAAGCGAGGTTTACACTAGCAATAAAAACAAATTCCGATTAGAAATTGAATTCAAAACGGAATATAATTTATTTATTTATTTATTTATTTATTCATTGTTTTATGTACAATACAGTATTACAAGATGTTGAGGTTGCAATGTCACAATAATATTAGTGATTAGGTATGATTAGGTATGATTGGTTGGTACATTGTATTATGTCAATAATTTTAATTCCATAAGATTGCTATTTCGATATTTTCTTATACTTAAGTTAGTACCTTGTTAATTTGGTTACTTCTGATCTATAATATTTATAATTACTCATGGTCAATCTTATTAAGTATTATGTTATTTAAACTAATTATCATTGAAAAAAACTTCTATACTATAGTAACATTTAATATCTACTGTGGAGTGGTACGGAATCCTCGGTGCGCGAGTCCGACATGCTCTTGCCCGGTTTTTTTTATAGCAAGGAAAAGCAAACGAGCACACAGACCTGACACGTGGGATCTGGAAAAGACATTTGCATTCTAACACTGCAATCTGTGTCAATGCGTTGGCAACCCTAAGGACTATACATGCATGGAGTATGCGAGGAGTAGTATACAGGTGGAAAGTTGAGATGGGGCATTAAGGGCAGCTACCAGATCCCTCGCTGCCACGCGAAAATGATCTTAGGAGACCTTTCCCAACTTTTTGAGTGGTGACAATCGACATTCACAGATTTTTGATAAAATGTACAGTCAGCGAGAAAATCGACAGATTTTTTTTTTAATGCTAATCGGTCCCATTCCCATAAAGGATTGAAACACTCTTTGAGACCAACTGAGGTTAGAGTACTAGTACACCCATAAATCAAAGAAAACTTATCAAAAATCTGTGAATGTCGATTGTCATCACTCAAAAAGTTGGGAAAGGTCTCCTAAGATCATTTTCGCGTGGCAGCAAGGGATCTGGTAGCTGCCCTTAATGCCCCATCTCAACATCAGAATGCTAAGAGGGATGTGTGGTGTTACGCGAATGGATAGAATAAGAAATGAGTATATAAGAGGAAGTCTGAAAGTGACACCGGTGACTGAAAAGTTATGTGGAAATCGGTTGTCATGGTATGGGCATGTGATGCGGAGGAATGAGGAAAATATCGTCAGGAAAGTTTTGAGTATGAATGTGGATGGCTATAAGAGTAGGGGAAGACCAAAGAAACAATGGATGGACTGTGTGAAAGATGATATGGCTAGAAAGGGAGTGACTACCGAGATGACGACTAATAGAGAAGTATGGAAGAAGAATACATGTTGCGCCGACCCCGAATAATTGGGATAAGGGCAGGAGAATGATGATGCCGGTAACACACTGTATAAGGCGTATACAACCTTTGGTGGAAATCGTGGAAGGCTTTTCTCTAGTAATTTCACCGGTTGTCTTGTCCCCACACCGGAACGCAATAATGCGAACTCTGCTGGTTGGTGGTATAGACGTGACCTTATCATTCCGTCACTCATAAAAAATTACCATTATTACCGTATTTTCGCGTATTTTTGAAGGATATAAATCGTCATATTATCTAGACACGCGGCAGCGTGTCAAGCAAAGTTCACGCAAAAGGAACTGGCGAGCGCAGTCGTGGGTTATTTACACGAACCATTTGGAGCCACTTTTGACGCCTCAATAACTCCAAATATATTTATCATAAAAACATGAAATTTGGTTTATGTATTAAAACCCTCAACTAGAACTCTAAACTGACTGGCTAGTTTTCACATATAAATTATGTTACATTTGGCTAATCAACTTATCTACTTTATGTTTTACGCAAGTTAATGTATTTATATTATGTGGTCATTTATATTATCTTACTCTTCTAAACAATTGACAACATTTAAAAAAAGAAAGGATTTTTGTTTTTTCGCGTTTATAATAGCTGGTTAAAAATTAGAGTACCCGTGTTTCTCGGTTTTTCTTTATTTAACTTAAATTCGTCGTTAATAATTTATTAAAGAAATAGTCATTAAAAAGACCGTATATACAAAGTTAGGAATACTGACGTCGTGATCTTAGCATGATATAAAATAAAAAAGTAACTTTAAACAGAAACAGAACTGACTGTCATGTCATGTCACTTGTCAACAATAACAACTGTAACAACATAAATTCGTCGAATTTGGGCAGATTGCGACTATCCGCTTTTACAAATCTGTTAGTCACATTCATTTTAAATAGCGTATATCAAAACAATAGTATTACGAGAATCGAAAGCGTGTCGTTAGAATCAAGTAATCCGTCAGACAGATAAAAAATTGACATGACAGTTGTATATTTTTTTCAATTTCTATGCTAATAAATGGACTAAGGCCACTATAAGTGTATTCCTAACATTCACAATCCAACTTTTTTTACTGTTTTTCGTAAATATAAAAAAAACTACTGCATAAAAAAAAACAAAAATATTTTTAGTGGAATCAGCAGTGTAAAATCTAGAAACGGTATTTTAATTTACTACCTTATCATATATGAATTGTTGTCAATTGTCTTGCTCAAAAACTAGCGGAGTCAAATTTCAAGTCAATTTCAAATTCAGTTTAACCTAAGTTATCTGCTTTGTGTAAATAATTCTTGTGTTCAAATTCAAGAAGTTATACTTTTAAATCATCATCATCATCATCATGTCAGCCGAAAGACATCCACTGCTGGACATAGGCCTCCCCCAAGGCTCTCCACTCAGACCGGGCATCCACCGCGTTCCCGCGATCTTTACAAGGTCGTCACTCCATCTTGTTGAAGGCCTACCTACAGCTCGTCTCGCGGTCCGCGGACGCCACTCAAGAACCTTTTGACCCCATTGGCGATCAGTCCTGCGAGCAATGTGCCCCGCCCACTGCCACTTAAGTTTGGCTATTCTTCGGGCTATGTCGGTAACCTTAGTTCTACTGCGGATATCATCATTACTGAGTCTATCACGCAGAGAAACCCCGAGCATAGCCCTCTCCATTGAGGTAGTAGTAGAAGAAAAATACAGTCAGGTATAATTATTGTCATTGTCATTGGCAGTCTGATTAGGAACAGACTTTAAGTTGAATGATAAGATGGTGGTAGCTATCCGGACGGACGCTACACAAGGTCCTATCACCAATGATATTTTATATTTAGATACGTTATACTCATACTAAACGCATTCGAAAACCGTCGCCAATTACTGACAGTTGCTACGTTGCCATATTTCTACAGACAAAGACGGCAATTCGTAGCGAACGCTATTGTTAGAAAGAGATAAATAGTTGTTTCAATTTGCGTACCCGAATGACGCGGCGTGCCCGCTCATGGCTGCCATATAGCTACCCGCCTTTATCGCACTCATGCGATATCTAATCTCATGTTTCACAGGTGACAGTGACGCCACCGGTGCAAATTAAACAAAGTATGGTGATGTAAAACAAAATGTAAAAAATATTTACGGTACTTACGAATGAAATGAGACATCCTTTCTTCCTTTTATAGATACAGTATAATTTCTGCAGCCTCGAAAAACATAAGACGGCATTTTTTATGGCTTATATTTGTTGCATTTCGGTAATAAAACTTTACTGTTTTTGACGCGTACGTGTCAGCGGCCATGGCGCGACTGAACGATAATAAGGCAATTACCTTCCTTTTCAAGGAACGCTTTTGCGCGCAGATGACGTATCTTAATATAAAATATCATTGCCTATCAGTACATTTCGTTTCTCTATCTTAATTTTGCGTCTAAACTTCCAAGACCGTGTCTAATGTAGGATGAAGGATGAAGGTTACACGCCAAATTATAAGTTAATAGTTTTGTAGTTTTGGAGATTCCATGACCAGTAAGTCAGAGGTATAATGTTTTTAAAAACCAATTAAACGTCATATTTTATAGCTATAGAGATTTGAGATGACTCATCGAAATTTTGGCACGGCAATTTGAAATTGGAATTTATTTGTTAACGGCATTACAAAAAAACTGGTCAAGATGATGTCGGACTCGTGCACCGAGGCTCCTCCACGGTAGGTATTAATATACCTATCCGGATTTGAATTCGGTTTCAATTCGAAATAGCACGAGCCTAAGTCACTTTTTTTTTAGGTTTTGTACTAGAGGTATAATCAAACCAAATTTGACGCTTGTATGTTTGCAACGATACAACAAAAATTAAAATAGGTACGTTGAAACAAAAACGGTGCAGGTATTGGGACCCCCTTTATTTTTTCCCTTTTTCTGTTTTATTTATTTGTTAAGTAATAATACAGGTCATTAACCGTTTTCGTATGAAAATAACCGGTTAAAACCGGTTATAATCGGTTATTTGCATTCCCTAGTTAGGTCAGACGGACATGACAAAATAAAAAGTTACTATTAAATAGATAAAAAAAACATGATATAACGGCCAACCCTTCTTTCGGAGCTTATATCTCACAGATTTTCATGTATAGACTAGCCCAGGGATCGGAAATTCGGTAAGATAACCACCTAAAGTTTGCAAAATCCCGGAAAAAGTTAAGCGAATCGTCGGCTTCTTAAAAATATTATTTTAATAATTTAAGTTCTGGGATTCCAGGACTCTACAAAACGTTTATATTAATTATTTTACATGTAGATCCGTCAATTTGCTCCTCAAACTTGGTTAGGTTAGGTTAGGTGAAATACAGGTACATTAAACGACATTGGTAAATCTATACATAGAAAATAACTTCAAATGGTTAATGTAAATACTTAATTATGAATTTATGCTGGCGTAAATTATTTATTCAGAAATTCCGGGAATTTTATTAATATATTAAAATTGAGTCCGCCTCCATACAACTGAACAACAACGCCGCCGCCAAAGATTAGGTAAATATCATACCGAATATAGGTATTATGATATTGGGTATTTGCCTAATTTTTCATTAGTATTTAAATTGAAGCTTTTTTACCTTCCGAATAGCCTAGTATAAATAGTTTTTAATATCTTTAAAAATAAGAAAGATATAAATGTTTAAAACTTGCTTTTAGACAGAGGGGAAAATACAGTAATATGACGTCATATTACTCAGCCGCCATATGAATTACACGCAAAACATCGTTTCGTGAGAAAGAGATAGACAAAAAAACTTTAAAAGGCTATAACTTTTTTATTTTATAACCAATTTCAAATTTGATTTTGAATTATTTTATCATACTACGTATATTGATATATTATCCAAATTAATATATAAAATTGCCTCGTGTGGTTGCCGAGTTAGAATAGTGCCACTCCATGTCTTCCCGTGGATGTCGTAAGAGACGACTAAGGGAATAAAGGCTTGTAGTACTGTTAGGCGATGGGCTTGCAACCTGTCACTAATACGCTGGTAAACATCTTAGCCTGATTGTGCAAATTGTGGTTATAGAATTATCAACAAGTTTTTAGAGATGTTTGTAATTCTGTAGCTCTGCCTACCCCACTCTGGGAACAAAGGCGTGAGATTATGTATGTATGTAATATATGAAATTTAATATCAGGCAAATACCCTAATTATGAATTCTTTAGTTGCTTATATTGGAAATTAATTTATTATGACATTATTCATATTTTTTAACTGCTAAATTTCTTAGGTTGTTTTTGAAATGTACTAGTTTTTAAGATTAGTTACAAACACAAGGAAAATTGTTTTTAAAATAAACTAAATTGAATTAAATGTAAGGGATCTGACTTACATCATTTACTTGATTGCATAATACTAGCATCTGTGACATTTTAAATAAATATCAAATAAATAAATATCAAGGGACGATCTCACACAAATTGACCTAGTCCCAAACTAAGCTCTAGGCTTGTACTATGGGTACTAGACAACGATATTAATACTTATATAGAGAAATATATACTTAAATACATAGAAAACATCCAAGACTCAGAAACAAATACTCGTGCTCATCACACAAATATCTGCCCTTACCGGGATTTGAACCCAGGACCGCTAGCTTCGTAGGCAGGGTCACTACCAACTAGGCTAGAATGTCAAAGGCCGAGTCTGACTTCAAAGAGAAGCTCATTGATCATAAACTATTTATAAAAAAATGGGCAAGAGTATGTCGGACCACGCTCAGTGTAGGGTTCTGACGCCATTATTACAAACACAAAAAACTATCTTGAAAATCGATAAGTACGAACGATTTTTCTATTTAGGCCGCATTTGACCTAAATAAGACCTAATCCAAGATTAATCTATTTAATAACCTTTGCTTTATGTATGGGGGGTACCCGGAAAACAATGTATTTCATTATTTATTTTTACGACATTTCGGCGTAATGTAAATGTACAACTATTCCAAAATACAGCTTTTGTATTACCAAGAGTATTAAGTAAAAGTAGACTTAGTTAAACCGCGGACAGACGAACACAGCGGAACTATAAGTTATACAGGCACGGACCTATAGCCTGGCCAAAAAGTCGAGCCAGTGGTGACAGCTGCAACTAAAAAAATTCCATACAAAATTGTTGCCATGTTTACGCATTTTACGTCAAAAATGTGACAGTTACGTAGAAAGTGGCGCCCTCATTTAATTTCTACTCTTTTTGGTCGCACTGTAAATATTGTTTTTAGGTCTGTGTATACAGGGTGTAAAAAACGAACGCCACATGCACGGCAACTACCTTAAATATTGGAAATAGGAAATTCTACACAATGGAGACTTGGGTACCTACTTTTATTTTTGAAAATAATTATTACCGCAATTATGGATTTTTGAAAATTTGCTTGCCTTAACCGGGAATCGAACTGGTCGAATATAACAAAATAATAAAGAAGGGTTTTTTACGGTCTGTATTTAATTTAAAGGTGTGTGTGTTATAGAAATAAATGATCACTATTAATGACCTTCCGAAATGTATCATAAAACACGACTTTATCGTTTTGTCATATTCGACCAGAGGGCTCAGACAAGATGCACTACGCTAACTAACGTTTCTATTCGATTCGTTTTTAAACCAATCGCGTCACTGGTAGACCACGTGACTTTTCGTATCACGTCATCTTCCAGTGATGCGATTGGTTTAAAAACGAATCGAATAGAAACGTTAGTTAGCGTAAAGCATCTTGTCTGAGCCCTCAGTTCGATTACCGGTTAAGGTAGCGGATTTTTTTCAAAAATCCAATTATGCAGCATTTTTTGTTTTCAAAAATAAAAGTAAGTCTCCTTTGCGGAGAACTTGCTATTTCCAATATTTAAGGGGTCAGTGCGGCGTCCTATACAGTGTGTTACCAGCACCCTAGCTTATTTTAAAGGAGGTTAAAATAACGTATATCTGTAACGTAAACATGACATTAATTTAATTAATAAACAAATTTCGAGGCTTTGTTAACTTTCTAACCATTTTTTTATTAAATAATGTAAAGCACAGCAATTTGACAAGTGTAAATGACAGTCGACGGATACTTTGATTATTATGATTTGCCCCCGCACCACGACATGCCTTGTACTAAGCAACAGCGATACTGATAACAATGAACACGCACCACATGCACTACATAAAAAATTGACAGTATGTAAGAAAATTAATTGTGAAGTTATTATAATACTTGCAAATAATTGCTAAAGCAACATATTATCGGCAGTTTTAATAAATGCCCGCATGCCGGTAACACACTGTATATAGTATATAGGAACTTTATACTATATACAACTGTTTGACTTCGGATCCCTAAAAATCCAGTCCATATTGTTAGTAGCTACAAAATCCGGTATTTTAATAACCCAAATATAAATTCATAAGGAGAGTCGGGGCAATTGCATCTACGGGGCTATTGTAACTTTTTATACTAAAACGTGTTCTACTTTTAAAATTAGTATGAAATTAGTACTAGTATTAGTGACTGATATTGTCCAAAAATGTAGCAAGCTGAAGTGGCAGTGGGCTGGCCATGTCTGTCGCAGAACCGACGAGAGGTGGAGCAGGAAGGTTCTCGAACGGAGACCACGCTTAGGCAAACGTAGTGTAGGACGCCCCCCGGCTAGATGGACCGATGACCTGAAGAAGGCAGCTGGCAGTGACTGGATGCAAAGGGCGGGAGATCGCGTGCTGTGGCGCTCCTTGGGGGAGGCCTATGTCCAGCAGTGGACTGCAACAGGCTGATATGATGATGATGATGAAATTGGTATAGCCCCGTAGATGCAATAGCCCCGACTCACTTAAATCCTTTTGGAAAAAAACCAGGAAAAATCGTCAAAGATCAAATGAACCAGTTGACCGTGACGAGACAGACAAAAAGTTGAATTAACATTTATATTAATACCGATATAATAATAATAACTAATGCATATACGTTTAAACCGACTTCAAAAAAGGAGGAGGTTCTATGTTCGGCTTCACGTTTTTTTCGTGTATAGTTAAGTCGGGTCCGCTGCGCCATGTTATTCGTGTTTTCCTAACATGTTTGCCGCGGGGGATGGTTAACATCCCCCGCGTTCGCCTGCGGGGGGTGGACCTAACATGTTAGTAGTTAGAAAAACACGATAACATGGCGCAGCGGACCCGGCTTTACTCACCGATTTCTCCGTCGTTTTTTAAAAATAATATAATTATGCTTTCAAGGTAGTCCCATTGTCACCAAATTGCTATCTGATCAGGGAATCCGTGGGGAATTGATGGAACTCCTCAAACATCATACGATATAGCGATTTTAGTATTTTCAGTAACAAGACTAGCATTTGCATTCAAAAAGAATCATTTGGTGAAGTGGAACTGATGATGAAGACCACAGATGGCCACCGGAACTCCTCAACGGTACCTATTTCAAGGGTGGCGATAAAATATCTCGATTATGATGATTTAGATTATTTTAGATGGTTGAGCAACTAACACGACGCATCGTTAAATGGTTAAAATATATGAATGACTTTCCCGCGGCGTTGCTTACTTGAAATGTCTCTTATTGATTGAGAAGTGGTACTACTTACATAACAGCATATTATGATCACTAAAAATAAAGTGAAAATTAGTTAGTAGTTACCTATTTTTACCCGACCACCGAAGGAGGAGGGTAATGTGTTTCACAGCCTATATATGTATGTTTGTTCCTCTGTGTCACTACCGACGTGTAAAAGAGCCCGTATGTGGCCAATTTACTGAATAAATATTTTGATTTTGATTTTTTGAAAAACTTAACCCGTTGTCCGATTTTGATGATTCTCATGCCAATCAATTTGTCTAAATCTGGTGAGTGTCACTGAAGATATAACAGTAATCAAAATTCAAAATGGCGGCAACCAGACGCCATATTGTGCAAATTTAAAAAAAAACGTCGACCAAGTATGACTAGTGGGGTATCATTGAATAGGAATTTAAAAATCATCTTTAGGTTTGTTTCATCATTTTTCATTTTGAATAATCATTTAGGATTTATAACGATTTAAAGTTGGTTAGCTACAGTCGGGTTTTGAAAGCTTGCTTTTGTTAAAGTTATTTTTGTATCGTAAAAACAGTAAAATATACAAGCGTCAAAATTGGTATCATTATAGCCTGACGAAAAATAAAAGGGTGAATTGGACTCGCAATGATTCGTTTAGAAATCGAATTCAAATCGGAAAATAATAATACATACTATGCGGTGGTACGGAACCTCGGTGCGTGAGTCCGAATCGCATTTGACCGGGACTTGAGCGGGACATCGCTATAGACGTGCATAGCGCTGTCTCGCTCACACACCGGAGCGGCATGAAATGAAGTGAAATGAAATGAAATGAAATGAAATGAAATGAAATGAAATGAAATGAAATGAAATAGTTTATTTGAATGTGCGGATCTGAATCCAATGTGAAGACGCCTTATACTTGAGTCTGTTTACAACCTTTCATTTGACATTTGCAAAGAGTAGCTGATTCGATCCGTCAGTCTGTAACACTTTTTAGTCTAGATTTCATAGATTTTATTAATGTTTACTACGGAAAAGAACTTACAGGAACTTCAGACGAGAATGTAACTTTCAAAGTCAATTCATTGCTTCCTTTTGGGCTGTAGTGCCGCAGTTGGAGAAGAAATACATGCCGTAACTTCAATACAATCCTTTCTCGTCATTTTCACAACACGTTGGTACTTATTTACTCTTATTATTGCACAAATAAATTTCAACAACAAACAGAAATTGTTCTTGGTCAAAAATCTACTGTCAAAGGTAAACGTTTCGATACTTCATTGCTGGCCTTTCTGGAGTTCATCCGCGGCTGTCATATTTGACAGTCGTCCGTATATTTTTCTTACGATTAATCTCGTTTCAGCTTCCACATGAATCTATTCTAACCTGAGCATCACGTAGGATATATATTCACTAAATTCTAAAATACATAATTCCAAATACTTGCAATTTGGCTGATCATTATTGGTTTTCCGTGGCGAACAAAACGCAGTAGTAAACTGGCAACCCGGGTAATTTTAGTTTCGTTTCAGGCAAGGTGCGTTCCATTATACAGATAACCATCACACTCACTCGCCTTTTATTTTAGTAATGCTTTACGGTAAAAGGAGGAAGAAGTCTGGAGTTTCCCTCTTTTCCCTATTCCTTAATTGTGTCAAGTTTTCAAAAGGAAGATCTTCGTTTTCGGTCGGTCATGTCAAATGAATCATTAATTGCAATGACAGAACGGAACGCATGACAAGTAGTTTTTCGAGATCTTTCTAGGGAATCGATCTCGCCAGCATTCGGATTATCCATTGCAATGTGAGCACATTACACTTTTATTTCCGGATCAATTTTCTCGCTTCGGGGTGAGTTTTGAGTCGAAGAGGTGTCGTCTAATGTCTATTATTGGGACGTTATAACAAATTTGTTCCATTCTTTTCAGCGTTCGGCCCAAATTTGCGTAACTTAGCTTCACGCCCAACATGAGGTCCTAAGGGAAATCAATACGTTATTTGTCCACGTTATGTCTATCCACTACTCAGGTGAGTGTTCTAAACCTATTTACCGTGTCTAGTTCGAAACGGCGACATCGTTTTATGTCGATGTTTCTCAAAACATTTTGTTTTAATTTCAGTTACTCTCAGATGAAAAATTATCAAGTTACTTTCCAACTTACTGCGCCGCTGCACTCTTATACGGTGACCCAGTATCTACTCGGATGCTAAGGGATAAACCTAATTAACGGGGTTCAACTGCGGGTACATCGGGTGCCGCGATCCTCAAGGCGGATACTGCTACAATTCGATGGTAACGGCGGGTGCTGTTTGACCTGTAGCCAAGCTGTGTCTGACCTCGTCGGGTTCGGGATCCTGCGGGTGATGTTCTCTGTAGAAAGCTCCACGGTTCACGTCGAACAACTCGTGTAACTCTTACTTCGGACATCTGGTAAATTCTATCCTTTTTATAAACAACCTTTAGTACCAAAGCAACCGAAATAAGCCTAAGATACTGATTATAACTTATTTAGTAACATTTATAAGGTGTGCATAGGACCACACAAGGTATACTTTATTCTATCTTTCTATTACGAGTGTAAACCTTATTACCACTTAACTTAAAATTACTTAAGGAGGATCAACCCCTTTATATGAAATAAATGTTTGCCTATTAATGATCTTATGACTTTTGTTTAGCGAATTCTTATTTTGTCGGTGAGTTCATCTGGCGCTCATAAGTATAAATTTGATGAGGCTTTACTGCTCTGGCCACACCCTCGAATCACACGGCCTGTTCTCATGCTCGGGACTTTACAGTGGCGTACCCAACGTTTGGCCAGTTTGAGAGTTTGCTAAATAAAATTGTTTTTAATTAACAGGTTGCTTTGGAATAAGTACTGCTTTTATGTAACTGAGTAGTGTATAGGATATTCTTTTGTGTGTTAGTATTAAGTAAAATAACCTAAAAAATGGAAAACGTTTATGTTATCGGGATTTAAACTATAAATTTAAATCTTTAAATGTGTAAACTTAGACATTCAAAACCTTACTGAATTTAAATTGGTAAATTTACTTAAACTAATTTAAAACTTTACTTTTGTTGTACTGAGACACAATTTATTTTCTGGTTTAGTACCTGTGTGCTTTGCGGTTCTTATTGAGACTCTCTGATATTTAAAATTACTGTGATTTTATGCTACAGACATTTTGAAATAACTTGTCATATTTTAATAGTAGACCTGTAATATTTTTTTTCGGACGCTTTGGGTTGCTAATAATTATTAAACCATAAGTCTCTTAAATACCAGCGAAATAAGAGTTCCTGCAAGCTTTTACTGTTTTGGACTTCGGTTTTATTCTTAACCGACTTATTATTTAGTTTTTATTTGCACGACTATATATATATAAAAAAAAAAAAAAAAAATGGACTTTATACTAGCCGGTTGCCGTATTGCACATATGAAAAAAGACGAAATCACTCATGAACTAGTCATTAGAGGTTGTAAAGTAAATCCAGTGTCTCGTCGTCATAGCTTACAACAGGTGCTTGCGCAGACTGCAGAGCTAGCTAATAAAGGTGGTGTAAAGTTCGATCTTTCTGGAAGTTCAGACGTGTCGTTGGAAGTATCGGTCATACAACATAAGGTGGAGGAAATTGAGAGTGCTTCGCGAGCGGATCTAAATTCTTCTTCTCGATCTCGACTATTATCGCGCTGCAAATACCTCCTTTGTCGCATTTCACGTTTGACACAAGACAACGAGGACGTACAGGTGCTCCATGCAACTTTGAACGCTATTGTGGATCGTCTACAGGTGGGTAGCGATTCCGAATCTGATGGTGTCGAGAGTGACTCTGGGTCTGACGTCGTCCCTTCTCAAGTCATTAAAAAAGTCGTCTATAAAACCGAAAAACACTTTAATATCAATTCTTTTAATCTAAAATATAGTGGCAACTCTTGCGCTCGGCTGTTTTTAGCACGGTTGGAGGAACTACGGCTCGCTAGGCAAATTTCTCAGCAACAGATCTTCCGCGGTTTTCCGGAAATTCTAGAAGGCCCGGCGTTATCGTGGTTCCGCTCGAAGCGTAACCAATTCTTCACATACTCTCAGGTAGTCACAGCTCTTCGCGAGGATTTCGATATTCCCGATTTAGACCACAAATTGTTTCAGGAAATCCGTCAGCGCACGCAAGCAAGAGAGGAAACTATAGTAGCGTTTGTGTCTGAGGTGCTGGGAATGTTTGAAAGACTAAATAGGAAGGTGCCTGAAGAGGAGAAATTAGATATTTTAACTCGCAACATCCGACCAGAATACAGTAAAGAACTAGCTTTGCATGATATAACTTCAATAACACAATTAACTACTTTATGTAAACGAATTGAATTGGCACAGATTAGAGCTAATCAGTTCCACGAACCGTTTTCTTCTAAACCAAATATATTTTCTTCCCGGAATAAAAATACAAAGATAGATAAATTCAATACACAAGGTGCTTCCCAGAGGACTTCTGGTTTTCAACCTATTCCTAGGTCTTTTGTCGCCTCGGTTGGAAATACGGCGAATGGGCAAGCATGTTTTCGCTGTGGTATGACGAACCATTTTACTGGTAGGTGTAGGAATTCCCGCGACATTGTATGCTTTAAATGTGGGGAAAAAGGCGTTCGTGCTCCGGAATGTCCGAAATGTGCTCTACCTTCAAAAAACTAAATAGCTTTGTCTTCTACAACCAAACACCTACAGTAAATTCTACTCCCTCTCATATAAAGAAGACAATTCATTTTGAACCTCCAAAGGGAGATACCAGATTATACGTACTTCTCGACATATTGGACTTAAAAGTTAAGGCTTTGCTTGATTGTGGTGCGAGTGGTAGTATTTTAGGGATGAACAGTCACTTAAAACTCTCTGCTATAGGCCTACCTATTCTCACTCATAAAATTCCTGTAAAACTGAGAGTCGCTAACGGACAGGAATTACTTTGCACTACCTACATGTCTTTGCCAATTAATTATAATGGTCGTATTCAAATCATTCACTTTGACATCCAGCCTAATATAAATACTCCTCTGATACTTGGCCTTAACTTTTGGAAAGCCTTTAACTTAGCTCCGGAAATTATTTCTGGTTTGTCACCAGATAAAAATGTGGCTAGCATGTCATCAATGCCTGTTGAGTCCGGCCTCACTGATTTAAATTCTTTGCCTTCAGCACAAAAGACTCAATTGGATGAAGTCAAAGCTCTTTATGACCAAATCGATACCGATAAAGTTGGTCTGGGTAAAACCCCTTTAATTCAACATGAGATTAACACCGGTGACTCACCTCCTATAAAACAAAAATATTACCGTCTCAGCCCTGATAAGCAGGTTGCTCTGGAGAAAGAGGTAGAACGCATGTTAGAAGCGGGTATTGTGGAACCATCTCACTCCCCGTGGAATTCTCCGGTCGTAATGGTTGAAAAGCCTAATGGTGATCTCAGACTCTGCCTCGATAGTAGAAAGGTCAACTCAGTTTCAAAATCCGATGCATATCCCTTACCATATGTAAACTATATCTTGGATAATCTTCGTGACGCGAAATATCTTACCTCTCTGGACTTAAGTGCTGCATATCATCAGATTCCGCTCAGTGATGACTCTAAGGAAAAAACTAGCTTCACTGTACCCGGAAGGGGTTTGTTTCACTATAACCGGATGTGCTTTGGATTGGTGGGAGCTTCTGCCACCATGCAACGCTTAATGGACACGCTTTTCACCGCGGAGTTTGACAATAAAGTCTTTTGTTATATAGACGATATTATAATATGTACTTCTGACTTCAATGAGCATTTGCGACTTCTTAAAGCCGTGTTTGAAAAACTAAAGGCGGCCAACTTAACTATTAATATGAGGAAATCACTCTTTTGTAGAACCGAACTTAAATATCTCGGATATATAGTCGACAGATTTGGTTTGCATACCGATCCTTCTAAAGTCGATGTCATATTAAACTTTCCTACGCCTGTAGATGCCAAGGGCATAAAAAGGTTCTTGGGCATGTGCGGTTGGTACCGACGCTTCATAGATAATTTTTCGAAAATCGCACGTCCACTTTCACGATTAACTAGTAAATATACAAAATTCGAGTGGTCGGACGAAGCAAACGAATCTTTTGATAAACTTAAGGCTGCTTTAGTCTCTGCCCCTATTTTAAAGTGTCCTAATTTTGATAAACCTTTTTATATTCACACAGACGCCTCATCTTTCGCTATAGGCGCTGTGCTAACACAAAAACATGACGATGTTGACCATCCGATAGCGTATTGCAGTCGCACACTTAACAAGGCTGAAACTAACTACTCTGCGACGGAGAGAGAATTACTCGCGGTTCTATACGCGTTAGAGCAATACCGTGCCTATGTCGAGGGTAGGAAGTGTTTCATTGTAACGGACCATGCATCTCTTAAATGGTTTTCTAACTTAAAAAATCCATCAGGTCGTCTAAACCGATGGGCGTGTCGACTAAGTCAATTCGAATTCGAACTAATACATAGGAAGGGTAAAGAACATATAATTCCTGATTGTTTATCCCGGATACAAGTTTCTCTCATTGATGTTCTCCAGACCCAAGATCCGTGGTACTTGGAGTTATATAAAAAGGTAACTGCTGAACCTTCACTGTTTCCAAATTATAAAATTGAAAATGATAAACTCTTTCGGTACTCAAAGAATAAATATCGCTTAACAGCTCAGTTTGACTGGAAGGTGGTAGTGCCTTATGAGGACCGTAAAGAAATTTTATCCCGGTGTCACGACGACGTCACTTCTGGTCATTTTGGAGTTGCTAAAACTCATTCCAGGATTTCAAATCTTTACTACTGGCCCACTCTATTCCAAGACGTCAAGGAATACGTCGACTTGTGCGAGACTTGCAAGACGTACAAGCCGGTCAATTTGGCTCGTCCTGGTTTAATGGGAAATCCGAAACGTATCACAGTACCTGGAGAGGCGATATCGTGTGACATCCTCGGTCCATTTCCACCATCTTACCTTAGGAACCAGTATCTTTTTGTTTGCACCGATTATTTCAGTAAATACGTAACCATCTTTCCTCTGCGTAATGTTACCGCTAAAGCTATTGTAAAATGCATGGAGAAGGGTATCTTTCTTGTACACGGAGTCCCTAAATTCGTATATGTGGATAACGGACCACAATTCATCTCTAAGGATTTTAGAGACCTTTTGAGTAAATATGGCGTGCCTCACTTATTCTACAACCCCCGATATCACCCACAAACCAATCAAACCGAGAGAACTAACCGCGAAATTGTTAGGACAATCGCCACTTACGTGCGAACGGATCATAGGAATTGGGATAAAAATGTGGCGGAGATTCAATGTGCTTTAAACACTGCCGTTCATGAAGCTACCAAATTTACTCCGTACTTCCTTACTCATGGTCGGGGAATGATACTTGACGGTTCATTCTATAATTCAGAATCCCCCATTGACAAGGATACACTTACTATAGATGATGGTTGTTCGTTTTCTGACAAACTTGACGAGTTAAAGACTGTGTTTGAAAAGGTGCGAAATTCTCTACGGAGTGCCCATATCCGTAACGCTCACTATTACAACTTGCGCAAACGGCCTATGGTACTTCAGGAAGGACAAATAGTATACAAGAAATGTTATCACTTATCTAACGCGGCTAAGAACTTCTCAGCCAAATTGGCACCGCGTTATGAGAAATGTATTATTCACAAAAAACTCGGACCTTTGGTATATACTTTGAAATCCCTAACTGGTAAAAATCTAGGAAATTTTCACATTAAAGATCTAGTCCGACCTGGCGAAGCTGCGCCCACTTCTTAACGTTAGACCTATGCCTAAATATCAGTAAAATTGGTACTTCATTAGTGGCGTTTACTTGAGTAAAGTTTGGTGTTCGAAATTAACATCACCGGTCTTTGCTCAGTCCAATTCTTTGTTTTGACATCTCTACTACAGACATTGTATCTGCCTTATCAATAAATAGTTTCTGTTTCTATACTTTAGAGGACTGACTGTCTCGCCCTCATTTAATAAAATTCTTTTATATTCCACGGGACTACTCTCTCGTGCATAACTCATTGGCCGTGTGTCACGCCTGAGGTATGGAGCCTACGCTAAAGGCTCTAAACAAATTTCGCATTGGTGTCGCTCGACTAAGCGTCTCGCCTACTCTACTCACTCTTATAAATATTATAAATCTTACAGATGATGATACTTTTCGAAGTTAATTCTATATAAAATGCTGAAAAAAGTAATTTTTGCTAAACTGTTTTCCAGCTTAATTTTTGTTGGATTCTAGGTATTTGAGAAATCGTCAGCATAGTCTGCATTTCCGGTCCTATTCCAAGGTGCATTGTTAATAAAGTCAACGTCTATTGCAATTTAGTTTAATAATTCTGTAATGGGATAATTTGAGTCGACTCACCCATTCATTACTAGTAATTCATAAGTTAGCAAGTACCGTGTTATTTTATTAGGGTAGTGCGCGCACATAGTCATAAGCATATTTGTTAAATTAGTTAAGTTGTAGTGTGAAGTGGTTTAGGTTATCCGTGGAACGTTAGGATGCCTACTCCACGACACATGATTTCACCTGTCTGCCCAAACTTGGCACAGACAAACCAGTTTTTTTTCTGGGCTTTCGTTGCATTCTCCAGCACCTAGTCATAAGCGTATGTGTTAAATTAGTTAAGTTGTAGTGTGAAGAGGTTTAGGTTATCCGTGGAACGTTAGGAAGCCTACTCCACGACACATGATTTCACCTGTCTGCCCAAACTTGGCACAGACAAACCAGTTTTTTTCTGGACTTTCGTTGCATTCTCCAGCACCTAGTCATAAGCGTATGTGTTAAATTAGTTAAGTTGTAGTGTGAAGAGGTTTAGGTTATCCGTGGAACGTTAGGAAGCCTACTCCACGACACATGATTTCACCTGTCTGCCCAAACTTGGCACAGACAAACCAGTTTTTTTCTGGACTTTCGGTGCATTCTCCGGCACCTAGTCATAAGCGTATGTGTTAAATTAGTTAAGTTGTAGTGTGAAGAGGTTTAGGTTATCCGTGGAACGTTAGGAAGCCTACTCCACGACACATGATTTCACCTGTCTGCCCAAACTTGGCACAGACAAACCAGTTGTTTTTCTGGACTTTCCTTGTGTTCTCCAACACATAGTCATAAGCGTATGTGTTAAATTAGTTAAGTTGTAGTGTGAAGAGGTTTAGGTTATCCGTGGAACGTTAGGAAGCCTACTCCACGACACATGATTTCACCTGTCTGCCCAAACTTGGCACAGACAAACCAGTTTTTTTTTGGACTTCCCTTAAACTGTCCAAACATATTCATAAAGCATGCTTCTTCTAATTTAAGTTCATAAAGTCTATATGACCACTAAATAGTCTTATGGTTCCATCGCTTACACAATGTGTGTAAACGGTCTGAAAATATTTCTTACTTTCCTCGACTTAATTATAAGCCACTCTGTCCTAGTTTGACAGACTGTGCCTTGTTTATTTGACTCAAAGTTCTCTAGCTACCTCTAGTTTCATGCTTCTTATCTTTGAGCATCTTATTTTCTTGAACGTCGTTTTCTTCCGTTCTTCTTTTTACCTTTTAAGCCATGATTCGTCTGTACTACTTCCCTTTTGATTATTACTCCTAGTGAGGAGGCTTACAATAATTTTATTTCAGAATTTGTTCAATTCTGAAATAAAATTATTTTACCCAACTAAAACGATACTGTAACACTTTTTAGTCTAGATTTCATAGATTTTATTAATGTTTACTACGGAAAAGAACTTACAGGAACTTCAGACGAGAATGTAACTTTCAAAGTCAATTCATTGCTTCCTTTTGGGCTGTAGTGCCGCAGTTGGAGAAGAAATACATGCCGTAACTTCAATACAATCCTTTCTCGTCATTTTCACAACACGTTGGTACTTATTTACTCTTATTATTGCACAAATAAATTTCAACAACAAACAGAAATTGTTCTTGGTCAAAAATCTACTGTCAAAGGTAAACGTTTCGATACTTCATTGCTGGCCTTTCTGGAGTTCATCCGCGGCTGTCATATTTGACAGTCGTCCGTATATTTTTCTTACGATTAATCTCGTTTCAGCTTCCACATGAATCTATTCTAACCTGAGCATCACGTAGGATATATATTCACTAAATTCTAAAATACATAATTCCAAATACTTGCAATTTGGCTGATCATTATTGGTTTTCCGTGGCGAACAAAACGCAGTAGTAAACTGGCAACCCGGGTAATTTTAGTTTCGTTTCAGGCAAGGTGCGTTCCATTATACAGATAACCATCACACTCACTCGCCTTTTATTTTAGTAATGCTTTACGGTAAAAGGAGGAAGAAGTCTGGAGTTTCCCTCTTTTCCCTATTCCTTAATTGTGTCAAGTTTTCAAAAGGAAGATCTTCGTTTTCGGTCGGTCATGTCAAATGAATCATTAATTGCAATGACAGAACGGAACGCATGACAAGTAGTTTTTCGAGATCTTTCTAGGGAATCGATCTCGCCAGCATTCGGATTATCCATTGCAATGTGAGCACATTACACTTTTATTTCCGGATCAATTTTCTCGCTTCGGGGTGAGTTTTGAGTCGAAGAGGTGTCGTCTAATGTCTATTATTGGGACGTTATAACAAATTTGTTCCATTCTTTTCAGCGTTCGGCCCAAATTTGCGTAACTTAGCTTCACGCCCAACATGAGGTCCTAAGGGAAATCAATACGTTATTTGTCCACGTTATGTCTATCCACTACTCAGGTGAGTGTTCTAAACCTATTTACCGTGTCTAGTTCGAAACGGCGACATCGTTTTATGTCGATGTTTCTCAAAACATTTTGTTTTAATTTCAGTTACTCTCAGATGAAAAATTATCAAGTTACTTTCCAACTTACTGCGCCGCTGCACTCTTATACGGTGACCCAGTATCTACTCGGATGCTAAGGGATAAACCTAATTAACGGGGTTCAACTGCGGGTACATCGGGTGCCGCGATCCTCAAGGCGGATACTGCTACAATTCGATGGTAACGGCGGGTGCTGTTTGACCTGTAGCCAAGCTGTGTCTGACCTCGTCGGGTTCGGGATCCTGCGGGTGATGTTCTCTGTAGAAAGCTCCACGGTTCACGTCGAACAACTCGTGTAACTCTTACTTCGGACATCTGGTAAATTCTATCCTTTTTATAAACAACCTTTAGTACCAAAGCAACCGAAATAAGCCTAAGATACTGATTATAACTTATTTAGTAACATTTATAAGGTGTGCATAGGACCACACAAGGTATACTTTATTCTATCTTTCTATTACGAGTGTAAACCTTATTACCACTTAACTTAAAATTACTTAAGGAGGATCAACCCCTTTATATGAAATAAATGTTTGCCTATTAATGATCTTATGACTTTTGTTTAGCGAATTCTTATTTTGTCGGTGAGTTCATCTGGCGCTCATAAGTATAAATTTGATGAGGCTTTACTGCTCTGGCCACACCCTCGAATCACACGGCCTGTTCTCATGCTCGGGACTTTACAAGTCAACTTGCTATTCTGTTGGCGACATGACAATGCTGGGGCTGGGGCCCTAGTGAAAAAGGGTACAAGTCGACTTAACTCGTAATAAAAAAGGGTATATACATAAACAGAGTATACTAGACTTAAACCCTTTTTCATTTGATCTTCAGAAGACTTATACCCTTTTTCACTAGGACCCCAGTGATGGTACGAGTATATTAACAGAGGTGATGATAGCCTTTTAACTCTTTAGTAGCTAATACATTCATAGAATTTGGAGTACTTCAATAAAAAAATATAATTGAATTAAATGGTCATCATTGCCTTAAACATTGTTGCAACCTCGCGATGTGAAGCTTTATCGTCGTTAAAGCATCGTTTTTACATATTATCTGTCTGCATAAAGTACAGGCAATAAACAAATAACTATATGAAAAGCAAGCTTTATAAACCCGACTGCATTTTTTATACTGTCGTCGATATACCTACATATGTTAATAATTGTCATTTGGCCATTGTTGTAATTTCAATTTTAACAGTTTAGGTATCCTATGATACTCTCGCTGCGAAGACGAATCCAATGATACCTCATTTGTCAAAATCGTCCAAGCCGTTTTTGCTGTAGCGGGGAACATAGAACTGGACATACAAACATACATGACGATGAAAAACATAACCCTCCTTTTGGGCTCCGCCGCAGTCGGGTAAAAATTCAGCGCCGTGTAGACATTTTTTTTGTGGCGTCTAATATCACTCTATACTAAAGGTAGATCCGTCTGTATCTAGCAAAATGACCGTCTATTCTGGTTACGCTATGTATTGTTTCATGACTATTAAATACCGCCAATTTTGTTTCAGGAACTTACGTCGCCTGCTACGAAAATACAAGTCAAGATGACTGGAGAAAGAGAGGTTTTTATAGACCACGTCGTAACAATCCCAGTCAGAATAACAGTCAGAATTCCTTCCAAGTGAGTGATAGTCAGAGTCAGAATCAAAGCTTAACTAGAAGGAGTTACAGTCTGGATTTCGAAAATAAAACAGCTACAAGTTTTACGCTTAATCGAGAAAATCGAATCACATATAAAACAGATTTCTACCGCAACCCTCAAGTTCAAAACGCATATAGAACATCAAGCGTCCATCAGAATGCACAAGCAAGCGAGGAGCAAAAAGAAAACTCCTTTGAAAAGAGTTTTTATCAAAATCTTCAACCACCGAAATTGACTGCAGCAAGTCTTCAGTTTGGTCATAATTATAATAGTCAGAATTTTGAAGTTAAACGTCCAGTCAAGTCAGGCTTTGGTTCGGATTCAATAAAATCGGGTCTCGGCTCAAACTATCACAGTCAAAATGGATTCGGGGCCAGTGACACTCACAGTCAATTTGATAATAATTATGCTCAAAATAGTAACCGACATTTTCACGAATCCAGAAACAATCAAAAGTCAGCGTACACTTCATTTGGAGCGAGTTACAGTCACAACTCAATTGGATCTAGTTCCAGTCAAAGTCCGAGCCCATTTCAAAGCGTAACTCCACCCAGTCGGTACGTTTCCAATTCTGGTTCAAGTGTTGCATTTAGCAAAGGGTACTTTTATAAAGCACCGGATTACCTGCCACCAAACATTCAATTTAAAGCACCTCTTTATTTACCTCCTTTCGAAGATCCAGCGAGGGCTATGCTTGTACCAAGAGAACCTGAAGACTTTGAGGAAAATTCTGAAATAATTCCTGTGTCATCGCCATCCACCACAATATCTACTACTCCATCTACTACTACTGTGTCTACTACTCCATCTACTACTACTATGTCCACTACTCCATCTACTACTACTGAGTTAACTACTCCATCTTCTACTGCTGTGTCAACTTCTCCGTCTACTACTACTGTATCTACTACTCCATCTACTACTACTGTGTCTACTACTCCATCTACTACTACTTTGTCCACTACTCCATCTTCCACTTCTGTGTCAACTACTCCATCTACTACTACTGTATCTACTACTCCATCTACTACTACTGTGTCTACTACTCCATCTACTACTACTATGTCCACTACTCCATCTACTACTACTGAGATAACTACTCCATCTTCTACTACTGTGTCAACTACTCGATCTACTACTACAATGTCCACTACTCCATCTACTACTACTGAGTTAACTACTCCATCTACTACTGTGTCAACTACTCCTCCTACTACTATGTCCACTACTCCATCTACTACTACTGAATTAACTACTCCATCTTCTAGTACTGTATCAACTACTCCATCTACTACTACCATGTCCACTACTCCATCTACTACTACTGTGTCGACTACTCCATCTACAACAACTACTATGTCCACTACTCCATCTTCTACTACTATGTCCACTACTCCATCTACTACAGTATCTACTACTCCATCCACTACTACTGTGTCTACCACTCCTAACCTTGAACGATTTCTGGAAGATACCACCCCGACTCCAACATCGACACCAATGGTTACAACAGAAACTACACCCTACCAAGCCCCCGGCTACCTACCTCCAAAAAGGACGTTATACGACTACCCACCACCAGAAAAACGTCTGATAGAGCCGGTGTTCACAACCCCGAGAGTTCCAGCTCCGTGCGACTGTGAGAGCTCATATTCAGGGATAGACGAAAGAAGACCAGAGAGTGGTCCTTGTGTGCCGAGCATTAAAGTCTCCCCGAAGACCAACGCCGGGCCCGCGTACTCGTATTTGCCCCCCCCAGAGACAGTGGGGTCAGGACACGGCTTAAGTCCGTTAGCTTCGTGGCCAATGGTCAATCTCCGTCTACATGTTGGGGGCATGGATATTAATCTGCAGGTTTCCGGAGGTGCTGACGTGGCTATTTCTAGTAAGTGCTGTACCTACTTTTAACCTTTGTCAATATTACTTTTTTAGGGTTCCGAAGTCAAACTAAGAATCCTTATTGTTTCGCCAAGTCCGTCTGTCTGTCTAAACGTTTTTTTCAGAAAGTATCAAAGTTACAAAACTGAAATTTTATACACATACTGGTACTGCGCACTAAGATCAGTGATGAAATAAGTTTAAAAAAAATCTCCCGTGCGTGTAAATCAAGGGTAAAATATTTCATTTTACTACAACATCGTGTGTTGGTTACGTATAGGACCGTTTAGGATATATTTAATTCCCCACTGGATCCCCCCGCTCTACGATATAAACTACAAAATATTAAAATCTGGAAAATATCTTAAATAGAAGCACTTATAACGAATTTAAACGGAAAACTATTATGATTAAGTAGACGATTGGTTCTTTAGATAGAGGCTATTAAAGTGTTTATAAGCCATCCCGATCTTATCTTATCTTACCTTACCTACTAAAACGCACCTATTACAGGCGTCGAAACCCTACCTGAGCATGGTCCGACATGCTCTTGCCCGGCTCTTGTACTTAAATCGAATCTTATTAGTACAAACCGATCAAGAACTTAGTTTTAGAATATTTATTTATTTATTTTTATTTGGGACTTCAGCAGCATTACAGTTTAATGTGAACTATAAAAAGGCACTATAAATAAAGCCACAATAATACAAAACATATGGAACGATGTTAATGTGAGGAATAACAGTAACAATGGAAACCAATTAACACTAGAAAGAAGAACCATTTAACAATTCAATATTATGAAAGCGTAATAGCGTGTATGTGTGTGTGTGTGAGTGTGTTTGTGCGTGTGTATGTATGTGTATGTGTGAGTGAGTGTGTGTTTGAATTTGCAGATTGTGTATGTGCAGGGAACCCATTAAAATTCTGAAAGTAGTTTTAGTATACGATTTTTTGGTGCAGGTTTAGAGCAATCGAATAAATCAATTAAACGAAACATTTTACTATAAGTGCGAAGGATGCGCAAGATAGGAGAATTACGGGCGTATTTTGTATGAACCAGCGGCATGCTAAAAAGAGATCTCTCTGAATGCCGAGTTCTTAGAGGAGGTGTCCGAAAGGTTATATCAGAAAGCAGCGCGGGGCTGTCGATGCGCCATGATAGAATATCGTGAAGCAGTGACATGCCAAGCAGCATTCTACGGTCCTCGAGACTCATCATACTACGAGTATGTCGAGCACACGCAAACCTGTAATTAGGATCCCATTTCTTTGAGCGAAAATTTAGATGTTTTAAAAAAGACTTCTGTAGACTTTCGAGTTTGTCTTTGTGAATAATATACTGCGGGGACCAGATAGAACTTGCGTATTCTAAAAGACTTCTAACATAAGAATAGTATACTATCTTAACACAAGCAAGGTCCGTAAAGTCTGCACAAACACGATAGACGAGCCAAAGGTTTTTTCTGGCTCTATTAGAGATGTTAATTTAGCATCAAGAGTCACCCCAAGATCCTTGACTGCAAATACACGCTGAACAGCGTCACCACCAATATGGTAACTATAGGCGATCGGGAAAGGTTTTCGTGTGAAAGAGATATGGACACATTTACCTGCATTGACATTTATGTGATTAAGCGCATAATAATCAGTTAACCGATTCAGATCATGTTGCAATTTATCACGTCACCTTGATCACCGACATCCAAGTAAACTTTCTTATCTTCAGCATACATTAAATATTTGAAATATCTAATTATGCTGTAGATGTCGTACAGGTATGCATTATACAACAGAGGGCCCAGGTGGGACCCCTGTGGCACTCCGGATGAAATGGACACGTAGTCCGACCTACAGCCACCAAGCACTACCGCCTGTCTTCTGTTAGCAAAATAGAAACTAACCCATCTATAAACATCTCCCCGCAGACCAAGCCAATACAATTTTCGAAGCAGATGACGTGGTCCACACGATCGAAAGCCTTTTCGAAAAATTCAAGGTTCAGGTCAATTTATGTGAGATTGTCCTCTTATATTTATTTATTTATTAGTTCCAGGTGGCTGCAAAACCTGCTATGGAAGCTCGAGCCGCCATGAAGACTGGACCCAAAAACAATTCTATAAAACTCGCCGCGACATTTCTAGTCAGAGTCAGAAACTTCATAATTTGAAAACTGGTGTTCACGCAGCAGACGCGATTAGCCAGAAACCTTGACTGCCAGAAGCCGAATTTATAAAACTTAAATAAAATTAGTGTTCCGTACCCAGTGCCAACAGGACCTCATTGTGACCCTCCACTATCCATCCGTCTGTTTGTCTGTTATCAGGCTGTGTTTTTATGAACCGTTATAGGTAGCAATTTAAATGTAACAAATAATTAAAATAAATTAAAATTAAAAACGAAAGAGTTACAAGAATGGTACGGAACCCTTCGTGTGCAAGTCAAACTCGCACTTGGCCGTTTTTTTATATGTGTATTCAAAATAAACTGCTACGGCTTACTCACATCTCAATATCAGGAATCGGGCCAATAATGGACACCTGATTCTTTTTTTTCCGAAGATAAGGGTCATCCATTTGCTTTTGCGACAGTCAATTTGTGACCCTACGAGCTTTGAATTAAGAGACAAGTGACAGGGCACTGACAGCGCCATCTAGGATGGCTTAAAATATAATTTATTGATTATAATAACGCCATCTGCCTAATTATAGTCGAACTACAACCAAATCTGTCTTCATATTATTGTGACGATTGACTATTTAGTTCCGCTCATTAGCCACCGATGGCGCTGTAATTCAATATCGATTTAAGCTATCAGATGTATTGAGCTCTCTTTCAAAAAATAAACCAATGAAGATGCTCGCCTTTTCTACATCTCCCATCTCTGCAAAGGTTGTCCCACGTGGCAACGGTCCCTTATTTGTCAGTCAGCTAAAAGTGTGCAATACTGGTGGCATCACCCATGCTGCACATTACCGGCGGCCCGACGGAGTGTATGGTGTTCGTATTATGACTCTAGCTAGTTTCAAAGGTATGATATTTATGTCCCTTGAAATATGTATGTATGTATACTTTATGTTAAGATTTGTACGATTTTGCTAGTAATTTTACTTTTTGTCAGTATCGTATTAAACGCGTGTAAAAATGTGCTGTTTTTTTATTTAAATATAAAAATCATTACACTTATGCATTTTACTTTACTAACGGTCGGATCTTAACTAACGGTTATAGTTCAGTTAAATTATAAATTTTAACTTGCTAAGCGCGGGGCATTTTTACATGACTCCTGAAAAAAGGAGTGTAATGTTTTCGGTGTTCATGTATTTACGAATATGATTGGGAGTTTCTTTATTCCACTTTAATATGTCTGAACAGAATCTAGGTGTATTGGGGTTTTGGGGTATCGTTGAAAATTGTTACGAAGATAGCTTCTTAGTTACGAAGATAGCTTGGGGAAAACCCCAATATGAAAAACTCGGAATTCAAGTACGAAGTCCCGTTGGGGAAAGACCACAAACACCAAGACAATGAGCATCTCATCACGTTAATCATGGTCCGCCTGCTGTTCGGATTGTTTGTGATCTTCGTCACGACAGCGCTTATGAACTTCATTATAGGCGCCGCTGTCAACGACATTGAAAAGCTGGCCGCTCACGGCGAGACACGGAGGCTGGAGAAGCAAGTTTAACTACTAGGCATCATAGAGGATTTTATTTACGAGGGGGTTTAATAAAATGCTCAGCCAAGGAAGATATTACGATAACTCTATTTTTTCAGCAACTAAACAAACGAAATGGACAGTCACAAGTCGTGTGAATGGCAAAGACGACAAAAAGACTCCACTCGTATTTCAGGTCCAGCCATACTACAGCATTCGTGAAGCTATCGTTAATATAGGACAAGCGAAGAGTCCGTGAGAAGAGAAAAATATGTTCACACAGCTATGAATAAAATGGTTGAATTGCACGATGCTTTACTTAATAAACCACAGACAGGTGAGTTACACGACGCGTTTCTTGATAAACCAAAGGCAGGGGTTTGAAAATTTAATAAAGATTGGGAGCTTGAGATGATTATCAAAACAAAATCAATTGAAAGACGAGAAAATAAAATCGCTGGCGGACGATCTGCAGCGAGTGTCTCTACAAATTAAATTTTCTTTCGTGGACTTGAATTCCAAAATGGAGCAGCTAATGACCATAAAGAAACTATGGTGAAAATAATATTTGGTAGTATTACTTCAGGAATTAGAAAAATTAAGGTCTGTCTGTTATGCCAAAGAAAACATAAATAAATCAATAGTACATTACTACAGAGGCCGAGCGAAGCGAGGCCGGATAGTTACGAGGCTGGCAACCTCGTTCACGCCGAGGTTTGTATAGTGCTTTTCTCAAACATATAAATAATTCATTAAAAAAATAAAACAAAAATTACAACGTCAAATACGTACTAGGAGTGCATAAACATTAAAAGTAACCTACAGTGCTGTCATCCGCGCTGTGCCGGGTGTGCCCCGCGGCGCGCCGCCCCGTGCTACATTGCCCGCGGTCTAAGTTGCGCTACGCACCCCTAATAACTTCTGCCCTCCTGAGGGCTCAGACAAGATGCACTACGCTACTAACGTTTCTATTCGATTCGTTTTTAAACCAATCGCGTCACTGGTAGACCACGTGACTTTTCGTATCACGTCATCTTCCAGTGACGCGATTGGTTTAAAAACGAATCGAATAGAAACGTTAGTTAGCGTAGTGCATCTTGTCTGAGCCCTCTGGTACCTGGTGCCTTTATGCAAACGCTTTGGTTGGATGCACGGCTGGAAGTAGTTTTTTTTTTAATTTTCATGTAAACATGGCGGCTGTGTTTATGAACAGGCTAAATAGCTGTTTTTTTTTAAATATACTAATATTTAAAAAAAAACTGCTATTTAGCCTGTTCATAAACACAGCCGCCATGTTTACATGAAAATTAAAAAAAAAACTACTTCCAGGCCTTCAATTTTGTATGAAATTCCTTTACAGTTCTCTCGAGGTGTTCCGCCCGCAACGTGATACTTTGAGGCCTAAAATAACTAACATAACGCTAACATTCCATTGCATGTTTGAGAAAAGGACTTTTCAGATATACCTATACATGTTTAACAAAGTATAGCATACGATGAAACGTTGTAACCAACTTTCCTCTGCGGCGTTGTCGACCAAATATGGTACTCATTCAAGAAAATAACATTTATTTCCCTAAAATCTCTTAATACTTAGCCCTTCTTGAGTTGCCGGTGCTCATGGCCGCACATGATCATTTCCTTTGCCAAAACCTTAATTAAATAAAACTTAATAACGATATTATTGAGTTCTTTATTATCAAGGTTGATGCAAACCAGGGTCGTTGCAATTACAATTACAAGTCAAATGAAGATTAGCATGTCTTAGACCTCCGTAGCCACCAATATTCCTACCAACGTTGCTTGGTCCATAGAAATCTAGGCAATCTCTTTCAATATCTAAAACATTCTCTTTTAGGAATATTGCGTGGGAAGAGATTAAAGTTTGCGGGGCGATTGTCATCGCTTCACAGAGGCCGGCGAATACTTGTGAACTGATGCCTCTGATGGTGGGATGGGTATCGATGAAGGCTAAGCCGCCACCGGCGTCAGATCTGCATATGTATCTTCCTGTAATATATTAAAATAAACGTCATTGAAAGTTAAAGGCTTTAAACCCTGTAATCGTAAAAAATCATGTTGTTCGACATACTGATGTTTAAAATGTAGGCTTATAAATTTAAAATTTTGGAATTTCTTACTTTCTCAAGCAACAAAGGTATAAACAAAAAGAGGTCGTTTAATGTTTAACTATGAATGTTTAAATTATTTTTCACACCACATGCTCGAATTTGCCCAATTATATATCATGCAAACCTCACCTAAAGTAAGTGATTATAGCTATCGGCTAACCAGGGGGTTATAATGAGATTCAGTGCAATATTAATACCCGGCGGGTTATAACATTGTACTGAATCTCATTATAACCCGCTGGTTAATAATGAGATTTGAATTCGTATGAAAAATTGTTCCATAGAAACCTACAGCAAACAGAACTTATTTAAAAATCGAACTGGCCACTACAAGCTATATACGCAAAACAAAGAAAATAAAACAAAAGGTAAGGAAAGTAGAGTATTCTCCTTTGGGATAAAGCTGTTTTCGTCTTGGGCGAGCTTGAATCCCTCGCTGCACTCAAGACCCCGTTTTAATTCCCTCGCTTCGCTCAGGAATTAACTCGTAACATCTTATTGGATTTTGAGTCTCTCATTTGCTCAGAATTCAATATCGCGCCCGTGGCATAAAACAGTGCTGTATCCCCTCGGTGTATAATCTACTATTATAGCTCTCGGCAGCGAGTCGCTAGGGGAACATTACGCTACGCTGTACCTACCTATAGCTAATAAAGAACGTACGAATATAATATTATTAGACGTGACGTGATATATTTATATTCTATTATTCTATAACTTTATTAACAATTTGGTATACAATCGGTAAAGTCGCGAAGCAGAGCATTCTGCGGTTGAAGGTTGGTACCGACATAATCGCACCTTCAGAGCAATAGTGACCTAATTCAAAATTTCTGCTTTCAAACTTCAAGTCGTAAATTTATTACTATAGAGACCAAACTCGAAATATAAAATTTCTGAATTAGGTCACTATTGTTCTGAAGATGCGATTAGTACGTAGGGAGGTGGCAAATCGTTCCAAATTTTCGATGCTCGATAACGAAAACTTCCTCAGAAGCCAATGGATCTGTGTTTACGCAAAATATCTCACTTGTTTCCTTGTCCCCCGCGCAGATTTTGTCGCTGGTTATGTATTTAAGAAACGCAGGCTCGCTGTGTCTGATGCAGTCCTTAACCTCCATATACGGCAGCTCTATGTAGTTCAGCTGTTGGGACCATCTGCCATCGTTTTCCGAAAGGCCCCAGCCTGCAAGCTATAAGTTCTTGTTTATTCATCATAGTCCTTAAATCAACCGAAAGATACCAAGAAAAAACAAAAATTAAAGGTATTTTCAGCATTATAAGCAGACGCTAAGCTGGAGTTACTTTAGATGAAATACATAATTCAATTGCTACACGTATAAATTAGGTTAGGTTTGATTTTATGCTTGATTTATAATTGAGGGGCTACGTTTTGGCGCTATAGCGGTCCCGTAGCCCCCTCCTAAAGCGATTGGCGCATCGCCCCGGGGGTTTTACTACGTGCAAGTCGGGCAATTCCCGGGCAAGTCTTAGAAGACTTAATTTTTTGATATCGCTTATAAATGTTTTGATAGATCAAAACACTGCGTTTGGAATTTTGATCAATTCGGAATTATGACCAGAGATCGGACAAATGGGCGGCATTACTCGAAATAATGTGGACATGACTCCGAAGATTTTAATTTAACAAATTAAATTACATTAATTGATTACTTACACTGAAAATAATGTTGATCCTTTGCATGACAATAATAAATAAATAATACAAAGACTTGTTATTGTGTGGATTTATTAAAGCAAATAAACGGTATTTTTTATAAATTTTCCGTGGTTACTTTATTCCTTTTCACGGCTAAAATAAACTCATGAGGTGAAAAGCTCCTTTCGCAATCCACGGATGCTAATGGAGCAAACTTAAGTAGATTAATTATAATATTAATGGCCACTCCTCACGTCCTTGTATTATTTATTTATTACTGTCTTGCAAAGAATCAAAATTAAAGTTCAGGTAAGAAATCAAGCACCGGAATGATGTAGACAAGCTATTTAAATACTGTAAAATTATAAATATGTACGATAAGTTTAAAATGTCACTAGAGTATATGATGAAATGTCAAAACTGTCGAGCCTTAGAAATAGATCTAGATCCCAAAATTTAAGGAGTACCGAGTGTCGATTATTCAAATATGTACTACCTCACTATAACAATACATATGGAAAACGGATGTGGAAATATATGTTACCTTATATATTTAATCATTTGCCTAGTCACGTGTGTCAGAGCATATTTAATGATGCATATAAGTGCAAAAGCATCCTAAAAAACATGTTCTTGTTATCTTAAATAAATTTTATTTAATCTCCTTATCAATAATAAGTGATACTACACAAATACGTTGTCAACGAGCGCCGAACAGCGACAGATAAACCGTAAGCGGTTTTCGCTCGCTGTAATACTCCATGTTTTATATTTAAGTTATTTTGGATAAATAAAATAAATAAATAAATAAAAATATTATAATTAACATCTTTGGAGTCACGTCCACATTATTGCGAGTAATGAAGGCCATTAGTCCGATCTCTGATTATGACCCTTCATAATTATGACGTGTACCCTTCGAGCACCGGTCTCGTAGATCCTTAACCTTTCGTATGCGTAGACACGGATCCGTTCCAACGCCCTGCGTGCCAACCCTTAATATATTTGAAACCTTCTTACATAGCATACTAGGTTTAAAATCAATTGTAGGTTAAGCCAATAAAGTAATGAACAAAAAATCGCTTTTTACATGAAAATATTCAGAAAGGCTGCCATTTCTGAGGCTACTTTGAAAATCGAAGTTCGAAGTTAGGTTAGCTCCATCCCTTTCTCTCGATTTAGTCTCAAAGGACGAGTGACAGAGATGGAGCTAACGTAACTTCGAACTTCGATTTTTAAAGTAGGGCCTGTGACACGGTTTGATGTCACGTGACCGCGTCGCCGCTAGTGATGGGCGATTTCTGAAACATTGCAAAACTTTCCTTAACTGCGAAAATTACAGCGTCTGAAAGTTACATAATTAGATGGAAATGATTCTGACACAAGTAAATTTCATTTAAATGTAATGAAAAGTTTCCGTTGCTTACATTACATGTCAAAACTATAGAAAATTTCAGAAATTAAACGATTTCACTTTGGTAACTTTCAGAATATTGCATGAAATTTTAGGTGAAAGTTTCACTTTCGAAACTTTCACAATATTGCAGAAAATTAAGTGAAAGTTTCACTTTTGAAGCTTACAAGCCGCCCATCACTAGTCGCCACACGGACCCGTCAAATGTTTGTATGCCTATCGCATACGTAAGGTTAAGTGTATATCAGAGATTTCGAACACTTACTATTCCTGACCTCCCTTTCCTCAACTGCTGTTTTTCAGTCTCCAAACTGAAGTCCACGCATATTGGCTGGACTCCAGCGTTGTACTCGAACGGTGTCGTCAGTCGCACCACTGCGATGTCGTCCTGCAGATTCGTCTTGATGCCGACGAATCGGTCGGGGAAGATCAGCTCTCGGACCTAAAATGTTTAATAAACCGGTAAATCGCTTGTTGGATTCAAGCAACGGGATCCTGTTAATATGCCTGCGCAAACTTTAAAGGGCTGTATCTTTTGAATTGACGAGTTTTTATTCATAATATTTAAGGGGGATTAACTAAAAAAATTATATTAAAAAAGTGTTATAATAAAGGAGGTACAAGAATAGTAGTTTACGTGACGGTTGCGTAATGCCAATTACGCAGAGTCGCGTACAAAACTTTATCTACACACATATTATAGGTACTCTAAGATGGGTTCATAAGCCGAAAGGCAAATGATCAGCATTACCTGTGGTAGTAGGTGACAGCGATGACAGCTTTAACGTAAATTTGGAATTACGTTATCGAATATTGTAAGGTAATGAGATCCAAATTTCGAACATCTTCCAAATTTAACAGCTGTCATCGCTGTCACCTACTACCACAGGTAATGCTGGTCATTGCCTAACGGTTTTGAACGCATAATAGAGGACTTATGATATGTGTGTCGATAAACTTTATTCTCAACGTATTTTGTTTTTGATGGATCGTAATAACGGTAAAACATACAAGCATGAAATTTAGTATGTGTTACCGTTTCCTGTCACCGGGGGCGCCACCAGTCCCGGCAATGCTCCCGCGCACCGATAGATATTCGTACTCATACAATTATTTATTAATAACTGTTCGATTATATATAAATTATTTAATGTTAGATTTATAGACTGATTTATTATACGTTATCGATTATTTGATGCATTGTATTATAAGTGGATGGTACTTTGACTCGATCAGGCCTATTGCTATTGTATAAGATTAATATAAAAAGAGTGGCGGGTCGTTTTAAAACGTTCTTACTGATTCTGGCTTGCTGTTGTAACGCTGTCCAAATACGTTAAAATATACGGTGTGGAACGAGCTGAATTTTGTATTCGTCAAAACCCCTGTCTTCCATCCTGACCCAATAAGTGTCTTAATATATGATTATAGCACAAACCTTAAAGAAAAAAAATATATATAAAAAAAATGGTCAAGTGTGAGTTGGGCTCGCGCTGATTCGATTCGAAACCGAATATAATCAGACATAGGAATCCAGGGGCAAAATTTTATGACAGGTAGGGAGTTCTTTTATCGATAAACTCAACTCTCGAGACTCCGACTCGCGCTTGACCGGTTTTTTTGTATGAAGAGTTTTAAAAGGGCTTACGTGTGAATACTGGGCGCCAGCGTCTCTGGGGTCGGTCCACGGCCGGTGCCGCTTTCCGGCCGCGGCCGCGAACTGCGCCGGCGCCTGCGGCCCGAACTCGTCGCTCCAGAAACAGTGCGCCGCTGAAACCCGTTATTCGATTATTTTTTGTTGGTATTTTATTTGGGAAAATATTTGTGGGGCACGCTGGTGAATGCTGGGTTGTAAATTAAACTTCACATGTTGGATGGAATCTTAATGGACTCTATGTACAGTACAACCAGTCCCTAATAGCGATCAGCAATCTTCGTTCTAAGGGATAAACCGGAGGATGGGCAGCGGCGTCTTCCGCGGACTATATGCTATAACTGCGGTCGCCAACCCGCCTGCCAAGCGTAGCGACTACGGCATTTTCCCCCCAACGGTTCTAGATCAAAAGCCTTAATTAAGTATGAATTTAAAATAACAGCCCAGACCCCTAGTCCCCGGCGGCCCCGCTATTCCTGGCTCCGGTAGCGGCCATGGTAACGGCGGGGCAGGGGGTGCTTTAGGTAATCTCCGGCAGAGACCCGGCTACCAGAAACGACGAAAGATCGTGGAACGCGGTGGATGCGAAAAGCACAAGACCGGTCTGAGTGGAGAGCGTTGGGGGAGGCCTATGTCCAGCAGTGGACGTCTTTCGGCTGACATGATGATGATGATGATGATGAATCTTCGTTTTTCTATGGATCACGAGTGACAAATATACAGTCCGTTGCATGTGAAAGGATGTGATGGAGCGATCGCAGTCGGAGGCAGAGAAAAGCACAGATAATCATAAATTGGTGTTGGCAGAAAAAACTCTGTCTCTGAGTAGGCCGGTAGTATAGCAAACATGAAATCCAGCGTTCAAAGAGAGAGCTTTGTAAAGGATGATTTCCACCAAACGGCTCGCATCGCATCGGATCGGAAAGGATACGGAAGGATGCGGCGACAGCCGATCGCGTCTGTTAAAATTAGTATTGTCTATTTATGACGGAGCCGATCGCGCGTCGCAGCATACTGTCGGCTACGATCGCGTGTCGCGGAAGACGCCCGCGGTTAAGCTGCTGTGCGCGGCTTGGTAATATAGACTTTGAACATGATTTAAATCGTTTAAAGATTGTAAAATCTGTCCCGATCCGATGCGATGCGAGCCGTTTGGCGGAAAACATCCTTTACTCGAAAGGAGAATGACAAGGTTGAACCAAATGCTGCCCAGGAGTGAAAATGCCTCTAACGAGTTCCTTACGTTACTATCTATTAGAAAAAACACATATTTTCAAAATTAGTTCGAGAGAAAATAGTTTATATTTTGGGGTCTTTGTTTTCTAAGGTTTTTCTGTAAGTGATTATCAAATGGACCGTTTGGGCACCAACGACGCCTGGTGATCACAAGTTTTAATGGCCACAACGCCACAGACGACTACCTATAGATGATGTTGTTGATGCATTCATCAACATAAAGCAATCTTCATGTTAGGAACAATTGTTGTTGCGCGCATGTTATGTGCCTAATTTGGTTTTTAGGGTGGGCTAGGCATCAACACATTGTTAGGCGCCTCACTCTATTTCTCGATAGGAATTGTTACCGATGACGATAATGACAATTACTAAGTATGTACGTCACGAGATTAATGGAGAATGGGCAAACATTTATGAATATTGGCCCAGAAACCAATGACAATAAATGTTTTCGCTTGCGGTCGAGTGCTAACCTCTCTCTTGCCTTCCCGGCCCATACGTCTAAAACTTACTCCAAATCCTTCTCGGTGCACTCTGTCAGACTGTGGAACCGGCTGCCATCTGATATTAGGAAATCGCAATCGATTTATATGCTTTCCTTTGTTTTTATTATATAATATATTTATGTATACTGTATGTACGTATATGATGTATATGTGTATATTTATGTAAGTTTGTGTATTTAATTATTTTGATATTTATTTTTATTACTTTTATATGTCTCTGTTAGTATTTATTCATGAGATCTAAATTTTAGTTCACGCAGTTTCTGTAAACGTTGTTTTGTACTAATGTCTACCACATTCTACTTTTCTTATTTTCCTCAATCACCCAAAGGTTAGCTGGAAGAGATCCCTTAAAGGGATAAGTTCGCCTTTGTACATTCCAATTATGTAAATATTGTATTTGATTTGCTGTTTTTTGTGCAATAAAGTGTTTACATACATACATACATACAATAAGCACTATTATCATCGGATATCCTTTTTAATTCCACAACGATTTTGTGTAGCCGTAAACCTCAAATAACTGTGAGTTTTTTTTAAATCTGGAACATCGGGACGCCTACATAGACGACTTAAGCGTAATAACTTTGAAATACCGCCGTCTTTGCATGGCGATAACTTATTTCACACAAAGATTTCGAACAATGGCAGGTGCCATAGTAATAGTTTTACAACTTAGAATTACCTATCCGGTGACATATCGCTTGTCCTTATTGGCCATATAGACCAATTTGCCCACCCTCCTTTGGTACCCACCTTAGGTCCAAAGTCAATCTGACTTTCTAAAACAATAAGGTTGAGTTTCCTAAAAGTTACAAATGACTTGACATCTCTAATGACATTGACGACTTCAAGCATATTTTTCTTGAAATGGGTCCCAAATTAACGTTCGTGACCGTACTATTAAATTGATTTGATTGATGATTTAGTTCTCAACAAAAGGCTTTTTTTCATGACTCCTAGGATAGATCTTGAAGCGTTCTAGTGTACAGTCTGGTGTTAACCTAGGAACATAATGCACTATGTGGTCATTCTGGGCAGCTTTTGGTCCAACTCCTATACAAAGATGGTCATTCTCCTTTAAATGTCAACTTGTTGAGGACATACCTGACAGCACTACATCCCTTTTGACCAGGGAGCCTCCACAAATTTGCAAGTATGGGGTCCAGGCCTTGTTGTACACTCCCACGTGCCACTGAAACGATGGCGAGCTTGAACTCCCCAGCGCTGGGACAGTCATGGAGCCCACTACCGGATAAAAATCACTGACACGTTTCTCTGTCGTCTGATTTCTGTTTCTCCACATGTAAACTGGTGTATTGAATTTGCTCCGATCTACAGATGCATTAGTAAACGGTATGTCATCAAAATTAACAATTTGTACGTTGTTAAAATTGTGATTGACTGCCAAGGGATCTTGTATCTCACTCGGTTTCGTCCCGTTTAAATTAGTTCTATTTAAATAAACATTATTAGACTCAGTGGGTTTATCTCTTTCATTATTTATTGGACTAGGTTGGTTTTCATTTGTGTCTCCAGCTCTTTGATCATTAGTTTCTCCCCTCATAGTTTCAACTCCTACGGTCTTAACAGGATAGGCGACGTCACATTCTACCTCTAGACCAGGTACGACAGCTTGGAGGAACTCCTGCACCTTTCTTAGCTCTATGAAGCTGTCCATGATGAAGATATCGCATTTGGGTATACCGGGATCAGCGGTAGCGACGCCGCGAAGGTATGGTACGTCGGTGGAGTTCATGAGATACGTGAGACCACCGCCGCTGTCGGTGTAGCAGGGAGAAGGTGCTGGAAAAAAAAATTGGACCGTCATTAAATCTGAAGTCGACGCCCAACAATAATTTTAACCGAAAGCTAACTTCAGTTTGACTATTTTCCAATTGAACAGAAAAGGAAGAAAAATATTATTTTATACATTTTATTATGCTGTTATGTAGTCCCACTTCTTAATGAATAAGATAGGATATTTCAAGCTCGTCGCAAGCAACGCCGCGGGAAAGCCATGGTGAATTAGATATTTAAACCATTGGGCTTGTCATAGTCGTTATTCGATCTTAATCGAAATATCGCCACCCCTGAAATACCTAGGTAGTTCTGTGGTCTTCATCAACAGATCCACTTCATCAAATGATACTTTCTGAATACAAATGCTGAAAATACGAAAATCGATTTGTGTGCCTATAATATTTGGCTACTTCTCAGTTCGCATGTACCGTACCGTATATACGGCCTTATAAGCTATAAGCGCACTGCATGCTTCTGTACCTTGTCGCTCTAACGTGTTTGATAGATTAGTGCAACAGTCCAATCATGACGTTAAAGTGACAAAGCATTGCACTAGGTATGGTGTGCAACTTTGCAGCTACTCTGCCCTCATTAGAAAAAAGGACGCATGTCTCATAGAACGTCGTATATATATGTGTTATTTCTTAAGACAGGGGGTTAAATTACTTTGACTATCAAATTGCGCATGCGTTCTTTTTTATGAGCAGTACTTATAAGGCCTACCGTACAAGCAAGCTTAGTTTATACGAAGTACATTTTTACAAGATCGTCCCGTGACCAACCATTAAACGCTTCATAAATAAATTACGTTAGGTTAGCCTTTGACCACAAAATTGTTAAATAATGCGACGGGAAGTATTTCTTCGCTAAATGAAAGTTTGTAAAATAATATTTTCCAAATGCTGATTTCTGGAAAACTTAAGTGAACCATATTGGACACCTCTAACATAGGCTGGAACTCGGTCGTCGCTCAGCGCTATGTCCACCAGAGAGCAGGGGTCTTGGTTGTCGCCCGGAGTGAAGGAGAGCGGGGAGTCCCGGAGACAACCGTCCAGGGAGACAAACGGCAGGTCTCTGCAGGACAATCGCTGGGCTGGCTCGCACTCGTTATCTGGGCTGCTCCAGCCTGGGAACTGTAATAGGGACAGAAGAAGAAGAAAGACATTTATTCACTAACCCTAAGACACACAAATATAAAAAAATGATTAAAGATAACTGTGAAGGTAACAGGGGTAGCACGTAACGAAACCGTGGCAGCAGTAAAACGGACGCTGGCTCAGCAAAATGCCGAGTTGTCAGACACCTACAGCGCTGATTTTCAACCAGTACCGACAGTGACTCACGGAACGCTGTAAAAACATACTATATGGGCTAAACTTTCATACCTAAAGCTTGCCAGGGACCCTATTGCTAAGGTTCCGCTATCCTTCGATCTGTACCTATGTTTTTCTGTCAGCAGCTTCTCATGAATCGTAATAGGTGGTCAGTAGAAAATTCCTCAGTACAAAGTGTATTTCTATTGCGGCTATAACAACATTCTTTTTTTAAATTGTGTGTGTGTCTAGTGCACAATTCACCTCTTGTATATCACGCTACGCGCGCCTGCTGCCCGCTCCTCCCTCGTTCCCCTCTGCCGGCGTACCCCTGCACCGCGCGGGCGAGGAGTCACTTAAGTGGTCAGCCTATAGGTATGGACCCGCAAGCTGCTGAGTGCACTGACCTTTCCAAAGCTCCCTGGGGCCAGGTGATTCGTGTTCAGCTCTACCCCGAAGTCCACGCAGGCGGCCCTGACTCCTGGGGCATAGACGAAGGGAGCGGCCAGGGTCACCACGGCCACGTCGTGCTGGTAGCAAGAACGCAGGCTGTTCGTGATTTTGACGAAGTTTTCGGGGATGAGAATCTCTTTTATCTGCGAAAAAAATCTATTTCACCACAGCATCTCAAAAAGGCAGATTTCGCTGTTTAAAAGCACACGCACTGCCGGCGAGAAAACAATTGACAACATTTCAAAAATAAAAGCATTTTTGTTTTATAGCTGGTTAAAAATAAGACTACCCGTGTTTCTCGGTTTTTCTTTATTTAACTTAAATTCGTCGTTAATAATTTATTAAAGAAATAGTCATTAAAAAGACCGTATATACAAAGTTAGGAATACTGATGTCGTGATCTTAGCATGAAATAAAATAAAAAAGTAACTTTAAACAGAACTGACTGTCATGTCATGTCATTTTCCTGCATGAAATGTAACAACATAAATTCGTCGAGTTTGGGCAGATTGCGGATATCCGCTTTTACAAATCCGTTAGTCACTTTCATTTTAAATAGCGTATATCAAAACAATAGTATTACGAGAATCGAAAGCGTGTCGTTAGAATCAAGTAATCCGTCAGACAGATAAACAATGGACATGACAGTTGTATATTTTTTCAGACAGACAGTTGTATTAAATGGACTAAGGGCACTATAAGTGTATTCCTAACATTCACAATCCAACTTTTTTTATTGTTTTTCCTCAATATAAAAAACTGCTGCATAAAAAAATACTGCTATCAGCAGTGTAAAATCTACAAACGGTATTTTATTTTACTACCTTAGCACATATGAATTGTTATCAGCTATCGACTACTTTCTCGCTGAAGAAACGAATAAAATATATAGATCCTGTGTCAATAAAAGAGACAAATGAATAGTTCACACTGCTGGCGAGAACTCTCTCCACTTGTTTGTCGAAACATAAAATATAGATCCCGTGTCAATATAAAAGAGACATATATACAGGGTGGCACTCGATAAACTGTACATATTGAAAGGGATGAAATTTTAGGTTAATTTATCGGTAAAACAATTTTTAAAGAAAAATTTAAGCCACATTTTTTTTACAGTGTTTAAATTTTTTATTACAGCAAAAATTACATGTCGTTTTCATAAAAACACGTTTTTCTCAAAATGTTGTAAATAATTCATTGTATTTTTTTTGCTTATTGTTATTCCTTGTTTAATTTTAGATCTAAAAACTTTAAAAAAATATATAAAATATCTGCAAAATTTTGAGAAAATCGTGTTTTTATGAAAACAAAATGATATTTTTGCAGTAATTTTCCACAAAAAAAGCAGTTACTCAGTATTTTTTTTAATTGGTCTTATATTGTTATCAGTTATTATATTATAAACCTAACTAATGTCAATACTATGCATTTTGTTTTATCTTTTTTGGGCTATTAGATTAAAAGTTACACCGTCACAAGTAAGTGTACTACCCAAACTTTATTAAAAAGTTTGACAATCTGTAAAAAAAACCAGTGGCTTAAAAATTAAAAAAAAAAAGACAGAGGGCTTAATTCGATGTTCTGCGAGCGTGAGACAAAGTAACTTTTTAATTAAAAAATGCCGAGAAAAGTGCTGGATCAATATAAATAAAGATAAAGATAAAGAGACACTTATTCGCAACAATACAGAATTACACTACATAGATACAGAAAGAACAAGACAGAGAAATTGTTGCGAAATGTTCCCAACTCAGCATTCGCTAGCCGTAAAGCTAGAACTCCGCCAAAATGTAAATGTGTGTGTCCATCGTTAATGGATGGGTAGCTAGGTGGGTAAATATAAATGAGGTTTAATTTTTACCATGTTATATTTTTTCACCTGTAGGTATTTTGCTTCCGCTGCTGAGGTGAAAAGTTGTATGTGCAACACGAGAAGTTATTACCATCTCGTGTTTTTAAATCCTTTGCTTAAATCCCGTCTACACGGTCGGAACAACCACTCAATTCCATCAAAGTTGTCTTCTCAACTTCAATTTATTCAATTTGGTTGTCTAGATTCGATATTTTTTTTGTTCAACTCGATCAAGGACCACTCCACCTTGGTTGAGTTGAGTGGTTGTTACGTCCGTGTAGAAGGGATTATTTATTTTGGGCCACTTACGTCAGAATACTGAGCATACTCGTCTCTAGGATCGCCCCAAGGCCTGTGCAGCTTGCCAGCAGCTGCTGCGAACAGCTCTGACGACAAGACACGAGCCTGGTCGTGGAAGCAATGGGCAGCTGGGGAAAAACACTGATTAAATACCCAGTTAATAGGAAGCATTCATATAAACAGGTGATTAGTTAAATAGGTACATGTATGACATGAATTGCAACATAATCTAATAAAAACGCACTGAAAAGTAGTTCGTCTTCGGCCCTTCAGGAGTTTCTTTTACCTATTGCCGCTCGGGCGCTAGGCTTGCGTCGATGCGCAGCGCTCGGTTAATACAAACGCAACCAAACGCGGCGACAGTGCGGCCTCGACTGAACCGGCTTGGTGCGTCCTGTTGAGTGTGCCTGTGGTGGATCGCGGCGCGTACGGTCCAGGCACGCACACATACAAGCAAACGATATACCTTTGTTTGAAGACGAACTACTGTTTATACTGTGACTGAGTTGTGAGTACGTGTTATTTTTGAGATCTCTGTGGACTATGTCGAATATTCATACGTACCTGAAATTACAACATTTGTTTTGACCAAAGTTCCACCACATATCTGCAAATATGGTATCTTCCTTTTGGTATAAACTGCCACGTGCCAATGGTAAGCCGGTGCACTCGATTCTCCAACGGCAGGAGCTGGTTTCAGTAACGTTCTTACATAATCTGGATCGTTCTTGTCCTCGTTTTCAATATCGTCTGTCATAGCACCAGAATTTGATTCATCATCTGAATAAGATTCGACATCAGGCAAGCTGTTATTCGGTATAGCTTCATTGACTCTCTGTGTATCATCAGGTTTAAGTGTATTTACTGTCGTATCTGCTTCTAGAGAAGGTTGAAATCCTATTAGCACAGCAGACTGACCAATCTCAGAGAGACTCGGAACTGTTGTAGTATCGTTTCTTTTTTGCATATTATTACTATCGTCACTATTGTTGCTATTCGTTGAAGTGGTTAGCTTTTTAACAATCTCAATTAACTCTTTCTTATAAACTTTCTCGCATTCTTCCTCTAGTCCAGGGATATTGTCTCTCAAGAAAGTTCTGTGTGTGTTAACGTCTGTGAAACTTCCTATAGCAAAGGCATTGCATTTGTTTTCGTTCCGAGGTGCAGTCGAAGCGATTCCGCGAAGGAAAGGGATGCTTGTTGTGGCATTTTGGTCTCCAACGAAGAAGACCAGACCACCGCCGCTGTCTCCTTGGCATATTGCCCTACCTAGAAGAAAGTTACTTGTTTTACTAACCGGTTCTTCTGTAGCAAATCAAGCACGACTTTTTGCACAAGTGAAGTATCGGCTGCGCTGTACTTATATTTTACTCGTATTTTTATCAGATGTTTAATTCTTTTTATCTTTGTATCACGCAGTTTTTCACATTACCGCGCTTGAGAAGATACTACTAATTAAAGATCGACGACGAGTTAAAAGTAATCATATCAACATTGGTCACCTGATGGTAAGTAGGATCTGAGACTTACAGAGACATTTTCATCCTCAAGACAGCAATCTTAAGACTTCAATCCAAAGACTGCAAATGCCTTGCCAACCCTGAGGGCTAGGATGAAATGGACGCTAATTATTTCACCCGTTGTCTTGTCCCCAGGGGATACACAACTTTGGTTTGGTTTGTCACGTTTGGCGGTAATATATACCATTTGATAAATTACCGAACTCAAGGTCACTTCCACCCCTCAATTTATCAGGAGTAGATTTTCGAAAAGTGGCAGCGTTCTAGACGCACCCTGAACAAGAGCCTACCACCACTAAGGTAGTAATTTTTAGACCTAAAACTCTTTGATTTTTAACCGAATTCAAAAAGGAGGTTTTATGTTCCACTGTACCTATGTATTTTTTAAATGATTGATCTCTTACCACTCTTCTGATCTCCAGCGCAAATCTTATCGCTGGTGAGGTACTTGATGAAGTCGGGGTCGGAAGCCTGGATGCAGTCTTCAATCTCGACGTAGGGGAGGTTCTGGTAGTTCAGCCGATCCGATGGCTCCCCGTTCTCCTCTGTCAAGCCAAATCCCAGGATCTGATCGATGAATAATATATGTGTACTGCTGTTCAAACCAAAAATGCAGTAGCGCATATGGGATTTAGATTCTTATAGGTTAAAAACTTAAGTAAAGCCCCCCTCTTACATGCAGTTTTAACACATCTAGAATAGACTGTTCGATATTGTATATATGAAATTTGACGTAAATTTCATATTAGTTTTGTATACAACTACATGCAAGAGGGGCTGGCTTTTCTTATGTTTTTTACCTATAAATTTTATATTTGAAGGCAGTATAAGTTTTTCGTGTCCACGGCATACCATACAACTGCGTCACAGTGAAATTATAAAACAATTTGTTAGACACTTCTTACGACTTGAATTATAACCTCACTGATATGGATAATGTCACACAAATAAAACTCTAACCTTAGAATATACAGGTGTCCCAGAACTTCACGTAAAAGTTAAGGGAGGAAGCCCCTTTTGTAGCAGTCAAGAATATACCACAAAGTTTTTATTAGTTTACGAGATATTACACCTCTTATTCATAAACGCACAATAGCTGATATATATTTAAAATATGATTTGTCCTTATCTGCCATTGTGACATTTGCATCTGACAAAAACTGACATAGCATACTTTAACTAAACTAACGTTACCTCGCGGTACTTTGGGGCTTTTTTATGCTGTAATATTTACGTTCGTCGTTATACAAATATATTCTTATATATGTATAGAAAAAAACATACTTAAACACATAGAAAACATCCAAAATTCCGAAACAAATGCTCATCACAAGTGCTTTCCCATACCGGGAAAAACCCAGGGCTACTAGCTTTGTGAGCAGGGTCACTTTTCGTCGTCAAGCTAAATCAAGTCCATGTCCGTACAACTCCCAAGTTCCCGGTCCTGAGCTGCCTCCGCTCCAGAGCCACGTCGAAGTTGACACAGAGCGGCTTCACCCCGTAGTCGTATGAGAACTCCTTCTCCAGTTTCAGGATGGCGATGTCATCCTGGAAGTGCGTCTTGATGCCGAGGAAGAGAGGCTTGACTATTATTTCTGAGACCTGCAGGAAAATTTATCAAGTAGAGGAAAACTGAAAGAAGTTTGGATGGGAAGTGTGAAGCATGTCTATGAAAGGTGTGAGTGTAGAGTTAACAGTGGATAGAGGAGAGTGGAAGAAGAAAACATGTGGTATCGACCCCGCCTAGTGTAGGACAAGGGTAGGGAGATAATGATGACATACATACATACACATACCTTCACGCCTTCATTCCCAGAGTGGGGTAGGCAGAGCTACAGAATTATCAACAACTCTAAAAACTTGTTCTTCTTTAAAATCAGACCTGCAGGGAAATCAATGATCATAGAGGTGAGCAATGGGAAATGTTCAGTATTAAGATTTGTGTTTTAGGTCTGATTTATAAAAATAATTTGCGGATTATGTAAGGTCAAACACAATATGCATTCTGTGATCATTAACGGTTGCCCAATCAAAGATAAACGGTCACTTCGGTCGCGCAAGTCATACATTTCACTGTTTTGGAAAGATGTTAGCTGTATAGAATGGAACTTGTCTTTTCCCACGGATAAAATAATGAGCTGATAGATATCTATGTATTAGCCTTGTACAGTTGTTTTATATCACGAAAGCGGGTTTGCCATACTTGTATTTGTAACGCGTATAAATAGACATCTACACTACGGCGTCGCTTAGCGACGACAGCTACGCACTCAGAGTCAACGTGCACGTGCATACACACACGTATGGCGATAGCTTACGATCGCTTTCGTGAGTTAAAACAACTGTACCACGAGAAGAGAAAGGAGAAAATAACACATTAACATCACTAGTTGTCGTTTTTATACTCGGAATATTTAAAGGAACAGTGAGCCTTTATGTTGCTCTCTTTTACTCTCAAATGGACCCAACCAGCAAATTACAGTCACATCGCCAGAAATATATACATACATACATTAAATCACGCCTGTTTCCCAGAGGGATAGGCAGAGACCACTTCTTTACACCTGCTACGATCCTGACAAGTCTTTCGCTTCTTCCACATTCATACATCGAGTCATGCATGCATGTCGGTTTCGGGTACTTAAGATCCGGCCCTTTTCCAGTATTTCTCCGATTTGATTCGAAAAAGTACGCCTAGGGCGGCCCCTTCCGACCCTCCCACTCACTTTTGCTCTCGAATCTTTTGCTTTCGTCAATCTTCTTTCATCCATCCTTTACAAATGACCGAAACATCGAAGCATGCCCTTTTCAATCTTAGTCACTACATCTTCTTTTAGTCCACATTTCTCTCTGACCTTTTCATTCCTTATTCTATCAACAGTTTCACACCACATATACTACGCAAAGAGCGCATTTCAACTGCTTTTATACGACTCTCATGCTTGTCCTGCCACACCCAACATTCACTACCATACTTCAGAGTAGGGATCAACACTCCATTGTGAATTTTTTGAAATATATAAAGTTTTCTAATAAAATAACTAAAGGAAAACAAGCTTTAAAAAAACCCGACGATACTGTCGTCAACATAATGTTATTCTTTAATGTCATTATTCTTAGACTGGATAAATAATGCGAACAACCCATTGTTGTGGTCAAAATTTTCGACCAAGCTAGACAGGCTAACGGTCGACAGACCTAGTAGTACGTAGGTAATGTATCTTTCTGCGTATAGTGACTGTTCTGCTGGAACTATCTAGGGCTACCTACAGCGCCCTCTAGGTCTAAAAGACTTGAACCACCTGCACTTACATTGGACTCGTGAATCTGGAACTCGCTCCACTTTCTTTGCAGCTTGCCGCCTGCGACCACGAACTGCTCCGCCGGCATCAAACCGCCCTCGCCCCAGAAGCAATGGGCCGCTGAAACATAACGCCATATTGTTTACACTCGAGGAAGAAACTCTCAAGGGTTATAATAAGGTTGGAAATGCAATACAATTCATATAGTAGATGTGCCTTTTTTCCGTAGTAGAGCAGATTCCGCAGAATACCCTCCTTCGGCAGTCAGTTGAAAAGGCGTGCGTCAAACGCACCGAGAGCGGTGCGGCGCGTTCCCGTTATAAAAACGATTCCACCACGCTTTGGGCTCGCTTTTTAGTATGGAACGCGCCGCAGCGCATCGCTTCCGGTCTCAATGCGTTTGTGGCTTAAAAGTTTTAAACTCCTTCTATATGAGTTAATATGTGGCATCGCAGCGTTGAACATGGTATTATTAGGGAGCGACCACATCAGAACTTAAACGGTGCGTAAATTACGGTCCGACAAAATTCTTTGTATTTTACGCGTCGGTGTGGCCGGTCCTTTATTCTGCAAATTAGCATTGTACCTGTCATTTTACTTCACCGAATTCAAGATACGATTTTAGTCTAGGGTCCGTCGTCGCTCGCAGAACAAATGGCCGATGGGGTTAGAGTTCTCTAATGACGTCCGCGTACTGAGTGTTTGACCAAGTCTTTTTTCAAAATCACTTTCCGCCCTAGGGATAGAAATGCCATTTTCGGTCCGATAATGAGATGGAAATCCTTACTTTTCGAACAGGAGAGATGTAAATTAGATTTACCACCTACCTGATAAAACCGCGTCCTTGGTCACCAAAGACCCTCCGCAAATCTGCTCATGAGTTGTCTCTCCTTTGCTGTATATAGCAATATGCCATCCCAGAATTGGCTCACTTAAATTTCTCGCTGGCAGATTAGTGGCCAGTGTACCTAAATGTACATTAAACCACTTCATGGCAGTCCTTAGGAAAACATCCTCTTCTACTTGGGCAAACCCTGAAGGACTCTTATTTTTCTTGTTGGTAGATCGGATTGGGTGTTCAGTTGTTCTGGAGTTGTTGGAGAGGTCAAAGGTGGGAGGTTTGTAGACATCTCCAGGTGTTGCCGGTAGGGGATCAGCTGGGGTCGTGTTGATAGTTTTGCCGTGGCAAATTGCTGGAAAAAAAATTGGGAGGATCATGTTGGTAGGCGTTTTTCTAAAAAAATGCACGTAGTTAAGGACTTAAATGAACAACGGTTACTTTTCTATTACGTCATGAATTCACGATAATTAGTCATAGTAGAGGTACATTTATATACTGCCCTCATACGCCAATAGCCGTATCTCACATTCAATAACCGAAGCAGTTTCAACCCTCACTCCTTTACAAAATGGTTGCATTTGCTACAGAAGTTTTGCCTGAGATACCACTATTTGTGTTATAGCAGTATAGTTAATTGTCGTGACACTGGAAAAGACCCGTTGTTAATTTTATTCCTTACTACGAGCACTTTTTTTGAAAAATGCCCGTATATTGAAAGGAAGAAAAACATTTGTTCGTGACAAACAGCAACAAAGGACAGAGAAATACGCACAAAAATTCTGGGTACCTAGTGTATAAGTAGACTTATCTTGTTCGACAAAAGGGTATGTATGACTTAAACACCTTTTTGTAGGTACTCGTCGATTAAAATCTGTGTATTAAGATTTCATAGAGAATACTGCAACGTCACTCTTTTCATCGTTGAATAGTCTATGTCACTTCCGAAACAACCGAAATAACTGTTTCGATACGCTCTAGACAACCGAAAAAAAATTAAAATAGAACTTCGTATTTCAATAATATTTGTTTTTGTTTAAGGAGACTCGATCCGATACAAAATTGCCAATCCATGGCGTTTCGGAACGTAGCAGCGTCGCGTCGTCTGTCAAACATCTACTTAAACTTGGTGCTGTATCCAGGGCATAAAAAAAATAAAAAACTACGCTTTGTGATTGGCTAGTATTTACCCAATCACAGCACATTACTGTAAAATTACGCCAGTGTTGTGGTAACTTTTCTTTTCAAAGCTAACCTTAAAAAGTTAAAATAAATACTTACCACTTAAATTATTAATTTTAATGAACTCGTACAAAAAGTATTGTACACAATAGTGTCATAATCAAGTTTTTTAATCTCGTACCTTACTTAGGCCATCAAAGCGGTACTCGACAAAAAAGCTCTCTATTATAAAACAATTGTGAAAACTAGTATTTCACTTGATCTTCATGAGACTTACACCCTTCTTCACTAGGACCCCAGAATTATTTAGTAAAGAAATGGTCCCAATTTAGCGTAATAGTGGCATTAAAGTCAGTGCTGAGGGAGTAGTCAAGATGCGCCATTTACAAAAATGAACATTTATAAAGGATTGACGTAAGTTGATGACTCGACCGCTTACGTGAATTCATTTTAAATTCAAATTAAAATTAGTTTATATTGTTAAAACATCTCGTACATTATTGAAGATGGAAGTCAAATAGGTAAATTGTTACAGTAAAGTTTTACCTTATTGACAAGCAAAACACAAAACAAAATTATTCTAATAAATACAGTCACAATTCAAATCTTCATAAACATATGTACATTATATAATTAAATTAATCATTTGTCATTTGTGGTGAGAGTACCGACCAAAGATCTGTCGACCTTTTTAAAGGAGGAATTCTAGCCGAGGGTCATATTTCGGCAATTTCGTGTCCGCCGTCTAACAGACACCGCGAAAGTGTATTAGTAGTCGTGTTAATTTTACGTTAAATATTGTTAGGTATGTATGTTAGTCTGTAAGGTATTTGTAAATATGGGGCTTGTAGTCTGAAATAAAATTACGTATTCTATTCTATTATATTAAATCACGCCTGTTTTCTAGACGGGTAGGCAGAGACCACTTCTTTCCACCTGCTACGATCCTGACGAATCTCTTTCGCTTCTTCCACATTCATACATCGAGTCATGCATGCACGTCGGTTTCGGGTACTTAAGATTCGGCCGTTTTCCAGTATTCCAGTGTTATTAACCGACTTCGAAAAAAGGAGGAGGTTCTCAATTCGTCTGTTTTTTTTTAAATGTTTGTTACCTCGTGTGGTTGCCGAGTTAGAATAGTGCCACTCCATGTCTTCCCGTGGATGTCGTAAGAGACGACTAAGGGAATAAAGGCTTGTAGTACTGTTAGGCGATGGGCTTGCAACCTGTCACTAATACGCTGGTAAACATCTTAGCCTAATTTGTGCAAATTGTGGTTATAGAATTATCAACAAGTTTTTAGAGATGTTTGTAATTCTGTAGCTCTGCCTACCCCACTCTGGGAACGAAGGCGTGAGATTATGTATGTATGTATGTTACCTCAGAACTTTTGACTGGGTGAACCGATTTTGATGATTCTTTTTTTATTTGAAAGCTGGTGCTCTCAAATAAATCTGATGATGGAATCCATAAGGAATCGATGGAACTCTTCAAAATGTATAGGCACACCTATAGCGATTTTTGTATTTTTCATTGTAACTCATGTATTTGCTCTTGGAAAGCACTACTTGGTGAAGTGGAACTGATGATGAAGACCACAGATGGCCACCGGAACTCCTAAACGGTATATATTTCAAGGGTAGCGGCAAGAAATTTCTATTGAGATAGTTGAGCGACTATGACGAAGCATATTTAGATTTAAATATAGGACTATAACCTTCCCACGGCGTTGCTTGCGGTGAGATTGAAATGTTCTATAGTTTCTTATTAAATGAGAATAGGGAGAATAACAGCATAATTATGATCACTAAAAAGTATAATTTTTAATAAAGATATTATTTCAATATCTTCTTTATCTGTATCTTTACATAGTATAAAATGAAGTCGCTCCCGCTGTCTGTTCGCTTAGATCTTTTAAACTACTCAACGGATTTTGATGCAGTTTTCAGCAATAGATAGACTGATTCAAGAGGAAGGTTTAAATGTACTTATAATAAATTCTGGATTATGTACGGGTGTTGCAGAAAACTCACATAAACCGAAGCGAAGCGAGGGCGGGTCGCTAGTAAAATATAAGAGAACCATAATAAATAAGCATAGCTAATATATTAAAGAAGATACGAGTGATTACTTAGAATCAATATGTCAAAAAATAAACATTACTTTGTTGCATGATTAAAATATTCTTAGTGAGTAAAAAATATTATTCGATAGCAACTTTAAGAGGGCACTTTTGAATTTGTGTAAAGGTAGCTCAGAGAGCCCTGCCAAGATGCATTGCGCTAACTAGCGTTTCTATTCGATTCGTTTTTAAACCAATTGCGTCACTGGTAGATGATGTGATACGAAAAGTCACGTGATCTCCCAGTGACGCGATTGGTTTAAAAACGAATCGAATAGAAAAGCTGTTTAGCGTAATGCATCTTGGCAGGGCCCTCAGACATAGCAGACGTAAGCTTATATTACGAAAGAGAGCAAAAGTTACTCATCGGGACCATTAATTAATGACTACGTATAAGCATTGCTCCAAGATTCCTTTGGAAAGCCTTTCTAAAGAAGTGCTGTTTTCTACAAAAAAGCAAACAAATATGTCCCCTGATAGTCAGTTATTTAATGCGTATGTACCTACGTTAATATTAGCAAGTGAGACGAGTCTTCGAAGATATAAAAAAAGAATCACACGAGAAATAATACGATAATTGAGTCATAGTCAGTCACCCATAGACGCCTCGAAATGCTAGAAAAACCTGTATTATCAAGGTTTATCTTTAAATGGTCAACAAGTGTTGTACGTTGGTCTGCCTTAAAATATATCTAGAAAATAACCTTTTTAGGGTTCCGTAGTCAAACAGGAACCCTTATAGTTTCGCCATGTCCGTCCGTCCGTCCGCAGCCTAGCTCAGAGACGTTAGTGTACCTCCCCGTACGTAACGTGGGGGTGTGTTTTTTTTTCTCGTCTACCCCATAGTGTTGGGTGTCATTGGATAGGTCTTTCAAAAATATTGCGGATTTGTGGAAACAATTTTTCGATTAAGGGATCCGTTTATGAAATATTACGCTTTAAAGCGCAAATTTTTCCCCCCCCTACAGCCAAAACTACAAATACTAAAAGTCTGAAAAACATCTTAAATGAAAGCACATATAACGAATTTTAAAGGAAAACTATGACGACTAAGTAGACTTGATTGGTTCCTGAGATACAGTTGACTTAAGTGTTTATACCTACTGAAATGACCTAAGACAGCACCAAATAACTTTAAATAGAGAATTACTTCATACTTGTGGTTTTTTGAGATAGTTTTTGTGTATTAACGGCTTCGGAACCCTACACTGAGCTTGGTCAGACATGCTCTTGCCCGGTTTTATTTGAACGAATTTGTATATACAGGGAGTATGTTCTCAAAAACAGTGCTTCCCGCGATTAATGCGCTGATTCATGTTTTATATAAACTTAAAGTTTTCTTAAGTACAACTTAGTAACTGTTAAAACTATGGTTTTAGCTTTTTATAAATACTAGTAATTAATATAAACAGATACGGGATCGCGGGGAAGTAATTTAACACAGACGGAAAGGAAATAATAAATCTTAACTTTTGACGACGCGTTGGTCTAGTGGTGACACTGGTGACCCTGCCTACGAAGCTAGCGGTCCTGAGGGCCATGCCAAGATGCATTGCGCTAACTAGCGTTTCTATTCGATTCGTTTTTAAACCAATCGCGTCACTGGTAGATCACGTGACTTTTCGTATCACGTCACCTACCCGCGACGCGATTGGTTTAAAAACGAATCAAATAGAAACGCTAGTTAGCGCAATGTATCTTGTTAGGGCCTGCTGGGTTCAAATCCCGGTAAGGGCAGATATTTGTGTGATAAACGCGAATATTTTTTTCTGAGTCTTGAGTGTCTTCTATGTATTGAAGTATATATTTCTCCATATAAGTATTAATATCGTTGTCTAGTACCCATAATACATGCCTAGAGCTTCGTTTGGGACTAGGTCAATTTGTGTGAGTTGTCCCCTGATATTTATTTATTTAATAAATAAATGTAATGGCCCTGGTTTTACTAGTTTTTCTTATAAAGATATAAAAATATAAACTTTTCACAAAACTGGGCGGATCCACTTAAACAAAGCCGAAACACAATCGCTAACCGAGGCTTCCGTAGGTATAGGTATATACTCATTTTTCTGTTTGCCAGTAGACTGTTATATCAACCAAAATACTAAATGTATGTAAATCAATATTGATAGAGCGCCTCTTTTATTTTCCTGTATTTTTATTTCCCTCTGAATTTTTGATTTTCTACGGACGGACATGCTGCTTCCCTGACTTTTGTCAATTTTGGTGACCACGGTGATCTCATGCCGTTTTTTGTACGAGAACCGTTTTTTTTTTACTGACCACCTTTAAATAAGCAAAAGATTAAGCTTTTATTTACAACACAAGTTGCCATGAAATAGATACATACTTAAAATAAGAACAAACGAACGAACTTACAAAATTACTTAATCTACACTAGTAAACTAACAAACCACTACCAGTGGGCATTGTTCCTAAAATGCTGCTTAATCTTTGTGCCAAGTACAGGCCAGCATTTTGGTCACGAGTTGCGTCACCAGGCGCTTTGAAAGGTCTTTAAAAATACGGTGAGCTCCTGGTCCCCACGGTCCTAAAGTTTCGACCCCAAAAGGCTCAAATATAACTTCTATCAAGTTGACTGTATTTGCGCCTTTTGAGGGTCTCCGCTGATTCCGCCGCAAAACCAGCTCTATTACTTGTCCCTGGAAGGTGTGACGGCGCAAGGGTATCCCAAGAAAAAAGGGGTTTGGGTAAAAGTGTTGTCATTTGTAAAATTCATACATTTTCAAGGTGAGCGGCCATTCGTACAAGTGGTAAATTATGATATAATTATTAAAAATAAACATATTTTGTTACTTAATGTAATACTCTTAAGTGCATCGGAGCCGAGATATTTAAATATCATACTTGGGCGTACTTTGTACTAAAAACTAAATACTTAAATCTTTAAAATCTCCGCTCCGATATTATTTAACGCCATAAATTATATATAACTATGTGTATTTAGAGGTCCTCTAAATATCTATGTAAAAATCATCCGTGGCCGCTGAAAAAAAAAGACAATATTCTTCAAACAAATTTACCCAATGCCCTTTATGCCAAAAATGGTTTTCTCAAAAAGATTCAACCTACATTCTAAACTCCATAGTGTTTAGTAAAAGATTCACACTGTACCCAAATTAGACAATTAAATGTACACTCACCTAGCAAGTACAGCCCCGACAGGAAGAAGTTTGAAGCCATTTTATAATTTTCTAACCAACACACTTTAATAAGAGCATGTCGTTTTCCTCCCGCGTCTGTCACAACCCAGTTCAAGATAAACACTAAGCGACTAAGTCTTAATAATTTGAATACCTAATATGTTTGAATTAATAAACAGATTCTCGTTTTGTATCATACTATAAAACCGGGCAAGAGCATGTCTGACCATGCTCAGTGTAGGGTTCCGAAGCCGTTAATACACAAAAACTATCTCAAAAAACCACAAGTATGAAGTAATTCTCTATTTAAAGTTATTTGGTGCTGTCTTAGGTCATTTCAGTAGGTATAAACACTTTAGTCAACTGTATCTCAGGAACCAATCAAGTCTACTTAGTCGTTATAGTTTTCCTTTAAAATTCGTTATATGTGCTTTCATTTAAGATGTTTTTCGGATTTTTAGTATTTGTAGTTTTGGCTGTAGAGGGGGGGGGGGGGGGACACTTGACTCTAACAAAAATTAGCGCTTTAAAGCGAAATATTTCATAAACGGATCCCTTAATCGAAAATATATTTTTACAAACCCGTCATAATTTTTAAAGACCTATTCAACGACACCCCACACTATGGGGTAGAAGAGAAAAAAAAATACATGACCACGTTATGTGTAGGGGAGGTACACTAAAAATTTTTTTTCAAGATTTTTTTTTACCAACATTTTGGCGTGACTTTACAATTACAGCTTTCTAGTACGAAGAGTCTCTGAGCTAGGCTGCGGACGGACAGACGGACGGACGGACATGGCGAAACTATAAGAGTTCCTGGTTTGACTACGGAACCCTAAAAACCAAGATTACATTGCTCTTTTTTTATCCAAAGTGGTTTTGGGTTTGACCTCAGATTAACCTAATGTTATTTATTTCTTTTGTGTATAGCTCTGTCGGCGAAAGGACCCTACACATCTAATTTATTCTAAGATTCAACTGAACTGAGAAGCGGTTTTCTTTGAACAGTATCTAGTAGAGATGGGCCGACTAGATTTTGCCGACTGGCCAGTCGGCCGACTAATCGGTTTTCAATTTGCCGATTAATCGGCCGACTAGTGGGCAATGCCGATCGTAGGATTTTGCTAAGTTCGGGTGAACTCGGAAACGTTCGTTTGGCGTCTTCCGTCGCTCTTTGTTACCTACCCCTACCATGTTTTGACCAGTTTTGTTTACGTTTTTTCTGCACGACAAAAAAAAACAATTAGAACCCTAATTATAGTATTAAAACGAACTACATAGTGTTTTTTATAACTTTGTCGAAAAGAAAATCGCGTGTGTGGACATTTTTGACGATATTTCGTATAGGCAATAAATTGCCGAATATTCGGCATTTTTTACCAACTAGTCGCCGACTAATCACCGACTAGTAATGATGCCGAATAGTCGGCTTTCCCGACTAATCGTCGACTAGTCGGCCCATCTCTAGTACTCCATACTTAACTAGTCTAAATAAAACAAGCTTTAAAAAACCCGACTATAAATCTTTAGGATTTATAGTCGGGTTTTTTAAAGCTTGTTTTTTTCAATTCAAAATGAAAAATTATGAAAGAAACCTAAAGATGATTTTTAAATACCTAATCAATATTACCCCACTTGTCATCCCACCTCGTCTACTTTTTTTACAATATGTCTAATTTTGATTACTGTCATATATTTAACAACACTCACAAGATTAAGACAAATCGATTGACGAAAGGATCATCAAAATCGGCCCACGCGTTTAATTTCTAGAGCACCACAAAAGAGCAAACATACATACATACATATACAGGCTGATAAACACATTGAAGCTTGAAGTGGCAGTGGGCCGGTCATTTATGCCGCAGAACCGATAATCGCTGGAGTTATCGTATTCTTGAGTGGAGACCGCGAATCGGCAAACGTAGTGTAGGACGCCCTCGGACTAGGTGGAGCGACGATCTTCGCAAGGTGGCTGGCAAGAGCTGGATGAGAGTGCCCAAGAATCATGCTCGTTGGCGTGCAATGGGAGAGGCCTATGTCCAGCAGTGGACTAATATAGGCTGATGATGATGAAACACAGATATTGTTGTACAATTCATGTTACCTACTGAATTTTACGTATATTAGGAGATCCGATTAGGAGACGATTTGCACCGGGCTGTTTATACGATAAAAAGTATTTTATACCAACGGAGAATGGGCAAATTGGCCTATCGGCGGCCACTGATGAAATTAGTGTTATATGAGAGCTCTGATATTAAGGAATACTTTTTGTAAAGAACTTTTATTTGTATCTTTAAAAAAAAAGGAATTATTTAAACTTGAGTCCGAATTCGATCAAGATATTCAAGAAGATATTTTGTTACCATAGATTTATTATACACCGTGACTTATGATTTGTATACTTATTATATCTGTAAGTTGTACTTTATTGCCGAATAGTAAATAAATAACATATTGATAGTTGTTAAATACTTCACTTTGAGATGTTAGATCATCAATATATGATTTGATTTCCCTTCTTTCCTAAACATTTGATATATTGATGATCTAACATCTAATCGGGAAAACTACACAAAGTATTGTAGAAGAAAATCATCTTTTATTCTGATTACAATTAAGTCACGGTAATGAAACTTTTACCAAGGAACAGAAGGACTATACCACATCGTCAGATAAAAAAAATATCCTTGGCCGCTCATAGACCAAGTTCCATACAGATTTGCCCATTCTCCTTTAATATGCTAAGTAAGTAGGCGAATAGGTAGGCTGAACATTTTCAGTCCAGTACATAATTAATAAAATAAAATAAAAAATAACTTTGTTTCAAAAAATTGCAATAGCTTGTTTAATAGACAAATTACATACCAATCGAAAGTTTGAAGCCTACCTATGTATAGAATATGCAAATGCAAACCTTAGGATGACTATTTTTTTCCCGTCGAACTATTGGGTAGGCAGGTATATACAGGTAGGCCGGTACTAATAATTTGCACCAAACCTAACGTTTGCATATTCTATAGACTTCATACTGTCGATAAACTAAACATACACATTCGCCACATATTATTTAGCGTATTAAATTTGATATAAAATACTTTTCATCGAATAAACAGCCAGGTGGAAATCATCTCCTATTCGGATCTTATATTCCATCCAAATTTCAAGTTCCTAGGTCCAGAAGTTTCGGCTATGCGTTGATCGATCAACCAGTCAGTTTAGTTCTCCTTTTATACAGGGTCCAAGAAACCGACGTCAACCCGCCTAGGGTTGATAGAGCAGCTAAAACGCTATCGATTTAACCCCTATGTGTGTTCAGCGATTTTTAATACTTTCGGAGATGTTGATCATTTTAATTTTAATTTTTGTAATTTTCCCTTATGTCCATGTCCCAAAAAAACATTAATTTCATGTTTTGTTTCACAAGTTTTTCAGCGGTATCTTACATAATTAGAATCATTATGACTCAGCGAAGTTTTTAAACCTATTTGCCCGTTTTTTTTTCAATACTTAAGGTTGTTTCTCCATACTAGGAGTCCCAGTTTTTATTTATTTCGAAAAAACGAACGCCACATCGACGGCTACTACCTTAAATATTGCAAATTCTACGCAAAGTAGACTTTCTTTTATTTTTGAAAACAATAGTAACTTTAATTTTTCTTAAGGATTTTTGAGAATTCGTCAGGGAAGATATAGACGTAGATAAATATAATAAAAATGAGATCAATCTCCTTCTTGAGCTAGTCCCAAACGAAGCTCTAGCCTTGTACTATGGGTAATAGACAACGTTAAACATAAACATAAAAGAAATACATACTTAAATACTTATAAAATGTTCATAGACCCAGGATCAAACACTCGTGCTCATCACGCAAATATTTGGGTGATCGGGAATAGAACTAAGGACCGCTAGCTTCGTAGGCAGGGTCACCAACTAGGCTAATCGCATCATACTAGTATCTACTACGTATTATTCACGGGTAAAAAGTAAAAGTGAAAAGGACAGAGGTTTCGAGATAACATTGTTTACCCGACTGCCGAAGGAGGAGGGTAATGTGTTTCACAGCCTATATATGTACGTTTGTTCCTTTGTGTCACTATAAAAACTAAACCCGTTGTCCGATTTTGATGATCGTATGTCAATCGATTTGTATTAATCTGGTGAGTGTCACTGAAGATATGACAGTCATCAAAATTCAATATGGCGGCAACCAGACGCCATATTGTGCAAAAAAAAAAGTCGACCAAGTATGACAAGTGTGGTATCATTGAATAGGGATTTAAAAATCATCTTTAGGTTTCTTTCATCATTTTTCATTTTATTGATATGATTATTTAGGATTTATAACGTTTTAAAGTTGGTTAGCAACAGTCGGGTTTTGAAACCTTGCTTTTGTTAAAGTTATTTAGATTATAATTTATAAGATAAACTTGGTGACGAGTAAAATGAACAGGTTTTGGCTCAAGCGTTTTAAAGGATATAAAGCGTTTGTCCACTGCGTCCGGCCCGTAAATATATTCTTATAAATGTTAATTGTGACTCGCTAGAAGTGTTGACGTTGACTGAGCTTTGGTCTAGTTTAAGGGCTCTATTTAAAAAAAAGGCAAGTATACAATGAATCCGAGGACTGGCTCATACGTGGCTAAAATCATACCTTAGTGATCGTTCACAATACGTTGAAATTGAACACATCGACTTTGAGACGGGTGCTATACGACACATCAGATCTGATAGAGTCCCCGTCAATGGTTCTATCCCGCAAGGTAGCGTCTTAGGATGTTGCCTATTTCTTATCTATATTAACGATCTCCCAAACATATTAGACAATCATAGTATGCTCTTTGCGGATGATATATCTATACTGCTGCCCTGTTGTACCACTTATGAAGTGGAAAATAAATTAAAACTAACGCTTGATAAAATCGTAAATTGGCTAGATATGCATAACCTGAAGCTTAACTTAAGCAAAACCAAAATAATTCAATTTAGACCTCACCAAAAACCACCATTACAGATATCATTTTGCTATAATAATACAACTTTAGAAACTGTAAGTTCTGCGACCCTGTTGGGTATAGATCTCGACACCAATATGAACTGGAAATCGCACATTCAAAAATTATCAAAAAAGCTGTCATCTTTTATATATGCTCTGCAGCACCTTAAGCGTGTCACTGATCTGCAGACCGCCGTCGTAGCCTACTACGCATACGCCTATTCACGCTTGTCGTATGGTCTCGTACTGTGGGGACACTGTTCTGATGCAGACAAAATTTTTATCCTCCAAAAGAAGTGTGTTAGAATTTTAGCAAATATCGATCAAATGCAATCCTGTCGACCTCATTTTATAGAGCTGCAAATGCTCACTCTTACTTCCATTTACATATTCGAATCATGCAAGTTTGTGAGAAAACATATGGATCTTTTTACGCCTGTGACAAACATAAGACGTAACGACCGAAACCTACACAAGCTTAAATTACCTTTTTCAAAATTAAAATTGGTTACGTCTAGCCCTCACCATATGATGATAAAAATGTATAATCATTTACCAAATTCCATAAAAAACCTAGATAAGCCAATGCTATTTATTAAACAATTAAAATTATTTCTCATCAGCAAATGTTTTTATAATTTGAATGAATTTTTCAATGTCAACTACTAATGTTCGAAAATTTATGCATATATGCGTGTGTGTTTGCGAATTTATATATAATATGTACGCTTTTTTACATGTTAACCTAGGTTAAAGTTTAAGTAGGTAATAATTTCACCATACGTTGTTAAGTGTTAATCGAGTGTTAGTTCATACATAGGTTGACTAAATATACCTAGTTAGCCCTTCTAGATCTATGTTGCTGTGCCCTTGCAGGGTGTCACATGTATACCTACCTGTATTTCCACCTGTATTTTTGAAATGTGATACGCAATAAACAATTTGAATTTGAATTTGAATTTGAATGACATGTATGTATATCGCACTGCCAGATCAATACAGCATTAACTCAAAATACGACTACATTTTAAAATCGACCCTATTACATTTACTATGAACTTGAAACGAAACAAGCTAGTTTTTTGAAATGATACTGTGTTGATCTGGCAGTGCGATATACATATATCGCACTGCCAGATCAACACAGTATCATTTCAAAAAACTAGCTTGTTTCGTTTCAAGTTCATAGTAAATGTAATAGGGTCGATTTTAAAATGTAGTCGTATTTTGAGTATACGATACCAATCGAAAGTTTGAAGCCTACCTATGTATAGAATATGCAAATGCAAACCTTAGGATGACTATTTTTTTCCCGTCGAACTATTGGGTAGGCAGGTATATACAGGTAGGCCGGTACTAATAATTTGCACCAAACCTAACGTTTGCATATTCTATAGACTTCATACTGTCGATAAACTAAACATACACATTCGCCACATATTATTTAGCGTATTAAATTTGATATAAAATACTTTTCATCGAATAAACAGCCAGGTGGAAATCATCTCCTATTCGGATCTTATATTCCATCCAAATTTCAAGTTCCTAGGTCCAGAAGTTTCGGCTATGCGTTGATCGATCAACCAGTCAGTTTAGTTCTCCTTTTATACAGGGTCCAAGAAACCGACGTCAACCCGCCTAGGGTTGATAGAGCAGCTAAAACGCTATCGATTTAACCCCTATGTGTGTTCAGCGATTTTTAATACTTTCGGAGATGTTGATCATTTTAATTTTAATTTTTGTAATTTTCCCTTATGTCCATGTCCCAAAAAAACATTAATTTCATGTTTTGTTTCACAAGTTTTTCAGCGGTATCTTACATAATTAGAATCATTATGACTCAGCGAAGTTTTTAAACCTATTTGCCCGTTTTTTTTTCAATACTTAAGGTTGTTTCTCCATACTAGGAGTCCCAGTTTTTATTTATTTCGAAAAAACGAACGCCACATCGACGGCTACTACCTTAAATATTGCAAATTCTACGCAAAGTAGACTTTCTTTTATTTTTGAAAACAATAGTAACTTTAATTTTTCTTAAGGATTTTTGAGAATTCGTCAGGGAAGATATAGACGTAGATAAATATAATAAAAATGAGATCAATCTCCTTCTTGAGCTAGTCCCAAACGAAGCTCTAGCCTTGTACTATGGGTAATAGACAACGTTAAACATAAACATAAAAGAAATACATACTTAAATACTTATAAAATGTTCATAGACCCAGGATCAAACACTCGTGCTCATCACGCAAATATTTGGGTGATCGGGAATAGAACTAAGGACCGCTAGCTTCGTAGGCAGGGTCACCAACTAGGCTAATCGCATCATACTAGTATCTACTACGTATTATTCACGGGTAAAAAGTAAAAGTGAAAAGGACAGAGGTTTCGAGATAACATTGTTTACCCGACTGCCGAAGGAGGAGGGTAATGTGTTTCACAGCCTATATATGTACGTTTGTTCCTTTGTGTCACTATAAAAACTAAACCCGTTGTCCGATTTTGATGATCGTATGTCAATCGATTTGTATTAATCTGGTGAGTGTCACTGAAGATATGACAGTCATCAAAATTCAATATGGCGGCAACCAGACGCCATATTGTGCAAAAAAAAAAGTCGACCAAGTATGACAAGTGTGGTATCATTGAATAGGGATTTAAAAATCATCTTTAGGTTTCTTTCATCATTTTTCATTTTATTGATATGATTATTTAGGATTTATAACGTTTTAAAGTTGGTTAGCAACAGTCGGGTTTTGAAACCTTGCTTTTGTTAAAGTTATTTAGATTATAATTTATAAGATAAACTTGGTGACGAGTAAAATGAACAGGTTTTGGCTCAAGCGTTTTAAAGGATATAAAGCGTTTGTCCACTGCGTCCGGCCCGTAAATATATTCTTATAAATGTTAATTGTGACTCGCTAGAAGTGTTGACGTTGACTGAGCTTTGGTCTAGTTTAAGGGCTCTATTTAAAAAAAAGGCAAGTATACAATGAATGACATGTATGTATATCGCACTGCCAGATCAATACAGCATTAACTCAAAATACGACTACATTTTAAAATCGACCCTATTACATTTACTATGAACTTGAAACGAAACAAGCTAGTTTTTTGAAATGATACTGTGTTGATCTGGCAGTGCGATATATGTGGGTATGTTTTACGTACATAATGGTAAAGATAAAAGATGTTTATATGTCGAAAATCTAGTAACGCTTCCTAAGAGGAGACCACTGCTGAGAAGCAGCGCCGCAAGTCCATGCAAGGTTGTCCACGTTGACCGACTGGCGAGATACTACGGAAATAATAATGCTCACATGGAAACACAGGCGCTCTTTCTCGAAAACCTTGTCATCAAGAGGACAACGACAGTGTGGGAATGTTGAGGACTGATACTGTTAGCGAGGAATGGAGTAATGAGGCCATGCGACGAGCACAACAAGAAGACATTGACATCAAGCCCATTTTTGAGTGGATTAAAGCGGGCGTGCCTAAACCGTACTGTGCAGGAAATGGGAGTCGGCAAATGGAAAGGATGCTCACCTACAGGTAGTTGTTCCAAGGAAAAGAGTAAGCGATGTTTTGAGATCCTTCCATGACGGAATGTCCGGTGGGCACCTTGGAGTGAAGAGGACCTTAATGAAAATTCGGCAACGCTTCTACTGGATTCACTGTCGTGAAGACGTGGAAGACTGGTGCAGAAAATGTACAAACTGCTCTTCAGTCAAAGGGCCGCAAACACGCAGTAGAGGAGCGCTCAAGTTGTACAACGTTGGAGCGCCTTGGGAAAGGATTGCTTTGGACGTCGCAGGCCCGTTTCCCGCATTCGACTCCGGGAACAAGTACATCCTCGTTGTAATGGATTACTTCACCAAATGGCCTGAAGCATTTGCCATCCCTAACCAAGAAGCAGTCACAGTAGCAGAGAAATTAGTGATGGAAGTGTGTTGTCGATTTGGGGTGCCTCTCGAAATTCACAGTGATCAAGGAAGAAACTTTGAGTCCCAGGTATTCCAGGAGACTTGCCGAATCATGGGAATTCATAAGACCAGGACAACGCCATATCACCCACAATCGGACGGAATGGTCGAGAGATTCAACCAGACGCTGGAAAGAAATTTGGCCAAGGTGGTTGAAAGTCACCAAAAGGATTGGGATAGGCATATTCCTCTCTTCCTGATGTCATACAGGTCGGCAACTCACGAAAGTACGGCTGTCACTCCAGCTTACGTGAACTTCGGAAGAGAACTTCGCTTACCTGCAGACCTTTTAACCGGACGTCCTCCAGATTCGCCGAAATCGATCACCGAGTATGCCAGTGATTTGCGCAACCGGATAGACGATGTTCACAGTCACGTTCGTGAACACGGACTTCAAGCCAGTGCGAAGATGAAAACACGTTATGACCGAAAATCTTACCAAGTAGGGTTCGAGGAAGGTTCATTGGTATGGTTGCATAACCCCATGCGAAGAAAAGGGAAAAACTATCACCGAATTGGGAAGGGCCGTACAAAGTAGTCACTAAGATCAACGACGTTACGTATCGGATACGGCGGAGCCAGCGAAGTCCATGCAAGGTTGTCCACGTTGACCGACTGGCGAGATACTACGGAAATAAATAATGCTCGGGACGAGCATGTCTTAGGAGGGGGTAGTGTTACGCCAATGGGATAAGGCGTCTAATTTTCCACTAAGAGTGACAGAGATAGCATGATTAGAAAGAGACAGCTATACTGAGAACCTTCCAGAAACGTGTGAAAGAGATAGCATGATTAGAAAGAGACAGCTATACTGGGAACCTTCCAGATACGTGTGAAAGAGATGGCATGATTAGAAAGAAACAGCTATACTGAGAACCTTCCAGAAACGTGTGAACGAGATAACACGAAATGAGACGGCAACACGCGGAACATTCCAGACTCATCCAGACCCGTGAGTCAAGGTCATTGCGATCGTAAAAACAACAAGGTAGCAAGGCGTAGAACATTCCAGCAACGAACAGTCTCGATCGACCTTGGCGGGGCGAAGTACATCGAACATTCCGGAAGGCGTTCTAGAATAATCGGACTCGGGAACTATAAAACAGCGGACACCGGTTGCGACGAGTCAGTCCCATCTGGTCCCTCACATCATGCCCCGCCCCGAACAATTTGGGTTCCGCGCTGGACACAGTACAACGCTCCAGCTGTCCAGAGTTCTGCACCACATGGCGGTCGCCGCGAACAAACGCGAGCACACGGCTGCAGTCCTCCTGGACATGGAGAAGGCCTTCGACCGGGTCTGGCACTCAGGCCTGGTCCACAAGGTCGCGCTGTCCTCGGCCCCCCGCAGACTGACGAAGGTGATCGAGTCCTTCCTCACGGACCGGACCTTCAGAGTGGTGGTGGAAGACACCACCTCCGAAAATCGCCCAGTAGCAGCCGGAGTCCCTCAGGGCAGCTGCCTCTCCCCGGTATGTTACGACCTCTACACGGACGACATACCGGTCGTTGACGGTTCCCACCTGGCCCTGTACGCTGACGACGCGGCATTCTACGCATCCTCCTTCAAGCCCGAGCATGCCGTCGTCAAGCTGCAACGCCAACTCGACGCCCTACCAGTTTGGCTAGCCAGGTGGAGGCTAACCGTCAACGTGGCGAAGACTCAGGCGATCTTCGTGAGTAAGTGCATCCGCCGACTCCCACCACTCTCTCTACTCGGACAAGACATCTCCTGGTCCCCGGTAGTTAAATACCTGGGGATCAGCATCGACCGCAGACTCACCATGGGTCCCCACGCCAAAACCGTCGTCGCCTCCGCGAGAACCGCTAGAGCGCTACTGCGTCCAGTGCTCCGTTCCAGCCTCCCTCTGCGGGTGAAGCTCGGGGTCTATAAGACCTATATTAGACCCCGCCTCACGTATGCCGCACCCTCCTGGTACGCCCTCTTGGCCGCAGGTCACAAGAAAAAGCTGCAAGTACAGCAAAATCTGTGCCTGCGTGCCATAACAGATGCCCCCCGCTACGTGAGGAATACCACGGTCCAGAGGGACCTCAAGATCGAGAGCCTGGACGACTTCATCGGTCGCCTTGCCACTTCGATGTTCGCGCGAGCAGACGTGTCGCGTTTCCCCCATTTGAGGGACATCGCGCCCCAGCACGCGCGACCCCCCGACGGCAAGGCTTATCCCCGCGATCTCGACACGGGGACGACGTCGACACCCCAGCAGGACCCATGAAGACGCTGCTCTGCTTGTAGGTCGCTAGCCGGGACTCCCTGAAAGGGGTCCTACCCGGCTGGCTTGACCTCGCGAGCAGCGTAACCTCCCGGATTGACGCCTCCCTCATCCCACCTACCCGATCTCCCCATCCAACCCCACCTCCCCGCAGCCTGCGCCTTCGGCGCCGGCTGGTATTCCCAGGACCCGGCCGTTTTTACGGTCGGCGTAGACCACCCCGGTCGGGGGCCATCAGCCCGCAACCGGCTCCTCATCCTCCTCTTAGAGGAGGATCGAGACGACCAACTGCGACGAGTCAGTCTTTACTTGGAAAGCGAACAGTGCGAATAAGAGCGACCCGAGCGATCATCTGAGTATTCGAAGTTTATTGTGCGATAATTGTTTTGCAACGGTTTAAGTGAGTGCGTTATTAAAGTCTACTTTTGATTATCGGTGTATTTGTGCATTTCTATCAGTTACCTACCCCCACGTACGTAACAATATTTAATTAATGTACATAACTATGACAATAAAATAAAATAAAACATCACGCGTATTTGAGCAGGAAAACGTATTAATAATCAGAATTATTACAAGAGCCTATAGAAACAAAATAGGAATATCTTATCTTATCTTTATCTTGGTTGGCGGGATCCTTACGGATACCCTTCGACTCTATGGGATCTTTTGTGTAATTACCCCCCTTTTAGCGCTTAATCCAATGCAACCCCTTCCAAAAACCGGATAGTGGAGTGCAATGGCAGTGCCTTAAAATCGTTCGGTTCTGGGTAGCCACAACCGAGGATTTTCATTCTTACTCCGGCGAGGGCATCACATTCACACAGTAAGTGTTTCATTGTCTCCACCTCTTCGCTGCACATTCTACAATCTGTGTTGTCATAAAGGCCCATCTTAGATCTAGATGTTTAACCCCAAAATACCCCGGAAACACTCCGATAACGCATCGGAGTTGTCTTCTGCTGAGTTTCCAAAGTTTTTGCTTAGGGCTGTTCTTAAGGTGCCCGGTGAGGGTGCCACAAATGGTTCAGGTCCGACGTAAGCGCCCTTGGACCCTTCCCTTGCCAGCTCGTCCGTGGCTTCATTTCCGGGAAAGCCTTCGTGTCCTGGAATCCACATCAGTTTCACTTTATTGTGGCTACCAAGCTTGTTTAAAGCTTGGATTCCATTGTAGGCTAGTCTCGAGTCTACTTTGGGCGCTGTCAGCGCCTTAAGTGCCGCTTGGCTGTCACTTAGAATATAGATAGGTCTCTCCTGTGGAGGCCTATCTTTGGAGGCCTATCTATAAACATTTGTCTTAATAAAACTTGCAAAGTAAAATGAGGCCAAATGATTATTTGACCAAATGAATAAAATGCGAAATGTAAATGTGCTAAAGATTCGTTTGGGAAATGAAACTACTGCAATAAGTTTTTTGGGAAGCGAAATATTTTGCCCAAATGGCAGTACAGCACATATTATTATGCACAGCACATACAACAAGCTCCCAATAAATATATATTCTAAGGAATATCTTCGTGAGTTTTACCTTTCGGCTCTCGCTCTTTAGTTTTTTTGTCGAGCCTTCAGCCAACGGCTAGCAATAGCTAGCCAACGAGCAAATGCGGCCAGCATTATGGGCACCATTCCCGGTGGCAGTGGCTAGGGGACTTTGTATATATATATATATATATATATATATATAGTTACTTAGAATAAGTTAATTTATTTTAGTATTTAGTTTTTATAATTTTTCCCCAGCCTTAGACATCATCATTATTTCTGTTAGCTAGTAGCATATTTGTATATATTTAGTATGTGTATTGTACTTTATTGTAGAATAATAATCAAATACAATATTTAAAATATTTTCCTAGATTTAGTTAATTGATTATCATTTTATTGCGCCTACCTACTTTGTAATTTCTGTTTCTCATTTAATTGTGTGCAATAAAGTATTTAAATAAATAAATAAATAGACGACAATAATAAAACGTACTAGGGGAGCGGGGGGCTTGTTTTAACGGGGGTAGGTATTAACAAGTCTATGCCCCCGTGTAGTGTAGATGTAGATGTGGCACATGGGTGCAAAAATACAGGTTAGCGAATATTCTTACGTCGTGATATTTTTGATTTGAGCTTTAATGCACTAGTTTCGTGATTAAGGGTTCATGTATATCGAATGTTCATTACGTTGAGCATAACATCTGCATGTTGTTTTTTTAAATGTATGCAACGTTATTTTTTTATACATTTTTATATTTGAAAAGTACCTCTGGGGCTAGTATTAACCAAATGCGTGGGGTAAATATTAACCTGTTTAAGAGGTACTTTGATCAATCTAGCGGCTGGGAATACTATTCCACTCATGTTCGTCTTTCCGAGGACAAGGTACAACCGTACAACTCACTGTTTCTTGTTAACGGTCCACCAGAATCCATAGGTGCAGGTTAACTAAGTACTATGACATGTAAAGAAGAGAAGATCTCATTTTGTTTGTTTTTTTCTGAACTGCAAACATACACATACATACATACATTAATAATGAAGAAATTTATTATTATAAATATAAGTACTGATAACTTTTTTTTTTTTTTTTGTTAATACAAGCCCCCCGCTCCCCTACTATAGGTAATCTCTCATTTGAATCGGACGCACTGTACTCGCACTCGCACGGCTGGCTGTTTGCGGTTTTCGCAACAGTTCACTCGAGAGCAAATCGTAGAGGTCGGACAATGACCGCAAAATAACCATGACTCACTCGTCAATATAGTCTACGGGGATCTTGACATGAAACAAAATCGCTTCTCGCCGTCTGTCCCTCTGTATGTACAGTGGGCTTCATAAGTGCATGGACACCTTAACGTCTATAATGCTGTGATATGAACACGTGAGCCCGCTTTCGTAAGAAACAAAACAACCTAGATGGCGTTGTTAACTGAGGCAGTTCGATTATTGTTTGCTACAACTATTTGACGTTTTAGTATTAGAATCGATAATTTCGCCATTTTGTTATTCAAAATAAAAAATCTTTATTTCTTTTAAGTATAATATTTATTACTTAAAATTTTAAATTTAGTAAACTGTAAACTTAGATTGCTTATAATATTACATTTGTAACAATAAAACGACTACCTATTACCTACCATATTGAGGTAAGTATTCGTTTCCGAAATTGGAAAGAGATTGAAGCTTAACCACGATAAAATAGTAATTATTAACAAATATATTGTTAAACTAGAGAACGGGTTACCTTAACAGTCAAACGCATTATAATTATTTAACTCGAAATTAACTTTGAAATCGGTCCAGTAGTTTTTGAGTTCATTCGTTACAAACATACAATACAAATATTTCCTCTTTATAATATTAGTGTAGATTTCATTGATATTTTAATTACATTCCTCCTTTTATTTATAATTCACATTTTATTCCGCCACCGAAATTGGCATTACGGCGTATACTACACGGGCGGTTCTCCCGCCGCGGGAATCCTTCTCTGTAGGCTTAACCAAGATCCAAGCGATGTTAGAGATTTTCCATTCCATCGAGTTGAAATGAATGGGATGACAAGTTGGTCACGTGGTTTATCTCAAAGAAACTCGTACGCGTTCGCAAGGAATATCGAAACGCCCAAAACAATTGCTGTCACAATGTCAAAACCCATACATATGTCTAGCCAAGTGCCACTTAGCGTTTTCCATTCCATCAACATGAAATGTATGCGATGACAAGTTGGTCACGTGGTTTATCACAACGAACAACTAATGTAGGCTAGCCAAGTGCTCTCGGGAAGCATATCAAAACGCACAAAAAGCATATCGAAATGCACTAAATAGACAAGATGCATGACGCTAACTAGCGTTTCTATTCGATTCATTTTTAACCGACTTCAAAAAAAGGAGGAGGTTCTCAATTCGTCGGGTTTTTTTTTTTTTTTTTTATGTATGTTCCCCGATTACTCGAAGACCACGGGACCGATTTGAAAAATTTTTTCGTTGTTCGAATGGGTATACTTTCTAGTTGGTCCCATTGTCACCACGTCAGGATCTGATGATGGAATCATGGAGAAATCAAGAGAACTCCTCAAATATTATAGGCACACCTATAGCGATTTTGGTATTTTTCACTGTAACTCATGCATTTGCTTTTGAAAAGTACTATATGGTGAAGTGGAACTGATGATGAAGACCACAGATGGCCACCGGAACTCCTTAACGGTTCCTATTTCAAGGGTGGCGATAAGATATTTCGATAAAGGAAGTTGAGCGACTATGACGAAGCACATTTTGGTTTAAATATGACTATGACATTCCCGCGGCGTTGTCTGCGGCGAGCTTGAAATGTTCTATAGTTTCTTATTAATATTTAGAAGTGGAGCTACGTAACAGCATAAATAGGATCACTAAAAAGTATAAAATAAAATAAATGTTTAAAAAAACAAAAAACCGCCTTCAAAAAGCAAAAAATAACTTCTTTAAAATGGTAGGTAAATAGGTCAGTCGAACTGAACGGTTTTTTGTTTTTTTAAACATTTATAAACCAATCGCGTCACTGGTAGATCACGTGACTTTTCGTATCACGTCATCTATCAGTGACGCGATTGGTTTAAAAACGAAACGAATAGAAACTTTAGTAAGCGTAGTGCATCTTGGCAGGGCCACCAGTGCTGTCAAACGACAAAATGGCAAGCCAAACTGGACCGCACTAGACACAATAGGGAATATGCATGTTTTTTTTTACAACTTCAATAAAAGCTGATTCGTGTAACAAACAAGTGAGAAGTTTTGAATATCTCTAAAAATAACCAAGCTAAAACCCAACAAAGATTTGTTCCTATCTCTTTCTAGCAAAACAGAATTTTACGTGGAGTTTATATTAGAGATGCCACGAATAGTTATTTGGCCGAATACCGAATGCCGAATATTCGGCGAGGCTCGTGGCCGAAGCACCGAATATTCGGCAGCCAAATATTCGGTAACACTTAGTACTTTCTGCGGGTGACAAGTCTTCGCTTAGCGCGGGTTTGTTTTAGAAAATGTTCGTTCAGATGAAGGTGTGGAACAGAAAACTTCAGTTGCAAATGAACTTCATTTTTATATGGCATCTGTTCACCTACAAGTGGTGGTCAGCGAACTCAAAACAATATCCAACCCTTTGACAATTTCCTAAGATTTATTTATCATCTCCCGGTATTAGTACATAATAGTGCGCGGCTGTTTTCGGAGGCAGGTATAATTTATGAGGAAAAACGCAATCGTCTGCTATCGACAAATGCTGAAAAATTGTTTTCATCCATCGTAACTTACCAATCGAAGATTTTAAATATTAATGCGTTAATTTGTTGGTTAATTACATACATAATCTCACGCCTTCGTTCCCAGAGTGGGGTAGGCAGAGCTACAGAATTACAAACATCTCTAAAAACTTGTTGATAATTCTATAACCACAATTTGCACAATTAGGCTAAGATGTTTACCAGCGTATTAGTGACAGGTTGCAAGCCCATCGCCTAACAGTACTACAAGCCTTTATTCCCTTAGTCGTCTCTTACGATATCCACGGGAAGACATGGAGTGGCACTATTCTAACTCGGCAACCACACGAGGAATATTGGTTAATTACAGATTCTTTATTTAATAAACATCTTTGTGAGTAACATTTTGCGTTCTTTTTTTTTTCATTATATGCTATTCGGTATTCGGCCGAATAGTTTGCAATATTCGGCCGAATACCGAATAGTGATAAAATGTGGCCGAATAGCCGAATACCGAATAGATGCCGAATATTCGTGGCATCTCTAGTTTATATGTCCGAACTGCACAATGACGTCAACGGTGCACATCGGATCTCTCTGTCTAATTAGCAGTTTAAAATGCTTGTATCATCCGTATTTCTTGAGCGATTTTAAATTTAATTTCACTTTTGGTGATCTTTTTTACGGTATTTTCATATTTTGTAGAGAAATGCGATTTAAAAAAATCACGCATGTTCCCTATTAAATATAGAAGTTGTACGCTGCATACACTGCGCGATCGTCCCTTTGCTTTATCGAGTGAATTCCCGCGGCGGGAGAACCGCCCGTGTTGTATAGCCCTAAATCGTGCTTTGTTGAAATTTCACTTGTATACACAGCGCACAGCGCCTTAAAGTGCGGAGTGCACCGGGCTTGCCCACATCCTTTCGCAGACGAACTATCGTATTGTGCCATAGTTATCATACCAGTCCGTCGCCGGAGCTCGAAATATACGGAGCGACGAGCATAGACTTAGTGAATGTTTAGCTAAAAATGAGTTGTGTGATTTTAGTGTTTTTGGGTGAGTGCAACACTTAAATAATTAACGTAAAGTTTTTTATTAAGCTTCGTTTCGGTTTTTGTGAGTTTTCGGTAACACCTAAACGTAAACTCGAAATCTACACTATAATATTACAAAGCGGAAAGATTTGATTATTTATTTAAACTACTACTACTACTACTACTACTACTACTAGGGTGATGGAACTAACCGGTAATAAACAAAGACCAATAATGAACACTTGATTCTTATAGTACAGAAGATAAGGGTTAATTTATTTTGAGACATTCAATTTATAACCTTATGGTCTTCTTCATCTAAAAGTGTCCAATATTAGTGGCGTCACCATACTGGACCTTTTTCCCTGATACCTAATCGATTAAAAGAAAACGTGTTTTTTCATTTGTCGAAATGTATTTTATTAGTCAAACCGTTTATGCATATGTTATTAAAGATAATTTTTATTATTCTCGGCGGAGATGATCGTTAGATAATAAATAAATAAATAAATACAACAAATAAATATCGGGGCACTACCTCTCACAAATCGGTCTAGTCCCAAACTAAACATTTTGTTAGTTTTTTTTTATTATTTAATAATAATTTAATTAATAATTATAATGCATATTATACAAATTATAGTAATATTATGTACATTGTAAACTGACCTGTAACAATTGTTACGAATAAGTTATTTCATTTCATTTCATTTTATTAAGTTCTAGGCTAATTAAGCAACGATAAACATACTTATATAGAGAAATAAATACTTATATACAAAGAAAACACCCAAGACTAAGAAATAAATATTCGCGCTCATCACACAAATATTTGCCCTGACCCGGAATCGAACCCGGGACCGCTAGCTTCGTAGGCTCACTGCCGACAAGAGGGCTCAGACAAGATGCACTACGCTAAGTAACGTTTCTATTCGATTCGTTTTTAAACCAATCGCGTCACTGGAAGATGACGTGATACGAAAAGTCACGTGGTCTACCAGTGACGCGATTGGTTTAAAAACGAATCGAATAGAAACGTTAGTTAGCGTAGCGCATCTTGTCTGACCCCTAAGGTACTACAAAAACTTGTCAAATTATCTTGGTCGAGTCGACACAACATTGCCATTTTCTCATGAGTTTCTAAATACCGACATCTCCACTCATTCTCGCTTGCCATACCTCTTTCGTAACTCTTCTTCCATCCTTTCTAAATGACCAAACCATCTTAGCATACCCTTTCCAATCTTTGTCACTACATTCTCTTACAATCCACATATCGTCCCTTTACTTTCTCATCATCGTATCTGATCGAATAGTTAGATAGGAAAAGCACTCATGTTCCCTAAAGAATAAAGACTACTTTCCTATCTAAGTATTCGATCAGATAGGAGGTTGAGAAAGTAAAGGGACGATATTCCACATCGTTCTCGGATCTTGCTATTTCTAACTCTATCCATCATCCTAACTCAACACATACTTCTCAGAGCTCTCATTGAAACAGCATTAACCCTGCTTTCATTCTTTTTCTGCCATACCCTTGCTTCACTACCATACATCAATGTTGGTGTGAATACTCCCTGAACAATGGCAAGGCGAGGTGGATGTCGGTACGCCTTAGACGCATATACAGTGATTCAAGATGTACTGAATAACGGCAAAATCAAAAGCACCCGAAACCAATGATATTTTATATTAAGATACGTCATCTGCGCTCAAAAGGGTTCCTCGAAAAGGAAGGTAATTGCCTTACTATCTTTCAGTCGCGCCGTGGCCGCTGACACGCACGCGTCAAAAACAGTAAAGTTTTATTACCGAAATGCAACAAATATAAGTCATAAAAAATGCCGTCTTATGTTTTTCGAGGCTGCCGAAATTATACTGTAACTATAAAATAAAGAAAGGATGTCTCATTTCATTCGTAAGTACCGTGAATATTTTTTACATTTTGTTTTACATCGCCATACTTTGTTTAATTTGCACCGTTAGCGTCACTGTCACCTGTGAAACATGAGCTACACAATTAGATATCGCATGAGTGCGATAAAGACGGGTAGCTATATGGCAGCCATGAGCGGGCCCGCCGCGTCATTCGGGTACGCAATTTGAAACAACTATTTATCTCTTTCTAACAATAGCGTTCGCTACGAATTGCCGTCTTTGTCTGTAGAAATATGGCAACGTAGCAACTGTCAGTAATTGACGACGGTTTTCGAATGCGTTTAGTATGAGCATAACGTATCTAAATATTAAATATCATTGCCCGAAACTGACGTAAGTGCATGAGATTGATGAATGTAGAGGAAGCGAAAATTGTATTTTAGACCGGTGCACCTGGCGTTCCATGGTCTCTGCCTACCCCAATAGCGGCCTTTACACAGCACAGTTTGGACGGCGGGAAACGCCACGCGCCATTCCACGCGCCAGTCCGAACCGTAGGTTTTTTACTATTTTACTATTACGGTTGCAATTACACGTACGGTTCGGCGCGAAGATTGGAATGGTGCGTGGCGTTTCCCGCGGCCCGAACTCTAAGTGTGCAGGTGTGTTATTCTCTAAAAAAACGGCGGCCGGTCGGACGGACGAGCAAATAAAGCGGCGAGTTTAAGTAGTCCCGTCCGACCGAACAAAACACATTTTAGCGCGTGCATTGTCAATTAGGGAGCCTTATACGTTCGAGAAGTCATACTGCCAAATTAAATACACGCGCTAAAATGTGTTTTGTTCGCTCTTTCGGGACTACTTAAACTCGCCGCTTGGACCTTCACTCGAGCGAACGATCACCTTTGCTTGTTGAGAGAATCACAACCCAAGCCGCTAATGGGAGGCAGGCGTGAAGGTATGTATGTAGGTATGTGTTTCGAAATAGTCCGTCGATTTATCGATCCTATATTGGAAGATCTACGTGATATCGAGTGAGAGGTAATGAAACGTAAATCTCAAGGTAGCCACTCGGCTGACCGGTTGGTTTTCCTCATTCTACAAGCGAACGCCAGTAGAGTCCACGTGTGCATCAGGATTATAAATTACTCCGAGATAAATGCCTAAATCGTTTCGGCCTTGCGAATGCAGTCGCGAGTGTAAACACACAAACGAGTTTAATAAACAAAAACTCTGCAGGTTTTGACAATTTCGTCTACATATCAAAATCAAAATCAAAATCAAAATATTTACTATTCAGTAAATAGGCCACATGAGGGCTCTTTTACACGTCGGTAATATACAGTGGATCTACCAGCGCTGCGGACATGACCATCATTGCGGAGAAGTAGCGCCGCAAGAAACTCCAGCAGAAGGTCATTTTTTCAAAAAACTCTGCAGTATTTGATAATTTCGTCTACATATACAGGGTGTCCCATAAACCGACATCAACCCGCCTATTGCTGATAGAGCAGCTAAAAAGCTATCGATTTAACCCCTATGTATGTTCAGCGATTTTTACTAGTTTCGGAGATATTGATCATTTTAATCGGATTTTTTGTAAATCCGTAATTTAATATTTTATTTCCAAAGGTTTTTAGTGGTATCTTACATAATTACAATCATTACGAATTAGCGAAGTTTTTAAACATTTGTTTAATACAAAAAATAATACTGGCAACACCGGAGGAGGATGGCGTCAGTGGGCCATACTAACCAAAGCCTACGCGTGCAATTGTGTGCCTAATAAATCGTTCTTGTGCAATAAACAGTTTAAAAACAATAAAAGCTTATTATTGTGACGTACAAAAGATCCCATAAACCTAACACATATTTGCCCGTTTTTTTTAAAAGCAACTTTCTAAGTAATCACATAAAGTTGTTTTTTTCATACATAGTGAACCACAAACAAACTTTATGACATTACATAAAAAGTTGATTAAATAAAAACGAGCAAATAGGTTTAAAAACGTATTTTTAAACTGATTCGTAATGATTCTAATAAACCATCTGAAATAAAACATGAAATGAAGGATATTTCGTGTCATGGACATAAGGGAAAATTACAAAAATTCAGATTAAAATGATCAATATCTCCGAAACTATTAAAAATCGCTGAACATACAAAGAGGTTAAATCGATACCTTTTTCGCTGCTCTATCAGGGTTGACGTCGGTTTATGCGATACCCTGTATTCTACCGTTAATTTAATCCCATGGTATATACAAATACAAAGACGAAACTTTTTGCCGCTCACGCCTGTGATGGAATCGAATCGCTACGACTTGGGGACCCTCAAGAGACGAGCATACTCTTTTCTCATAGGCCCGCAACGCAGCTGCAAATGCTGCAATACCTCTCCTGTTATCGCAGATGTCCATGGGCAACGGTGGTCACTTCACATCAGGTGACACTCGGGTGATTAAAAAAAAAAGTTTATTTGTCTAAAGAAAATTACAACTTCTGAGTTACCGGTGGGACCCAAACTAGGCGGAGCCTGTATCTTGGGACCCGGTGAGACGGTTCACAGTATAATTAGACATAAGCAGTTAAGACTGTTTTAGGTAAAATAAACATAGCAAGGCAAGTAAAACAAAGCAAAGTTCTTAGTAACTAGTATTACATTTGTATGTGTTATTTGTTGGTAGGTGCATGTGCGTGTCTGTGTCAATGTGAGTGTGAGTGAGTGCGCGTAAGTGTATGTGTTATGTCAGCAGGTCTTCCGTGTCAGAATAAGACAGCGTTAATAGCCACTCTTTTAGGATAAGTTTGGCTTTACGAGACCTTGAATTCTTTAGGTCCACCTTACCGCAGACCGCATTATATACGTGGGGGTACATATATAATGGTGAGCGTCTAGCAAATGAGGAATGAAGATTCGGAAGGGGATAGGGCATAGCTCGTTTACCCCCTCTAGCATAACATACATATGTATGTATCCCAGAGGGATAGGCAGAGACCACTTCTTTCCACCTGCTACGATCCTGACAAATCTCTTTCGCTTCTTCCACATTCATACATCGAGTCATGCATACACGTCGGTTTCGGGTACTTAAGATTCGGCCCTTTTCCAGTATTTCTCCCTCTAGCATAAAAATAAGGTGAGGGCCAAAAAGTTGGACCATAGTTAGGCGTAGTTAAAAACAACGAAGGCGAAACACGTTCCGTTTTATGACTAAAAGTATCCTTGGCTAATTTTCGTGTCACCCACAGAATAAGTACAAATAGCACACTCGTAGGAACCGGACTATAAGACGTACTTTGCGTCAGCTATTTTTCTCTACTTTTTAGATTACGTATTACATGAGAAAAAATTAAACAAAAAGTAGGCTGTTTTTCTTCTTTAACTGTCATTGTGACAAGGTTTTACATAGGGACTTCTTTGTCCTTCCTATAGGAAGGATTTGTCTTTCCTTGTCTATAGGTCCAAATACTGTAGATGCTTATAGGTCCAAATCACGCCTTACTTGTGACGATGTACCAAATAACGAAAGAACAGCTATAGATTCATCTCTTTCCAGCTCACTATGAAAACCATAAGTAAAAAGAAGTAAACCATAATTTATTTTCTACTTATTCAGTACGGTTTCTATGCCTTTAGTCTTTCTTCTGTGGTGTCACAATGGAAAAGTTTCATAGAAAATTTAATTGCATGAATTAGCATGCCAACTTTTTGAACGTTACCCAAATACACTTATTCTCAGAAAAAACACAGTTAAAAACTGCAAGTTTTTCAAAATAGACTCCCACACTAGGCGTAGCGTGTATCGTGGGAATCGAAATCGGAAACAGTGCGGCCAATAACAAAACATGCGGTAAAGACCGGTCAAGCGCGAGTCGGACTTGCGCACCCAGGGTTCGGTACAACCGTACACTAGCTATTATTATATTACAATTTGAATTCTCACTCCAACCACTCCATGTCTTCCCGTGGAAGTCGTAAGAGGCGACTAAAGGAATGAAGGCTTGTAGTATTGAGGCGATGGGCTTGCAACCTGTCACTAATATACACTGGTAAAAATATTAGCCTGTTTGTGCAAAATGTGGTTGCAGAGTTAACAACAAGTTTTTAGTTGTTGGTAATTCTGTAGCTCTGCCTACCTCACTCTGGGAATGAAGGCGTGAAGTTATGTATGTATATAATTCTAACTCAACTCACTTAGCCATTTTTTGGTATTCGTTATTTTTTCTCAGTTATAAAATCATACCAAAGGGCATTGGGTAAATTTGTTTGAAGAATATTGTCATTTTTTTTTTAGCGGCCACGGATGATTTTTACATAGTTATTTAGAGGACCTCTAAATACACATAGATATATATAATTTATGGCGCTAAATAATATCGGAGCGGAGATTTTAAAGATTTAAGTATTCAGTTTTTAGTACAAAAGTACACCCAAGTATGAATATTTAAATATCTCGGCTCCGATGCACTTTAGAGTATTACATTACATAACAAAATATGTTTATTTTTAATAATTCTATCATAATTTACCACTTTTATGAATAGCCGCTCACCTTGAAAACCCCAACCCCTTTGACACTTTTATGTTTTACGTTTAAAAATACGTTTCTTGTATGAGCTCCCTTTATTATTTCACGTTATTTAAAAAAAATTATAGTAAAGCCAGCGTAATAGTACCTATTCTGAAAAAAAAACCTCAACATCCCGCTATCTATTACGGTTCAAAAGACGGACGGACGGACGGACAGCGTAGGCATATCAATTGTCCGTCCCCATGGTACGGAACCCTAAAAACATGATTACAAAAACCCAAGTAGATTTTCCTGTTTAGAAACTACGCGTTTAAACTTAAACAGGATACATTTGATTTCCTACATTTGAAACTTTTAAAATTGTTGTGTCGAATGATTGTTTGGTCTAAAATCTTTCCGCCTAACATCCTTTTAGGCTATTATTACAGAATTTAATAAACATCTATTATGTACAGTCGAGTTCATAAATGTTTACACTTTAGTACCTTGTCACTTTAATCGCTGTGACAATTCATATATTTTATGGCAGTTTAAACATGAATTAAATAGATAGGGTACTATCATCATCATAATGTCAGCCGAAAGACGTCCACTGCTGGACATAGGCCTCCCCCAAAGCTCTCCACTCAGACCGGTCTTGTGCTTTTCGCATCCACCGCGTTCCCGCGATCTTTAACTAGGTCGTCACTCCATCTTGTTGGAGGCCTACCTACAGCGCGTCTCCCGGTCCGCGGTACTATATAGTGTACACATATTCACAATGCATTATATCTATCCACACAGCAAAAATTAAAACTTTTAGTATTCTCATAAGTATTGTTTTTCTCTGGCTACGCGAATAACATAAAAAAAAAAAAAATGATTTTCAGAACTCTTCTTACATGCGTCGGCCGGGCCTGGATGGTTTTACGACGACCGCAGACCCTCAAACCAAGGGTCCCACGGGAGGAGAAGCCCCCCCGTGACCCCCTCATGGGGTGGCTGGGGAACATCCTGGGACTATCACCAAATGATACACACACAGAACGGTTACCTGGCATACGATGGAGGCTCGACTGAGCAATATACCCCTCAAGTAAATAAGTAAGTACCTATGCTTTTGGTTCTCTACTATGTTTGGTGATTCAGGATATTGATAACCACACGCGTTAGTTGGTGTGAGATTCCTTCAAAAACCAGGCAAGAGCATGTCGGACCATGCTCAGTCTAGGGTTCCGAAGCCGTTACTACAAACAAATTAGACCTCGCGACAAACTTAACCTTGCCGTTGGCAAACTGTCTAGGCTTGTGTCGGTCAGGAACTAAGAACTAAAAGGAATGAATTCCCGTCACGGACCGAAACGAACTAGTTCTTCGTAAACGATCTTAATCGGTCTTCGGTCCTATAGGTCAGTAGCAATTGTTGTACGTATGAGCGGAACAGAGCGAACGAGTAAAGAGCGCACGCCACGGCACTCGATGTGAACGAGACCAATAGTACCTATTTCAAAGCGTGTCCTGCTCAGATCTCAAAACATGCTCCGGAGCTAAAGGAACTAAAAGAACGAACTAGTTCCTTTGACCGATTGAAAGAGATCGGAGCGCTCCCTTTAAAGACCGAGCGGGCACAACTCTATGTTATACCCATATATCGACATAGGTCGCGGTCAGTTTACCAACACCGCAAATAAGTTTTCGGTAGGTATAAAAATTTAAACCGTTTGTAACTAAGAACCAATGAAGTCTACTTAGTCGTGATAGTTTTGCTATTAAATTCATTACATGTGCTTTCATATAAAATATTTTTCAGATTTTTAGTATTTGTAGTTTTGGCTGTAGGGAGGGGGACACTTGACTCTAACAAAAATTAGCGCTTTAAAGCTTAATATTTCATAACGCATACCTTAATCGAAAAATTGTTTTCCCAACCCCGCAATATTTTTGAAAGACCTATCCAACGACACCCCGCACTATGGGGTAAAAGAGAAAAAAAAATACAACTCCAAGATAAGTGTAGGGGAGGAAAAAAATTCAAGATTTTATTTTACCACTTTGTTGGCGTGACTAATATGTATATTCATGCCAAATTTCAACTTTCTAGTACTAAGGTCTCTGAGCTAGGCTGCGGACGGACGGACGGACATGGCGAAACTATAAGGGTTCCTAGTTTGACCAAGGAACCCTAAAAAGGAGGAGGTTCTATGTTCCACTGTTTGTTTATGTATATTCACCGATTTCTTTGTCAATAGGCTAGTGTCCTAAAAAAATCTAAATAGTCCGTCTTTTACATTATCAAAATATAATGAACACGTATTTTTTCTTAGATTATGACAATTAAACAAAAAATTACGAAGATAAAGTGCGTTGAAGTTTCGCGTGACGTCACGCCGTGGCACACTTTACACCACGTTGTGACGTCACGAGCCCCCGCTCCCGAACTTTGATGCGCGTTATAATTGTCAATTTTGATTGATTTGAAAAAGAAAAAAATACGTGTTCAATATTTTTTGATAATCTTACTGACGGACTCATTAGAATTATTACTTTTTTACCCAGGACACACCCCTATTGTGGATCGATTTCAAAAAAATTGGTTTGGTAGAGTATACTTCCGAGGTGGTCCGATTGTCACCAAATCTGAATCTGATGATCCGTGAGGGAACTCCTCAAATATTATAGGCATATTGCGATTTTAGTACCTATTTTTAGTAACAAGTCCAGCATTTTCATTCAGATAGCATCGTTTGGTGAAGTAGAACTGATAACGAAGACCACAAATGGCCACCGGAACTCTTCAACTTAAAGATGATTTTTAAATACCTACTCAATGATACCCCGAGTTCGTCAATTTATTTATTATTTTTTACTATATATGGCGTCTGGTTGCCGCCATATTGAATTTTGATTACTTTCATAATCTTTTGTTACACTCACAAGATAAGAAAAGTCGATTGACATAATCATCAAAATCGGCCCACGCGTTTAGTCTCTCGAAAGGAACAAACATACATACATAAATATATATGCTAATAAACACATTACCCTCCTCCTTCTGGTAAAAAGGAACTAGATAGGGACTATTCGTAGGAACGTCCTAATTATCAGCATTCTCTTATTATGAATCTCCTTTTACTTCCAGCCCAACTCCACGACCTACCAAAAAGCAGACTAATGGCGTTATCTACAGCACCAATGCAGCTACAGGTAGTGCAGCCACAGGTGGTAATAATGCAATAGTTACTAGCGAGGCTAGTCTAGTGACGGGTGATGATAGACGTAATGTGGCAGGAGGAGAAATCAGACCTGTTTCCAGTGGTGAGGCTAATCAGAACCAGAACTTCGATCAGGTCACGCAGAACAACAGAAATCACAAAAACAAAGGAGAAATCCGTCCAGTTTCCATTGGTGAGGCTAACGAGAACCAGAAGTTCGTTCCAGTCCCGCAGAAGAACAGAAATCACAAAAACAAAGGAGAAATCCGTCCACTTTCCATTGGTGAGGCGGATCAGAACCAGAACTTCGTTCCAGTCCCGCAGAACAACAGAAATCAAAAAAACAAAGGAGAAATCCGTCCAGTTTCCAGTGTTGAGGCTAACATGAACCAGAACTTTGTTCCAGTCCCGCAGAACAACAGAAATCACAAAAACAAAGGAGAAATCCATCCAGTTTCCAGTGGTGAGGTTAATCAGAACCAGAACTTCGATCAGGTCCCGCAGAACAACAGAAATCACAAAAACAAGGGAGAAATCAGACCAGTTTCCAGGGGTGAGGCTAATAAGAACCAGAACTTCGATCAGGTCCCGCAGGACAACAGAAATCACAAAAACAAAGGAGAAATCCGTCCAGCTTCCATTGGTGAGGCTAACGAGAACCAGAAGTTCGTTCCAGTCCCGCAGAACAACAGAAATCACAAAAACAAAGGAGAAATCCGTCCAGTTTCCGGTGGTGAGGCTAATCAGAACCAGAACTTGGATCAGGTCCCGCAGAACAACAGAAATCACGAAAACAAAGGAGAAATCCATCCAGTTTTCAGTGGTGAGGCTAATCAGGACCAGAACTTCGATCAGGTCCCGCAGAACAATAGAAACGATCAAAACATAGGAGAAATCAGTCCAGTTTCCATTGGTGAGGTTAATCTGAACCAGAACTTCGATCAGGTCCCGCAGAACAACAAAAACGATCAAAACATAGGAGAAATCAGTCCAGTTTCCATTGGTGAAGCTTATCTGAAGCAGAACTTCGATCAGGTCTCGCAGAACAACAGAAACGATCAAAACATAGGAGAAATCAGTCCAGTTTCCATTGGTGAGGCTAATCTGAACCAGAACTTCGATCAGGTCCCGCAGAACAACAAAAACGATCAAAACATAGGAGAAATCAGTCCAGTTTCCATTGGTGAGGCTTATCTGAACCAGAACTTCGATCAGGTCTCGCAGAACAACAGAAATGACCAAAACATAGGAGAAATCAGTCCAGTTTCCATTGTGGAGGCTAATCATAACCAGAACAACAAAGATGACTTCCAAAATGCTGATCAGAATTCTAACACTCCTAAAGAGACTACAACTTCTGAGCCTGAGGAGGAACAGACGTTTGGTGCAGCTGCTATTGGTTCTAAGCCAGTTCCAAAACTGAATGACACGAGTGCACCTGCCTTCCACTGGCATGTGGGGGTATACAGCAAGATGTGGACGCCGTATATGCAGATATGTGGTGGGTCGTTGGTTAAAAAGGACGTGATTCTATCAGGTAATTCGTCTTTATAATAATTATTAAATGCTTTAAGCAAAAACAAAAGTATATTGAAGAAAATCAATATCATGAAATGTCCTAATTCATAAACAAATGGCGATAGCAGGTCGTGTAATCTGAAATCTCGTGTGAAATGCCAGTTTCTAGCCATGTAAATATTAAACTATCGAGTTATTTGAAACTTGCAACTCGAGATGTTGTACCGGACGGAACTCTCATCAAGTTTAATTCACACGGCAATAGTATACAAATATTAACTACATATTTGCCGTACAATTTATTTTCTATTTAAAGGCGAGCGTTGTGATCTCATCTCATTTCAATTAAACTTTTTGACCGTAAGGCCAGCCAGTTCGGAGGAGACTCTTAAAGGTTCTGAATTCCTAGTAATAATATGGTACCATTTAATTTACAATTCGGTTAAAAAAACACGAAACTTTGACGTGTCATGTCCACATCTTGTTTTTTTCTTTTGTTTTCACTTTGCTATAAATGTTATGATAGTTTCCAGTTTTCCTAATCCTTATTACAACAGTATATGTATTAATAAAATTCGATTTGTCAATCGATGGACAATAGGAATTTTGAAAAACTGTTGTGATAAACATTATGCTTCATGCTTGTCTCAAAGGCATTTTTTTTTCATTATTACAGAGAAAACAAATTTAAATATTATCCGTGTCTGCTACGCCGCTATGGACTACTAGGGCCTGTCTTATAAAACTACAAATTACAATTTTACAGGTCTAAACTGGCAATACTGCTCAAATGGCTAGTAGTCATTGGTCGAGGTTGTGTCAAATGGAAACTTGTAACCTGTAAATTGTAATTTGTAGCTTTATTAAACAGGCCCCCGGTTGGAATGAGCCGTTTTGTTTATAACCGCGTTTTGTTGTTTTTAGTCTAGCACTAGCTGTGATGTACAAAGGGCCATGTCGCGTTTAAGCTCTTTAGTTCATTTATTTTCTCAGTAAATAAAGAAAAAAACGTTTTTTAATACAGTTGCTCAAAAAGCGGTACTTTTCGTAGCTGTATATCGTGCGGAAAGTTGGGTTTTTACGCACCAGTGCTTTTTACTTTGCCTATTTCGCACTAGTGCGTTTTACTTTTCCATTTTTTTTAAATATACTAAAGCCGTGCATCCAACCAAAGAGTTTGCATGTTTTCATAAAGTAACTGGAGTCCAGAGGTAATTAGGGGGTGCGTAGCGCAAGTTAGATCGGGTGCGGCGGGCGAGCGGGCGCACCCGACACAGCGCGGATGACTTAGGTCGTTACTTCTAAAGTTTATGCACTCCTGGTATCTGACGTTATAATTTTCGTTTTAATAATTTTATTAAAATTTAAGTAATTTCGGACAGAGTGTGTTCACACGTCGTTATCTCACTTCAGAGGTCCGGGGGGAAGAGGACAGACACAGATACCCACATACACACATACAATTTTTTTCGCAAATGTATTAAAAAACGTCGTTCGATACACGTGCGGAAATGTCATTCTTCACTAGCATCGAAATGTACTCTTTTTAATTGTACGTCGTTGTGACAAACCTGTTGTCAATTAGCCAAGCCATTAAAAGTTGATTGTTTGCAGCTGCCCATTGCTTCTGGGCGGATGGAGAAGGCCAGCAGCCGGCGTCTCAGTTCGCAGTCGCGGGCGGCAAGCTGTTCCGGCCGTGGACCAGTAAAAAGGACCAGTATGCTCAGCGGTCTGACGTGAGTCGGGTTATTTTTAAATAAAAATGAGAACAAAAAGAGGTGGCAATTAGGTTAGGATGAACTTCGCCAAAATGCATATCAGCTTAGAATTATTGTAATACTTACAGTCTGTGAGCACTTAGAAGATGATTCGGTTTTGTACTTCTCTCTCACTCGCTCTTAATAAGATCGTATTAGAGCGAGTGAAAGACAAATACAAACTCGAAGCCCCTTCCAAGAGCTATCACACTGTATCTGATTCACTAAGTCAATCTTAGCACTGAAGGTCGTAAGTCTCATCTACCTTAGTATGCCAATTCATTTTTAACCGACTTCAAAAAAGGAGGAGGTTATACGTTCCACTGTATGTTTTTTTTATGTATGTTCACCGATTACTCCGTCAATTGTGGACCGATTTTAGAAATTCTTTTTTAGTTTGTTAGAGTATACTTCCGAGGTGGTCCCATTGTCACCAAATCTGAATCTGATGAGGGTATCAGTGAGGAATTGAGGGAACTCCTCAAATATTGTAGGCAAACATATAGCGATTTTAGTAATTTTAGTAACAAGTTTAGCATTTGCATTCAGAAAGTATCATTTGGTGAAATGGAACTGATGATGAAGACCACGGATAGCCACCGGAACTCCTCAACTGTACTGATTTTAAGGATGGCGATAAGATATCTCGATTAAGATACATGAGCGACTACAACGAAGAATATTTACTTGTTGAAGTATGACTGTGACTTTCCCGCGGCTTTGCTTGCGGCGCGCTTGAAATAACTTAAAGTTTCATATCAACCAAGAAATGAGACTACGTAACAGCGTATTATGATCACTAAAAAGTATAAAATAAAATAAATGTTTTAAAAAACAAAAAACCGCCTTCAAAAACGCAAAAAAAAAACTTTTTTGAAGGCGGTTTTTTGGTTTTTGTTAATAAAAGTTAGTAACAATTTTGGTGCCGTGACCAGGATTATAAAAATACATTTTCTGTGAATCGTGCAAAATGTAGCCACGAAAAACTATCTATAAATCAGCCTGTTAAAAAAAACTATGAATGGGGACACGAAAAGGAAAAGGAACAACCGTGGCCACACTTGAAGATAGAAGTGATGATGTTTAAGATAAACCGTTTGCACTTGAAAATCAAACAGACTTGTTTTTGGTCTTGCAGGTGTCAGAAATCATTCTGCCCGTCCGTTTCCGCGGCGTCACGACCAGTTTCCAGGACGACATCGCCGTGGTGCGCTTGAGCACGCCTTTCGTCTACGCCGAGGGCTTGCGGCCCGTCTGCGTGGACTTTGGAGTGGACTTCGAGAGGTACCAGCTGGTGCCAGGGATTCGAGGGACGGTAGGTGCACAAAAAAATATAATTTAGGGCTAAATCGAAGAGCTAAGTCTAAATCTGTGGGTTAGAGTGAGAGAGGGAGAGCCTGCCTGCCGCTGACGTATGCGTGAGAGAAATGGAAGCCAGACAGACAGGCGCCGTAACGCGTTACGTAACGAAGCGGTTTGCCCTACCATAAGAAGTTATCACTTCAATAAGTTCAAAATAGCGGCAACTTTTTTAAATCTGATTACGGGTTCGCATTTGTAGTCCCAACGGGCCCTCAGATTTCGATTTTCAAGACAATCAAACCAGTAACAAAAAGTTCAAAATGGCGGACACTTTTTTTTTAATCTGATTACGGGTGCGCATTTGTTGTCACGACGGATCCTCAGATATCGATTTTCAAGACAATCGAACCAGTAGCAAAAAAGTTCAAAATGGCGCCACTTTTTTAAATCTGAGTTCGGGTTCGCATTTGTAGTCCCAACGGGCCCTCAGATATCGATTTTTAAGACAATCGAACCAGTAACAAAAAGTTCAAAACGGTGGCCACTTTTTTAAAATCTGATTACGGGTTCACATTTGTTGTCCCCACAGATCCTCAGATATTGACTTTCAAGTCAATTGAAGCAGTAACAAAAAAGTTCAAAACGGCGGCCACTTTTTTCTAAATCTGATTACAGGTTCGCATTTGTTGTCCCGACGGATCGTCAGATATCGATTTCAAGACAATCGAAGCAGTTACAAAAAAGTTCATAATGGCAGCCACTTTTTTTTTAATCTGATTACGGGTTCGCAAATTTTGTAGTCCAAAGGAGCCCTCAGATATCGATTTTCAAGAAAATCGAACCAGTAACAACTAACTTAAACTAATCACTTTCAAAAACGGTGATAGTTTTAGGTTATATGCTCACTGTCAACAGTATTTATGCTTAGAAACGCAATACGGGGTGACGTCAGCAGGTAAGACCAAATACCGTTTACCATTTTCGTCCATACTGTAAGTTACGATTGGCCTAGCGGCTGAGAGGAAGGTCTATGACGCCATGGTGCCGCGGTTCAAATCCCATCCGATTCCAGTACCTTTCTGTATTTTAAAAATTGTTTAAAAATTTGTACTACCGTTGCCGTATGCGTGAGAGAAAGGGAAGCCAGACAGGCTGTCTAGTAACGCGCGTTACGAAACGAAATGGTTTACCCTCCGTAAAGAAGTTATCACTTCAAAAATATAGTGATTCATTGCCTAATAAGGTGATAGATCTTATCAAGTACAAAATACGATAGAATCTTAAAACATTCATCGCCACCCGAGTATCGGGTATTCTATGATGTTGTGCCCACGCCGCACTACCCGATTGTAGAGAACTATTTATCTACACTCATATCATAAGTCCTCTATTATGCGTTCAAAACCCGTAGGCAATGACCAGCATTACCTTTGGTGTTAGGTGACAGCGATGACAGCTGTTAATTTTGGAAGATGTTCCAAATTTGGATCTCATTACCTTACAATATTCGATAGCGTAATTTCAAAATTACGCTACAGCTGTCATCGCTGTCACCTACTACCACAGGTAAGGTAATGCTGGTCATTTGCCTTTCGGCTTCTGAACCCATCTTAAAGTACTTATAATATGCGTGTAGATAAACTATTGTACGAGACTCTGCGTAAGTATCATTACGCAACCGTCACGTAATGTACTATTGCCGATACACTGACGTGTGTATGGCAGTTTAGTTAAAGCACCTCGTTGAATTAATATGGATAATCGTGGTTAATTTCAATAGAATAAACTAGCCATCAAGAATCAAGTTTCTTTGACTGCAAGGAAGGAATCTGGCTAATAAGCACACAAGGCAAGTTCTAAGGATTTGATATCGATAAAAAAGATGTCGATAGAATTAAATTAATACATGTGCTCATTGAACATTCTCGATTACTATAAAAAGGTTCGATGTCATATCTGATATCGAGCCTATTAAGATAATAAAAGCATGCGGATGTCATTTCAATCAAAATAACAATTTACTGTCAGTACCATTCATATCTTAGAGTAAGAATAATATAGAAGATAATATGAGAACCACCATGAAAAAAGTAAACAGTCTTATAAAAGGTGAGGAAATTTCAATAACCAACATGCATGAGAAGTTGGCTTATTTTATATATAAATATATATATGTATATATTTTAAGAGTGCCCCGTTGACCACTGTGGACGTTGAAAGAACGTTTAGCAGTTTAAAGTGGATATTTTCATCTAGATTCATTAATTCCGACGAATATGGAAAAAATATTGATTGTATATTATGAAAACTATTGTAAAATAAACATATAAATACGTTTTAATTATTATTATTTTTAATTTAAAAATGAGGAGAAAATAAGTAATATTTATTTATGTCGAATAACATTTAGATGTTGACAGTAACATCGATATTTTTTTTTGTCGATAAAATATTTTGCTACGTCACTTTCGTATAGATGCCCCGAGTTATCCCAGGTATGCTAATAAGCTTTTGCCCGCGTAACAGTCATATATCGCTAGTCCCTCAGGATTAAAGCTCCATACCAAATTATATAGAAATCGGTTCAGCCGTAAAACCGTAACAAATCTTTGTTGGCTTACATCTTGGTTATTTTTATAGCTATTCAATAAATGATTTTTCTCAACTGTTTGTTACATGAATCAGCTTTTATTGTAGCTGTGAAACAAAGACATGAATATTCTCTATTATCCAGGTGGCAGGCTGGGGCCTGACCGAGGAGAATGGCCGGCCGTCCCAGCGTCTCAACTTCCTGGAGCTGCCATACGTCGACGTAGGCCACTGCCTGTTGGGGTCGGAGCCGAGCTTCATCAAGTACATCACTAGCGACAAGATCTGCGCGGGAGACCAGAAGTCTGGTAACATACAAACATAGATACAGATGTAGTCCATAAACGGACCCTGACAAGTTCTGAGGTCCCAGTACCCCGGGTGTATAATGATCGGTATAACAACTTTTAATATATTTTCACTAGATATAACAACTTTTGATATAATTTCATAGAATATAATCACTCAAGGGGCATAATAAACGATGGATATAACAACAAGGTAGATATTTTCATGGTGTATAACGTTCAATAAGTATAATGTATGGTCGATATAACGGTTACGTAATATAATGAACGTACGATATAAGTATTATTGATATAATGTGTTATGATATGAGATATAAAAACGTGTACAATTAACGTCTGGAAGGGATCATGCGTACAAGCGCGAATAGGCCGGTTATTATAATAGTAGTATAGTGTTATTTAAAAAAAAACTCGGTTCGCAGGGTCGCAGTTCTTCCTAACACTCCTCCTCGCTTCGCTCGTCGTCGTACCTAACGGAGACCTGCCTTAACGCGGAATGAGTAAATTATACGAGTACTACATTATACTCACTGAGCGTTATATCAAAAACAGTTATATTATATCACATAAACGTTATACCACATTACTGTTAGATTAATAGTTGTTATATTAAAAGATCATTATATCTAGTGATAGTTAGATCATATCAGAATATGCCAAATATTGTTATACCAAAAGGACATTATATCCCTTAATCGTTATATCTAGTGAAAATATATTAAAAGTTGATATACCGACCGTTACGTACCCCTAGTACCCCTAGTGAAAAAGGGTAGGTATAACTCTCCTGAAGATCAAATGAAAAAAACCAGGCAAGAGGTCCGACCATGCTCAGTGTAGGGTTCCGAAGCCGTTACTTACTACTACACAAAAACTATATCAAAAAACAACAAATATGAACTAATTCTAATTCTATATTTAAAGTTACTCTAAGATCATTTTAGTAGGTATAAACACTTAAAGTCGCCTGTATCTCAGTAACCAATCAAGTTTACGTCGTAGTCGTGTTCGTTTTTCTTTAAAATTCGTTATATACATAGGTATGATTTAATGTATGTATGTATTTAGATCAATTCGAGTTCTACAGGGTGTTTTTTTGGTCAGCAACTTCCACATTAGGGGTTACTATATTCACGATTCTGAGCTCAAAAAAAAAAAAAAAAAAAAACATTAAATGTCGAAAGAAGATGGTCGCTATTTTATAAATCATGGTCTCTCGTTTTCTGTTGCTACGAAGGGGGTAGTCCACTTATCGTCACGATCAGTCTATGATATTGTTTGATACTAGCCTCACAAAACTATGCGCAAGCGATGTCAGTTCCGTGTTTGTTTCGAAGCGAGTGCTTGTTAAGTGAAGTGTTAAATCATTTAATTGATAAAAAAAATGTCTAGGCAAGAAAATTACCTTTGGACAATCGGAAAATGTTTTGATGTTGAAAACATTTACTTTGTGTGTGGTCAAAACATTGCTGACACCGTTAGAATTTGGAATGAACGATTTCCGAATCGGCAAACTGTAAGGTCTATCGCTAGCAACCTTTACGAGTGGGGCACTTTTGAAACGCCACGCCATGCTCAATGTTTGTAAATTTTGAACAATCGTTGTACAAAGCTGATTCGCCTTTTTAAATACGTTAAAGACAAATCTTGCGGTTTTTGTAGTTATTCTGTAGTTAAATGCCATTTCAGAACGATTTTTAACAACAATAATCTACAATTTTTTAACCTAAACCGTGTCCCGCCCGTAACAAGTATGAAGGGAAAGATGAATTATAACATTGTACACGGTGATTACGTCAAAGTCTTCGGTAAACAAGGCGCATGGTAACCACAATTAAGTGAAATAATGGGAAAAAAATTAAATGCTATTTCTCTGACCTCCTAAGGTTTTTTATTTTTTTAATGTGATATTCGGATTCAGCATTAATTAAACTATCTCTCCTGTTTTGGAAGTTGTCGACAAAAAAAACACCCTGTATTATTAACTATTATGTATTTATAACTTTTCCCCAGGCAAAGCCCTATGCCGCGGAGACAGCGGGGGCGGTCTGGTCTTCTACAACCAAACCACCCCCTACCTTCGAGGCATCGCGTCCACCGCCGCTGCCAACGAGAATCTCTGCAACGCCTTTGCTGTAGCCACCTTCACCCAGCTATATGCCCATAGGACCTTCCTTAGAGACAACATACCAGATGTTGAGAAAGAATGTGCTAGAAATAACGATAAAATTGATGCTGGAACAGTCAGCGGGGACTTTGTAACAGGAAATGGTGCAGAAATTAACTTACCAACCTACGTACCATTTATGTCGCGTCATCCTTATAGCAACTTCTATTGTAATTGCCATTGTAAATCTTAATTTCGTTTGGATAGAATATTACTCGATCCCGAGGATCATTTTAGGGTTTCCGTACCCAAAGTAGGTACAGAGAAATATGCACAAGAATGTAGTCACGAAATGGTGCCAATCCCAACTCAATGCTCGCATTTAATTTAGCGGCGTAACTTGGACAAATATAATCTACCTGCACGGCTAGCACAAGTTGCCCGTGACTTGTTTGTCGCTCGGGTCTCCCGTTCAGTTCAGTCAGAAACGATAGAGACGCACGAGAAAATACAACTTGTGCTACCCGTGCTGGGGCTTGTTTTATAAAGCTACAAATTACATTTTACATGTTACAAGTTTCCATTTGACACAACCTCCACCAATGACGACCGGCCATTTGAGCAGTGTTAGAGCAGTAACAATTTTACAGGTCTAAACCTGCAACACTGCTCAAATGGCTGGTCGTCATTGGTCGAGGTTGTGTCAAATGGAAACTAGTAACCTGTAAATTTTAATTCTTAGCTTTATAAAACCGGCCCCAGGTCTTTCGGTGGAACCATCAAGTGAAACCACGGAATGTTACACATAATTTTTCGAACGCAAATACAAATTATACTAAGCCTCTGCTCTCCTTCCGTTCATCTTTCTGCACCTCATGAACAACAAATAACAAAAATAAAAAATTAGAGATGGCCCCATTCAAGAATGATACGGAACCCTTTCGAATTATTTGAGGACGGCGCAGCCTACTTATCGAGTAAAAAAAAACCGGGCAAGAGCATGTCGGACCGCTCAGTGTAGGGTTCCGAAACCGTTACCACAAATACAAAAACCTATCTTGAAAAACAACATTTCTGAACTAATTTTCTATTAACCTTTTCAACGCCACAGTCGGCTCTGGCCGTCAACTAAAAGTCGTGCCACTGACGCCACGTCGGCTACAGCCGACAAGAGTTCAAGATTAAAAGAGACTTTGGTAGCAATAAGGTGTATTTTGCATAGCATAGCAAACATGTTTGGCGTGTGGGTGGCACATTTTGGATCCGACGTATGGCGTTCAAAAGGTTAAAAGTTTTTTGGTGCTGTCTTACAAGATTTTTAGTAGGTATAAACACTTTAGTCGCCTGTATTGTATCTCAGGAACTAACCAAGTCTACTTACGGCCGAACCCTATATTCAAACCACGGATAGATAAGGCTTCCCTCGGCTTAAAATTTGACATTTGCCCATACAACATGTGTCAAATTTTAATCCGAAGTAATGTTGCCGCAGACATAGCCGCTCGACACCGGATCAACTCAAAGTGAAACATTGAAAAGGGAACTTTGACCTGTGTTAATACGATACATTTTTCAGTGGACGACTGCTAGCTCGTGCCGAGGTGAGGCGTTGCCGGTCCGATGCCGATAAGTGTGCGTTGCAGTAGGGAGTTTCATACAAATGATACTGAACGGCTCGAGTTGATAGGGTGACGATCCCTTTCCGAGTTGATATGTGTGCTGTGACCTGTAAGCGTATCTATCCGCGATTTGAATATAAGTAGGGTTCGGCCGTTAGTCGTGATAGTTTACATACTCATATAGGTACACAAACGTTCGTTGCATTCCACAATGTGAGTTGGCAGTTGACAAGCTAACTTATGCTAATACAGTAATGTGCTTTCATATAAGATACTTTTCAGATGTTTATGATTGTAGTTTGGCTGACCCCACCATAGAATCGTGTCTCAGTGAAATTATAAAACAATTTGTTTGACACTTCTTACGAATTAAATCATAAAGTCACTGTGACACAGTTCTATACTGGGTCAGGGTTCCAATGGGCTTATAGTACGGTTAGGACGTTAATTTGTGACCCATTAAAAAAAATGCTTGAAGTCGTCAATGTCATTAGAGATGCCAAGTCATTTATAGGAGACTCAACCTTATTGTTGTAAAATGTCAGATTGACTTTGGACCAGAGGTGGGTGACAAAGGGCATTGGGTAAATTTGTTTGAAGAATATTGTCTTTTTTTTTCAGCGGCCGCGTATGATTTTTACATAGTTATTTAGAGGACCTCTAAATACACATAGATATATATAATTTATGGCGTTAAATAATATCGGAGCGGAGATTTTAAAGATTTAAGTAGTCAGTTTTTAGTGCAAAAGTACGCCCAAGTATGAATATTTAAATATCTCGGCTCCGATGCACTTAAGAGTATTACATTGCATAACAAAATATGTTTATTTTTAATTATTCTATCATAATTTACCACTTTTAAGAATGGCCGCTCACCTTGAAAATGTATGCATTTTACAAATGACAAAACTTTTACCCAAACCCCTTTAATTCTTAGACTGTACATGATTATTTTTAAGAACTGTCTAATGGTACCTCAATCGATGTCATAAATTAAAAAAAATACCTTTGCTTTGCTTGAATGGGAGATGGTAGGAAGCCGAAAGAAAATATTTATATTTGATTTTATTTTACCAACTTTGTCGGTGTGATATCCATGTATAACTATGCGTAATTACAGCTTTGTTACAACAGTTAAACCGCGGACAGACGGACAGACAGACATACCGGCGACAGACAGAAACAGGCGGAACTATAAGGGTTCCTTGTTTACCTACGGAACTCTAAAAATGAGGAAAAAACGTCGTATTCAAAAAGTAAATAACCTACTAATATGTATTTTTTGAGATGTTTTGACTTATGAACAAATAATGAATATTAAGAATACGAGTTCATTAGAGATTAGTAGAGTTAGGACTTTTGGTGGCAAATCATGGTTCTAGAATCCATGGAGAAGCTATTTCCTATTTATTATAATACATACCACTTTGATTTTAACCTCCAGTATTTTAATATTTTAAAATTAATTTATCCATTAAATTGCTAAACAAATTTAAATTTATTTTGGTATGGAGGATATCTCTACTGTGAAAGTGATACAAACAAGCAAATACTAGTAGGTATAGAATAGCCTTACTAAAAATGTATTTAGTTCATTTTGAAATAATTGATCATACTGAAGGTCAAAATCAAAGTGTCATGTATTATTATAATTAGGAAATAGCGACTCCATGGATTCTAGAACCACGATATGCCACCAAATTCCTAACCCTAGAGATTAGTTTTAATTTAGTGGTAAAATTTGAGTTTTCTTGAAATTTCGACTACCTAGTTGTTATTGTTACATTGTTATTAGTTTTCAATAAATCATATTTTCTGAAGATATATTTTCATTTATTTACTCCTATTTTAATTAGGGCATTTTTACAAACTATTCGGTTTCATACATGACGTCACAGAATTAATCCACTTCTCCAGAGGCTCTGTTCTACTTTACTAAACCATGTTGCTTTTGACGTGTTTTAACACGTTCCCTGTCCCCATACACAATGATCTGACAATGTCTCACGTCCAAGTGTGCTTACACTTTGGGGACACGGACTTACCCACTACTCAACGTAAATTTTCGTAATCTCAAGATTCAATTTCAGTACACAATGATATTTTATATTTAGATACGTTATGCTCATACTAAACGCACATAAAATCCGTGGCCAATTACTGACAGTGGCTACGTTGCCAGATTTTTACAGACAAAGACGGTAATCCCTAGCGAACGCTATTGTTAGAAAGAGATAAATAGTTGTTTCAAATGGCTTACCCGAATGACGTGGCGTGGCCGCTCATGGCCCCCACAAAATATGGCGATGAAAACAAAAAATGTAAAAAATATTTACGGTACTTACGAATGAAATGAGACATCCTTTCTTCCTTTTATAGTTACAGTATAATTTCGGCAGCCTCGAAAAACATAAGACGGCATTTTTTGCGACTTATATTTGTTGCATTTCGGTAATAAAACTTTACTTTTTTTGACGCGTGCGTGTCAGCGGCCACGGCGCGACTGAACGATAGTAAGGCAATTACCTTACTTTCCGAGGAACGCTTTTGCGCGCAGATGACGTATCTTAATATAAAATATCGGTTCACTAATGTTTGACCAAAAAACGTTTCACCAAATGATTCATTTCACAAACATATCATTTGACAAACCTTTATTTTTTCCGAAACTGTAAATATTTCAGGATTTTTAAAAAACAAACCTAACCTAACCTATAGGGTTCTACACGATGGTCCTGAAATAAATCCTGAAATATTTACAGTTTTGGAAAAAATAAAGGTTTGTCAAATGATATGTTTGTGAAATGAATCATTTGGTGAAACGTTTTTTGGTCAACTGAACGGACCCCTAAAATATCATTGGTTGTACACAGAAGAAAAAGTGGTACGCTTTTCAGTTGGCTACACGGGATCTATTGTATATATCTTTGGATACATCACTCAACGTGATCCTAATCTGGTGACACAGACTTGTGTGTGATGCCTAACGTCGTAGCCCCATTGTGGGGCCATTTGAAGTTGTGAACCCATAGTGGAAGCACGGACTCCTGAAAAAAAGCTTCATGACCCCACATTGGGGGCCGCCGGACAGGGAACGTGATAATATTGTCAACGTAATTTGCTTGACAGTAATGGCGGCCGAGTAAGAAACAATATGTTAATATTCTAAATGCACTGGTTTTACGAGTCAAGTAAAGCTGACTTATCAAATCCATGTACAATATAACATGTACAATTTATTGTAGGCGGTTATAACTATATTATTATCGTCTTTGCCCTGTTATGGTATTGTTTGTAACTCTACTTACTGTCAAGTAAATAAGAGCTATCAAAACCTTGACAATATGATAACAGATCAAAGACGATATGGTTTTTACCGTTTTAATAGAGGCACAGTTTCTTAATAGATAATCGGCAATATTTGCTTTTCTACGAATCACTAGACAAGAGTAGGATGTAAATTGTCGGCTTAAAAAAATGGAATGGGTTGAAATTTGGACCACATAATATGTAAGCCCGATATACATATTATGTAAGCCCGATGACAATCTGGAGTCGGAGAGTATTCATTAGTACAACAACAAAAACATCCTTTGATTGCAAGACAAAACTTTAGTTTATTAGAAAACACAATAATAGTTATAAGGGCGACACTGGACGCTCGGCGGAGTATCAAAAAACTATTAGTATTAAAGTACTGTACTGATTTCCACACCAAGTAACTCCACCAACATTCTTAGTACTCAATAAGTTAAGTAACAAAGTCTGGATGGTGCACCTTCATATGTGCTTTCAAACTACATTTTTGCACAAACGCTTGCTTGCACACCGTACAAGGAAACCTCCTATCATTATTATGTATTCGCATATGCTCCTTCAAAGTTCTCTGCCTACTGTACGCTTTCTTACAAACATCGCACTCAAACGGCTTAGCGTTGCTATGTTTCACTAGATGAGCTGTCAGCTCACTTTTTGTATAACACATGTACGAACAAAACTGGCACTTTATTTCCTTCTCTTCCAAGTGACATCGTTTCATATGACAGGAAAGATGGTATTTCCTTTTGTAACTTTTGTCACAAACGTTGCATTTGTAAAGTAAAGGTGCTAAACCGTGCACTTCCACCATATGCTTCTGCCTTTTATAATATTCTGCAAAGCGCTCAGGACATTTAGGGCATTTATTTCTCTTTACCATCTTGTGAACTGAATCAACATGGGTCCTATATTTATGTGCTGTATTGAACATTTTCTTGCAAAGTTTACACGGGAAACTACCATCTCTATGTACAGTTTTTAAATGCACTTTTAAACGTTGTTTAGTAACATATCCATCGCCGCAATGTCCGCAAACATAATTCCTATAATGCACATTCATATGTCGTTCTATGGAGCCGAAAGTTTCAAAAATGAACTTACATATCTGACACTCAAATTTGTTATCTTTGTTTAATTTAAATGGAACTACTCTGTCTTCCACGTTGCTGTACCACTCCTTCTTATGTTCCTTGCTTAAATGATCCTTTAAAATATTCAAATTTTCCAAATTTCTATCACAAATTGTGCACTTCAAATCTGATACATCGACATATAGAACAAGACCTTCCACGCTTTGTTTTCTGAGAATGTTCTTAATATTTTCCTTATGGTTTTCTGTCTTTTGATGTTCTCTTAAAGACTGCAGGGTGTCGCATATTCTCCAACAGTAGTAACACGGAAAGCCTGACTTGCTTTTGCTCTTAAACGGAGTGATATTTGAGTTCTCTATTAGTGTGCACACATTGGTGATGTGGGCTATTTTTTCTGTCACATTGGCATTGAGACTCGAACGTTTCACATGTTTCAATATGTTCTTTGAAGGTAAGTCTGAAAAATAATATTGAGATTGTGTATGACAATAAGATCTGATTATTTAGGAGGGTAAGCAGAGGGGTTGCACTGGGCGTGTCGCGCCGCCTTAGTAACCTTCCCGCTCGTCCATTCTGAGAATGGATATCAGTCCGGGGCCGGCACCGAGCGAGCGAGCACGCGTGCGACTCGATCTGCCTGCCGCCGTCTTGAACGATCGATCTCGGAGCGTGCCGTAATTGCGTAGTGAAGTTAGTTTTGTGAATAACCTTAAACTTTTTATTATTTACTTATTATGTGCACGCTCCGAAAAGCGGTTACATGTAAATGGTTGTTTAAATAAACAAAAGGACGTAAAATATTCTTTTTTTACGTTGGCGACAGACTGTGAACGGTAAGTTTATCTTTTTATTACTTAATAGGTAAGTACTTATTACGAAATTGCACAATTCAGTATAAACGGGTTGTTACCACGTCTGGGTTTTTGTTGTCCCGCCCGATATTTCGACGATGTTACAATCGTTTATATTATATTTATAGGTAGTTACTGTTATTTTATTATATTAAACACGTTATTACGGGAACATACATAAAGAAATAAAACGACGAATGGAGAACCTCCTTTTTTGAAGTCGGTTTAAAACACGTCAATACGATCGCCGCAAGCGAGCGAGCGACATCTGGTGAGCTAAAACATTTTAGCCCTCATTGATGTATTCTAGGCGTGTGACAACCCTAGCACTACACGTGCCGCGTGCGAATGAATACAAGTTATACGATAGTAAGAGAGGCATAGAGTAGGCACGTTTCTTATGCCTAAACAGCGTTCTTGCACGGGAGTGCAACTTCTGTACTTGTACTATTATTTATTCTGTGGGGTAAGTTAGTCACTACAATGTTAATTTATGATATAATGTTAGTGTCTGGTCTCGTAATGTAATTTACTGAGTTTTAACCTTTGTACGCCAGAGTCGGCTCTAGCCGACAACTAAAAGTCGTGTCACTAACGCCATCGTATTAAAAGAGAGGTATTTCGCATCAAAATAGTTGTATTAAAGGTACAGTCGTGTTCATAAATATGTATACACTTTAGTACCTTGTCACTTTAATCGCTGTGATAATTCGTATATGGCAGTTTGAACATGACATTAAATAGACAAGGTACTAAAGTGTATACATATTTATGAACTCGACTGTACTTATTTTGAATATTGTGCCTTACTTGTCTGAATGATCAATAAGGTCTCATTATCTTCGAGTTCTGATTCCTCCTTAACTTCCTCTAAGGGTATTTCAACTTTAACAGCCTTCATTATTTTTGACTGCACAGGAGCCACTGGAAAAATAAAGAATACTATATGCAGCTACTATATAATTCTATGACAGTTTAAAATCAAAGACTAGACTACAAAATTCTACGTCGTTATACACTCACCGGCAAAAATTCCTGCCTACCTGTCTTTGTTCATACAATTGTTAACAAATATAACTTCTTAAATCAGAGAGTTACTTCAATAAATGTTTAAAAAAACAAAAAACCGCCTTCAAAAAGCAAAAAATAACTTCTTTAAAATGGTAGGTAAATAGGTCAGTCCAACTGAAGTCTGCTTTTGGTTAAAATATTGTTGGACGCCGACTTTAGTTGGACTGACCTATTTACCTACCATTTTAAAGAAGTTATTTTTTGCTTTTTAAAGGCGGTTTTTTGTTTTTTTAAACATTTATTTTATTTTATACTTTTTAGTGATCCTATTTATGCTGTTACGTAGCTCCACTTCTAAATATTAATAAGAAACTATAGAACATTTCAAGCTCGCCGCAGACAACGCCGCGGGAATGTCATAGTCATATTTAAACCTAAATGTGCTTCGTCATAGTCGCTCAACTTCCTTTATCGAAATATCTTATCGCCACCCTTGAAATAGGTACCGTTAAGGAGTTCCGGTGGCCATCTGTGGTCTTCATCATCAGTTCCCCTTCACCATATAATACTTTTCAAAAGCAAATGCATGAGTTACAGTGAAAAATACCAAAATCGCTATAGGTGTGCCTATAATATTTGAGGAGTTCTCTTGATTTCTCCATAATCCCATCATCAGATCCTGACGTGGTGACAATGGGACCAACTAGAAAGTATACCCATTCGAACAACGAAAAAATTTTTCAAATCGGTCCAGTGGTCTTCGAGTAATCAGGGAACATACATAAAAAAAAAAAAACCCGACGAATTGAGAACCTCCTCCTTTTTTTGAAGTCGGTTAAAAATACATAACAAATTTCAATGTAACTTGTTGCGTGTCTAGTAGTTAATGATAAGTTGACTCACTTTATATTGATTTTTTTGTACTTACCCTCCATGCTGTTAATGTATAAGGTGTTGAATAAAAAATATTTGTATTGCATTGTATTGTAGTGTTTTGCTGCTAACTAACCTAGGTCAGAAATGGCCAACAAATATATATTTATTATAAATGTTGCGGCTCTTTCCAAAGAAACCTGAAAGATCTGTTAATTACCTGTAGTAAATTATTTGTTTTGTACGACTTCAAAGCACAGTGCCAGGTCTCCATGGAACCTTTGGCCTAAGAAAAAATTGTGACGGATAATTGTAAAATTGAGTTTATTTGATGTAGAAAAATATTAAAAACAATGCTGTGGTGTTAGTTTTTCTGAAGAAGTTGTCTAAAAAAAATATTTAGAAATAATTGTAATAACATGTTACTCGCAAATGTGTTAATTACAAAGTATCACAAGAGATGGCTCTATTTTTCATGTAAGTTCCCTAAATGTGTTAGTAATAAAATACTGAATTCAAATCTCATTCAAAACAGGTCATATCCTTTGTATCCCCGTTTTTTTTTTTAAGTGTTTTAAGCCAAGATCTGGCCTTGTCCTTTATGAAAGTGGGGGCTCATTGCCAATCTTTTTGATTTTATACTCTGATTTAAGAATTTATACATATTTTTTAACAATTGTATGAACAAAGACATGAAATTTATAGACAAAGAGTTTATGTTGACATCACTCACTTAAGCATAAATAAAAAAATTAAAAATGTTCAACACAAATATTTGTAGAATGTGCAGATGTGGCCACAGCATTACAAACAGGTTTATTTATGGTTATTACCCCTGCAGCAGATTCAAAATAAAAAAAAATGTATATGAAATAGAATTTACCTTCCAATAATGATGTCTTATGTGTAAAGGCATTAATAAGTTTCTTTTCAGAATCAAGGACCCTAGCTCGAAACGTGCTTGCATCTCTCAATTGTTGTATACAATCTGAGCAGATCAGGGTGTTGTTTGTGTTGTGGCACAACTGGAATGTAATACAGAGGTTCTTTATTTAAACTACTTATTACAAATTGTTTGCCTACCCCAGTTCTCCTATTCTGTTCTCAACATACATATGGTAGATAGATTTGATGCTACGGGTTAATATTTGACACATTTTGTAAGTCCATTTTTTTTTATCCAAAGTAAAGTAATCTATCCACTTTGTATTTTATAAATGGACTAAAATTCCAACACTTAAGGGCTTAATCTCTTCTTCTTAGCATATTACTTGTCCACTGCTGAACATATCTTTTAGGATTTCTATAATGATGCGTTGTTATAGGGTTTAGTGTTAAGACTCCTGATTATACTACACTTAGATTTACGATTTAGGAATTTGAAAAGTCCTGACAAAAAATCCGACACTGACAAAAAGTCTAGACTTTTTAGTCACAAAATGGAAACATTACTCACTTAGTTACATTGGTAGGTATGGTAGGCATTTAATATCTAGTTTTATTTCTGCACTTACTTAATTTGAAAAAAATCCGGACAAATTAAAGAGCCGGACAAAGTCTGGACTAGAGTCTAAAAATCCGGACATTTCCGGACGGATTGTAACCTTAACTACACTTAATTAATAAACTGATCTCGACTCTAATGTTCGTCTCAATATGCGTCAAAAATAACAGTTTTCCATGGATTGACATCTACTTTGACGAGTATCTTGTGATGGGTATCTCAGCCAAGATGAGTTTATTAAAGCTGAAATATACATACTTACATGTAAATTAAAGCAAGACACGAACATGTCATAATACACTTCTCTAGAGCCATTCAAGAAGTATTCCCGCTTGGCGTCTCTGTGAAAGCCTTCGGTGAGGCAGCACCGGCATTTCCCGTAGAATTTTTCATCCATAATCTGTGACACTTTATAAAAAACCTCAACAAGTATTGCAGAAGCCCACTTATTCTCTCGTAACTCAGCACAATAATGGTACTTAGCAATTAATTCAATTTATTTTAATGTAAACACAGTATGATTATGATGTATTGTAAAAGGATTTTCTTGAACACATTACGAAGGAATCCATTACAATTTATAATAAGTTAAAAGGTACGTCTATTTTAATAAAGTAATTTACATAATCACAGGAAGTTTTTTTCTTATAAATTTCTTAATTTTTGGATTGCTTCTATTATTTTTATGCAACTGAAAAAGTCACCTCCGTAAGTTAATGTCAATGTCAACATTGTCAACAATGTATTATTTCATTGTGAAGTGTGTATTAGTGTGTATGGGTGTGTGTGAGCATTAGTGTCGCCAGTTTTTTTTCTACCTTCCCCCCTAGTGTATTTTGAAAACCCCTAGTTTCTCGAGTACGGTGTTTTTTCTCTTCCCCGGGGTATGCCAATCTATTCGAGTACGGTTGATAAAAAACCTCTCACGATTTTTTTATTCCGATTTATCTAAAATTTTAGGATGATTACTATTACTAGTTGATGAAATACTAAATTCATAAAGTTTTAATTAGGTCTTACGGGAATCTTGGAATTGAACTTAACTGTAATTCGTAAGAGTTTCCTTCAATTTTTTTCTGGTTTTACTGTCTGTCTTAATAAAAAAAAACACCATTGTTAAGAATTGTGAGAAACCTTTATAAGACCGCCTAGCTAGATAACCTCCACGACCTGAAAAACCCCTAGGTTAGTAGGAAAACACTTCTAATCGGAATCTGGCAACACTGGTGTGCATTCAAACACAGCAAAGATTTTCCTAACAAATTATTGAATAGCAGGCCAATTGCGAGTTCCGCACTGGAATTCAGAATCCGGATTAGATTCCAAATCGAATTCAAATAGAAGGAACAATTATATTAAAAAGATTGAAGAAAGAAAAGAAAAGAAACTGTTTATTTGATATTAATAAATAAAAAAACCGGTCGAGTTCGACTCGCACTTGACCGGGTTTACATTTACTTTTTCTCAGTTTTTCTCTTAAACAGTAGAAGCTAACAACTTGAAATTGGGCACAATTGTATACTTCTTGCCCGCATCTGTTTTTAGTAAAAACATATGAAATTATTTCTCAAAATATTTGAAAAGGGGAGGAAGGGGGAAAGGGGGATGGAATGGGGGGTTGCAAAAGGAAAGTGATTCGAATATAGAAAAACTTTTTCTTCTAATTATCCGTCTTTTCTTTTTTGGTTTATGGCCAAAAATTTACAAAAAATCACTATTCCCCTTCCGTTATCTCCGAAGTTTACATTTTACACGACAAATAAAATTAAGGTGTCAAATTTTACAGTTTTGGTTTTATTTTTATAAAGTACTTACCTTTTGAACGCCAAAGACGGCTCTGGCCACGACAACTTCACAAGTTCAAAATTAAAAGAGACTTTGTTTCGTATCAATTAAGTTGTAATTTGCATAGCATAGCAAACATGTTTGGCTAGTGATTTTGTGCAAGGCGTTTAAAAGATTCAAAATCTGTCTAAAATTTAGGCTAGTCAAAAGGGACCTTATTGTACAGAAAATAAAGTTCATAACAACATTTGGATTTTCTTTTGCGTTTTCTTATTTTTTTGTTTTCTTATTCATTGCCGACGCCTCATATTTTTACTCATCGCACAGTGCCGCCGCCTTCCACGCAACATAACATTTTGGTATCAGCATTTAAGTACAGTTGTTTTCTAGCAAAAAAAAACAAATAACTCGAGGACGCGAAATCGCGTCCTCGGCATTACGATTACACATACATGGGACGCGAATTCGCGTCTTCGGCAATGAATGGGTTAATCTCGTAAGGCCCAGTGTGCAATAAGATGTACATAATCAAGGCAATTTCATTTGAACTGTGTTGCAATCGGAATAAGGTTTATTTTCCTATATTCATAAACTGAAAATGTCATTACAGAACAAACGTAGAGTCTGTCTAATGAAAGCTGAACCTGGATTTTTCTTGGCTGACGAGTCTGGCAACACTATTTAATATGTCGTTTCAAGTCGTTTGAACTTTGTTGTTGTTAGAAACTTGTCAATTCGAGATCTAAATTGATAAAAATACGGAGTAATCATGCCGTCGACGATAAGAGGCGGTGTCCGGGAGATTCTGTATACTATTATACAGAAGTACAAAGAAAAACAAGAAGAAAGAAAAGCATTATTGATGCAAAAAATTAATTGTTTAGTTACGGTGACCAAATTTATAGGTTAGTACGGCTTTAGTACGGCATGTTCATTTTGATACTTCTTATTTCTCTATGTGCAATCCTAAGTTTAATTTACCTTTTTCTGTCTATTATACAATGAGATTAAGAAATTAAACGAAATTAAATTCGTTTCAGAAAACCTGGACGTGCACGTTGACAAAAGTGTGCTGGAAAACGTAAAGCAGCTGAAAGAGGTTGAGGAAACTGAGTTAGCCTGCCAGACTCAGACGAAATATTTGGAAGAAGTATCTTCAATGACCGGTAATTACTAAAATTATCATTGTCTTTCCCTATATAATAGGTGTAGGTACCTATTGTCTGTCCCTATATCATGTTGAATCTCTTAGCATTCACAATTTTATTAAATAATTTTAATAGACAGATGATTAATGTAACTGACACTCATAGTTTCAATAAAACAATAAGGAGGTGTTTAGTTAAAAGATATCATAAACATATTATTTGATATGTATTTTCTGTGTGCGGAGCAAACAGCATTTTGTTGTTTATGAACCAAATGTACACTGTACAGTCGATTTCATAAATATGTGTACACTTTAGTACCTTATCTATTTATTTAATGTCATTTTTGATCGGCCAGATATAAAAGATGTTCGGGTTATATGAGTCTTCCTTGTTCTTAAACCGTTGCGATTAGAACCTCACCGATGCAATTTCATTTCACCTAAACCCAAATGTTTTTAGGGCTGTCGGACTGTACAATGGGGCTGTACTGCGCAACCACACAATGTATTTCTAAATGGTGTTCTGTTTATTTAACACTTTCTTTCTTCTTACAGATATCAGTGTTTCATCTTTAAAAAGAATAAGTAATTAGGGAAAATTAAACAACGGTGTCTTTAGTACTCCCGGAAAAAAGCGACCTCACAAGGCCACGGTGTCTAATTTGGATAGCTTTGACATCCAAGCTATCCGAAATAAAATAAATGAATTTTATATTGTAAAAAAACAAGTGCCTACACTCAGATGCTTATTGGCAGAGTTGAGAGAAAGCATCGGTTTTACCGGATGCCTTGAGACTTTACGCCGAATACTAATGGCAAATGGATACGAATTTAAACAAAATACTGAACAACGTTCGATACTTATTGAGCGTTTTGACATAGCAGCTTGGCGACACTGCTACCTAAGGACTATTGCATCAAAACGTGCTGAAGGTAAAAAAATAATATACCTGGATGAGACTTACGTTCACCAGAACTACAAAACAAAAAAGTCGTGGCAGGGGCCTTCCACCCAAGGTGTAGTTGGCAATATCTCAGCTGGAAAACGATTTATTATTGTTCACGCTGGATCAGAAGATGGTTTTGTGCCTAATGCTTTATTAACGTTTAGCACAAAATCAATCAAAGCAGACTATCACCATGACATGAACGCCACAAATTTCAATAAGTGGTTACGTGAGAAGCTTATTCCCAACTTGAGTGAACCAAGTGTCATTGTCATGGACAATGCTAGCTATCACACGGTGCAAATTAATAAGGTACCAAATACCAACACCCACAAAGCCGAAATAAAAGAGTGGCTGCGTTCTAAACAAATTGATTTTGAAGAATATTATACTGTACCAGAACTTCTTGTCTTGGCACATAAACACAAAGCAGACCCAATCTATGAAGCCGATGAAATTCTAAGGGAGCACGGTCATGAGGTTTTAAGACTTCCGCCCTACCATTGCGACCTTAACCCCATTGAGCTAATCTGGAGTTCGGCGAAGAGAAAAGTCGCGAGTAGAAATGTTGGCGTATCAGCAGCTGAAATTGAAAAAATTATTAAAGAGTCTTTTGACAGCATAACACCGGAGCATTGGAAGAAAATGACTAATCATGTGCTTAATATTGAAGCTCAGTACAAAACCAGGGATGGAATAACTAAAGAACTAGAATCATTCATTATAAGTGTCCGTGATGATGACAGCACTAGTTCAGATGAATCATTAGAAATAGAGTATTTAGAATCTGATTTTAATTACAGTTCCTAGAGTCTTAGGGTATCATCTGAACTGGAACTACTGGAAGGTTCACCATCACATACACTTATTATGAAGCTTTCCAATTGATTAGTAATTCCATCCTTTTCCTTGTATTGGTTTTCGACATAGGTCATGGTCTGTCATCTTCTTCCATGCATTACATCAAAGGATTCCTTTAGATTTTTTTCAAATTCTGACGCCGATTTACCTATATTTTTGCTACCCACTTTTCGTTTTACAGTATTCCAAATGAGCTTGATCTGGTTTAGATCGCATTGGTAAGGTGAGAGTGTGAGCACTTCATGTCATGACCACTAGCTTTAGGAATTTTATCTGCCTCATAAATTGGCTTTGTTTTGTGCTAATTCACTAAAACAAAAAGTTCTTCTCTGTATAAACTTTCATCAAAATTCACAGACTTAGCACGGAGCCAGGCTTGTATTTCAGCTTCGCGTGTGTTTGTGCTTAGGGGCTTATTAATTTGTACCGCATGATAACCTGCATTGTCAAACACAATCACACTGGGTTCAAATAAATTTGGTATCAATTTCTCTCGTAAATACCTGTTAAAATTTGTAGTATTCATGTAATGGTGTTAATCTGCCTTTGTAGACTTAGTGCTAAATGTCAACATTGCATGTGCACAAATCCATTTACGGAACCAGCATGAATGATGATAAGTCTTTTTGCGGAGGAAATATTTTCTATTAAACCAGATGTCGACCTTTTTGGCTTGTAATTTTGATGAAGATAGGTTTCATCAAGATATATAATTGGCTTATTTTTGGCACGTTTCGTGGCTTTGGTTCTCAAGATCATTGTCGCAAGACTGCAATGTCATATCGTTCTATGAGCACTGAACGTTTTTTTTATTTTATTTTTTATTCAAAACCATTGCTCATCAGTATTTTACGTAGAGTCTATCTGGAGCCTGTAAAACCCATATTTTCTTTCAAATTTGCCAGAAGTGTTCTGAGTCGGAATTTGCTTTTATACAACATAAAACTCATAGACTTTATTACGGATAGTTTTAACATCAAAGTTATCCAAGTTAGAAACCGTGGCTGGATGAGGTCGCTTCATACCAGGAGTGCTAAAGATTCCGTTGTTTTATTAGCCCTCATTAATTATTCTTTTCAAACACATGGTTGAGGAGGCGATGGCTGAGATCAGCGTCATACTCGTGAACGGGTGTTGTCAGTGGGGTCCTGTCTGTTCACGCTTGCAAGAACCTGTTTTCCAGTTAGTTATTTTAGTTATCGTTCCTGACGTAGAGACCTCGTCATGTTGTTCTCCTAGTCACTATTTTTAATTTACTCAATGTTATTGAGCGTACATTTGTAACGACTAAGTTTGTGTTGTTAGAAATAATTATTAATTACTTTACTACCTTGTAATGTTACTTTTAAGAATAATTGTATTTTATGATTGGAAAAAATGATCTGCTGGAGTTTCTTGCGGCGCTTCTTCTCCAAGATATAATTGTCGTTAGATAGAGGTGTAAGGGTGATGAGAATAATGTTACCTCTAATTACTTTATTAAAAAGGTTGAATATAATATTCCTCATCATCATTGTTTTATTATGCTGTGTGCGACACAGACGAAAACCTCTCGTATCAATGAAATCTATCAACAGCACGACTAGCACAAGTTGCTCGTGACTTGTTTGTCGCTCGGATCTCCCTTACTATCTAGTCTGTTACGATAGAGACGCACAGAGCGACAAGCGAGAAAATACAACTTGTGCTACACGTGCAGATCACTATATTTTCATGTCAAATATATTTCGAAAAACCAAATGTGCTCCAGTCACTGTCATCGTATTTTACCTAAAGTGCTTTTCATCAAAATATAGCGCTCGTAATAATATATATGAAAATATAGTACGCGTTTCCTCTTCCTTTGTGCCCACCAAAATAAATAAAATAATAAAAGTATCAATATCGTTTATTCCTTCATTGATCGGTAATACCATATCAAGATTTTTTGAATTTGCCGCTTTTTCCCAGGTTCAGCTTTCATTAGACAGACTTGCCTTGGTGGTGGTTTTAAAGTCCCACAAAAAACGCCCCATTTGTAATATCCTGGGCTATACGGAGTTGTCGCCTGTAGTTATCTCTTTAGTAAAAGAGGCCAGGGCCCTGTTTCATAAAGCTACAAATTACAAGGATAAGAATAAATAATAACTACACGTAGAAGCGAAACTCCCGGCTCCCGACGCGTTAGATACCTACTAGAGATGCCACGAATATTCGGCATCTATTCGGTATTCGGCTATTCGGCCACATTTTATCACTATTCGGTATTCGGCCGAATATTGCAAACTATTCGGCCGAATACCGAATAGCATATAATGAAAAAAAAAAGAACGCAAAATGTTACTCACAAAGATGTTTATTAAATAAAGAATCTGTAATTAATCAATATTCCTCGTGTGGTTGCCGAGTTAGAATAGTGCCACTCCATGTCTTCCCGTGGATATCGTAAGAGACGACTAAGGGAATAAAGGCTTGTAGTACTGTTAGGCGATGGGCTTGCAACCTGTCACTAATACGCTGGTAAACATCTTAGCCTAATTGTGCAAATTGTGGTTATAGAATTATCAACAAGTTTTTAGAGATGTTTGTAATTCTGTAGCTCTGCCTACCCCACTCTGGGAACGAAGGCGTGAGATTATGTATGTATGTATGTAATTAACCAACAAATTAACGCATTAATATTTAAAATCTTCGATTGGTAAGTTACGATGGATGAAAACAATTTTTCAGCATTTGTCGATAGCAGACGATTGCGTTTTTCCTCATAAATTATACCTGCCTCCGAAAACAGCCGCGCACTATTATGTACTAATACCGGGAGATGATAAATAAATCTTAGGAAATTGTCAAAGGGTTGGATATTGTTTTGAGTTCGCTGACCACCACTTGTAGGCGAACAGATGCCATATAAAAATGAAGTTCATTTGCAACTGAAGTTTTCTGTTCCACACCTTCATCTGAACGAACATTTTCTAAAACAAACCCGCGCTAAGCGAAGACTTGTCACCCGCGGAAAGTACTAAGTGTTACCGAATATTTGGCTGCCGAATATTCGGTGCTTCGGCCACGAGCTTCGCCGAATATTCGGTATTCGGTATTCGGCCAAATAACTATTCGTGGCATCTCTAATACCTACCGCCTGGCGACACACCTGAGGTGTCTAGTCAGTCAGGGGCGTCACACACGGAATATATATTAACCAAGATATTGTGTCTTGAATTGGTTTTCGTATTTGTGTCGATTTTAGTGTTTATGGTTGAACTAAGATAGTGTTTAAAAAAGTGAACGACTATTTACGGCAAAATAATTAGAAATAATTGATTGAATGAAGGAGTTTTATCAGATAATCTAAATATCATCAAAAAGTATTATTACTTAATTTAACGTAAATGTAAAAAACTCATTTTGCAACAATGTTTCCACGTTGAAGTAAAAAATTAATAACATTTCGTGACTAAACTTGTATACCACATCCATAAACCGATTATAATATTTCGCAAGTGACAGCCCTAACTTTGGGCGCGGAAGACAGAGGGGCGTAGCGGGGTGAAGGGGGAAGTAGGTATTTAAAGTGCGGCATTTCGGGCCTGGTCAAAGGAGATTCGCTTCTACATGTAGTTATTATTTATTCTTATGTTACAAGTTTTCATTTGACGCGACCTCGACCAATGACGACCGGCCATTTGAACAGTATTGCCAGTTTAGACTTATAAAATTGTTACTTGTAGTTTTATAAAACGTGCCCCTGGGTTGTCAAATGGAAACTTGTAACCCGTAAATTGTAATTTGTAGCTTTATAAAACAGGCCCCAGGACATCCAGCCAACATCCAGCGGTCTCCTTTTAAAGACTACGTTAAACGATACCCATCTTTTGGATGCGGTCGCTATAATAATAAGACTTCTATATAGCAGAAATAAATTTATTTACTTTTCATAAAAACAATACTTAAATTATTTTTCATGTGGCATATCTTAGTAATATAGAGCTATATTTATATCAGAATATAAAATTATGTCAACATTCTGCATAATTGATTTAACAGCAAATATTTTATTTATTGGAAACCTCTGAGTCACATGAACAATTTTATTGGTTTTTTTTATGGTATAGGAGTCTAACGAACAGACGGATCGCCTGATGGTAGGCGATTACCGTCACCCATAGACACCTGCAGCACCAGAGGAGTAGCAGGTGCGTTGCCGGCCTTTCAAATGAGAGTACGCTCTTTTTTTGAAGGTTTGAAGGTCGTAACGATCCGGAAATACCGCAGGCGACAGACCATTCCACAGTTTAGTTGTGCGAGGCAGGAAATTCCGAGTGAAACGCACAGTTGTGGACTGCCAACCATCTAAATGATGGTGGTGGAAATTCTGTCGCGTAGAACGAAGGCGGAAGGATGCGGTAGGAATTAATCCGAACAGCTCCTCGGAGCACTCCCCGTTTTAAAAGCGATAGAGAATGCAGAGTGAGGCTACATCTCTACGCAGCGCCAACGAGTCAAGCCGATCAGAAGCACGCAGGCAGCCGACAAATCGAGTCGCTCTCCGCTGGATGCGGTCCAGAGGGAGAAGCTAAGGTATGTCAATTTATAACAAAAACTTGTAATTCTCTTCCTTGTTCATCTTTACATAGTATAAAATAAAGTAGTACCCCGTCATCTGTTCCTCTGTATGCACGCTTAGATCTTCCAAACTACGCTATGAATTTTAATGCGGTTTCCATCAATAGATAGAGTGATTCAAGAGGAAGGTTTGTATGTACATCCGGTTTATGTAGTGTGTTAGAAAACTCACATAAAAGAAGCGAAGCGAGGGCGGGTCGCTAGTTGTGTAATAAATCCAAAATCATTGCATACTATACTCAATATGATGTGTTTTAATATGTCCTTTCAAACTACATTTCTGAACGAACGCTTGCCCGCACACAGCACAAGTAAACCTCCTGTCATTATTATGTATCCGCATATGTTCCTTCAAAGTTTTCTTCCTAGCGTATGATTTCTTACAAACATTGCATTCAAAGATTCTTTCACCGTTATGTTTTATCATATGAACTGTCAATTCATTATTAGTGAAACACTTGTAAGCACAGTGTTGACATTGGTAATCCCTTTCTTCGAGATGGTCCCGTTTCATATGCCTGGACAATGTATACCGACGTTCAAAACTTTTATCACAAACATTACACTTATATTGAAGTGGCGCTACATTATGAACTTCCACTAGGTGCTTCTGGCGTCTAAAGTACTCCGAAAACCGCTCTGGACACTTTGGACACTTGAATCTCTTCACCAAATTATGCACTGTGTCTACATGGTTCTTATACTTTTGCTGAGTCGTGTACACTTTGTTACAAACTTCGCAAGGAAAGCTTCCTCCAACATGCATACTTTTGATATGAACTTTCAACCTATACTTAGTCACAAAACCAGTCCCACAGTCTTTGCACACGTAATTCCTAAAATGAGTGTTCATGTGTCTCTCTATGGAGCCGAAAGTTTCAAAGCTAAATCCACACAATTGGCACTCGAAAATATTATTCACTGACAACTTAAAGGGTATTATCCTGTCTGTAAATTCCGGATGCATCTCCTTTGAATGTGTTTTGATTAAATGTGACTTTAACTCGTTTAGATTTGGCATCTTCTCTTGACAGATAGAGCATTTCAGGTCTGTGACATCTACGTAGACGACCAAGCTCTCTGCTCCGTATGTGGTTAGAATCTTCTTTGCTTCTGTTTTCTTGTGCTCTTTGTCTTGATGGTCCCTTAAATGTTCTAAAGAATCGAAGATATTTCTGCAATAGAAGCAGGGGAAGCCAGATCGGCTTTTGCTTTTAAACGGAGTGACGTTGGAATGTTCTAGAACGGTGGTTGCGTTGATGATGTGAGCCAACTTCTCCGTTATGAAGGTCTTGCTGGTTTTCGTCGGGCAGTCGGGTTGGTTAAGGAGTTTTGTTAGCATTTGTGGGAAGATCAGCTGTCCTGGAATAAGAGAGTTGATTCATATTAGAAAGAAAGTTATTATATAAGGAAAATATCTCGAGACCTACTCGTTTTTCAGTTTTCCATTAAGCCTTAGTAGTACAGTTATTGGGTTTGTAGCGACATATATTGTATAGTAACGACAATGATTAGTACGTACGTACGTACTGTAAGCGGAAGCAGCGTGTTTCTATACAAAAAATCGCGGAATTTTAATTGGTTTGATTACCGGTTGACGTAAGCAGTTCTTGAAAAATCTGTTAATTCAAAAAAAAGGAGTATTTCAGTGCAGTAAAAAAATCTATCTTAAAAGTTCTCGATCACCAGGCGTAAAATGTAATTAAAGAAATACTGTACAAGTTTCAACGGTGCCTCAAACACCTACTCAAAAATGCTTACCAGCTCTCCAGCTATGGTTAATTTCTATTTATTTAAAAGGGTAGGTAAATTTCCGAAAGTTTGAGGTCTCATAACTCATAACTTAGTAAGTATATCTTTTCATATTTTTTATTTTGTTTGCAATTTGTTATTACAATTTCCAGTTTTTCAATTCATATTACTAGATTATATAGAAATTCCAACATGAGACAACATCCCTATTCTCATTATTCTATTGGATAAGGTAAATGATGACTGTACAGACAAAACTAGGGCATGAATTCCGAGATCTCGGAATATCGAAATCTCGGAATCTCGGACCAATTTTTCAGATATTACAATTCCGAGATTAGACGGAGCAATACCGGAACACTTTCAATATCGAAATTGAATTCCGATATTGGGCCTATCAATATCGTAAATCCGATATTCATTACCTTTTAATTCCGGTATTGTAATATCGAAAAAAACGTAGTATTTCAAAGTTATCTGTGGAGTTGCCTGGTATAATTTCAAATTCTTACACATCACCTTCTATGCATTACATGGAGGACATGCAGTATCGGACGATTTCTTGTATCGAAATTGAAAGTCGGTATTGATTATTGAATAGAAAGTGTGTTTTTCTAATAGATCCCCAATTCCGATACTAGTATCGGAATTCCGATATTGAGACACAATACCGAATTTCAATTCCGGTATTGGAAATAGTCGATATTGTATGCCAGTAATTCCGAGATTCCGATATTGAGGTTCAATACCGATTTTCAATTCCGATACTGGAAATCTTCCGATACTGCATGCCCTAGACAAAACCTTGTCTCATAAAGTTTTTTCTCGACAAACTTTCTCTTCCACCAATATTTACCTCGTAGATAGTCGAGGTGCCTGACGTAGGCAGCGCACGTGCCATACAGCGAGCCCCGGGAGGGCAGCGGCTTCAGGGTGCCGCGGGGGAAGCGCGCCAGGAACTCCGCCTCCGACGGGAGCGCCTCGTCATCCGGGACCTCTGGAAGATAGTCATCAATAAATACCTCTATCAAATAGATAAAAAACACATATCATTGCGAACCCTACTTTCAAAGCTGATATATCGACTAAATTGTAATAACCTGACATTATTGACGTTATATCCATAAATAATAATATTAAACTTAACCTAAATTCAATAGGGCAGATTATACAGGGCGTCCCAAGACTATGGGACATGAAGGGAAAGAACCTTAAATATCGTAGATAGGATATTTTACTGAAAGAAGACTTTATGTTATTTTTAAAAGTTAGTAATACTGCATTCAAAGATATTCTAAAAATTATTCGCCTCGTGAACGTGAAATGTGATAAAAAAACACCAGTATTTTTATGATGCCAATCGAAAGAATGAACAAAAATTATAATTCTTCTTAAGTAACGTAGTATCTTAAAAGAAAGGAACAACGTGAAATTAATCTTTTTAATCAAATTAAAAACATACATGAAACTGCCGAAGCCAGTTGAGTATTTTTTGTAAATTAATGCATACTAAGTTTTATCATTTTATCTGCACGTGTACCTATAAATAAGAAAAACTGTGACAGTAAGTCGTTTATTAAGTGGGTACTTACTTATTTGCGAATAATCAATGCTATCTATGGAATGATAATATCGCTATTTTTCGGACGTCGTCGTCGGTAATAAATAATTTTCTTGAAATTTGAATCAAACATTTTACGTTATTCCCTTCTTTTAAGATACTATGTTACTTAAGAAGAATTATTATTTTTGGTTCATTCTTTCTATTAGCATCATAAAAATACGGGTGATTTTTTTTTCACATTTAAGTCGGTTTGATTCCAAGACGAAGCAAGTAATTTTTAGAATATCTTTGAACGCAGTATTACTAACTTTTAAAAATAACATAAAGTCTTCTTTCAGCAAAATATCCTATCTTCGATATTTAAGGTACTTTCCCTTCATGACCCATAGTCTTGGGACGCCCTGTATGTTACCAATGTAATTTTAAAAGACCTTTCTGTACACCATGATCTATGTAAAATAAAGATTTTGATTGATTGAACAATCCAACAAATTTTCTCAAAAGCGTGCTGTTAGCCTCGTAAGGCCCAGTGTGCAATAGAATGAACATATTCAAGGCAATTTAATTTGAACTGTGTTCCAATGGGAATAGGTTTATTTTCCTATATTCATATACTGAAAATGGCATTATCGAACAAACGTAATTGAACTTTATTGCCTTGACGGTAGATTCAAAGTCCCACTCACAAAAAACTACCTGTTTTTAGTATGGTGGGCCTTACGAGGTTAGAAGTGCTACACGGACGTTGCCGGTCCGCTGCGTCGTCGCCGTTGCGTTGTACTACATATAAATTAGAACGACATGCTACACGATGCGTTGAAATACGTGCGTCGCTCTAGGTTTAAATCATAGCGCTGGTGTTTCATCATTTTAACGGCCCCACTCATCAGTAACAATTTTTTCTCAAACATGCAATGGAATGTTGGCGTTATGTTAGTTCTTTTGGTCTTCAAAGTATCACGTTTCAGGCGGATCAGCTCGAGAGAACTGTAAAGGAATTTCATACAAAATTGAAGGCCTAGGCCGGGAAGTTTCTTTTTTAATTTTAGTGTAAACAACCAAAGCGTTTGCATGTTTATATAAAGTACCAGGAGAACAAAGGTAACTAGGGGTGCGTAGCGCAACTTAAATCGCGGGCAGGCGGGCGCACACGACACAGCGCAGATGACTGAGCACTGTAGGTTAATTTTAATGTTTATGCACTCCTAGTATTTGACGTTGTAATTTTTGTTTTAATTTTTTTAATGAATTATATGTTTGAGAAAAGCACTATACAAACCTCGGCGTGAAAAGGGGTTGCCAGCCTCGTAACTATCTGAACTGTCTATATGAACTCGGCCGGTAACCCCCTGTTTCCCGGCCTCTGTAGTAATGTACTATTAAACAAAAGTCTGAACAAGTAACGACTTAATTAATGGTCTTTAAAATCTGAGTATGGCGCTAAGAACCCACCCAGTTAAAATAGCTGTCTATTAAAAGGATTGTTTGCAGCACTTAACATGAACCAATATGGTGGTTACAGCGCAGGTAATAATGCGGTCGCTATGGTAACGCGCGCTCCCCTCACACCGCGCCGCTTACCTCCTACCTGTGACACCTTAAAATCGACTCTCGCGCAGGTTCATGTTACGTGATGAGCATTATACGTCGGTGTCAGTTTTTCCGCGTAGTAGTCATTGGATCGCGGTTATTAAGGCGGTCGTAGCGGATCGAAATGCATTGTTTTCAGGGTTCCGTACCCCAAAAGGAAAAAACGGAACCCTTAAAGGATCACTTTGCTGTCCGTCTGTCTGTCTGTCTGTCAAGACCCATTAGCTCGGAAACACGCGGATACCTCCACGAGTTAGGTCGAGTTGAAATTAAAACCATGTACTCAGGTCTACAGTCCCTTGAAGTTGTGAAGAATCAAACTTCTAAGTTAACGTAAAAAAAAGATAGGGGCGTGTCGCAAAAAACTTATATTTCAACACTCTCAAGTGAAACAATATTTATAGGGTATTGTTACGCCGATGGCATAAGGCGTCTCATCTTTTATCGTTAATTTTGGTGCTTTAGAAGCGTTTTCAGCAGGCTGAAATATCGTTTCAGTCCGTTTCAGAGGTAGCTCTATCACATACCAAATTATTAGATTTTCGACCAACTTGCCGTCGTTTTCAGGCGCCTGAAACATGTTTTCAGTCCGTTTCAGGCCACCCTCTATCAGATGACGCCATAACCTGAAAACCCATTTTCAGGCATTTTCAGGACCCCTTATGGGCCTTTGAAGTACATTTCAGTATATGGCAATTTTCCACTAAGAGTGACAGAGATAGCATGATTGGAAAGAGACAGCTATACTGAGAAACTTCCAGAAACGTGTGAAAGAGATAGCATGATTAGAAAGAGACAGCTATACTGAGAACCTTCCAGAAACGTGTGAAAGAGATAGCATGATTAGAAAGAGACAGCTATACTGAGAACCTTCCAGAAGCGTGTGAAAGAGATAGCATGATTAGAAAGAGACAGCTATACTGAGAACCTTCCAGAAATGTGTGAAAGAGATAACACGAAATGAGACGGCAACACGCGGAACATTCCAGACTCATCCAGATCCGTGAATCAAGGTCATTGCGATCGTAAAAACAACAAGGTAGTAAGGCGTAGAACATTCTAGCAACGAACAGTCTCGATCGACCTTGACGGGGCGAAGTACATCGAACATTCCGGAAGGCGTTCTAGAATAATCGGACTCGGGAACTATAAAACGGCGGACACCGGTTGCGACGAGTCAGTCTTTACTTGGAAAGCGATCAGTGCGAATAAGAGCGACCCGAGCGATCATCTGAGTACTCGAAGTTTATTGTGCGATAATTGTTTTGTAACGGTTTAAGTGAGTGCGTAATTAAAGTCTACTTTTGATTATCGGTGTATTCGTGCATTTCTATCAGTTACCTACCCCCACGTACGTAACAATATTTTCCGTTGACCTATAGATCTATGAAATTTACAAGCTCTATATACTACAAGTATAGGGAAAAATCTTTAAGGCAAATCGCATCCGTCCGCCTGAACGGTTTTCCTGATCGGACAGAACTCCATGACCGGATGCAAAAAAGCATCATGTGTGTGTAATTTGGCCAGAAGTCAAATCGCATCCGTCCGCCTGAACGATTTACCTGACCGGACAGAACTCCATACATGATCAGTTTTACCTTCAGGTCTAACTGACCGGATACAAAATAGCATCGTGTATGTGTAATTTGGCCTGAAGGCAAGTGGCATCCGTCCGCCTGCACGATTGGCCGTTGGAAAAACTGATCATGTATGGCCACTCGATCCGGTCAGGCGGAACTGACGCAGTTCGGCCTGAACCGATCGGCCTCTACATGTATGGGGGGCTTTATACAAAGAACGGCGGCGGTCCAAATTTTGAATTGAGTTATGCGCGGTCAATACCGTGTCATGTGCGGAACCCGCGGTGGGCTAGTCCGACTCGCACTTGTCCGGTTTTTTTTCATGGTATACATGCATAGAATGTGGAAAACTTAGCAGAGGTGTTGAGTGAGTTAAACCTAGTGATGGACAGCAGTGCCACCGAGCGTCCAGTGGCTTACTCATTACTATTATTATGTTTTCTAATAAACTAAAGTATTGTCTTGAAATCAAAGGATGGTTTGTTCTATCTAAATATTTACTGACGTTGGCACAACACATTAAGCAAGATGTGAAAGCATTATTTTTTTAAACAAACTCACGGCACTGCTCTGGCGGGACATACTCGTAGTCTCCATCCAGCTCCTGATCGCTCACTTCCGCTTTTAAGTTCTCCTGGTGCTCCAATTTCACTTCTACCTCTGGCTCTTCATGTTCCCCCACTGGAATTGCAAAAACATCATATTTAATTGCATATCTTTCTGTGAAACAAATAAAGATATTTTCTATTCTATTCTATTTATGTAGCAATTTGACTGTATTTGTTTTTATATTTGTTTTATTGGTAGTTTAATTTTAATTCTCATTTCCTAAAAAATATACACCGCACAAAAAGTATGGATGAAAAACTTCAGTGATATATGTTACGTGTCTTGATCAATATATAAAAAATCCTTGGTGCGCAATTAAATCCTATGACTAGCTTTTGAGAAAAAAAAAATGCGAAAAATTATGTAGATATTGGTTCCATAGAAAAATTAATGGAGGAAAAAAAGTGGACTGTTTTGAATGAAAATACTTTTTTAACTGTCCGTAGAATATGTTTGAATTTAAATCATTTGTGTTAACAATAAAACAAGTTATGAAATATTCAAAATCCACAACGTTTCACCGATTCATTTAAAAAAATAAATGAAAAACCAAGTATTTTTCGTTAAAATTAATTTCTAATCTAAATACTGAAGAATAGAGGGCTGTGACACCAAACTTATATTAATAAAAACTGTGCACAAAGTATCTCTTTAGTTATTTTTACTATTGCAGAAAAAGGATATATCACAATTATATAAAAAACTAAAAAAAATGCAGACCAATTTTACTTTTTTTTTTTTTTTTTTTTTTAAACTAAACACTTTTTCATATAAGTTTTTTGGATGAAGTTTATTAATAAAATGATCCCTAAAACATTTTTTTTTTTGTTCAAAGCTGGCCACTTTTTTTTTCTTTCATACATTTTTCTATGGTACCAATATCCATGTGATTTTTTACTAAATATTTTTTTTCTTAAAAACTAGTCATAGGATTTTATTGCCCACCAAGTATTTTTATATATTGACCAAGACACGTAACATATATTTTTTTTATCAAAATTCACAAAAGTTTTTTTTCCATACTTTCCGTGCGGTGTCGTTTGTACATTTGCCTACTCTATGCACAAACTTTCACTTTTCTAAATCTCAGGGTTAGCTGAAAAAGATCCCTTAAAGGGTTAGGTTCGGCTTTGCACATTCTTTTTTTTAAATCCATGGTATTGTTTGGAGAGCCTTGGGGGAGGCCTATGTCCAGCAGTGGACGTCTTTGACATGATGATGAAGATGGTATTGTTTTTTTTTCTCTTTTGTACAATAAAGTGTTTACATACATCTTTTCAGAAGATATCTACTGCTGCCTTGGCATAAGGTTCCCTTCCCACATAAAATATTTCTTTCTCTCTTGGATGTTTTCTATGTATTTATTTAAGTATGCGTTCTAGCACAAATTTACCTATTTCTTATGGCAATAGAGAAAGCACATGATGACACAGGATGTCTGAGACATCTAAATTATCACGGCATAGATTTAGTATTTTATTATTTAATTATGTTTTTACTGTATTATTATGCGGAGATTATAAGTTTTATCTGGGAAGAAGTTGATTATCTATATTTCCTTGGGCACAGTCGGTCTAAGTAGCTGCACACTTTTGTAACTTATCAATTTAACCGTTTTGACAGATTAATGCAGCATAATAGATTAGCGTAATCCTCTATTACTTTTTTTACCATTAACAAACACAGTTTCCTGGCCCTCCGCTGCCTGGCGCAGCTGCTGCTCCACGCTGACCACCAGGGCCCTGAACTCGTTGGCATCTCGCAGCCGTCGGACGCAAGACACACATATCAGAGAACTAATGAATGAACTTTTTGACATCTGAAAATGTATTTAGTATTTTATCTAGGAATACAGTATTTATGAATATCAATAAGATATTTTTTTTCCAGCAACGAGGTTCATAATTACAAATACCTTATAGACTAACATAAATAACAATATAAAACATAAACTAAAACCTAGGTGACAAAACAGAGTGGTCCTGTTTTGCCAAAATCGGCAATGTCAATTGGTCATAGAAGACTTATACACCTGTAGTAATTTGAATTGCACTCATGAGATAATTAAAAAGTATACTTTATTCTAATTCTAAATTTAAATAACTTAACACTTATTGAATTTTCTTTTTAGAAGGCTAAACATCTCAACTATACAATTATATATTTCTTACATATAAATTGAAACACTCAGTAAACATATTGTAGTACACTTCTCGATTGCCATTATTGTAGTATTCCTTCATGATATTCCTATGGTAGCCTTTGGACAAACAGCAGCGACATTGGCCATAAGTCTGCCTTTCAATCTCCATCTGTATTTTATTCAATCACTCTTATTAAAATAAAAACAATCGTTGATACTGTATGTAATTAGGAATTTTAGCCTTTTTTTTTACTTGACGTGCTAAGCTAACTGTCAAGAAGACAATAGTGACGTTATAAAACCGGTAATTTAGTTAGTCTGTTTTCGATTAACGAGAATATTATATATAGTAATTTGTTCGTAACTCCGTTGTAACTTTAAGGAAAGATAAAAAAACTGTGCTCTGTGGCTATAATTTCGAATTCGAACTCAGCAATACTGTCATAATATCTGTTTTTTTCGCATGATTTGTAACGCTATTTTAATCGATCGATTATGCCTTCCACCACACCCAAGATTCCACTAAACGAATATTTGAACAACACTATACACAACTGACAAATGATTTAAATTGCCAGCATAACATTTACACTTTTTTAAGTTTCTTCTTCTTTTGCTTAGTACCTAATTTCAATAAAATATTGTTTAGATAAAACACAAAGTGTTTAAATTAATATAAAAACCAATTAGTTGTTACATAAAATAATGAACTGGAGAATTTATATTAATTGTTTATTTTTGACCACTTTTTGACCTTTAACTTTAAAGAAAATTCTCGTCCATCAGACTGGCAGCTGTACTGTACTTTAAAATTCTGTCAGTGTCAAGTCCATACCCTTATAATCTGTGGTCCAGTCAACCAAATAATTGGATTATACCCCAACGCTACTTATTGTAACTCACAAAGGAAAAGAGTTGTTTTTATATCACGGAAAAGTAGAAAAACCAACGAATTAACCGTAGGTTTTCGAAATATGGACTTTGAAGTGAGTTTATACGGCAAATGCCGTTGTTGCTTAGTGGAAGGCAATCACCGCGATGTCATGAAGGAATATTACCGTGAAGGCAATCGAGAAGTGTATTTCGATATGTTTTTGGAATGTTTCAATGTTTTTGTGAGTATATTTCCTTAATATGTTTTACTATGTTAGACTAACGTTAATATGAAAGACTAACGTTGGAAGTTACGAAACAAACTAACAAACGTAATGCGGTCTCGATCTTCTGAACTCTTAAAACTATCATGTAGACGTTCACCACATCTAAAAAAATGTATGAAGTAAGCAATTCTGATCAAACAGCTCTTTATTTATTTAGAAAAAAAAATTAACCCTTCGTGTGATTGTCAAAAAATTTACTGAGTTCTAGTCTCTTCAGATAATGATTTTACACACAAAATTGTACTAAAAAAAGCCCAAGAAGGCATAGGAGAGGTTAAAATACCCTGTAGGTAAATGTAGGTGTAGTTCTTTTTAAGGTAAACTTCTAATGTTATTATTAATAATTTAATTTAAGGTATTTGATTGATATATTTATAAAATAAATATTATTTATTGTTTTTCTACATCTTCTTCTTGTTTTCAGCTATCAACTCTTTGTAATAGCAGCAACTTGATTTGTGCGGAGTGCATCAGGAAGCTACGAGAAGCGAACGCTTTTAGAAAGATGGTGATTGGCGCTGAGAGGATGTTGGCAGCGATGTCTCAGCAAAACGACTTTGTAGCTAGTATGTTGGTTTAATATAATACATCAATATTTATTAAACTTCGTACAAGTAGAATTAGTTTCCTGCTACTCCCCCTATTTCCAAAATATCCTTGTTAGTTACCCCTAGGACACCCAAGGAGTCCAACTCAGTTACTTCTTTTATATATGTAGAAGAATACACTGCAAGTATTACACCACAATGTAAATATTGTTTTTTTAAATGGAAAAACTAAAGACTAAAAGGCAATTAGTATTCATAGGACCTTGTGCAAGGTCCACCCCGCTTAATTGCCAGAGATTCTCGCTCTGCAGGGAGTGCCCATTAATAAACTTTTTATAGTCTTCTCATGACGCTGACATAGTCACGTATGTGTACTACAGCCTCTATAAAATATTAGATGTAAAAATACGTCCACCCGGATTGTTACCACCATGTTATCTTTTCCATATCCACAAATACCTTGAGATTCCAACTGTTGAAGAAGAGGCAAAACACTACTTAGCAAGCTACAAGCATCGACTAGAAATCCACCCCAACCCACTATCGAAGGACTTGTTGACCCCAAACCCGATCAAGAGGCTCAAAAGAGCTGATGACACATTTGAGGGGGAATAGGACAGTGGCCCTATTTGCCTAGAAAATCAATACTCCACTTAACCCATCTGCTCATAGTCTAACCGAACAGACTGATCGCAGATAAATCCAGGAAGAAAAAAGTTATCTTTTAACGTACGACCAAGCAGCAGTGTTCACATTGTTGTGTTCCAGTGTGGGGATGAGATCAGCAATGAAATTACTCTAGCATTCAGGCATTCCATCTTTGACCTCAGGGTTGGCAACGCATTTGCGGTCTTGGATTACAGATGTACATTTAGTATGTTATGGTGTTAAGTGTGCAAATCCAATACACAGAATTTTGGATTTGTTGTCTGTTTGTTTATTATTTTTATTTATTAAAAAATATTCCATTTGGTTGCCGGCCTAGAATAGTACCACTCGATGTCTTCCCATGGACGTGGTAAGAGGCAACTTAGGGAATATATGCTTGTAGTATTGTTAGGCGATGGGCTTGCAACCTGTCACTAACACACTGGTAAACATCTTAGCCTGATTGTGCAAAATGTTGTTACAGAATTAACAACTAGTTTTAAAGTTGTTGGTGATTCTGTAGCACTGGGTATCCCAGTCTGGGAATGAAGGTGTGAGTGTGTGTATGTATTAAAAAACACTAGCAGGCCTAGCAGCTCTTCGAGCTGATGCATTTATATCACTGCACTTGTGTCTTGTGTGTGTGTCTAACATATCTGACGAATACAAAAGGAATAAAAACATTATCTTAGATTGGTACTTACAATACAATAATGATGTCATAAATTTTACAAGAACATGATAAAAACATTTTTATAAACGTCATTGCAGTTATAGAAAACCCACCAGAGCGTGGGATGAAGCAGGAGCTGATTATGGATGTGAAGATTGAACCCGAGGAAGTAGAGGAGGCTCTGGCACGCCTGGAAACGTCTGAAGTTGTGGAAATGCAGGGCGGCTCACAGGACTTGGATGTTGGGCATGATGACATTGGTAATGTATATTTTTAAAATTGTTCTGTTACCGAGTGTAAATATATTTAGTCTAATATCATTTCCTAACTAACTTATCGGAGTATTTTTATTTGGGAAACCAATCTTAAGCACATTTTAATTTTGCACTATTTCATTTGGTCAAATTATCATTTAGCAAAATATTACATACCAAGTTTCATTTTTGGCAAATAGTTGTTTAACTTTATGGTCAAAAAAGTAATTTCTGAAATTAACACTTGGTATACTAATTTATCCCATACTTTAGAAATTCAAGGTTAGGTTAGAATTGTGACCACAGAAGAAAAAGGTGCTAGGTTGGGTTACGTTACGTTAGAGTTATGTCTAGGCGAGTAGTGCCTCATCTACACAGAATAGAAGCTCCGCTTTGCGGAGCACCGTCGACCAGGGGGCCGATTTTTGACTTTCGAGCGCTCGAAAGTTTCACTCGGAAGTGAGCAAAATCTACGAAACCGTTTTAGAAATACGAGCGGTATAATTGAAAACGAATGGTGGGGACCTCTCGTCTTTAAATTTTCTATAGCTCGTAATTTCAAAAATACGGTTTCACAGATTTTGCTCACTTTCGAGCGAACGAAAGGCAAAAAAAAAAGGCCCCTGGTCTTAAATTAAATGTTTTTTACTGGTCGTAAATTTGTACCTTAGAAGAATTAGTTTGGAAACTATATGCCATACTATATATATATACATACATTCGAAGAAAAGATAAAAATGCCAATGTCTAGTACCCATAGTTCAAGCCTAGAGCTTAGTTTGGTACTAGGTCATTGGTGTGACATTGTCCCCTGGTATATTATTATTGTTCGGGAAGTGATACTTTGCTATACAATTTTCGCCGATTTACCTTTTGAGCGCCAAAGCCGGCAAATCACGTCATCGGAAATACGTGGCACTGACGCCAAACGTCGGCAATTGCCGTCAAACAGCATACGCCACAATCTGCGGGTTCTGAGAGACGTCGTATTACTTCGCTGATTAACGGATAAAAAGTTAATTTGTAAACCCTGTTACTAATTTTTCAATAGGGAATATTCATGGTTTTTTTTTACAGTTTCAATAAAAGCTGATTCATGTAACAAACAGTTGAGAAAAATAATTTTTTGAATAGCTATAAAAATAACCAAGATTTCTAGCAAAACAGAATTTAACATGGAGTTTATTATAAGGCCGAGCTGTTGCATGACGTCACAGTGTATATCGGATCTCTCTGTCTAATCGCTGTCTAATTAGCATTTTAAAATGCTTGTATCATCCGTATGTCTTGGTCGATTTAATTTTAATTTAATTTTTGGTGATCTCATTTACGGTATTTTCATATTTTGTTGAAAAATGCTTTTTTTTAATCCATGCATATTCCCTATCGGGGTGCGGAGAAGTGTGCAGACGCGAAGCACAGAGCACTTAATCACTACGTTTTAAGAGTGGGCACTCTCAAAGAAGCCTCGAACGGAATTATCATGAAGTTATAGATAAAGGTGGAGGCAACACTCTCTGAAGCCGAATGAAGCGTCCCTCAAGTCATTCTATCTCAAATGCTTTGGTCCCCTCCTCTGTTTCTAACTAGGGTAGTTAGAAAGAGAGGAGGGGACCAAAGTGTTCGAGATGCAATGATGAAAAAGTACATTCAAGAGGCTTCACTTTGGTCTAGAGAGTGTATCCTCCATCTTTATCTATAACTTCACGCGAATTACGAATGGACTTTGTGCCAACCCACAAATACTAACTACCACAGATTATAAAGGGTATGTCAAAAAAAGAAACGCTAGGGCTTGACAATTCCATTACATACTGCATATCGATATCGATAAACGTGCGATACATATGCAGCCTCTTAACTTTTATGTCAAGTTCTACACCTGCACCCTGCCTTCTGGGGTTCTGTTGTATCGTTCAAAACCTCTTTAGGTGAAAATCTTAAGGAAATAACCTCTTGCTTGTAGTTGTGTACAAAACTAATATGGAATTTACGCCAAATTTCAATTAGAATGTCGAACAGTCTATACAGATGTGTTATTACATGCAAGAGGTCATTTACTTAAGTTTTTCACCTATACGTAGTATAAGACCGGAGCCCCACTGCTGCGCACGGTCAAGCTACACACATGGGTACAAAAACGCTCTGTATGAAAATGTAGGTAGATACTTCCACAGTAGTGCGCGAGCACTCTGCGCACGAAATGACGTCACTGATACACGCGTGGTCTGTACCGAAGTGCCTGCCACGCCCCACCGCGACCCACGCTGCCCGTGGGTTGCAGTGGAAAGGTGGCTTCAAGGTCGTCGCACCAGCGCGCGCGCGTGGCTGTGCGTGGCCCGCAATGGGGAATGTAGACACGCAGCTGACCAACGTAGCCACGTGGTCCACAAGTTTTACGTGTGCGTGCATTGGTTGCTGTGAGAATGTTGACACACGTATCCAGACCAATGGACCCACGTGGGCGACGTGTATAGCGTGTCCGTGCGTAGCGTGCGCAGCAGTGGGGCTCCGGCTTTAAACAAAGTCGCTTCCCGCCGTCGGTCCCTCTGTATAGATCGCTACGCCGTATATATCGTACGCTTAGATGTTTCAAACCACACAATGGATTTTAATGTGGATTTCATCAATAGATAGAGTGATTCAAGAGGAAGGTTTTTATTTTATTCTAGATTATGTGCAGATGTTACAGAAAACTCACATAAAGCGAAGCGGAGCGAGTGAGCGCTAGTGGCTTATAAAACCGTTTTATTACTTACAGGATTTAGCAATGAGTTATCTGACTACCATTTGGAGGAAGCTGAGGGTCAGCTGTTGTCTCGCTTCCCCCCGGAGAAACTACGAATGCTCCCGACGAGAGATACGCTGTATGAGATGTGTCCGAAATATGTCGTGCAGTTGGATATGCTAAAGGGTATGCAATCTTGCCACTTAATATCCAGGGACAATTACAAAAATTGACCTAGTCCCGAAGTAAGCTCTTGCTCTGGTATTTTATGTCTACAGGGTGTCCTAAAACTCAACGATAAACCGCCAAGGGCTGATAGAGTAGCTAAAAAGCTATCGATGTAAACCCTATATATGTTCAGCGATTTTTACTAGTTTCGGAGATATTGATCGTTTTAATCTGTTTTTTTTGTGTTTTTTTTGCCCATGTCACAAAAAATCCTTAAAGTTTAGGTTTCGTTCATCATTTTTCGTTGTGAATGATCATTTAGGATTTATAACGATTTAAAGTTGGTTAACAACAGTCGGGATTTTTAAAGATTACTTTTTGTTATTCAATTGATACATGGTTGGCCTAATTTCCCTGTAATTCATATAGGTATATCCGCCATTGTCCGTCCGCGTTAAAAGCATATTTTATTTTTTTATAGGTCAAAAGGTCCGAACGAAAGATATAGCAGCCCTCCTGGGCGAAAACGACGAATTGCCAACAGGAAGCAAAGAAAGAAGAAAAAGAAGAAGATTCATAACGGAAAAAAATGCACACGTCAACAACGCCGCCGCCATCTTGGAAAATTCGAACGTAGCCCCTTTTAAAAGCAAAAGCAGGAACGGGATTCCATGTTTTTATTGTAAGAGCGTATTTCAAAACATAAAGAAGTTAAGAAAACATCAGACAGAACACTCCAACCTTGACATCCGGAAATGTTTGACAACTCATAGCATAGACTGTCTGGTGATTAACGTGGATATAGCAGAATTAAAATGTGGCATATGCGCTAGTGATATGCCTAATTTAAAAGAATTAAAGGCACATCTAATATCAGCGCATAATAAAAGATTTTACCCCGGTTTTGAAGACAGAATAATACCGTTCAAGCTACCGTTGAGTAATAATTTTGAATGTCAGTTATGTGGTTTTAGATATGAAACGTTTGGCTCTGTGGAACGGCATATGAACACGCATTTCAGGAATTATGTTTGTGACGAGTGCGGAACTGGATTTGTTACTAACTATAGATTAAAAATGCATACGAAGACTATGCATGCTGAAGGGAGTTTCCGTTGTGACGCTTGTGACAAAGTATTCCCTACACACCAAAAACACAAAAGCCACGTGGACACTGTTCATAATATGGTACAGAGATTCAAATGTCCGAAATGTGGGGAACGTTTCACTGATTATTTTAAACGACACCAACATCTTGTTGAGGTGCATGGTGTACCAGAGTTGGAGTACAATTGTAACGTATGTGATAAGTCTTATGCGAGACGGTACATGCTGACTAGACACATGAAAAGAGACCATTTGGAAGAGCGATATTTTCAATGTGATATCTGTTTGAATAAATTCTTCGCTCGAAGGGATTTGGAATCCCATATGGTTAAACATAATGGGGCGAGGATTTTTGAATGTGAGGTCTGTAAGAAGTCATACGCTAGGAAGAAAACTTTGAGGGAGCATATGAGGATACATAATAATGACAGGAGGTTTACTTGTACGGTGTGTTTCCAGGCGTTTGTGCAGAATTGTAGTTTGAAAGGGCATATGAAGACGCATCATCCTGAGGTTGTTACTATGTAAATAAAGGAACAATCTATAGACGCTTGAATAGCGTTGAAAGACCGGAAAAATCCGTTTTTTTTTTTCCAAACAACTCGTTTTTTTCGGATTTTTATAGGATAAAAACATTGAAAGGAGAATGGGCAAAAATGTATGACCACTAGCCTAGAAACCAATTACAATAAGCACTATATCATCGGATATCCTTTTTAATTCTACAACGATTTTGTGTAGCGGGAAACCTCAAATAACGGTGAGTTTTTTTTTAAATCTGGAACATCGGGACGCATATATAGACGACTTTAGCATAATTACTATGAAATACCGCCGTCTTTGCATTGCGATAACTTATTTCACACAAAGATTTCGAACTACCTGCCATAGTAATAGTTTTACAACTTAGAATGACCTATCCGGTGACATACCGCTTGTCCTTATTGGTCATGCCAACTTGCCCACCCTCCTTTTCTGCTCTTATATTTTAATCTATATTCGGTCTTATTTGCACCTACAAATGGGCGACATCGCCGACGTGGAGGCAAAATTGACATTATTTTTCCTAAAAAACCCGACAAAAACGAAAATTTCAAAAACTCAAGGGAAAAAACATTCGATTCTTTCCGGAATTTTCAACGCTACGCTTAAATCGCGTAGCTGTTAAAATTTCAGCAGTATAAATATGGCTCTGGCACGTCTCTCACCCCCTAAATAGAATCCGATTTCCATGATTTTTGAATATGTTGCAATTATTATGAAAAACGCTTGTACAATTTGTTTTTTTAACTTGTTTCATTCCAAGAAATGTTTTCTGGATCAAGAAAACTTACAGACCTAGTTTTTCATACTACAGTAGCGGCATCGAGTGATGGCACTTTTGAAGTTTGCTCGCTCATGAAGTTCCCTAAATATTGACAGCAAGTATAAAGGAACAGATGTCTACTTCATTGTTGCAGGTACTGGAATAGTGATGTACTGCTGGCGCTGTAATTTAACGAAACGCATTTCGTAACTAGCTTCATCTTGAGGTTGTTTTTCTAGCATTCATCGCTTTAATCATAACTAACAAAAAACGTCTCAAAAAACCGCTGACTGGAACAACAACGTATGACAATGAAGTCACTGCACTTTCACGTCACCGCCGCTGGCAAACCCGCGTCCTAGCTCTGAGTTAACGTGGTTTAATGATTATTTATTCACACATTTATCAATAATTTCACATGTTGTATATTTTGACACAATTTTTCAAATTTCTGACAATGTCGTCTTCTTCTAGCCGCACAGTTTATTTCGAGAGTTTGATCTAAAATTTATGGCCTTTTATTTTTATGCGTTAATTCTTTAAAAACCTTTTTAAAATATACTTCTCGCACTTGACTGAATTTTTTTACGATGGTAAAATGGAGCGTTTCACAACACTGTTTGTCAGCTATCAAAAGTGCCATCACTCGTTGTCGCTACTATACAATATATTCAACAGAAAATAAGCTATGTTTAAGTGGAGAGACACATTATCGCATTTTGTATGGAATTTTTCAGTTTCACAATCTACTTATGAGATTGGTGATGCTTAAATCGCGTAGCTGTCAATTTTTGTCCATAAATTTGGTGAAATGAAGTGAAATGATACGAAATGATAATGAAAAATGATACTTTATTGCGTGTAGATTAAAGTTACAAATTACAGATATTTCCGGGCGATAACGTGTCTCACCCCCTAAATCAACGGTCAGCAACAGGCGGACCGCGGTCCGTTTGCGGACCGCGAAAGGTCGAACCTTGGACCGCCAAATATTGTAATGTATTGCATACCAAGTATAAATTAATACATAGATAAGGTATACTATACCTTTATTAATTGAAATAATATTTTTAAACCACATAGAATCTAACTTAATACTTTTGTTTTTATCTGGACCTCGTTGAAATTTTCCCACAGTATCCGGACCCCACCTAAAACTACTTGCCGACCCCTGCCCTAAATCAAGTCTAATTTTCATGATTTTTTAATACGTTGTAGATACTTTAAATAATGTAACTACTGGGAAAAAATACCACTAATTCTATATGGGGATAGAAAGCTAGCTGGTAGAGAATTTTTTAGTATTGAATGTTAAACATATTTATTAAGTGTATCTCAATTTATAAATTGTGTAAATAATTATACGTTATACGCATCAAATGTAAATCAACAATTTTGAACCTTTTTCCGCCGTAAAAAGAGACATTTTAGTCAAACTCCTTCCTTTTTAGGGTTCCGTACCCAAAGGGTAAAAACGGGACCCTATTACTAAGACTCTGCTGTCCGTCTGTCTGTAACCAGGCTGTATCTCATGAACCGTGATAGCTAGACTGTTGAAATTTTCACAGAATATGTATTTCTGTTGCCGCTATTACAAAAAATACTAAAAACCGAATAAAATTAATATTTAAGGGGGGCTCCCATACAACAAACGTGATATTTTTGCCGTTTTTTGCTCGATATTAATAACGGCAACAGGTAGACGCTTGAAATATTCACAGAATATTTAGTTGTATATTAACTTTAAAAACAGATAATTAAAGTAAAATAAAATAAATATTTAAGGGGGCTCCCATACAACAAACGTGATTTTTTTGCCGTTTTTTGCTAATGTTGTGTAGATAATGGTACGGAACCCTTCGTGCGCGAGCCCGACTCGCACTTGGCCGGTTTTTAAATTGTGTATGATAAATCGTCACTAATGACCGACTTACTCGTCACTACCTGAGTGCGACCGGTCTTCATGACGCATATCGTCATTGCTTTGAAAAAACCTCGTATCTCATTATATTATTTTGAAGAGAATTAAGTGCAAACTCATTCAACTCGAATTATCACATACGAGTTTTTTTCCAAAGTAACGATATGTGGTGTTATCAACCAAGTGCCAATTTACGAAACAGAGACCTGGCCCTACTTTGAAAATCGAAGTCCGAAGTTACGTTAGCTTCATCTCTTTCTCTCGATCTCGTAGTCTCTAATGACGAGTGACAGGGATAAATCTAATGTAAATTCGAACTTCGATTTTCAAAGCCCTGAAACCCTGAATGGGTTAATTTACTAAATATTAGCTTCCCTATTTTATGTGGATTTGTAATAAAATTTTACTTGAAATTGAATGATTGTTTGCTTTATGAAAACAAAAATATACAACCGATAAGTAAGTACTTTATGGATGAGTTTTCTTTTGAAAAACGACATCGGAAAGAGCCCTGTGGCACGTTTTATAAAGCTACAAGTAACAATTTTACAGGTCTAAACTGGCAACACTGCTCAAATGGCTGGTCGTCATTGGTCGAGGTTATGTCAAATGGAAACTTGTAACCTGTAAATTGTAATTTGTAGCTTTATAAAACAGGCCCCAGGAATAAAATAAACGTACTGCCCGCTACGATATTTTATTTAAAAATGATTTCTATTACAAGTAAAATCGTCAGGACCATGAAGAAAATCCCGTACACCCAACTTAAAGGTGGATGCAATGTTGGCAGACGACGGGGGCAGTCCCCGGCGATGGTAGTTGTGCGTGAAACTATCTTAAGGCTTGGAAAAATATATGGTTACCACTGACGGCAAAATGAGGTCCGTGTGAATAGAATTATTTATTATAATAGAAATTACCGTCCGACCAGATCGCAGCGACGCGTTTTGTGGCTGCGATGTGGCGTGGTTGTGGTGCGTGTGAAACAAGACTGATACATTAGAAGGGCGGGTACCCCTTATCTTGCACAATCTCTGTTGTCCGAAATACACTTCGCATAACCGTTTTCGCACAATTACTTTCAGCCGAATGATACTATCGCATAATTATATATTTACCACAATTATTATGTCGCATAATATTCATTTGGCACAAATTTGAATAGCATACTACTACTATCGTCGACTTTTATACCGCTGAATTTTCTGTAGCACAATATGTATTCCGCCGAATTTTATATCGCAGAATTTTCTGTAGCACAATAACTACATCCCCACAGAACCGAATCGCTGCCAGAAAACTAGGTTAGGTTAGGTTGAAACTGCATCCCGCACATAACCGAATCGCTGCCAGAAAATTAGGTTAGGTTAGGTTGAAACTTTATGCCATAACAATTTCGGCGATACGATTATTCGGCCATAGGAGTATTGTTCTAATCAACATTATGCCAATGTATTATTCTGCCAAAGAAAATTGTGCGAAATGATAGTGTGCCAAGAAATTTAGGCAAAAAGCAATTGTGCGAAATGATGATTGTACCAATGGTTGCTATGCGAAACGAAAATGTGCGAATTTTTGTGCAAGACATTAGTAACCCTAGAAGGGCACCTTCAGCGTCGTTATATGGATTTGGCAGCAAAGCCGTCAAATAATTACCTACAGCGCCCCACGCCCCGCCTTGCCCTCTTTCGCCTGTCGCAAAATTAGGGTTGTCACAAGTATATAATACTAACTGAGCTCGCAACCTCGTTCGCGTAGAATTAGTTTATTTACCCGTAAAACTACGATAAACCATAACCCGGCGGGTTATAATATTGCACTGAATCTCATTATAACCTGCTGGTTAATAATGAGATTTGAATTATTTTGAAAAATTGTTCCATAGAAACCTATATCAAACAGAATTTATTTGCAAATCGAACTGGCCACTAAGAGGTGAGAAAAGTAGAGTATTCTCCTTTGGGATAAAGCTGTTTTCGTCTTGGGCGAGCTTGAATCACTCGCTGCACTCAAGACCCCGTTTTAATTCCTTCGCTTCGCTCGGGAGTTAAATCTGGGGTCCCTCATTTGCTCAGGATTCAATATCGCGCCCGTGACATAAAACAGTGCTTTATCCCCTCAATGTATAATCACTATTTTACACCAGCTGACTCTGCTGGATAAAAAGTACCCTAAATATTTTGCGTCTCAGTGGTGTCCTTGACAAATCTCTTATCAAGAAGGCGGCTCTTAAAAAAAACTGCAGTTTTAAATAAAACGCTTATCCGGTTTCGCCAGGTGCCACATCTTTTGTTTTATACGGAGCTTGCCTACTGTAAGAACGCACATATGCGTTGAGGGCACTGGGTGGAAGTCACGGTGACGCATATATGCGTCGGTGGCAGTGAATGCGGTATAGTATAGAACAAGCGCAAGATCCTGAAGGCGAATCGCATTTTTTTTCTGTAGTGTTTTAAAACGAGTATTGTTAAATCTATAAATGTAATGTAACATTATATTACACATAGATACATTGTGTTTCACCACTGCGAATAGTGCGACACTTTGTGTGACGGTGGTTAGACTGTTAGAAAATAAAACATTATTATATTATTAATTTAGTTATAGGCCTACGTAAAACAGGGTAGTGTAATAATGGGGGCTGGGGATGTAGCAGTTAAACACAGGTTTATGTAGTACTCTTCTTTTTATTTGCTTTTCAGATATAACGAATACAGTAGTTGTGTCCTAAGCGGTATCACAGCGGCGTCTGGCCATTTTTTCCAATGAAACAAAGCACCGTTGTTCCTTCGAACCAATTTGATTTCAAATCTATAAATTTAAAACCAAATTGGACACTTCGTACAAATAGTTTAATGAGATAAGGTTCGCCTTCAGTAGCAGGACCTTACCTCATTACATCCCTCGTCCCTCTGGGAACAAGGAATGAAACCTACCTATTCCTAAAAACTACCTAGGCAGGAAGTCTCGTTATAATAAACAGTCGTCCCCCACTAGGGGATAACCTCCTGTGCCAAGTTTTTATAATTAATACTGCCCTCCTTAGAAAAACGGGTGTATGTCTCATAGAACTGCGTATGTATTAGTGACCTTATTTCTTAAGACGGAGGGTTAAATTTACTTTGACTAACAAATTGCGCATGCATCCTTTTTATTTAGGGGGCAGAATACATATCCACATGTTTTAAATTTAAACTTCACTTTCACTTATATATCACTTGAATTTTCTTCATTTTTTAATACAGTTTGTGTATTTATTTTTGCATTTTTTTCAGTCTCTTTAAATTTCAGTTTTTGTATTGTTGTTTGTAATTTTCGTTTTCGTTTACTCTCAGTTTCGCATAGATCATTCTTAAGTTTTCTTTTGCGAGGTGAATTTTGAGAAAATGAATTAGGTATTTGAATTCTTTTGGTTTTTGTTACTTTCTTTTTATTTCTTGATAAAACAAAATATTTTCTTTCTGGCCTAACTTTACGCACATACGTTGTCGGTGTAGTTTGTACTGAAACAGACACTTTTGGAATAGAGCATTTACACGTTATAGCTGTTTCTTGTTTAAGCGATATCTTGGAATCATCAACAAGAACGGTTTCCTTAGAGTCTTCGGTAATAATCGGCTTCAACACCTGTTAAAAATAATATCAGTATTTTAACTATAACTTTAAAACATATATTTACAAAGTAACATAGTAAGTAAGATCATAAAATTACATTGGTTGTTTTGGTGTCCACTGATGATTGCACGGATGCAACTTCTGTTTCAACGGGTTGCACAGATGTACTTGAAACTAGATGGTCATCTGATAGTGGTAAGTGAAGAGTTGGTATTGCGTCTGGTTTTGTAGCCAGCCCCTTCACGACAATCATGTTCTGTTCAAAATGTTTTGAACACACACGAGGAGATTGTGTTTCTATGTCCTCTCGTCCAATTAGTTTTAGCCATGTTATTCTTCTGTAAAGAACATGCAGGTTGATTAATAGGTAATGAAAATACGAAATACCTAAACGACACCCGTTTTAATATAGGATCCCATGTTAATTCGACCTCAATATTGTAATTGTTATTTTATCATTTACCGAATCGTAACTCTAGCTCTCGGGCTATATGAAAAAGGAATGAAATAAGTGATTTCCAAAAAAAAAAATTTTCTCAGTCTTTGCCAGGTACTTTAATTTTTTGATGAAGATAAACAATTAACCCATTCATTGCCGACGCCTCATATTTTTACTCATCACGCAGTGCCGCCACCTTCCACGCGACAGTAACATTTTGGTATCAGCATTTAAGTACAGTTGTTTTCTAGCAAAAAAAAACAAATAACTCGATTTATCGGTCGATCGATTAATCGGCATTACGATTACACATACATGGACGCGAATTCGCGTATTCGGCAATGAATGGGTTAATATTAAACTAAACCTTACTAAAAATAAGAATAATAGTATTTGTTATTTGTGTAAATTTGTTTTGTCTTTATCTTACCTTACGAAGTTTTAATTGGAAAGAAAGTGACAAAAAACAGTGACATGTAACCATAGTAACAGTCCGTTTCAGACGCTTAAGCCCAATCCACCCAAATTTACAATTATAGAATATTATTAAATAATCTAGTATAATAAGTTTGATATTCGTGATAAATCTAACCTTTCCTTGACTTTTGGCACTCGAAAAAAGCTCAATTCCGGGTTCTGTTTTTGGCTGTTTAAGCACCCATACACAGCACAATATATCCCTCCCATTGCTGACTACTTAATCATCATTACTTAAATAAAACTAAAATATCCGTACAATTTCAAATCCGTAAGACTTTCCAGTAGTTCCACTAACGTATGACATCGGTGTGACAGTACTGACTGACACTGACAGACAGCGGAGCGGATGGGCTGACAGCGGCACAAGTCGGCGCTAACTAATCTAGATGTAAAAATTAAAGTACTTTTATTACAATTAAATCACATAAAGTTTTAAGAACAAACGCAAAGCCAATAAAAAATATTTATATACCTATGTAGGACGTATTTGTGCATTTTATTAATTAATTTAGCAACTCTTTCTTTTATAACGTAACCATTGAATACTATCAGACTTACTTAATTACGATTAATATTGGATAAAACATAAAGTGCATTGGTAAATAATGTATTTATTAAATTCTTTAATTTTTACGCTCTTTACTTAATGTGTTTATGTAACAAATAATAAATAAAGATTCAAACTTCGTTGATATCGTCGAGCACGTGGTCAAATACGGAACTAACAATTTCGTATGGTAAAACCAGTTTGCGTAGACAGTGGCGCCATTGAGAGCTTCTTTTGAAATATTGTTGCACGTTCAATCCAAGCGCCGATTCCGGGTGGCAACCCGCTAGTGCAAAGACTACTATATACACTATATGCGCTAGTGTTTGCTGCGATAGCCGATAAGCACATAGATAAAAGTGTATCACTGGATAAACAGTCCTGAGTAGGCTTGTGTCGGTCAGGAACTAACAACTTAAAGGAATGAATTCCCGTCACGGACCGAAACGAACTAGCTCTTCGTAAACGATCTTAATCGGTCTTCGGTCCTTTAGGTCAGTAGCAATTGTTGTATGTATGAGCGAAACAGACCGAACGAGTGAAGAGCGCTCTTGATGTGAACGAGACCAATCAGATCTCCAAATTTGCTCCCGAGCTAAAGGACCTAAAGGAACTAAAAGAACGAACTAGTTCCTTTCACCGATTGACCGTGATCGGAGCGCTCCCTGTAAAGACCGAGCGGGCACAACTCTAGTCCTGAGGGCCACAGAGTACCTTTTTTATATACTGTGCCATCTATACGTGTGGTTTAAAGATGCGCGAACTAAAGCGCGGGAAACGACGGCCAAGGCGGGAGTGTTTTTTTGCTACGAAAATTTTAAATAATTTTTTAACTTGTATAAAAGATCAGGTTTTGTACCTTATTATATGTAATACTTAGTTTTAATTTGTGTATAATAGTTTTCTGTATATATTTTGCAGTATTTGGTAAGTTTATTAAGTTTTTTCTCTCATATCTAGCTTAGCATAGGCTAACCTAGATGGACCCCCCGCATGACCCCGGGGGAGGCTTGACTCCCCCGGTTGGTTACAATGTTACGATTTCAAACGAATTTGCCATTTTACCAGGCACAAATGATTCCAGCATGGACACCGACGGGTCTGTGCGTGGATTAGAGCGGGGAGAAAGGAAAAGGTTTCGTACTACTAATCAGCGGAAAATATGTAGACATTGCAATAAGCGTAGGAGAAGGCATGAACCAGGACGACAAATAAAAGATACTGATTGTGTATGTCATGATTTATTAGATATTCCTTCTGTCGAGTCTCAACTTGTTGAAACAAATAAACAAACTTCTATCCAACCAGAACAACTGCCCAAAACTAAACCTCCCTCTTCCATTGCTCATTCAGATCAACAGTCTCTCCAGACTAGTCAAAATATATCCGTTGATCACATCTCCAATGCTAACAAGAACCCAACTCAGTCTACTGCTCAGACTAGCAGAACCCAATATGAGGCTTATGACATAGAGCCCTTTATAGTTCATGTCCAAAAAGCATTATCAGGCAGTGAAAATCCCTCTCTCCATCCAGTTCAGTTTGGTTATTTCTTAAAGAAAAGTCCTTTTAAGAATATAGTTAATGGTAGTATCAAACGCATAGGCAGAAACAGGCTCTCAATGGCTTTCTCAAACTACAAAGATGCCAATGATTTTATCAGTAATTCATTCTTATCATCAAATAACTACAAAGCATTTATTCCATCATTTAGTGTGACCCGAATGGGTCTTGTACGAGGCGTTCCCTCTGAGTGGACTCCAGAAGAGGTTCTAGAGAATGTATCGGTTCCTATTGGGTGCGGCAAAATTCTTAAAGTGAGGAGATTAAATTACAAAGTTAGAAACATTTCACCTCCTGAGTGGAAACCTTCTCAGACTGTTGTACTTACTTTTGATGGTCAAGTTTTACCCAAACGAATTTTTATGTGTTACAATGCTTTATCTGTAGAGCTATATACCTTCCCCACTATACAATGCTTTAACTGTTGTCGTTTTGGTCACACCAAAACTAATTGTAATTCTCGCCCTCGCTGTTACAAGTGTGGTGATGGTCATGTTGGAGATTCTTGTTCGGTTGAGGAAGAATCTGCAACCTGTTGTTTGTGTTCCGGGTTTCATTTCTCTACCAACAAAAAATGCCCAGAGTTTGAAAGACAGACAAAAATAAAGACCTATATGGCTCAAAACTGTGTCTCATATGCTGAAGCAAATAAAGTATATGAGCCAGTTTCTAAATCATTTGCTGACGTTATTAGAAAATCTTATCCTCAGTCGGACGCCCCTATTGCTCAAGTTTCTCCAGCTTCTTCATCACTTAAATCACCCCCTCCATTCATCAGGTCATATAAAAAAACAGTGTTCACAAAACCCTCAGTGCCTTTGAAAATAAACAGAGGTTATAACAAGTCTGAACACAACCTTCTTATAAAAGATTACGATGCTCCTTCTCCTTCCAACGGTGTAGCTTTTAACCTATCCGCAAACAACAATGAAACAGTTTTTTCCATATCTGACGTTATTCAATTGTTAACTGAAATTAACACAATGTCCAATAATAATTCTACCGAACAACGCTGCCCAACAATTGACTTTTTAACACATTTAAAATCCAGTTATGGATCACAGATACGACCAAATAATACAATGGAATTGCAGAAGCGCAATCTGCAATAAACACGATTTACTTCACCTTCATAATAAATTTAACCCTCTCGTTTCCACTCTGTCTGAGACATGGCTTAAACCGGACTCACTTTTCCGTATTCCGGGTTATGTCATTCTTCGACAAGACAGACCTGACGGTTATGGTGGTGTGGCCATAGTAATCAGGAATTCTGTCTCCTTTTCTTTGTTTCCTCTTCCCTCTTTCAGCGATGACATATCTGTTATCGCTGCTATTGTAAATAATATTTGTATAGTTTCAATTTATTTTTCGCGTCCTAATGTAAATATTTTTTCTCAATTAAATAATTTATTCTCTGTGCTCCCAAAACCATTCTTGGTGTTAGGCGATTTTAACTGCCAACATCAGTCTTGGGGTAGTTCTACATCAAATTGGCATAGTGAACACTTATTAGATATAATAGATTCTCATAACATATGCGTTTTGAACACCGGTTTACCTACTCGCCATACGGAACCGAGTCAAGGCGCCAGTGCTCCAGACTTATCTTTATGTTCGTCTGATTTAGCTTCCACCCTTCACTGGCAACCTCATCCGTCTTCATATGGTAGTGACCACTTTCCTATCATAATAACCATGCCTTTTCTTAAACCCGTTGGAAACCCCCGTCCCCCACGCTTTAAATATAAATTAAACAACGCAGATTGGCAGCTGTTTAGACAGACAGTGGAAGAAAAAACTAGTTCTCTTTCCAATAGAGATCAAATTTCTGCGGATATGCTCACTAAAATTCTTATTGAGTCTGCGGACGAGACTCTTGTTATTAAAAGTGCAAAAATATCTCATATCCCGTCCCCCCCTTGGTGGGATCATGATTGTACAGTAGCAATTAAAGCAAGGAAATCGGCAGAGAAAATATATTGTAGCGAGATGACTGCAGACAATTTCGAGTTTTTCTTAGAGTCTGACCGTAACTGCAAGAAATTATTTAAAAAGAAGAAATTTGAAGGCTGGCAATCATTTTGTGCAAGTATTAACCCTAATGTCAGTCCTTCAGTGGTCTGGCGTAACATTCGTAGGTTTAGATCTGCTTTTAATGGTTCGTCTTCGAAACTCCCTCTCTCTTTGGCTGACCGCTTTATGGATCGTCTCGCTCCCCCTTCTGTTCCTGAACATGTGCCCTTTCAAATTTCCATTCCTCCATCCATTGTAAATGATCTTTCTGGTTTGAACTCTCCCTTCTCCCTTCTTGAGCTCAAAGGAGTACTGTGCCGTGTGAAAGACTCCACTCCCGGTGAAGATGGAATCCCTTATTCATTTATTAAAAATCTCAGTGATAAAGTCATTCTATTATATCTAGATATCGTAAACTCCATGATGATTTCAGGTTGTGTTCCTCATTCTTGGAAATCTCAAACGGTTATTCCTTTTCTAAAACCCAACAAGCCCCCCGACGACCCTTCATCTTACCGCCCTATTGTTCTCTCTTCTGTTCTTATTAAAATAGCTGAACACTTAGTAAAAAACCGTCTTGAATGGTTTGTGGAGAAGGGTAATCTGTTAGCTCGCTCTCAGTTTGGCTTTAGAAGAGGTAAGAGCACAATAGATAGTTTAGCGATTTTTATTTCAGACATTAGATTGGCTTTTTCAAATAACAAATCCGTAGTTGCTACTTTCCTTGACATCAGCGCAGCTTATGACAACGTCCTTATTTCTGTATTGATGAAGAAACTCGTAGATTTAAATGTTCCTATAATTTTATCTAACTTTATATTTAATATCCTCAGTGAAAGACATATCAACTTATATGTGGATGAAGCGACCTTTTCTAGAACGGTATGGAGAGGACTACCTCAAGGGTCGGTTCTCAGCCCATTATTGTACAATATATATACATATGACTTAGAGTCGAGCCTAAGAGGGTCCTCTGAAGTATTGCAATACGCTGATGACCTTTTGATATATAAAACTGGCCCGTCTATTCAAGAAAATTGTAATTATTTAACCTCCTCCCTCAGTTTATTAAAATCATGGCTAGACCACAATGGTCTAGAATTATCAGTTCCTAAGAGTAGGGCAGTCTTGTTTTCCAGAATGCGCAATCCTTCACCCATTGATATAAAATATGTTAATGCCTCGATTCCCACAGGTAATTCAATAAAATTTTTAGGAGTGATTTTAGATACTAAGCTCTCTGGTTTTCCTCATTGCGAGTATATTGTTGCTAGATGTGAGCGGAATTTAAATATTTTGAAATGCCTCTCCGGGGTTTGGTGGGGAGCTCATCCTTTTTCATTAAAGTTAATGTATAATGCTTTGATAAGAAGTATTCTTGATTTTGGCACATTTTTGTTGGAACCTGGTAGTGTCCTTGCATTCAAGAAATTGGACAATATTCAGGCTAAAGCGATGCGAATTATTTTAGGAGCCATGAGATCAAGCCCAATTAATTGCATGCAGGTAGAATCTGTAGAGCCTCCTTTGAGTTTAAGACGACAATTTTTAGCTGACAAATATTTATTCCGTTGTTACCAATTTACCGACCACCCTCTTATAACTAAATTATCATGCCTCGCTGACCAAGTCGACAGTTGTAACTATTGGAGAAACAAACGTCTTCCTTGTCTGATAGAAAGTTTAAAAAAAATGGTTTCTCTTAAAGCCCCTACTCACCGATCAAATTCCATCCCTTTATTCTCATCTAGTTACGAATCTCTTACCCTTCTTCCTGACATTCATTTAAGTATTGGTATTTCAAAGATTGGCTTCAACCAGAAGCTGACATTTAACCACGTGGTAGACTCAAAGTGGCCACAGTGGCATCGTATATTTAGTGATGCCTCCAAACACTCAGCCGACGGCTGCGTGGGTGTTGGGGTGTATCACTCTCAATATAATATAATTCAAAAAATAAAACTTCCCCCTGAATCTTCCGTTTTTACTGGCGAGTGTTTCGGCTTGTTTAAAGCTGTTGAATATGTTTTGCTGATGAAATTAAATAGAACCGTTATTTTTTCGGACTCATTAAGTGCTCTTCTAGCCTTAGCCCGTTATCCATTCGGTTCCCACTATCTGTTCCCTATTATCATTAAAATAAGAACTTTGTTATTGGATTGCTCATCGAGAGGCTGTTTTGTGTCCTTTGCGTGGGTCCCTGCTCACTGTGGCATATCTGGTAACGAGAGAGCCGATCGAATTGCCAACGATGCGGTTATCTGTGGGGATTTGCACTACTATAAAAATTATGTTCATGACCTTGCAGCTTTGCCCAGAATTTATCTCAGGTATTCCTGGGATAAAATCTGGTCAGCAAACCACGATAAGGGTCGTCATTATCGTGCCATTCAACCGTCTATTTTACATAAACCTTGGTTTTCCAAGTTGAGACTCGGCAAGAAGGCTACTTCTATAATTGTCCGTATGCGCCTGGGTCACGTTTGTTCTCCGGCGCATCTTGCAAAGCTTAAAATAATTAGTAGTTCTATTTGTGAATGTGGTGACCCTGAAGGTGATATCAACCACATCATATTTGCTTGTAGCAAATATGACCGTTCATGTCTCCTAGAAGGTCTTATTTCCCTTAAAGTTCCTTTCCCCTCCTCTGTATCCTGTTTATTGTCCCCTGTTAATTCTGACATATACCAAATTTTAACAGATTTTATTATATTAAATCATATTAAAATTTAATTTGTATCCATATATTTATGTATTAAATTCCAGTTATTCCATTATTCCATTATGTATCCTTTCCATTCCTGATCTTTTATTCCGTTTTTCCAAATTCCGTTTAACCCTTTCTCTGATAATTCCGTTTCCCCGTTTTTGTTGCCATTCGGGCCAAAAGCACAGACCGTGCAAGGGCCAAAAAGATAAAAAAAAAAAAAAAAAAAAAAAAAAAAGATGCGCGAAAATAATACTGCCGAAGAAAACGTCATTTAGTTCCATAGGATTCTTTGCTCTTTAGCCTCCTTTTTAATTTGACATACTTATCCGTTACTTCAACCCGAATAGCCAGTACTGAGATTGTGCACCCTGTTGAGGGCGGACTGTTGACAGGCCACGCGGACGGCCGGAGCGCGCGTGGTGGGGATGAAGTTACCCTTTTAAAAGGGGTGATCGACGGGCGAGTAAGTACGCCGTACTTATGCCGTACTTGGGCATTTTCACGAAAAAGTGTACCCAATTAAGGACTGAAATTAAGGAACTTTAACTTTGTCAGTTTTGTGACGAAAATTAGCCACACATAGACGGCCGCCAAAACTGACAAAGCTAAATTCCTTAATTTAAGTCCTTAATTGGGTACACTTTTTCGTGAACATGCCCAAGTACGGCGTACTTACTCGCCTGTCGATCACCCCTTTAATAGTACCTAATAATACTCGAAGTCTCCAAAAAAAAAAAACTCAAAAGGAAATTATTCCGCAATTGGTCGATTTTTTTTAGGGTTCCGTACCCGAAAGGCGCCCAAGGGGACCCTAATATTAAGTCTACGCTACGCTATCCGTTCGTCCGTCTGTCTATCTGACTGTCCAAACTTTAAAGAGTATCTTTCGAACCGTAACAGCAGCGGTTTTTTTTTCCAGAATATATGTTATTGTTTTTACGGAAGATTTACAACTTTTTTTTAAAACATCACGAAATATTAAGGCCCCCATACAAGAATCGTATTTTTCAACGTATTGTTATAGCCGCCAGCGGCTTTCCCCCTCTGCAAATTTCCGACTTTACCAGTGGTTTTTTTTCTTTCATAAGAACCTTCTCCTGACAATAACAAACACAACAAAAAAAGAATTAGCGAAATCGGTCCAGCCGTTCACGCGTGATGGCGTGACCAAGGGAAATAGGGATTCATTTTTTTATATATATATGTAGACTATACGGCGACCGCTGCTGGGATCCGACCAGCGTCGTTATTGCCTACCGCACTTGCAATCGCAATTGTTGAATTTTTACATCCCGAAGGCCGATTTTTCCCAGTAATCATACCGAGTAGTCTTTACCAGTCGAACTACAGGGAATTTCCTTCCCAATAGACTTACTAGTGAACCCACTGACTGCAAAAGAACAACACTTAAACTTGTAGGAGGACGATCACGTCGGGGTCACCAATGTAGGAAGAGATGTTAATAGAGAGATCTCTCTCCAGGCGGGTGTTATGCCTGGGGACCGAAGTCCATTGAAGTTGTATATATGTCAACTGACTGGAGAAACTTCGTTAGCGCGTTGTAGAACATTTTTTTTAGTTGCGCTGTCTGACGCTGGTGGCGCTAGCGAAGTAGCGAGTTGGTTGATACAAGTTGCCGTTAGATGTCGCTAGGTCGCCACACACTTTATTATCTGAACACATTCTGCTACGAGGTCGACGGAGCTCCGCTTGCCTTTTCTGGGTGGTTACCAACCTAACCTATCAGTAAGTCTACTGGGAAGAAAATTCCCAGTAGTTCAACTGGTAAAACTACTCGGAAGACTACTGGGAAAGGCCACCGATGCAGAGTCTGCATACAAAATGAAAACCATTGTTCCACTTTGAAGCCGATTACGTTAGTGCTTGTTTACGGAGACGCGGGGCGTCGCGCGTAGCGTTGGGCGGCGCGGTCTGCCCTAAATTCAAACATATGGCGTTGTATAAAAGCGTTTACGGAGAAGCGGTTTTACGCGCGTTTGCTTCAAATACAGCGTTACTTGCGGCGGAGCCCGCGGACGGCATCGTCGCGTTGCACGCAGCGTCGCACGCGTCAATAACGGCGGTTCCCGCCACTGCGCCCGCGGCGGAACCTTCTGACAGTCTTGTGCTCCGCCGCGCGCTCCGCTACACGCTCGACAGTCCGCCGCGGATGTAGCGGACAACGCTACTATGTACGCCCCGCATCACGCCCCCAATTCCTTATAAACAACACCGTACATTGCCATATGTTTGTGTTTGCTCGTGTGATGACGCGGTCCGCTGCACGCACCGCCTCTCTGTAAACGGAAAAAACGCCCGACGCACCGCGCAACGACAAGCCGCACGCCACTCGCGACGCTCCGCGTCTCCGTAAACAAGCAATAAGCAGGCAATAGCGACGCTGAGCCTCTATTCAACACGGTAAAAACATTGTGCTTTTGACCTGTTAATGTGTTGTGAACGTTACGCTAGCTTTTATTATCTTGACAGTAATGGCAGCCGAATTAGCAATGCGGATAACACGCAAATATGTGATGTTATCTATGAAAAGGGACCTTATTGTCGATGGCGCTTCCGCCATTATTAAAGACGCTCCGATATAAATACAACGTCGCGAGACGCAGTGCGGCGTAAGCGCCATCGACAATAAGGTCCCTTTACATAGATAATGCCATATATGGTTTTACTCCATATCTTAACTTTCTTATACATCAAATTGACGATTAATAAAAACTACAACATATTAAAAAATCGTGGAAATCAAACTTGATTTGTGTGGAAATCAAGAATTCGACAGCTAAGCGATTTAAGCGTTGACTCACAATCCTCTTGACCCTAGAGTAATTGAGTCACATTTCGTCCCTTTACTTTCTCAACTTCGTATCTGATCGAATAGTTAGATAGGAAAAGCACTCATGTTAACTAAAGAATAAAGACCATTTTCCTATCTAACTATTCGATCAGATACGAGGTTGAGAAAGTAAAGGTACGATTTTCGATTCGATTTTGTTTTTTTTTTGTCATTTTAGTTTGTCAATGGTTCAGTTAACTACTCAAGCAATCGGCCTTAAACTCCAGACTCTTCTTTGTGAAGGTATATGTGGCGTTAGCTACGAAAAGGGACCTTATTGTCGATGGCGCTTACGCCGCACTGCGTCACGCGACGTTGTATTTATCTCGGAGCATCTTTAATAATGGCGGAAGCGCCATCGACAATAAGGTCCCTTTTCATAGATAACGCCACATATATTTAGTGAAATGTAATAAAACTCTTTTTATGTATATAAAACTTTAATAAATCAACAATTTGGCACAGTTCAGTCAATTCATTGATAAAATTATAAACTAACAAATTCATGATAACTTGTGTTAATAAGGTAAGGTGGGGCCAGTGCGTCAAACAAAAAAAAAATCTCCAAAAATATGACGCACTTGCCCCACCTGACGTTAACAAATTGTCAATAATATTAAACTAAAAAAATCGATATGATTCAATGATAAAATAGTTTCGTTGATATTTCGTTTCTCCAAAAGCCTTTATATCTTTTAAAGCAACAACGCAGTGTGGGATTAGACTTTTCAAGTGTATTTTACCAATGAGAAATATAAGTCATATTCGTTATTTTCCTTAACCAATGTAATTTTTATTTTAAATCTTGAGTCGGGTTAGATAAGTCATAAGTCAGTTTTCGAATAACGCCATTTATCCAATTTGGAACGTCAAATGTGCTCGGCGAAACGAAATTTCTACGAAACTTAGGCCGGGATTACACCTGTAAGTTATTACGTGAGTTTTGAGACGCAGCTATGGGTAAGAGTGAGTGGCAAATATCTGCATCTCTCTCTTGCATATAGCTTTGTTTCAAAACTTACGTAATAACTTACAGGTGTAATCCCGGCCTTACTTCAGCCACAAACATAACTCGAACGACTTACCTATAGTTACAAATAGAATATCTAACATTCCTAAGTATGTACAGGGAAGTAAGAAATATGACTGAGCTCGGAATAGGTAGTGCCTATTTACCTAAACTTCGCGGGAGGACGTAACTAAGAGTGGTTAATCCACCAAAAATAATTATTTCTTATTATTGAATGCGGAATTTCCCGGGATTGACTGTATTACTCTAAAGGCTTAATACATTTAGCTTTAATTATAAATCTTGCTATATTGCATATTATTTATTTATTCATCTTGAAATAACAATCAGTCATAAAACAATATAATATAGATCAAATTGAATCAAAGGGAGCCTTAAATTTGATATTTTGTTGATTTAAATAGAATTATAATATCATATAGAATGTATTCAACAAAAACAGATGTAGCCGTGTACTTACTACCTGCAGTTTGCAACCCTGATTTAGAAGTGAAGTTAAATGTATTAAGCCTTTAGAGTAATACAGTCAATCCCGGGAAATTCCGCATTCAATAATAAGAAATAATTATTTTTAGTGGTTTTAACCACTCTTAGTTATGTCCTCCCGCAAAGTTTAGGTAAATAGGCACTACCTATTCCGAGCTCTGATTGACTAAGTACAGATTTAAATTTAAAAACTTTTAATATCCAAAAATTGTAAACAATATCAGCTTAATTTACTTTATGCAATATATTTATTTCAGATATATTTATTATATTTTCAATATATTTATTTAATTTATTATAGCACCCTTTATTTATTCAAATAGAAAAATGGCAAATCCAAACCTGTATTGATTTTGAACGAGCAAATAAATAAACAGTTGGTAACCATGTTAGTTTGACCCACAGAGCAGTAATCACGCCACGCTCACAGAGTAGAAATCCCTAATACCGGGGACTTGTAGGCAGTTCGATGTTTTATTTGTTTTGTTATGTTGGTCAAAAATATTGTTTGGTTTTTTGCTTTTTTGTTAAGGATTTATGTGGAAGTTTTTAAATGTCCATATTTTTTTTTGGTTTATTTGCCCATGGTTTTTTATTTTGTTTATTTCTATTTTAGTTTAGGTTTTTAGTTTTAGTTCTTTGTTTTGCAGTGTGCGTTTTTTCTTTCTGAGAGGTGAAAATGTACTAGATCGGCCCACTCGCGGTTGTGTAAAAATAAAAGTTCTGAACACACTATTATTAATATTAATTGATCAATATCATAAAAAAATTACATACAAAAATTATATTTAACCCACAAAAATAAATAAAAAATCTAAATTCAACAAAAATAATTATAACCTTAATTAATCCCATCAGTTTTCAAAATCTTACTACCTACTTATTCATATAAATAAAATTGTTCCTTTATGGCACAAGTCTTCAATATTTTATAACATAAATGTTCATTATTAACGATCTGATAAAAAAGACTACAAAAAAAAATCATCTTGAATGTTGTCATTATTATGAATTAATCCTGTATAAATTTTGAAAAGAAGGACCGACTATTTTTGTTCATATTTAAGAAAAAAAATGATACGTTTTTAATAATACAAGTCGTTGCCAAAAATTTGATATGTCAGTTTTGTTACAGAGTTACTATATTGAAAGTTGGTAACATTACAGACAACATACAAAAACTCCTCAGCAAAAATATATGTAAATTCGAAATATGTTTTATATAAACATAAAAACACAATACTTACTTTCAATTCCCAGGCAGAAAAAGGTATAGAGCTAATACCGTTAGAACTCTGTCCCTTTACGATAATACGGTCTCGGAACGCGAAGGAAAATATTCTTTACCTTGTTCATATACCTCCTTGTAGTCATAAATTGTACAGCCTCTTCTAAGCAATTTGTACAGTTGTATACAAGATAAGTCAGATTAGTAAATTCGGATCGACAGTCATCATGTTCTTATTAATATTAAACTTTAAAATAACAAAAACTCTAAAAACAACTATTGTTCCAATATTCGTGAACAACGACATCTAGCGACTAACATTATTTCATTGTATGAGCGCCATCTCTTGTCGGATAGCAGAACTCAGGTTACCGCACCTCGTGTTTCTTGTCGTCGATCGGCACGACCGTTGCCCGATAGATGGCGGTGTTGTCTTCGAGCATCTTTTCGCCTTCTTCGGGCGTGGATGGTTCTGCTTTTTGGTCTGTAAAGAGAAAAAAAACAGAGTTTCAGACGAGTATTTACTTCATACATTTTAAGGTTTATTTTAAGTGACGGATTTGCCACAACCGCCACCTAATAAACAATCTATGGTAGAACAACGATCCAAAGTGGACCTCTGTTTCCGACACCAGTATGTCCTTCAATCACGTATAACTGTCTGAACGAATTTAGATAAAACTTGGCACCCAGATAGTCTACATTCTGAATTAACACATATCTTGAAAAACTGATAGCTTTTCTGGCCTCTGCCTACTCCTTCGGGAAACAGGCGTGATTTAATGTATGTATGATAGTTTCCAAGAGAAAAGTGATAAATAATTAAGATCAGCGATGTTGCTGGTGTACGATATTGTATACGCATGATATATAAACACATGAATAATGTCGGCAAACTTTGAATTTATGGAGTAAGTTATATGTTAACCGTCATCATCAGAATTCGGATAGACATTTACCTAAAGTTGGCAAAACCCCTGAAAAAGTTAAACAAATATGGCCTTGGCTTTTAAAAAATATTATTTTAATAATATAAGTTACGGGATTCGTGTGTTGTATAAAAAGTTTAATTTATTACTTTACACTTAGGATTAAACTTTACGTCGATTAGCTCTTGAAACTTCGTTAGTTTAATGAGTTACAAGTAAGTTAAATAACATTAGTATATTTATATATGGAAAATAATTTCAAATTGTTAATGGAAATACTTAAATATGAATTTATGTTGGCGAAATTTGTTTATTAATAAGTAAATCCCGGAAATTTTATTACTGAACTAAAATTGAGTCCGCTTCCATACAACTGAACAACAACGCCGCCGCCAAAGTTTAGGTAAATATCTACCCGAATATCCGATCCCTGGTCGTCATACTCATCATAAAAGCACACATTTTGTACCAGACTATAGTGCCCGGCGGATAACAAGTCAATTCTGACAGCTGTCATCGCAGTACGATTTATAATCAGACAAATGGGCGACATTATGTACAATAATGTGGACATGACTCTAAACAAATATTTACATTCATTGATTAAGTACTTACCCTAAAAATAATTTTGATCCTTTGCAAGTTAGTAATTAATAAAAAATAAAAAGACTTGTTATTGTGTAGATTTATTAAAGCATAATAGTACTGTGCTGACCCCAGGGGGCAGGCCTTATAAAATATAAAAGAAAGATTAATTTATTTAATCTGTTTGGCGGACCGGTAGACAAAAGATATTTGCCAATCGAAATAGTGGTAGTAACGTTGTGTGGTTTTTTTAAATGTTTTAGTAACCCATGGTTCCTAAGGCGAGAATGAGGGATAACAGATTCTTCTGATTAAAGAGATATTCAAGAATAAGGGAATTCAAATAATTGTATTAGTTGAAGAAAAGAAACGTCTAGAGAACTTCAGTTTATGGAAATTCGACAAGTTTTGTGGTCTGGTAAAAGCAGAGCCCCTCCCCGCTCTTGCTCGTGTGCTCGACTCCAGGCTGGTCACACTCCGCCAGCCTGTCCCGAACTTGTCTGGGGAGAGCTTCCATTACGTCGCCAAGTCAGTCTGAGTAAGTCCTCGTAACCAAGAGAGCAGAGGGCCCGACAAATTATAGTCACTCCAAGAGACAGGATTTAATTCTTTTCCTAATAATTTAGATGGAGAGACTATTGACCTAAACTACCCCTCTTGTGTCCTCGGATATTTAGGACGACGGAATGTGTGTGTTTTCTGCAATCCAGTGTGACGGGTATCAAAGCAAACCCAGAATATTGGAGGTCTCCTCCCCTTCGAATCCGTCAAGGCACCCGATATCACACGCTCAGCTTTCGCTTCGCTTAGTCGAGTCCCCACGAACCGACATGAGAGCCGGGAGTAGAAAGCAGTTGCCGAGCTAAACTCGCAGGCATCCTTGCCGACATGAGATCATAAAAACCAAGCCAGCAAGTCACCTCAACTAACTAACGTCTTTCGACCAGAGGTGAGATCGACTCTTGACGCAACTCAAATCCGACCCCCGGTTCCCCAAGATAAATTTTGAAGCTACTAACCTTGAACCCTTAACACACTGAAGCAGTCTGTGCAGTCTGTATGGAAACTGAGCGTACAGTGTGAAGTGTCTCTGCTTGCTATTTTAATCCAAGATGTTTAGTGGCGGTAAGATGTCATCGACGTCTGTGACCCGCTGATAACTTTCACCAAGACACTAAACCCTCTTCGACTCGAATAGAAACATGTATAATATCCGATGCATTAAACGAGAAAGGTAAAGATAAATTGTAATTTAAATTGCCAGGACACAAGCAAAACTGTAAACCCCAATATAAGAGCCGAAAGAGAACTAAATAATCTTAGCCAAACAGCATGGGAAAATTTAGAAAAGTTCTTCCAATAAACTGAAGATTAGACATGGAGTCCTAAAAGGTACACAAGATCCAAAAGAATTAGATCAGTCTTGAATTATTAATAAGCCTTCGAATTCCCTTGATTAAAAACATTTATAAAAGAATATCAAATGAACAATAAAATTATTTACCTTTAAATAATTATTAGTTTCGCGATAGAATTATAATCCCGTGAAATAATTCAAAGAAATTTATCACTAGTTTGGTTTTCCGACGACCAGCGTATATCACTATTAAATTCAATATGATTTGCTTCTAAGAATTTATTTTTTAAAAATTGTTCTATTTTTTAAATAAATTGTTCCTTCCAAAAAATATAAAATTTCGAAACTCAAAACATTTTGAGAATATTCGTAAATAAAAAAAAATCAAAATCAAAGAAAAATATTCAAATAAACATGTTCTAACAAGGACAGCTTTGCTACGAATGATCTAATAGCCTTGTTGTCAAAATTGCAATGACATCTTCCATAATTCAAAATATTTTGAAAATGACGACATCAAATGTCATTCGTAACCAGCTGCATTACTACCCTACGTGCAACGATGCACCCATCGAATAACCACTAAAAGACAACACTTAGCTTCGGGTCCCGACGAGATGTCAAGGCCGCGCAGCCGCAAACCGAACTCTCCCGACAGCGACACCAAACCGCTTAGAAGCCCTCGTAGTAAGCGACGGAGCTCTCAGGGTCATGCTCCCGCGTGAAATGTATTAAAATGAAAGGTTAAATATGCAACTAAGGTTTCCCTGTACTACGAAAGTTTTCCTTACTCTATTACTATACCTAGAAACACAACAAACATTCACAATAAATTAAACACCATACGGAACCCTTTCTAAACAACGACTATCACCCTTCCATTCGTCTTTCAGATCCTCAACCAGAACACTCATCCCCAAGCTTCTCTATTCTAAATGATAAGACATATACGAAAGATTAAAATACCTATGAGAAATCACTAGTTCGATTTTCTTGTTCTCAAACCATAAACCAAATTATTCGTAAACATGATTTCTTATAGATAAGTGTTTCCAACAACGGTAGGACTACAATATTTACCTTTATAAGTAGACTTAGTCTACATGAAAACTCACGAAAATCTCCTAACGTCTCCCTGCAAAATTCCTATAGATCACCTCCTATATGTTATTCACAATTATGCACACCGCACATTATTAATTATAAAAGGAAAATTTTGTGGATACACCACTATTATTATAAAGAAAAGCAAATAAAAATCTTAAGAAAACATTTTTTTCAAGCCCGACGATCACCCCCGTCAACTCCCAACCGTTTCCTAGCAACCCCCACACTCTCTCCGTTTTCTAACCAGTCAAATACCAAAGACAATTTAATTCTTGCTTGAAGGTTTGACTCGAGATGAGGTCAGTACAATCCCCCCCTAAATCTTGACGATATTCAACGGAGCCAAGATTTAACCTTCTTATTCCAACTCCTTGTCTCCAATCAATCCCAAACAAGAGTTAAATTTCATAACCAATTCACCAACTGAACCCCAAAACTATTTAAGGAGTCCTCTAACTTATTTTATCTTTCTTCCCCCCCCCAATCCTTTTTCCCCTATGCTACATCTTTCCCCCCCCCCTCTCCTAAATTAAACCTCCATTACCAAATATGAATTCAAAACCACTAGCTAGTAAGCAAATACTTTATTAATATTTCCAAAGCCTTATAATATTGAACTAAACACCAAATACCATATAATCTAATACTCAAATATATTCCAAAGCAAAATTACTCCGAATTAATCCTACCCCACATAACACTCACTAATGCTTCTGCATGGAAATTCATAACCGACATCAACGTCCCTTTAAAATTTCTAATTCCCCAACTTCTGACTTCATTTTCCTGATTAAACATAATATCGTGCTAAATGTACTGCATTGAACATCCCCTTCTCTTGCAAAGTTTCGGGGTGTACCAAAACATAAACATTATCAAACTGTCTTGCTGCTACCCTGTATGGACCTTCATAAGTTAAATCAAACTTCCGAGTAACTCCACTCATAGAGTCAGACTTGTTCAATCTTCGCAACTTAACCAAATCTCCAACCTGATACTGAATTAATTTATGAGTTAAATCAAACCTAGTCTTTCTCTGTTGACTAGCCAATTGTAATTTAACCCTAGCTTGCTCCCGAATCTCTTCTATATCCCTACTACGTACAAGATAAGGCAAATGGGTATCTATTGATAAATGAGTCACTCTACCAAAAAGAACTTCATTAGGTGTAAACCCCGTACTTAAATGAAATGTATTGTTATACAACTCCTCAATCTTCTCTAACCATAAACCCCAATTTCTATGCCTTTCATGACAATAAATCCTAAAGAATTTTCCCAACTCTTTATTAACACGTTCCGTCGTATTTGGCCTAGGGTTCCTAATAGTTGTATATATAGCCCTAACTCCCATATTCCGTAATCCTAATTTCCATGTATTCCCTATAAATTGTTTTCCATTATCAGTCATTACAGTTTTCGGCTTTATTGTTAATGCAAAATTTTGCATCCTAACCACAACCGCTTTCGCTGTTGCCACCCTCAACCCATATAATTTAATGTATTTAGTAAAAGAATCTTGTATTACGAATATGTATGTTATTCCCCCCCTAGACGCTGGTAAGGGTCCATAAAGGTCTGCCATAACTAAATCCCCTGGATTCTCCGTTACAATAGAATTACACGCCCCCACATACTTAACATTATCCACTTTGGATAATTGGCAAATATGACAACACCTAACAATCTTCTCTACCATTCTCTTCATTCCAAGCCAATAAAATCTTTGCTTTAGATATTTCATCATTTTATAAATCCCCAAATGCCCTAACTCCAAATGAACTTGTCTACACACCTCAGCTTGCAAAGCTTCTGGTAAATATAAAACTTCAACATCGTTGACATGTTTTCTAAAATAAAGCACACCATCGACAACTGAACAACGCATCGCTATCCTAGACAATCGACTTCCTCCTTCCACTTGCCCTAGCACGCGTTCTTTAATGCCTTTAGCTACATTATCCATATCCTGAAACTGAACCATCTGTTCTAATTTAGATTCTAATTCAGTATTATTCTGCACCCCCATATACATTATCGATGGACACCAAGTTTTCCCTTCTTGAATGTCCCCATCCCTTGGAAATCTAGACAAAACGTCCACTCCCCCATTTTCGACCCCCCTAACATGCTCTATTGTGTAATTAAACTGTTCTAAATACAGTATCCATCTTGTAATCCGACTGTTAAATAATCTAATGTTCTTTACAAACACTAAAGCTTTATGATCAGTCCTAATAATTAATTCCGCCCCCCTTAAATAAGTCTCAAACTTCTTAACCCCATAAATTACTGCCCAAAATTCTTGTTCTGTAACTGTCCACCTCAATTCTGATCCTCTCAACGACCTTCCACAAAAACTCAAAATCCGTTTATTACCCTCATCGTCATATTGATATAACTCTCCCGCAATTCCTACCCCTGAACTATCCGTCTGCAAATAATAAACTTTATTCACATCTGGATGTGACAACATAATAGTTGTAGAAAACTCCTGTTTCAATTTCTTAAATGCCGTATCTAACTCCTCATCCCAATACCAAACTTGTTCCTTTTTTAACAATCTTGTCAAGGGTATAATCAAAGTACTATAATTTGGAATAAATCTCCGGTAGTAATTACATAACCCTAAAAATGCTCGCACATGCTTCACCTTTTTCAGAGTTGGAAACTCTTGAATCGACTTGACTTTATTTGGATCAGTCCGAATCCCTTCAGTAGAAACTATATGTCCTAACATTTTCACTTCCCGACAAGCAAACTTACACTTCTCTAAATTACAAGTCAAACCCGCATTCTCTAATCGCTCTAGGACCTTGTCTAATTGCTCCAAATGTTCTTCCCAACTCCCTTTCGTTAATATTGCCAAATCATCTAAATAATTTACACAAAAACTTCTAACTCCTGGCCCCAACACTACATCCATCGCCCGACTAAAACTTCCCACAGACGTCTTCAGACCTTGTGGCAAAACATTATACATATAGGACCTCCCATTTACAGTAAACCCGGTATACTGCCTACTCTCTTTTGATATAGGAATTTGAAAATACGCATTGTTTAAATCTACGATAGTTATAAATTTTACACCATGAAATGCATTTAAAACATCTATCTGCATTGGTGGGGCCTCTGACTCTGCCACCATGTACTTGTTAATTTCTCTAGCATCAAGTAAAATACGAATAGACCCATCAGGTTTGCTTGTATATGTTAAAGGACTACTATAAGGAGTCGCCCCTCTAGAAATAATCCCCAACTCTACCATCTCATTTAATTTTTCATCAATCTTATTACGATAAGCATACGGAATCGGATAGGATCTATTTATTCGCGGAGTGTGTTCAGACATTTCTATATGATGAACATAACAATTTGCCCTACCAATTTGCTTCGTGAATACTATCTTATGACTCTCTAAAACTTGCTTTAAATCCATCCTCATACTATCATTCAATTTTACTCCCACATTAAGTCTATCCAGAAAATCCTCACTCTTCTCAGTGGAATCCCTTTTATCATCCTGACCGACTCGTAGAGCTCTAACGTTTACACTCTCTTGACCTTCATCAATAAACGGTACACTAACTTCTTCCCCATTACCCGGCAGAATTAAAGACTTAGGATCTCGTAAATTAATAACAGCATCATGGGAAAGTAACCAGTCAAAGCCTAATATCACCGGTACTGTCAATTTTGGAACTACCAACAATCCAGTATCGAAACTTATCCCCTGAATTTTTAACTCAACAGATGTTAGCTGCTGTATTTTCAAACTTTTCTGCCCTACTGCTCCTCTAATCTGTATAGGTTTCACTGGTAATGATGGAAACCTTGTATCTTTAGTAATTTGTAAAGATTCATAAAGCTCTTCTGAAATACAACTCACTTCACTCCCAGTATCTATCAACCCATTTATTGTATTCCCTAATATCTCAATAACAATCTCCGCTCTAACCTTGCGAGAACCCTCATCAAAACATACCTCTTCATCAAACAAGGATGCCGCAACAAAAGTTTGTAAAAATTCAGAAACACGTGGCCGATCTAATAAACTTGGGGAAAGATTTGGAAAAGCATCTAAATTCAACTTAACTTCCTTATTCTGAACTCTATTCTCATCCCCAAAACCACATCTACCAAAATCTGACCAAGTCTTATTAGCCGATATGGGATATAAATTTCCATGCCCATCTTTCCCTAATCCTATTCCTGGTTTCCACCCATTTTTCAACATTATCCGCAAAGGGATGTTACAATATATGCCCTTCTTCCTGTAAGCTAATTTCGGGTCCTTAGAATCAGCTTCAACTAGTTTAAATCATTGTTATTGTCTTCAGTTCCACCAAAATCTTCTTCTTCTTCCACGTCAAGCCTCGCAACAACCTTAGGTCTTTTATTTGTGAATTTCGGTTTTACCAATTCGGTCGTGGCACGTTTCGTTCCAAACGACGTCTGCCCGTTACCTCGATTCTCTACGTAACGATTTTGCTTATCAACATCATCCAAATCTCTTAAAAATTCTGTTCCTTCAATAATAGTCGTTCCCTTCCTCATCCTCCAAGCATATTGGACCTCCCTTGGGAAATGATGCATTAAATCATCAACTAATTGACCTTCCAGAATAGGCGTACTTAACATTTTGGCCTGCCCTGCTAATGATATAAAATACCCCATCATGGATTTGTTCTTATCTTTTTCCCACACTCCACATACAATATTTCTTCGCAGTAAATTCTGTTCTGGCTCTCCCCAGTAAGTGTCCATAAAATCTGACTTGAAGTCCTCTTCCGTATTCCAACGTTCCCTATAAATTCTGGCCCATCTTCTAACATCCCCCTCCAAACATCCTATTATATTATCTATGACATGTTCTCTTGTGGGGATTCTTCGTAAATATGAAAATAAGTCTTCTATAAAAGAGACAGGGTGAATATCTCCCCTTCCGGGAAATTTGGGACGATCAAATCTTCCATCAATAAAAGAGCAAGTAGCAACCTGAGGCTTTTCTAAGCTAGATTCTAGACTCACCTGGCCACCTTGGACTTGGTTCTGCAATTCTGTCACTCTCAAATTCAGTCTCCCAATGGTCGACCGCAATGTTCTAATCATCAAAGACAAGGCACCTGCTTGCCCGACGACAGTCCTTTTACGGCCTTCTGATTCATGCGTAGCATTCATTTCCTCGGCCAGTGACGATGTCTTTCGGTTAATTCGGCTCTTCTTGCTCATAATTGTAACTCTGGAATAAAGTTTGGCTATGATAAAAAAAATCTAATTCTTAGTCTCCCAAGTGGCTATTATTTCCCTTTCAATATCTCGATATTGATTAACGATCGCTTCTGGTTCACAATTACCATCTATAATTCTGATACTCTGAAAAGAATCCTGCCATTTATCTCCCAAAAACCAATCTTCATGCTTACTATGTAACTGTGTGAGATAACCTAGTGTAATCGAACTTTCTTCCAACCTTCCTCTACTTAATGTTCGCTGAAATGAAACTTCCGGATTTGTCCGTATATAGATTCCCAAGTCGACACTCATAGACATATGGTCCTTTAGTAAACGCATCCATTCTTCATGGACTCGAACCTCTACCGGATGGATTATATCATTGTCAAGAAGTACACCCATGAAACAATACTTCGAACTGTAAACGGACCGTTCCATTATTTTGATAGGAGTATTCACCTGCGCAACATGGTGATCTATCAAAGTTCTCATGACATACGATTGGAATACACTCGCCCACCTTTTAGGCTCTCCTACCATCAATTGAAATAAATTAATCCCATCTAGGTTTTGCCACTTGTGTACTGGCTCCGGTAATACTGTTACTAATTTATTCACTTTCAATTTCTCTAATAAGGTAGACTTCCCTGATCCTATATTTCCCTCAATCGCAATAGTGAAAGCTTTATTTCCTCCTTTTAGCATAGTGAAGTGCCTCAACCTGCAAATTGCACTATTCATAAATCTCGAGAAACGAAAGTAATGCCTCTCCCTTAATTCACAAAATCTCTTCCCCTCAATCTGCTTAATACCCTAGAATCCTGGTCACGCGGCACCAATTGTGCTGACCCCAGGGGGCAGGCCTTATAAAATATAAAAGAAAGATTAATTTATTTAATCTGTTTGGCGGACCGGTAGACAAAAGATATTTGCCAATCGAAATAGTGGTAGTAACGTTGTGTGGTTTTTTTAAATGTTTTAGTAACCCATGGTTCCTAAGGCGAGAATGAGGGATAACAGATTCTTCTGATTAAAGAGATATTCAAGAATAAGGGAATTCAAATAATTGTATTAGTTGAAGAAAAGAAACGTCTAGAGAACTTCAGTTTATGGAAATTCGACAAGTTTTGTGGTCTGGTAAAAGCAGAGCCCCTCCCCGCTCTTGCTCGTGTGCTCGACTCCAGGCTGGTCACACTCCGCCAGCCTGTCCCGAACTTGTCTGGGGAGAGCTTCCATTACGTCGCCAAGTCAGTCTGAGTAAGTCCTCGTAACCAAGAGAGCAGAGGGCCCGACAAATTATAGTCACTCCAAGAGACAGGATTTAATTCTTTTCCTAATAATTTAGATGGAGAGACTATTGACCTAAACTACCCCTCTTGTGTCCTCGGATATTTAGGACGACGGAATGTGTGTGTTTTCTGCAATCCAGTGTGACGGGTATCAAAGCAAACCCAGAATATTGGAGGTCTCCTCCCCTTCGAATCCGTCAAGGCACCCGATATCACACGCTCAGCTTTCGCTTCGCTTAGTCGAGTCCCCACGAACCGACATGAGAGCCGGGAGTAGAAAGCAGTTGCCGAGCTAAACTCGCAGGCATCCTTGCCGACATGAGATCATAAAAACCAAGCCAGCAAGTCACCTCAACTAACTAACGTCTTTCGACCAGAGGTGAGATCGACTCTTGACGCAACTCAAATCCGACCCCCGGTTCCCCAAGATAAATTTTGAAGCTACTAACCTTGAACCCTTAACACACTGAAGCAGTCTGTGCAGTCTGTATGGAAACTGAGCGTACAGTGTGAAGTGTCTCTGCTTGCTATTTTAATCCAAGATGTTTAGTGGCGGTAAGATGTCATCGACGTCTGTGACCCGCTGATAACTTTCACCAAGACACTAAACCCTCTTCGACTCGAATAGAAACATGTATAATATCCGATGCATTAAACGAGAAAGGTAAAGATAAATTGTAATTTAAATTGCCAGGACACAAGCAAAACTGTAAACCCCAATATAAGAGCCGAAAGAGAACTAAATAATCTTAGCCAAACAGCATGGGAAAATTTAGAAAAGTTCTTCCAATAAACTGAAGATTAGACATGGAGTCCTAAAAGGTACACAAGATCCAAAAGAATTAGATCAGTCTTGAATTATTAATAAGCCTTCGAATTCCCTTGATTAAAAACATTTATAAAAGAATATCAAATGAACAATAAAATTATTTACCTTTAAATAATTATTAGTTTCGCGATAGAATTATAATCCCGTGAAATAATTCAAAGAAATTTATCACTAGTTTGGTTTTCCGACGACCAGCGTATATCACTATTAAATTCAATATGATTTGCTTCTAAGAATTTATTTTTTAAAAATTGTTCTATTTTTTAAATAAATTGTTCCTTCCAAAAAATATAAAATTTCGAAACTCAAAACATTTTGAGAATATTCGTAAATAAAAAAAAATCAAAATCAAAGAAAAATATTCAAATAAACATGTTCTAACAAGGACAGCTTTGCTACGAATGATCTAATAGCCTTGTTGTCAAAATTGCAATGACATCTTCCATAATTCAAAATATTTTGAAAATGACGACATCAAATGTCATTCGTAACCAGCTGCATTACTACCCTACGTGCAACGATGCACCCATCGAATAACCACTAAAAGACAACACTTAGCTTCGGGTCCCGACGAGATGTCAAGGCCGCGCAGCCGCAAACCGAACTCTCCCGACAGCGACACCAAACCGCTTAGAAGCCCTCGTAGTAAGCGACGGAGCTCTCAGGGTCATGCTCCCGCGTGAAATGTATTAAAATGAAAGGTTAAATATGCAACTAAGGTTTCCCTGTACTACGAAAGTTTTCCTTACTCTATTACTATACCTAGAAACACAACAAACATTCACAATAAATTAAACACCATACGGAACCCTTTCTAAACAACGACTATCACCCTTCCATTCGTCTTTCAGATCCTCAACCAGAACACTCATCCCCAAGCTTCTCTATTCTAAATGATAAGACATATACGAAAGATTAAAATACCTATGAGAAATCACTAGTTCGATTTTCTTGTTCTCAAACCATAAACCAAATTATTCGTAAACATGATTTCTTATAGATAAGTGTTTCCAACAACGGTAGGACTACAATATTTACCTTTTTAAGTAGACTTAGTCTACATGAAAACTCACGAAAATCTCCTAACGTCTCCCTGCAAAATTCCTATAGATCACCTCCTATATGTTATTCACAATTATGCACACCGCACATTATTAATTATAAAAGGAAAATTTTGTGGATACACCACTATTATTATAAAGAAAAGCAAATAAAAATCTTAAGAAAACATTTTTTTCAAGCCCGACGATCACCCCCGTCAACTCCCAACCGTTTCCTAGCAACCCCCACACTCTCTCCGTTTTCTAACCAGTCAAATACCAAAGACAATTTAATTCTTGCTTGAAGGTTTGACTCGAGATGAGGTCAGTACAATACATTACTTAACAAGGGCTGTAAAAGAAAGAAAGCCCGAAATCGCAGGTATTTGAGACCCGAGCCGTAGGCGAGGGTTGTAAATATGCGATAGAGGGCTTTCTTTTTTACTGCCCGTGATGAGTACACAATTTTACGTCTTCACCTGGCCACAATGCGAGTTTTACCGTGCGCGCAGCGTGCGATAAAACTCACATTATGGCCAGGTGTTACGTAAAACAGCTTTTATAATTTTTCCGTGGTTATCTTATTCCTTTTCAAAGGAATAAGGAACTTTAACTTTGTCAGTTTTGGCGGCCGTCAATGTATAACAAATTTTCGTCACAAAACTGACAAAGTTAAAGGTCCTTAATTGGGTACACTTTTTCGTGAAAATGCCCAAGTACGGCGTACTTATTCCCCGTCGATCAGCCCTTTTACGGCTAAAATAAACTTATGAGGTGAATAGCCCCTTTCGCAATCCACGGATGTTAATGGAGCAAACTTAAGTAGATTAATTATAATATTAATGGCCACTCCTCACGTCTTTGTATTATTTATTTATTACTGTCCTGCAAAGGATCAAGATTAAAGTTCAGGTAACAAACCAATAAATGTGATTTAATTTGTTTAATTATTATCTTTGGAGTCATGTCCACAATATTGTGAGTAATGACGCCCATTTGTCCGATCTCTGTTTATAACATATTCTTATGTTTTAGGTTATAATTTGTACTGGAATGACAGCTGTCAGGTTTCACTTGTTATCGGCCAGATATTACGTATAGGAGCATTGGCAATACAGTCTTATTTCAAATGTGAGTTAGCATGTTACTCCGCGCTGAAACTGTTTCATAGATTTATATGACATTTCCCTTATAGACCGGGAGATACTGTCACAAAATTTCCGGTCATTTGTACCAAGTATGGCGACCCTCCAAGGGTCTATTTACTTAATGACGAAAAGGAAAATGATGGTCATAGCGCTGGTACCGGCGGCAAAATAATAAATTACGAAAGTCGGACGATTTGTACCACTAAAATTCTTGTATTTTCCGATAGTCGATGAAAAAATAAGTAGGCGGTAGCGTAATGCCATACTTCTCCGGTGTGGCTTACAGCCCGCCATACCGACGAAAACATGTTAATAAAAAAAAACAATCCAACCATTTGTACCAGGCTAATTTATGCACAGCTAATCATCGCCGAGTAGCCATTCACGAAAATCACCATGCCATACTTTTCCTACGGTTCCAAATGGCCGCCATACCGCCGCAAAGGAGTAATTTTTTTTTTGCAAAACGATTTGTACCATCCTGTATCTTTTTTTACTATTTCTTTGTATGATCATAAATAGAAGTTTGATAATGCCACACCTGTGGGAGGTGGCGAATATGTACAATTTTGAACCAGATTTTTACCAGTATGGCACCACTTTTTCCCCCTACTAGAAGTATCGCAAATATAATAACGGTCACATTGTATGATATAATTACCAAAACTCCAATTGCCATCCTGGTACAAATCGTTAAAAAAAAACCATACGTCTTGGCTCAAGTATTACAGTCTTCCGCCACATGGTTACTATATGTGATATCTTTTTTAGGTAGAATTGTATCCAAACGAACAGAATACAATGATGCCATGCTGTAAAAAATGATTTTACAATTGGTTGTCGCCATACTTGGTACAACATACATAATCTCACGCCTTCGTTCCCAGAGTGGGGTAGGCAGAGCTACAGAATTACAAAAATCTCTAAAAACTTGTCGATAATTCTATAACCACAATTTGCACAAATAGGCTAAGATGTTTACCAGCGTAGGTTGCAAGCCCATCGCCTAACAATACTACAAGCCTTTATTCCCTTAGTCGTCTCTTACGTCATCCACGGGAAGACATGGAGTGGCACTATTCTAACTCGGCAACCACACGAGGAACAAATGACTGGAAATTTTATGTCAGTATCTCCCGGTCTATTACACCTTGAATCACATAGGCTACCATTTTATTCCTAAAATACATGGTCAGATGGTCAACATAGATGAAGTTTTAAGCAGAAAGCTGGTGAATGAGCGAGTGGGTGTAGTTACCTGGTGTGTCGCGGGCGACCCACCGGAACAGCAGGCAGTGTCCGGCGGCGGCGAGCGCGGCGGCGCCCGCCATGACGCGGAAGGCGCCGCGCCCGCCCGCCCACGCGTACAGCTGCCCGCCCACCAGCGAGCCTAGGGCGAACCCTGGGAAACAGATCATACAATCTTTATTACTCTATACTTTAAAACCCGTAGGCAATGACCAGCATTACCTGTGGTAGTAGGTGATAGCGATGAGAGCTGTTAATTTTGGAATATGTTCCAAATTTGGATCTCATTACCTTACAATATTCGATAACGTAATGAAATTACGTTACAGCTGTCATCGCTGTCACCTACTACCACAGGTAATGCGGGTCATTTGCCTTTCGGCTTCTGAACCCATCTTAGAGTACTTATAATATGTGTGTGGATAAAGTATTGTTCGGGACTCTGCGTAATTGGCATTACGCAACCGTCACGTAAACTACTATTACACAACTGCCCAAAAAAAGAGTGTAATATTTTCAGGGTAACCACCATAACTGCCAAACGCCTGAGCCGATTTAGATGAGCGCGGTATCGTTAGAATCCTTTTACTATCCCGGGTGACATAGGATACCTAAACAGTTAAAATTGAAATAACAACAATGGCAAAATGTCAATGAAACAAAAGTAGGTATATCGACGACAATATGAAAAATGTATGTATGTATGTATGTAAGCTTTAAAATACCCAACTGTTGGTAACCAACTTTAAATCGTTATAAATCCTAAAAATGATAATTGAAAATGAAAATTATGAAAAACGATGAAAGAAACCTAAAAATGAGTTTTAAATACCTATTCAATGATACCCCACTTGTCATAGTTCTGGTTGTCGCCATAATGAATTTTGTTTACTGTCATATCTTTAGTGACACTCACAAGATCACGACAAATCGATTGACATAAGAATCATCAAAATTGGCACACGCGTTTCGTTTCTAAAGCGCCACAAATAAATAAACATACATACATAATATAGGGCTGATAAACACATTACACTCCTCCTTCGGCAGTCGGGTAATACTACATTATTGCCTAGGCATGGAAGTAGGCAATTGCGGGGCTAGTATTGGATTAAACGGACGAGCTTGCGAGTCCGTTTAAAAATACGAAGCCCGCAATTGCTGTTCCTGCCGAGGCAAATATAGTGCTTTTCTCAAAAATCGCAAGAAAAAAATTGTGTTGGAGTTAAATCTTCATCGCTTGAACTCATTTTTTAAATTGCATACAAACAGAAACTTCATGTAAAAAAACCATCACTCCTTACCGCCTTTTTTGTTTATGACAAGGAGAAACGCAATTCTTGTTTTAAAAAAAAACATAAGCTATTCCAGGCACAAATAAAAAAGTTATGTTTCGAGTAAAATTTGGATGTGTAAGACTTGTGCCCTCATTTTATTATGGCCCTTTTCACTTTTTAAAAAGTTACAAGCTAGATAGTAATGGAATTTGTATGCAACATTGCGGGCTTGTGTAGCGAGCACGCAATGTTTTTTTTTTAAAATTTGAGAACTGTCAGTAAACTATGTACTTCGCGTCTCAATATGTAGATAGGAATGTCAACATTTCCGGACATTTTTGAGAAAAAACCTTTTTTTATACAGTAGCTCAAAAAGTGGTACTTTTCGCATCTGTATATCGTGCGGAAAGTTGGACTTTTTCGAACTAGTGCTTTTTATTTTTCCTATTGCGTACTTGTGTGGAATGTTGGATATTTCGCACTAGTGCGTTTTACTTTACCATTTTTTTTAATATGATTTTGTTCTAAGCCATTCATCCAACCAGATAGATGGCATGTTTAAATAAAGTACCAGGAGCGCAGCGGTAATTAGGGGGTGCGGAATTTAGATCGCAGGCGATGGCGTAGCACGGAGCGGCGCACCGGCGGTCCCACACGACCCAGCGCTGATGACTCACACACGTCACAGCAACGCACAGCACTTTAGGTTATTTTTAATGTTCATGCACTCCTAGACACCTCGGGACTCGTGTAAAATGACATACTTTCCGCACTTGCATCCAAATGTTCTATTTCGAAGATTAAAACAAGGTGTACGTACCGACGCCGTCGTCCATGCCGGCGACGACGCCCTGCACGGTGGCGGAGTACCCGACGGGCGCCACGTGCGCCGCGTAGCCCACGATGCACGAGTAGCACAGCGCGTACGTGGGGCCCTGCATCACCGACTAGAACCAACGGTCACCGCTCACACACAATCACACTTAGGGCCGTATTAAGAGGCCGCCTATGGTGCCACGCCCCCACAAGAATAAAAAGGGATGGCTTTATGTGCTTCCGCGCGAAGAATGTGAGATGGAGATAGTTCGCTCGCGCCTTGACGGCAGCGTCAAATTCAATTAATTGCTGTTTGCTTTACAACCACAACACTTATTGAAAAAATGTTTTGCCAGGATTAAGAAGTTACATATCCTCAACTATTGAATCGAAAATCATCGTTAAAGATTATAGCTTTTCGAAGCTTCAACCAAAAACATGCAAAAAAGGTGTCATGTTTGAAAAATAAAAGTATCGAGGATTTTATTTCTAATCGTTTGCCAGTCTCAAGCAAATATGATCAAGTTTAATATATCCAAAAAAACAGTTACAAAGGCGTTATGGTTATTGAGATCCAGATCGCGGAACACTCCAGACTTTAGCATAGGTGGCCTCTTAATAAACTCATCTTGGCCGAGATGCTCGTCTCAAGATGCGTCAAAAATGACAGTTTTCTATGGCTTGAAGTTTACTTTGACGTATCTTGTGAGAGACATCTCAGCCGAGATGAGTTTATTAATAAGGCCCTTAAACCGCCGAGAGACCCATCTCGAGAGACGTCAAAGTGAACGTCAACCTATAGAAAGCTGTCATTTTTGACTTGTCTTGTGATTGGCATCTCAACCAAGGTGAGTTAATTAATACGGCCCTTAATAGCCTATCGCCAACGAATGAAAACCAGGGGAAAAAACTCGTGTATAAGCAAATTTTGGCATAGTTGTAGAGAATGGTCTTATAAACCACATACTAAAAGTACTGATGGGTGGGGGTGGAGCTAACTTGTAAAGGTCCCTTTGTTAGTTTTTCGTAAATAACTCGTAAACGGTGGCCCATAGCAAAAAAAATTCCATTACATAAGTAATCTAAACATATTCTCTACAAAACAGATCCAATACACTTCGTTGCTGGGATCAATATTTAATGAGATATGGAAAGAAGAAGATGGATAATAATCAAGGATCGGAAAAACGACCGTCATTTTGAAAACATAACCCTGTTCCGTATAGCAGAGACTTCCTTGATATTAATTAAAAATATTATTAGGTATTTTATAGATTTATTATACAATAATTGATATGTACTTAGCGACCATTTTATTAACGAATGACACCGAAATGTTAATTAGAAAACACAAACACACATACAAACAGTAAACCAATGTCAACGATTGCCCTAATGTCCTCCGTAAGTTGTGAATAAACTTTTTCGACTCATAAATAGGTCCTAAATTCACGTCGTTATGGAATAACAGGCGAAAATTAAAAAAAAAAATTCTTTTTGATTGGCGAAAGTGTTTTTTCCCATAACCATTATGGTTTTATTCATTAATAATATTGTTGCTGAATACATATAAATAATGGTATAATAAATGTAAAATACCTAATAATATTTTTAATTAACATCAGAAGGAAGTCTCTCCTGTACGGAACAGGGTTATGTTTTCGAAATGACGGGCGTTTTTCCGATCCTTGATAATAATAAACAAACTTACATTTCTTCGGCTTCACCCCCACCCATCAGTACTTTTGGTATGTGGTTTAAAAGGGTTATTCCCACCTATTACCACCAATTTGTTACCACTGGTAACAGCTGGGTTTTTTTTTCCCACCTGTTACCACTAAAGTACTCGGTGGTAACAAGTGGGAATATTTTTCCCATTTGTTACCACTAAAATATTTGGTGATAACTACCACCAATTAGTTTAGTGGTAACAGCTGGGAATTTTTATTCCCAGTAGTTACCAGTGGTAACAAATTGGTGGTAACAGGTGGGAATAACCCGTTTAAAACACCATTCTCTACAACTATGCCAAAATACTCTTATACACGAGTTTTTTCCCTGATAGACAGTTTTTGGTCTTCGTTGGGTGGACTATAACAAGGCGCCTGGCCGACACAAATTCAAGGTTAAAATAGACTTTGTTCCGTATCAATTAAGTTGTAATTTGCATAGCATAGCAAACATGTTTAGGGTTTTAGTGACACATTTTGTATTCGACGTAAGGCGAGAAGTAAAAAGAAAAGAAAAATAAATAATATTTTTTATTCCCAGTATCCAACTTGAGGCAGGTTGCAAGATAGCACTACGATTTCCCAATATCCAACCTGGGTGGGATGACTAGGTTGGAAGATGGTAATCCCTCGTTCCAAACGTTAATAACAAAAAGCAAGCTTTAAAAACCCGACTGTTGCTAACCAACTTGAAATCGTTACAAATCCTAAATGATCATTCACAATGAAAAATGATGAAAGAAACCTAAAGATGATTTTTAAATACCTATTCAACGATACCCTAATTGTCATAATTTGTCGAATTTTTTTCTTTTTTATAATATGGCGTCTAGTGGTCGTCATATTGATTTTTTATTACTGTCAAATCTTTAGTGACATAAGAATCATCAAAATCGGTCCATGAATTTAGTTTCTAGAGCGCCACAAAGGAACAAACATACATATACACCGTGCCCGGGACGTATCCGAAGGATTTTAACCATCGATTCTAGACCCCATTTGGAGTATATAATGTAGTCCAGTATCGCATAATTTTTAGATTTTTATTATTTAAAAAACAATTCCATAGTTAATTTAATTTAAACTCTGTCACCTTAACTTAAAGCATTATTTACTATATACAGGTGTATAGGCTGATAAACACATTACCCTCCTCCTTCGGCAGTCGGGTAAAAGGAATTTGTTTCTTATCAATTAAGGTGTAATTTGCATAGCATAGCAAACATGTTTGGCGTATGAGTCACACATTTTGTATTCCACGTAAGGTGTTCCGAAGGTTAAGAAAAACATCGTATTCCTTACCTCTATGAACACGAGATGCCACGGGTGCTGGATGAAAGAGATGAGCGCTAACCGAAGCGCGTAGCAGAATAGAGATAGCGTGAGAGTTTTTCCGTAACCCAAACGCTTTATGATTTTACCTGAGGAGGGAGAAAAAACAGTTAAGTGCGAATAGGACGTCGCATCAACAGGATTGCGTCATTATTTGGGCGTTTGTTCCGAATCACTTTCATGGTCACATTTTTGCAGAAGTGCAGTAGATTTCAGTCAGTAGGTTAGGTTAGGTTAGGTTGGTGGGTGGCCAGACGGCACGGTGTGCTCTCCTTCAGGCTGGTGCAGGTGCTGACCGGGCATGGCTGCTTCGGAAAGTACCTGCATCAGGTTGCCATTAGAGAGAGCACACCTAGGTGCCACGAGTGTGGCGCACTGGTCGATGATGTGCGCCACACTGTGGAGGAGTGCTCCGCATGGGGGCCTCAGAGGTTCCTGCTCACTAACACCGTGGGCGGGGACCTCTCGTTGCCGAGCCTAATCAACACCATGCTCGGCAGCCGAAGAGGATGGAGGGCGGTAACCTCCTTCTGCGAAGCAGTCATCTCGCAGAAGGAGGAAGCGGAGCGGGCCAGAGAGACCAGTGCCGTCGCTGACCCGCTCCGCAGACGACGGAGGGGAAGGGTGAGGCGGCGCTACGCGCACATCCTTCCCCCACCGTAACAGTGCGCTGGCTGAAGGCGTCAGGGGACACCTTCGTCCACTGGGGCGCACCGGAAGTCTGAGGGTGCCTTAGTGAACCAAGGCACCCTCCCGGAGTCGTTGGCGTCGAGGTGCCACAGCCGAGTGCGCTTGTTCGTGGCCGCGTGGCACCTCCCTGAAGGACGCAGATGGTTCACCGCTGGGTTTTTAGTGGGTATTCCGGCCGTTCTCGGTTGGCGAGTCCCACATAACCATCCCAGGTCCCCTTGGACCTGGGTGGTATGCGTAAATGCATTTGCCCAGCGAGAAAAAAAAAGGTTATGTTACGGGATAACTAACAAATCACTAAAAACGGCATCAAAATATATATGCCCAATTCTTCAAAAATATGTCCACAAAAGTGAGACGGTTGAAACGCTCGAATAATGACTAGGGTTAGGACTTTTGGTAGCATATCGTGGTTCTAGAATCCATGGAGTCGCTATTTCCTAATTATTATAATACATGACACTTTGATTTTGACCTTCAGTATGGTCATATTTCAATATGAATTAAATACATTTTTAGTTCGGTTATTCCATACCTACTAATATTTGCTTGTTTGTAACGCCTTCACAGCAGAGATATCCTCCATACCAAATCATTTAAATTGGTTTAGCGGTTATATGAATAAATTAATTTAGAAATATTAAAATACTGAAGGTCAAAATCAAAGTGGTATGTATTATAATAAATAGGAAAAAGCGACTCCATGGATTCTAGAACCACGATTTGACACCAAAAGTCCTAACTCTAATAATGACCCGATTGTGAGACGCTTAAATTGCGTAACTGTTAAAATTTTCTAAAACAAATTTAGTGCCAGGCGAGCACGTTCCGCGCCCCCTAAATCAAGTCCGATTCCATGATTTTTGAATATGTTGTAGCGGTTATGAAAACTAGGTTTGTTCCTTTCCGTTTTTTTTGTATTTTCTTGGAAAGAACATACAGGTCGATTCACAAGAGTTGGCACGAATGGATTGAATGAGTGAACGAAAGTATACAAGTGTGTAAAATAATAACAGGCTTTCGGTTTGAAATTCGAACATCGGTTCAAATAACGGCGCTCACACAGTGATAGGTGACATTACTTTTGTTCATTCCATTCGTGCCAACTTTAGTGAATCTACCTGTACATAAACGTATGCCTGCATTCCCAGAGTGGGGTTGCCAGAGCGACAGAATTACCAACAACTCTTAAAACTTTATGATAATAATTATGTATAAGTGATGATATCCGCAGTAGAACTAAAGTTACCGATATAGCCCGAAGAATAGCCAAACTTAAGTGGCAGTGGGCGGGGCACATTGCTCGCAGGACTGACGGCCGATGGGGTCAGAAGGTTCTTGAGTGGCGTCCGCGGACCGGAAGACGAGCTGTAGGTAGGCCTCCAACAAGATGGAGTGACGACCTTGTAAAGATCGCGGGAACGCGGTGGATGCGAAAAGCACAAGGTCTGAGTGGAGAGCCTTGGGGGAGGCCTATGTCCAGCAGTGGACGTCTTTCGGCTGACATGATGATGATGATGATGATGCACTCACACGCCAAACTCCACTACAAGCCTTTATTCCCTTAATCGCCTCTTACGACATCCACGGGAAGACAAAGAGTGGCACTATTCTAACCCGGCACCCACGCGGAAAGAAATGGATGTATATTGTATGTGCGTACAACGAAAATCGTAAGAATCAGACGTTTCTTTGCTATTTACCGAACTCTGAAAATGCGCTGGACAGCAAGTCCTTACCGGAGAAGTAGAAGAACAGAAGCTCCCCAAGGAAGCTCTGGCCGGCTACCACCACGCCCTCTATGAGTTTGATCTTCGCCACCGACCCAGTCTCTTCCGCTAGCTCTTCCAGAAACCTGGACAAACAATACACATAATACACACAAAGCCATGTGTCACAAATAGACACAGTGGTAATTTTACAAGATGTCCGAATGGTCATAAATAATGTATTTCTAGCATTTCAGAACGAAATGAAAAATATAAAATGATTATCCGCTCAAATAGCTACCTTCCGTCCGAAACTATGAGTTTCAAGTTGTAATGGCTTGACATTAAGAGGCCACCTATGCTAAAGTCTGGAGTGTTCCGAGATCTGGCTCTCAATAACCATAACGCCTTTGTATCTGTTTTTTGGATATATTAAACTTGATCATATTTGCTCGAGACTGTCGAACGTGAAAACACGATTAGAAATAAAATCCTCGATACTTTTATTTTTCAAACATGACACCTTTTTTGCATGATTTTGGTTAAATCTTCGAAAAGCTATAATCTTTAACGATGATTTTCGATTCAATAGTTGAGGATATGTAACTTCTTAATCCTGGCAAAACATTTTTTCAATAAATGTCGTGGTTTTAAAGTAAACAGCAATTAATTGAATTTGACGCTGCCGTCAAGGCGCGAGCGTACTATCTCCATCTCACATTCTTCACGCGGAAGCACATAAAGCCATCCCTTTTTATTCTTGTGGGGGCGTGGCACCATAGGTGGCCTCTTAAAAATTGTTGCCTTTGCAAGGCGCCTCGCCGGCCTTCTACCTGAGTGAGCTCCGACCGCGACGAATACGTAACCACAAGTATCAATAGATACTTGTGGTTGCCATTTCAACCTATTGATAAAAGGGCATTATAGTCTATAATGCCACAGAGACTTGGAGACTATCTACATGTACGTAGAGAAAAAATAAGAATATTTCCTATGAATTCAAAATATTCAAAATTCAGAATATTTATTCAGTAAATTGGCCACATGAGGGCTCTTTTACACGTCAGTAATATACAGTGAATCCACTAGCGCTTCGGACAAGACCATAATTGCGGAGAAGAAGCGCCGCAAGAAACTCCAGCAGAAGGTAATTTTTTCCAATCATAAAATACAATAATACTTAAAAGTAATATTACAAGGTAATACAGTAATAGAATGATGATGAGAGGTAGTTATAATCACTCACCAGAACATGTAGTAGATGATGAAGCTGTCGAAAGTGCCGGCGACGACCGCGAACAGGATGAACACGATGACGCGCGGGATACGCAGCACGTCACGGAGCGCCTTGCCGGAGTCGTCGGGGCTAGATAGAGATGGGAGCTGTTGGAAAATGGTGGCTGAAATACCTTTTTTTGTACTCGTCGTTTAAAATCTGTGTAATAAGATTTCATAGAGAATACTGCAACGTCACTCTTTTCATCGTTGAATAGTCTATGTCACTTCCGAAACAACCGAAATAACTGTTTCGATACGCTCTAGACAACCGAAAAAAAAATTAAAATAGAACTGCGTGTTTCAATAATATGTGTCCTTGTTTAAGGAGACTCGATCCGATACAAAATTGCCAATCTATGGCGTTTCGGAACGTAGCAGCGTCGCGTTATCTGTCAAAAATCTATACTTAAACTTGCTGCTGTATCCAGGGCATAAAAAAAATAAAAAAAACTACGCTTTGTGATTGGCTAGTATTTAGCCAATCACAGGACAGTACTGCAACATTACGTACGCCGGTGGTGTGATAACTTTTCTTTTCAAAGCTCAGCTTAAAAAGTTAAAATAAAAACTAACCACTTAAATTATTAATTTTAATGAACTCGTACAAAAAGTATTGTTCACAATAGTGTCATAATCAAGCTTTTTAATCTCGTACCTTACTTAGGCCACTCAGCAAGCTTCGTGGCCTAAACACGGTACTCGACTGAAAAGCTCTCTATTATAACACGATTGTGGAAACTACTATTTTCCACTCGCGTAGGTATTATAAGCCGCTAATACTCATAATGATATCGTTAACGGTACCAGCGCCTCTATTCTACGACGTTAAACAATAGCTTTTGGACTGTTATCATCCGAGCCTGGAATTTTCGCGGCAAAATAAGTCTGTCGCAATATAGCTAGTGTTAGAAACACTTTTTATCGATATCGATTATTATTATATAAAAAAATCATCATATTTGAGCATTTCTAAATAAGTTTGTACATTTCATTCACGACTTCGATTTGCAAAAAAAATTGCAGGTTGGTAGAGCGAATGAAGCTCAGCCTAAATAACATAGTCTCCCAAAATGTCCTCATACATTTGTATGAAACTTTCCTTTTTAACCGACTTCAAAAAAAGGAGGAGGTTCTCAATTCGTCGGGTTTTTTTTTTATGTATGTTCCCCGATTACTCGAAGACCACTGGACCGATTTGAAAGATTTTTTCGTTGTTCGAATGGGTATACTTTCTAGTTGGTCCCATTGTCAACACATCGGGATCTGATGATGGGATCTTGGAGAAATCAAGAGAACTCCTCAAATATTATAGGCACACCTATAGCGATTTTGGTATTTTTCACTGTAACTCGTGCATTTGCTTTTGAAAAGTACTATATGGTGAAGTGAAACTGATGATGAAGACCACAGATGGCCACCGGAACTCCTTAACGGTACCTATTTCAAGGGTGGCGATATGATATTTCGATTAAGGTAGTTGCGCGACTATGACGAAGCACATTTAGGTTTAAATATGACTATGACATTCCCGCGGCATTGTCTGCGGCGAGCTTGAAATGTTCTATAGTTTCTCATGAATATTTAGAAGTGGAGCTACGTAACAGCATAAATAGGATCACTAAAAAGTATAAAATAAAATAAATGTTTAAAAAAACAAAAACCCGCCTTCAAAAATGCTAAAAATAACTTCTTTTAAAATGGTAGGTCAGTCCAACTGAAGTCGGCGTCCCACAATATTTTAAACCAAAAGCCGTTGACTGACCGTTGCAGTTGGACTGACCTACCATTTTAAAAGAAGTTATTTTTTGCATTTTTGAAGGCGGGGGTTTTTTTTTTATTACTAACTTTCTTTGGTTCATGGTAACAAAAAAGGAAAGTTTCATACAAATGTGTGAGGACATTTTGGGAGACTATGTTATTTAGGCTCGGCTTCATTCACCCTACCAACCTGCAATTTTTTTTGCAAATCGAAGTCGTAAATGAAATGTACAAACTTTTTTAGAAATGCTCTTTTACACTATTTTATAATCATTTGCGACAGTTGTTTTAAATGTGTTTTATTCCTTTTCCATCTAAATCTTAACTCCTACTTTCTCATATCAAGTAATAAAATAAGGCAAGTAAATAAGAGGTAAAACTTTGAATGAAGTGACTATACTCTCTCATTGAAAATAATAGACACTTCAGTAACTGTCTACACTCAAAGAATAATGAGAAATTAATGATTACCTACTCACCTATACTATCCCGATTCCGAAGAAGAAATTGCATCTGTGTGTTTTTTTATTTCACGAACAGTTTTTTTTTCTATTACACAACTATCGATATATCGATAATAAAATATTTCTAACACTACATTACGACAGTCTTTTGTTTTGCCGCGAAAATTCCGGACTCTGGTTATCGTATTTAAAATGCTGTTAACGGTGTCATTTGCATGTATATACTGTTGCTACACAATTTTTATTTAGTCGTATTACAAGTCATCAAACAAGCAGGTTGTGTTTCAATTCGCTCTCTAATCGTCATCGAAAAGTGAACCTTAGTGCTCTCAACATATGGTCCAAACGAACCGGACGGCTATCGCGTCAGCTGAGAAAGGGTCGAGCGGCCGGCGCGGCCAGGTAGCCGCGAGAACAATAGCGGGAGATAAGGATTCACCGAGGCAGCCGTGTTTATGCATTCAACTACGCAATTTATATTTAATTAATTTTAACAACGTGCTTCGACATTACAAGTTAATTTGCATTTAATAAGAAGTTTATGAAGACTTATACGCAAAAATGTCTAATTCGGAACAATTGATGAGTGTTTTACAAGAAACGGCAGATCAAATGCAGAGAACTCAAGTAAACTTAAAGAAATGTCCGAAGTCACGGTTAACAAGAGGTTATATTGAAGCTAGATTACAATGCGTTGAAGAGTATTGGGTGACGTTTAAACATGCACATCGAGAATTAACTAAATGTACTCCGCGGGAACAACGAGGCAGTCTTGCGTACTTTGTTAATGAAGAATATTATATCTACGAAGATTTGTACCTAAACATCCAGGGTGATTTAAAAGACATCTTGTTAACGTCTAATCAGAAACCGGAACAAAGCGCGAGTGGTGTGGGCAAATCAGACAACCAGCTGGGCAAATTACCACGGATTCAATTACCTACTTTCACTGGTACTTATGAACAATGGCCCACCTTTCAAGATTTATTTATTTCGATCGTGCACAACAATGAGTCACTTAGCAACGTACAAAAATTGCATTATTTGAAAACCAGTTTATCTGGGGAAGCAGAGGCAATATTGAAACACATTCAAGTCACCGATAGTAATTACACACAGGCATGGGAAGTGTTACGGAAGCGTTACGGGAATAAAAGAATAACAGTCAATACGATAATGAAGCGATTATTTATGCAAAAGAAATTAACTACACAGTCGGCGAGCCAATTAAAATCATTATTGGATACCACAACAGAGTGTTTGAACAGTTTGCAAAATTTGAAAATAAAGACCGATTCCTGGGATCCTATTTTAATATTTCTGGTAATACAGAAGTTGGACTCGGAGTCACACAAAGAATGGGAGGAGTATGCCCACAAGGATGATTTGGATGAATTACCTAAGTGGTCAGACTTCGTCAAATTTCTAGAAGCTAAATTCCGAACGTTAGAGATTATCACCGTTTCATCATCAACGCCATCACGAGACAAAGCCACAATCAAAGAACGCACGTTTCATGTCACTAAAAATGAAAAAAGTTGTGTTATGTGTAGTGACAATCATACACTTGCTCATTGCAAAGAGTTTACGAAGATGCCACCATCTGAGAGAAGTGATTATGTGAAGAACAATAAACTCTGTTTTAACTGCCTGGCACAAGGCCATGTAGTCCTTAGGTGTAGAGTACCTTTGTCATGTCGCATTTGCCACAAGCGACATCATTCTCTTGTCCACGTTACCAAGAGTGTCGATTATGCTGAGTCAGACAACAAAATACAATTGGCACCTTTAAACAAGGAGGAGAATGAACCAGTGCTTCAGGCTTCAATGGCAATTGCTTCACATCACACTGCCCGACAGAGCGTAGCTTTATTAGCAACTGCAATGGTGAACGTAAGAAGTGAACAAGGACACACCGTTGCACTTCGAGCTCTGATTGATCAGGGCTCACAAGCATCTTTTATAAGTGAAAAGGCGGCTCAGATGCTTAAACTAACAAGACAACCAGCTAGAGGAAGTATAGTTGGAGTGGGATCTACGAGAACGAACATAAATCAAGTGGTGCAACTACAGGTTTCGTCGCATTATGAGAAATTTACAATGCAGCTTCGAGCCTACGTGATTTCTAAGCAATTGACCACTAAGATGCCCACGAAAACTATAACAGCAACCAACTGGTCTCATATACAAGATCTTCACCTGGCAGATCCGAGTTACAATGCACCAGGTCCGATAGATCTACTCCTAGGAGTGAAAGAGTATGCACAGATTATTGAAGATGATATAATCAGAGGTCCACCGGGTACACCATGTGCTCAGAAAACAAGCCTTGGTTGGATCTTGTTTGGAGAAATAGATTCAAATGCAGAAACGCAATCTTTTACTGTTATGCATCATCAAGTAGATGTCGAAGATTTTCTCAAGTCAATGTGGGAAGTCGACTCTGACACAAAAAGAAACTTTACTGAAGAAGAACAAAAATGCGAAACAATGTTTGAAAATACTCATACAAGAAATGAAGAAGGGAGATATGTGGTTAAATTACCATTCAAAACTGAAATACCAAGAGCATGTGAAGGAAATACAAGAGAGATTGCAAAAAATAGATTATTACAATTAGAGAATAAATTTCAAAGATTGCCAAAATTGAAAGAAGATTATACGAACGTTATAAAAGACTACATTAAAATGAAACATATAGAAGAAGTGCCAGCAGAAGAAATACATACAGTCAAGAGTATCTACTTACCTCACCATGCAGTAGTTCGAGAAGAAAAGGAAACAACCAAAACAAGAGTTGTATTCGACGCATCTTGTAAAGGCACTAATGGTGCGTCGCTCAATGATGACCTTCTTGTGGGGCCTGTGCTGCAAGAAGATCTTAGAAGCTTGATAATGAGGTGGCGTATGCATGCGGTTTGCTTCGTGTCTGATATACACAAAATGTATCGAATGGTGTTGACTACAAAAGAAGATGTTGATTACCAACGCATCTTGTGGAGAAACGACATCACTAATGATGTGAAGGATTATCGCCTCCTGACAGTCACATTCGGTACTGCATCGGCTCCGTATCTAGCCGTAAAAACGCTAATGCAACTGGCCAAGGACGAAGGAAACAACTACCCAGTTGCTGCTAAAGTAATAGCTGAAGACTTTTATGTAGACGACCTAATGTCAGGTTGTGATACAGCTCAGCAAGCAATAGAATTGAGTATGCAACTTAAAGACATCCTCAAAAAGGGTGGATTTGAGCTCAAGAAGTGGTCGTCTAATAACACTGAATTCATGCGAAGCTTTCAACCAGAAGAGAGATCAGTAAATGCACATCTTGATTTGAACTTGGATGGTACTATCAAAGCACTTGGTGTTCAGTGGAACATGGGAACAGATCAATTTGAATACAACCTTAATTTGCCTCAACCTACAAACCCCATCACCAAAAGAAGCATTTTGTCAGATATACAAAAACTCTTTGATCCGCTTGGCTGGATTTCGCCGTGCGTTCTCAGAGCCAAGATCCTTATACAGAAATTATGGGTGGCAAAGGTAGGCTGGGACCAGGAACTCAACCAATCATTTAAAGAAGAATGGGTTACCATCAGAGCTGACTTAGGAAATATCAACGATGTTCGCATAAATAGATGGGTGGACACTTTAAGCACTGGAATTACAGATAGTGTGCAGATACACGGTTTCAGTGATGCATCCATCAATGCTTTCGGCGCAATAGTCTACATCAGGGTAGAGAAAGCAGATGGAACGATCAGCACACATTTGATTGCATCAAGAACAAGAGTTGCTCCAGTCAAAACGGTATCCTTGCCTAGACTCGAATTATGTGGAGCTGTCATACTATCAAAATTATTAAAGCAAGTTGGCCTTGCTATGAGAATACCAGCTTCACAAATATTTGCATGGACGGATTCATCTATTGTGCTTTCATGGATTTTGGGTGAGCCGCAAAAATGGAAGACTTTTGTGGCAAACAGGGTCGTACAAATCACTGGTAATGTCAATCAAGATAAGTGGCACCATGTCATGTCCAATGATAACCCCGCTGACATCGCTTCTAGAGGAATGTCCTTGTCCGAACTTAAGACATCTAAATTATGGTGGGAAGGGCCAAACTGGCTATCAAGACATGAGATTAAATACACAAGACCTAATGATACAAGCACAGATATAGAGAGCAAGATAATACAAACAAACTTAAATGTAGAAACTAAAGGTGAAAATCGCTTAACTGAGCAGTTTGGGAGTTTTGACAACTTACCAGAGTTAATTAAGACAGTGGCTTACTGCTATAAATTCTTAAACATGAAGAAACTTCGAATAGACGACGTAAATCCTAATACTCATGATTTGCAAAACGCCTTACACAAATGCATAAGGCTAGTACAGCGAGAAGAATTTGGAGAAGATATAGAGAGGTTAAAGTTGAACAAACAGGTAACCGGAAAGAGTAAGATTAGGTTCCTGAACCCTTATTTAGAAGACGCTATACTGAGAGTAGGAGGCAGACTGAGGCATGCGAATTTGGATGAAGATGCCAAACATCCTATTATTTTGGGAAACAAAAACAAGCTGACTCCTTTAATAATAGCAGACGCTCATTCTAAAACCTTACACGGTGGAACTTCACTAATGCTGGGATACTTAAGGGCTCATTATTGGATAATAAAAGCAAAAGCATTGGTGCAGAGACACGTACAGAAGTGCTTGGTGTGCGTCAGACAAAATGCTACTCCTAAACCGCAGTTAATGGGTGACCTGCCAAAAGAAAGAGTCACGCCTACGAGACCATTCTTACATAGCGGCGTCGACTTTGCAGGACCTTTCTCAATTCTTATGTCAAAGGGTAGAGGAGCTAAAATAACCAAGACATACGTGGCGATCTTTATTTGCATGTCCGTAAAATCTATACACCTAGAGTTGGTGAGTGATCTAACCTCGGAAGCCTTTATAGCTGCATTTAAAAGGTTCATCGCTAGAAGAGGAAAATGTACACACTTGTGGAGTGACCAAGGCAGGAACTTCGTCGGCGCCAATAAAGAATTAGTTGCGACATGGAAAGAGGCTCAACTTGATTTCACAGGACAGATTGCCGAGTCACTGACGGCAGACGGTACACAGTGGCACTTCATTCCTGCATACAGTCCACATTTTGGTGGTTTATGGGAGGCAGGCGTCAAATCAATGAAGCACCACCTCAAACGAATAGTCACTACCAATCTGACTTTTGAGGAGATGAATACGGTTTTATGTGAAATTGAGGCATGTCTAAACTCAAGGCCATTGTGCCCAATCGATGCCGAAAGTGTAGACAACATAGACGTATTAACGCCTGGGCACTTTTTAATCGGTGAAGCCCCCATAAATGTTCCATCTCCTAATTTAAAAGACGTGAGAATTAATACTTTGTCACGATGGCAGCACACACAAAAGATAGTTCGAGACTTCTGGGACAGATGGCAACAAGAATATCTTTCCAGATTACAACAGCGGCCGAAGTGGCTGAAAAGGATAGAGGAATTTCAGATAGGCCAGATAGTCCTGATAAAAACTGACCATCTTCCACCTGGCAAGTGGGCTCTCGGACGGATCGTTGACAAGCATCCAGGATTAGACAATGTAACACGAGTGTATAGTGTTAAAAGTGGTGAAAGTGTAACTAAAAGACCCGTTACCAAATTGTGTTTACTGCCAATTGAAATTGATTGAGTAAAATTTTAAAAATTGTTAAAAATGCATGTATGTTGAGATGGATTATATTGTAATTAATTAAAGGACAAAGTTGTCCTTTGGTGGGCGGTATGTTAACGGTGTCATTTGCATGTATATACTGTTGCTACACAATTTTTATTTAGTCGTATTACAAGTCATCAAACAAGCAGGTTGTGTTTCAATTCGCTCTCTAATCGTCATCGAAAAGTGAACCTTAGTGCTCTCAACAAATGCTAATACTATTACTATGCAGTTATAGCCACCTTCTTTAATATTATTATTGCCACTATTACATTACTATTTATTACTGTTTTATATTATTACTTACCGTCAGTGCCCGGCAGCTGAACAAATCCACGGCGGTGGCGGCCAGAGCGATGATGAAGGCCGGCGTGAAGTCCTTGCTCTCGCCGGAGACCAGATCCACCAGGGCGCCGCCCAGCAGCGCCGTTAGGCCGTACCCCGCCGTGCCCCACGCGCGCTGGGCGCCGTACTTCGACGCGCGCTCGGACCCTTGAAAAGATTATTTTTGGTATGGCAAGTTTGGTAAGTGACCACACAGGTCACCTGATTTGTCTCAAATGACACTCCTATATCAATCACAACCTCATTACCAAGAGGAGAGGATTTAATCTTCTTTGGCCTTTAAATCTGAGATACTACTGTTTATTGGCTTGCGAGGGCAGTGATGGTGTCGATCTGAGACCCATAGATTCTCTAGTCTGAGGACTATGATGGAATGCCTCTATGATGGTAATTTTACCGGGTGTTTTATTCCCTTATAGACCGGGAGATACTGACGCAAAATTTCCGGTCATTTGTACCAAGTATGGCGACCCTTCAAGAGTCTAATTACGTAATGACGAAAAGGAAAATGATGATGATAGCGCTGGTACCGGCGGCCCAAACGCGTGGGCGTTACTCGAACGTGTCGGATAAATTACGAAAGTCGAACGATTTGTACCACTAAAATTCTTGTATTTTCCGATAATCGATGAAAAAGAAGTAGACGGTAGCGTAAGGCTATACTTCTCCGGTGTGGCTTACAGCCCGCCACACCGACGAAAACAAGTTAATTAAAAAAAAACAATCCAACCATTTGTACCAGGCTAATTTTTGCACAGCTAATCTTCGTCGAATAGTCATTCACGAAAATCACCATGCCATACTTTTCCGACGGTTCCAAATGGCCGCCATACCGCCGCCTTGATACAAAATGACTGAAAATTTTCTGTCAGTATCTCCCGGTCTATTACCGGAATACAACAAAGCAAACAGTGTTGCGGTAGGTAAGATATAGGGTTAGAAAATGGTGTTTCAAGGAAGCAAAATTATATATTTATGTGGTAAATTAATTACGTTTGAAGAATGAATGAATTAGTTTAAAGACGATTTCTAAGCGTAGCCGAAAAAAAAATTCCTATAGGCGTGGCACATACAACTCTTCACGAAAATACCACCAAAAATACAATAAAAAATAAGTTAAAGTTTATTAAAGAGATCACATCACAACGGGTCACTCTCGTAAATAATATAGAAAAACGCTCGACATGTTTGTCGTGCTGCGCCCGCGTCTGCTCATGATTAGGGGCTCCGGACGAGCCCGAAACATGTCGAGCGATCTTCGACATTATTTACGTGAGTAACCAATTCTGATCTCGTAAATATGTGTGAGTCGCACGGAAGTTTTATGTTTAAAAGTTAAAGTTTGTCAATAAACTTTACTAAATATGTAGTGTGAAACAGTAAAAAATTACTTACCAAGCACATCGAAGCACACGGCATCTCCTATGCAGTTGGCAACATTGAACGCCACCGTTCCAACACACATCAACACGACGAACGCCCAAAACGCCACCGACACATACAAACTACCCGCAGAAACCTCATTGTTTACTTTGAAATGACTCCCCTCCAACGTTCTATTTCCACCACTTTCCGTCCCATTGAGATCTGTATTATTCAAATCTTTATCCAAACATATCAAGTTACAATCGGTTTTCGGCGCGCATACAATCTCTCCCCCTCTAGCACCATCGAAATCCATTTTAAGGAGCGAGCAAGACGTATCGTTGACATCGTCGTCTACATAGACGGTGTTTATGTACGTCGAGTTTGACAGATATATGTCAAAGCTGTTGTTCATAGAGCAAGTCCAGTGACAGTTGTATTTTTCTAACAAGTCTTCGTCTATGGTTGTGTTGTCGACTTTTCTTAAATAGACGGTGTCGTTGAGTTTGTATATCATTTGCGTTGTCTGTGGCGCTGGGTCGGGCATCGGCAGGAACCACAGACAGCAGTACGAGCCTGTCATTGTAGTGATCAAAAGCATGAAGACTAGTTTCCTGTGTCTCTGAAAAAGAAATGGTTATGTTAGAGAAACAAACAAACTCTGTAGCAACTTAGCAAGACCTGTGTTTAAAAGTTACGAACTTATTACTTGTGCACAAAAATACTAATTACAATAACTTTTCAAATTTAATTAGTACAATTGTGAACTAAGGTATCGATATGTCTGTAGTACGAATTTAGCAAAGTGTCCCTACGGACCTAAAAAAAATCCGGACGTAGGTAACGTAGCACCAAAATGGTGTGAAGCATGCAAGGTCGGCATTTTCGTTCGTTATACACGACTTACCGCACGCACATAGGTACACCAGGTAAGACAACGCGCCGAGCCACAGCACGAGTGACAGTTTACGTGTGTGCGTGTGCACGCACACAGACAGTCATTTTGCATGCTTCACTCATGATTAGATGAGGTTACGTCCGTATTGTGATTTGATTGATTTTGATAATTAGAATCATTACGAATCAGCGAAGTTTTTAAACCTATACACTGTTTTTGTGTAGAGATTTTAGAAGAGTGAAAAAATATAACTGTAACATAAGAAGAAACATGTATTTAGTGCTAATACACATAGGTTACATTAACTATAAACGTACCAATAACATGCATTTAGCACCAAAAGGGGCGATCAGCTCAGCAACATGCTGTGAAAAGTCACGGCGCTGATTTTCAGCTGGACCCAGTTAGAGCCAACTACCTAATCATAAAAAGGTCCTCAAATCTATACAAATATTATAAAGCTGAAGACTTTGTTTGTTTGTTTGCTTGAACGCGCTAATCTCGAACGCGGTAATATATAGGCTATATATCACCTCCACGCTAAGACCAATAGGAGCGGAGCGCCAATGAAGAATGTTTCAACGTTCTACGTTAACAAAGTCGCGGGTTAAAGTTAGCGTTAGCCCAAAGTAACTTCCACGGGGACGAAGTCGCGGGCAGAAGCTAGTATAAAACATGATTGCGTGGTAAGTAATACATACTTGAATACTTCAATGCGAGCTCTACACTTCGCGATTATAATCTCATTTAAAAAGAAAACTAGATTGGTCTAACTTTCCGTGTACCGGGTAAATCGCATTTCTCAACAAAATAAGAAAATACCGTAAAATAAATCACCAAAAATGAAATTAAAATTAAAATCGGCCAAGAAATACGGATAATACAAGCATTTTAAACTGCTAATTAGACAGCGATTACACAGAGAAATCCGATACGCCGTGTGATTGTGACGTCATATAACACGTCGGCCATATATACTTAATGTTAAATTCTGTTTTGCTAGAATAAGATAGGAACAAATCTTTGTTGGTATATGTTATGTTTTGAGCTAATAGCGATCACTCGTCGTGTTTGTTATGGCTTGGATTTAGTTTTAATTTACCTACTTATAGACATATTTAATTCCACTTTGTTAGTTAGAGTTCATGTTAAGTAAAAATGTTCCTGATGTAAGTATAAGGGTAATGTTCTTTTTGTAAGGAATGCAACTCTAACAATGTAACTTTATGTTTAAGGGGGAAAAGTGTTATGTATTAGCGCATCACTTGTTAATAAACGTCAGTCAGTACCGGATCGTCGTGTTTCATTGACGCGTACCTTTACCTACCCCGCTATACGCATAGATATAACAGTATATATTGGTTATTATTATAGCTATTCAAAAAATGATCGTTCTCAACTGTTTGTTAGATGAATCAGCTTTAATTGAAGCTGCGATTAGGGAATATGCATGTTTTTTTACAGCTTCAATAAAAGCTGATTCATGTAACAAACAGGTGAGAAAAATCATTTTTTGAATAGCTATAAAAATAACCAAGATATAAGCCAACAAAGATTTGTTCCTATCTCTTTCTAGCAAAACAGAATTTTACGTGGAGTTTATATGGCCGAACTGCACAATGACGTCACCGGTGCACTTCGGATATCTGTCTAATTAGCAGTTTAAAATGCTTGTATCATCCGTATTTCTTGACCGATTTTAATTTTAATTTCACTTTTGGTGATCTCTTTTACGGTTTTTTCATATATTGTTAAGAAATGCGATTTTAAAAATCCATGCATATTCCCTTTTCATGAATATTCCCTACTGTGTAAAGAAATGAAGATCAGCACCGGCCAATAGTCCACGACGTATCCGAAGAGCGGCTTCGCAGCGGCCCAGAGGAGCGGCAGCACGGACGTCACCAGCCCCATGGCGGCTGGCGACACGCCCAGCTGCCGCCCGAACACGTTCATCTGCGGCAGCAGTGGGCCCAGCGCTGGGGAGAGTCGGCACGTCATTATCAGAGCATCACACGACACAATTACACATAGTGGGTCCCTGCCTACCAAGATAGCGGTTCCGTGTTCATCTCCCGTAAGGGCAGATATTGTGTGATGAGCGTGAGTATTTGTTCCCGAGTCTTGGATGTTTTATATGTATTCAAATATCGTCCCTTTACTTTCTCAACCTCGTATCTGATCGAATAGTTTGATAGGAAAGTAGTTTTTATTCTTTAGGAAACATGAGTGTTTTTTCTATTTAACTATTCCATCAGATACGAGGTTGAGAAAGTAAAGGGACGATATGTATTTCTCTATATAAGAAAGACCGTTAATAGTGTTTAAGAATAATCTCGTTCTATGGACCAAATCGATTCACCGATTCGATTTTAATAATTTAAGGCCCAGCTACACCGGATGCGTGCGCGTAGACGTGACGTGCGCGTGCGCTTTCCACTGCGTTGTATAGTGACATGTCGTATGAGAATTCATAATATACACCGCAGTGAAAGTGCATGCGCACGTCACGTCTACGCGCACGCATCCGGTCTGGCTGGGCCTTTAATGACATTGCGTTTTATTTTAGGTACCTACCACATAAAAACACTTTTCTAGACTTTACTATATGATGGCAATTAGTTCTAGCGTGATGTTAGACGTTATTGAAACCTTATTTTACAGTACGGAGGTAAATTAAATTAAGTTAAAAAAAAAAACAATACTAAATCGATTACATTTCCTTAAAAAACTTATCGATAATCGAAATAATGAATGCGATATTAATTAGTAGCATCACTAAATTTGCCAAATGACATCTCTCTCAGGCACAATAAGATGAAAAATATTATAGTAACCCCCTACTTTGAAAATCTAAGTTTGAAGTTACGTTAGTTCCGTCCTTTTCACTTGTCATTAGAGACTAAATTGGCAGAAGGGGATGAAGGTAACTTCGAACACCGATTTTCAAAGTACGGCGCTCAGTGCAGTCTCAAGCCGGACCACATGCTTGGTGTTTGCCACAAACACTGCACGACGCAACTATACGTTAGAGTAAGATGGAAATACGTCGAGCTCACTCTAACATATAGTTGCGTCCCGCAGTGTTTGCGGCAAACACCAAGCATGAGGATCCGGCTTTAAGGTTGGCGAAGACATAACCCCTCGGCACCGGATCAGCTCAAAGTGAGTCATTGAAAAATGAGCTTTGATTGGTTTTAGTACGATACATTTTTAAATGTTAAAGTAAAAACAACAGCCGGGCGCGGGCCTCGCGTCGTCCACTGCAAAATGAATCGTACTAACAAAGATCATAGCTCACTTTTCAATGTCTCACTTTGAGCTAATTCAGTGTGCTAAATGAAAATGACTCGTCGTTGATTTTTCGTCCGTAGTGAGTTAGCACGCTAACAAGATCAGAGGGCCCCGCCAAGATGCATTGCGCTAACTAGCGTTTCTATTCGTTTCGTTTTTAAACCAATCGCATCACTGGTAGATCACGGGACTTTTCGTATCACGTCATCTACCAGTGACGCGATTGTTTTAAAAACGAATCGAATAGAAACGCTAGTTAGCGCAATGTATTTTGGTAGGACCCTCAGGTGTAAAGAGGACGCTCTTATCCCCTCCACGCCGGCTGTCTAGGCGTGAAATACACAGAAGCGGCGCGGCGCAGGTAAGGCGTAGGCATGTGCCGGGCCCACAAGCTTTTCCATACAAAATGTAAAAAAGCGCCAAATTGTGAAATACACACAAAAGGCGCGGCGCGCCTCCTGTAGGAGTGGAAAAGGCATGCCTTCGCCCCGTCCTCGCCACGCCCTCGCGCTCCCTCTCGCTCGCTTGCTCCTTCTGCCTGCGACTTTTCCACGCCTTAACGCGTCCTTGCCTGCGCCGCACCTACGCGTCGCCTACGCGCCGACTGCGCTGCGTCTGCGCCGCGCTACTTCACTTGTACTATTACTTATTCTGTGCCGCTTCTGTGTATTTCATGCCTCAATTTACTGAATTTAGCGAAGTGTAAATCCCGATTTATGTCTGATCCAAGGGCTTTTAAAGAGTTTCAAATTTGAGTTAATCAAACCACAGACGTTTATCATTTCATTTATCACATTACATAACGAAACACGAGCAAAGATAACAAACCGTTTGCGTGTAATCACACAACACCTCTTTATTGCATGTCTCATAGATATGTATATTATCTAGATAGTCGTTAAACACTCTCACTGTTTTATTATCGTAGTTTATTTTATTGCCTGTCGCAAAGAGATAAAAGTTTTTTTAGAAAAGAGTTTAAATATTGGCCCTCGTTTTAAAATACATTTATTTTATTTTATACTTTTTAGTGATCATAATAAGCTGTTATGTAGTGCCACTACTTAGTTGATATGAAACTTTAAGACATTACATTAGGCAAGCATGGTCCGACATATGATCTTACCCGATTTTTTTACATCACATATTGAAACATACGATTTAAATTAGTGCCAAAATAAATTAGGACAAATAAATAGGTAATTAAAAAACTGTACATTTCGAATATAAATACTTATACATATTGTTTATATTACAGGCGTTGTAGTCTATTTACGGTGGTGGTCACATAATTAGGGACACTTGTTTTTTTCCCATACAATTGCCTACAAATATGACTTTTAAATTTTGACTACCATTCAAAAAGTTCTTCACCAATTTTATTGCTAAATACAATTTAGATCATTAACTAAGGTTTAAATTTATGTACAATGAACTACTGTTAAAAACGAACCTTATATTTTATAGGGATTTAAAAACTTAGTGCTGACCCGTCCATACAAAGTTTTACGACTTTGTATGAACGCGAGGTATTTATTTTTTCAAATCCTTATAAAATGAAAGATCCGTTTTCAACAGAGATTACATTTAAACCTTAGTTCATTAATGAACGATGAGTGTAACCAAATATTAAATTAGTTTAGAACTTTTTGAATGGTGGTCAAAATTGAAAAGTCATATTTGTAGGCAATTGTATGGGAAAAAAACAAGTGTCCCTAATTATGTGACCACCACTGTTTATAAAGATGACCCCTATTTCTCCTGGTCACGGTATAACTTGAGAACGGTAGAACCGATTTGGCTGATTACTTTTTTGTTGTGTTCGTTATTGTCAGGACAAGGTTAAAAGAAACAAATTGAAAAAAAAAGTCGGACATTTACAGCGGGGCGAAGCTAGTAATAAATAAATGTAATTGAAACAAAATATAAACCAATTTACATTATCAATTGACGCTATCAAGTCCCTAGCGAAAAGCGGTGCTGCCTGATTACCTGAATGAATCACAGCTGATCGCATCAATTCACTGCCAAGGCCCCTTAATGGTTCCATCCTGCCGTCATAACAGGATTATGTCACATCACATCCATCACTTTCTAAGGGGGCACGAGGACATTGCTGCTTATATACAAGTGTTAAGCGTGGTAGAGGTCCCACGAAATCAAAATTACATTAGCCTAATTTGATGTCCAAGGATCAAGAATATTCCTAAATTATTTGACGACACGGAAGCGGTGGTATTGACCCTGCCTACGAAGATAGCGGTCCCGGGTTGACCCGGTAAGGGCAGATATTTGTGTGATGAGCGCGAGATTTGTTCCTGAGTCTTGGATGTTTTATATATTTTGATACAGGTCGAGGTGCCAGCTCTTGTGAATCGACCTGTAAGTAGTAGGTAGGTATTGACCTTCTTTGTATGGGAGTTGGACCGAGTGCTGCCCAGAATGAACACAGTGCATTAGGTTCCTTATGATAACTATAGACTGTAAATTAAAGCACTTAAAGATCTAACCGGGAGTCATGAAAAAAAGACTTTTTGGTGAGAACTTGATCATCAATAAAATCAATTTAATAGTACATTAGTCTCTTATTGTCGTCATCGTCGTTGATAATAATTCTAAGCCCACCCTAAAAACCAAATTAGGCATATAACGTGCGCACAACAGCCAATTATTCCTGGGTTCATCCATATAAAGCAATCTTCAATATCGCTTTATGTTGATGAATACATCAACATCATTAGTCGTCAGTGGCGTTGTCGGCTTGAAGCCTCGTGGCTACATTAGGCGTTGTTGGCGCTCAGCTTAGAAAACCAAAAGTCGAAAATAAAAACGACAAAATAAAAGGTTTTATTTATTTTTATTTCTCTTGAACCAATTTTGAAAATATGTGTTTTTTCTAATAGATAGTACCTACCGTAAGGAACTCTTTAGAGGTATTTTCACATCTGGGCAGCATTTGGTCCAAACTTGTCAATCTCCTTTATCGTTGTCATGTACCCATAGTACAAGCCTAGAGCTTCGTTTGGGTTTAGGTCAATTTGTGTGACATTAATAAATTAATAAATAATATCAGGGGACGAAAATACACTTGCTAACTTCGCTCATCAACGATACACTCTATTCGTTCGCGCACAACCTACGCGAACTTGCTTTATGTTACGATGCGCAATTCGGCAATGTTCAGCCGGATATCCGGCTATCCGGCTTCAAGGTTCGCTGGATATTAGGTATCCGGCTATCCGTTTCATCTCTAATATATACAGTACAATACAATACAAATATTGAACACCATATACATACCTATACAATAAAAGCAACAGGAAAATAAACACAAAACGAAAGTTACGACTTACGAAGTGTGTCATCAAGCTGTCTTATCGCTAAATAACGATCTCTTTACCAAGGTTTTACTTTGATTAAAATATTAATAGCCTTTGCCACTCCCACAACCAACAAAGACGAATCTAACGAAACGAAGTATAAAATTAATCAAGCCGTTTAGGCTGCAGAGCGTGCCACAGAAATAGACATACATACATACTCGTACATAAACTCGAAAAACATACCTACCTTCTGACGCAAACGGATCATAAAAACGCCGACGAGCTAGCCTAATTGGTAGTGATCCTGCCTACGAAGCTAGGTCCTGGGTTCAAATCCCGGTAAGGGCAGATGTTTGTGTGATGAGCGCGAATATTTGCTCCTGAGCCAAGGATGTTTTCTATGTATTTAAGTATATATTTCTCTATATAAGTATTTATATCGTTGTCTAGTACCCATAGTAGAGCCAGCTGAGTTTGGGACTAGGTCAATTGGTGTGAAATTGTCCCCTGGTACTAGAGCATGAATACCGGTATTCGATATTATCGAAAAACCGGAAAATCGGACTAAAATTCTGATATTATAAAACCGATATTCGAGCTCACAAAATACCGGTATTTGATATTACGTTATCTTAATATAATTATTAATTTCCAATAAGGTAACGTTTTATTTTTATAGCCCCATCCAAGCATGTCGTTTTTAACTAGCTATAGGATGCATTATTCCCGAGTTCCCGACCATTTGTTGCATAAAATTTAACCTATAATAATTTAAAAATGCACTATGCACTACATATTCCTCATAGAGGAGATTCTAAATATCGGGGATGAAACGTTGAATTTATTTGAAATCTTCACTCATATTTTTTATAACAGATTATGATTACCTACAAGAAAAAAAATCTTGATTATGACTTTACAGTTAAAATCATAGCTGAAAGCAGGCGAGTTTTTAGTTTTTTTTTTAATAATTTAATTTCTCTTGTTTTGTTTTGGGTGTTTTTAAGAAGATTATTTTGATATTTGTGATTATTAGGTAAGTTAAGGATTCTCGCATGTGTAAAAACCATTTGAAGTTTAAATTCAAGATATATTGAATGAATGTGCTACGCATGAGGTGATTTATTATTTTTAGGGCCTCAAACTTCGCCCACCTAAAGTCGAAATCTAGGTCAGTTAAAAAATCATTAGATTTTTAACACTTTTGTATGAATATCGAAAAAATATCGAAATATCGGAAAACCGGTTTTTAAAATTTCAATGTAGAAAAAATACCGCTATTGGAAAAATGCTACGATATTAGATGCTCTACCTGGTACCTATTTTTTTTTAAACAGTTTAAAACGGCGACGCCTTCTTTCAGAGTTTATCTCTTAAACAGTCCAAAATCATAAAACCTAGCTAAGAATTATTCCGATTAAGCTACATTTCTTAAAAAAAAAACACACACATTCACAGATACCTACACAAAGGACAATGGCAGGTTTCCATAGAAGCTTGGGCCTAAGAAAAAATTGTGACGGATAATTATAGAATTGGGTTTGTTTGATGTAGAATAATATTTAAAACAACGCTGTGGCGTTAGTTTTTCTGAAGAACTTGTCTTATTTTACTTTACATTACATACATTACTCGCAAGTTGTCTTATTTATAAAGTATCTTAATAGATGGCTCTATTTTCCGTATAAGTCCCCTAAATGTGTAAGTAATAAAATACTGAATTTAAATCTCATACAAAACAGGTCATATCAGCATCCTTCGTATCCGCGAGTTTTTTTTTAAAAGTGTTTTAAGCCAAGATCTGGCTCAGCCACACCGCTTGCGTGACGTGCGCGTGGGTGGATCAACTTTTTGTTGCTGTTATTCTGTTCCGTAAGCCAGGCGAAAACAGTGATAGAGTTTCATAGAAAAAAATGATATAATATGTTACTTCTAACACACTCAGGAGAAAACCAAAAAAAAAAGGATGTGTAATTGCCAAAAGAACTGATTTTTAGTGGACTAATATCCCTCGAAATCATACGAGTAGTTTTAAGAAGTGACCCAAGAGCCGTCACCATGGCAACGAGGTGCCACGAAAAGTTGATTGACCCACGTGCACGTGCGCGTTCGCTTTCCACTGCGTTGTATAGTATGAATTCTCATTACGATATGTCACTATAAAACGCAGTGGAAAGCGAACGCGCACGTGCACATGCACGTCACGCAAGCGATGTGGCTTGGCCTTTTTTCTTGTCCAGGGTTTAAAAATAACCTTGAAGCTTAATATTTATGCACCAATAACTCGTTTAAACAGAGACAAAGTAAGATAATCTCTAACTATTACGATAACAACAATGTCATAAACGATAAAGGGATTTGAAACGATAGCCGTGGTAACATAGAAACTGCAGATTCTTCGCATATAAACAGTATACAGTCGAGTTCGTAAATATGTGTACACTTTAGTACGTTGTCACTTTATCGCTGCGGCAATTCATATACCTATGGCAGTTTAAACATGACATTAAATAGACAAAGTACTGAAGGTTACACATATTTATGAACTCGACTGTAGTATGAATTATAACATTTAACAAGTATTTATAGGTACTATTGAGGAATTTAAATGTTTAGCAAGCTGAGAACTTGATAACATAGTTTGTTTATCTACCCTCATATCATAAGTCCTCTATTATGCGTTCAAAACCCGTAGGCAATGGCCAGCATTACCTGTGGTAGTAGGTGACAGCGATGACAGCTGTTAATTTTGGAAGACGTTCCAAATTTGGATCTCATTACCTTCCAATATTCGATAACGTAATTTCAAAATACAGCTGTCATCGCTGTCACCTATTACCACAGGTAAGGTAATGCTGATCATTTGCCTTTCGGCTTCTGAACCCATCATGGAGTACTTATAATATGTGTGTAGTGTACGCGACTCTGCGTAATTAGCATTACGGAACCGTCACGTAAACTACTAATAGGGCATGGAGAAGGCGAACACACAGGGCACCTGATGGTATGTGGGATCTGAGACCCGTAGACATTTGCATTCTCAAGACTGCAATCCTAAGACCAGACATGCATTGCAAACCCTGAGGTCTAAGCACGGACCTAAAAAAATAAGGACGTAACGTTGCATTGCACTACAAAGGTGTGATTGGTGTGAAGCATCGGTAATTTCGTTAATTATAGGTAGGTATAGGTAGGTCGCTCAGAGGCCCTACTTTGAAAATCGAAGTTCGAAGTTACGTTAGCTCCATCCCTGTCATTCGTCATTCGAGACTAAATCGAGGGAAAGGGATGGAGCTAACGTTACTTCGAACTTCGATTTTCAAAGTAGGGCCTCTGGGCTCTTTTTACGTGTGTCGACTTGTACATTAGGTAAGACAACGCGCCGAGCCACGGTACGAGTGACGGTTTACGTGTGTGCGTGTGCACACAGTCAGCCATTTTGCATGCTTCACTCATGATTACATGAGGCTACGTCCATATTGTTTTAGGTCCGTGGGACTAAGATATAAAATAAAGATTTAATAAAGTTATGATATAGGTAAGTCACCTCTTTTACTGCACTTAATTTCGCTGTTACGTACAATACCGCTGTGGCCGTCATTGCCGCCCATCTTGTTGATCTACCTAGTATACAATACATGATAATAGTCGCCAACGGCACGCTTCTTTGATTTAGGTAAGCCCTAAATTTTAGCGCAATCAAAGAAAAATCTGGTTCATCAAAAAATCTACTCATAACAATCATAACATTGTTATACTTAACGTTAATTTAGTTGTGTTTCGTTCACAAACGAAATATAGTGTTATGATAACTGTGGCATACTGGAATAAACGCCCTGCCGTTGGCACCGCTTCCCGCCTAATAACCGCATCTGTCAGTGAGCTGTCACTGCTGTCTGTGGGTTGGTCGCGGCGTGAGCGTGTGGGGCAAACACAATATTGTTGTTTTATTATCCAACTACTTAATCCTAAATCTTAGGACATCACAATAACGAAATTTTAACGTTATGAAATTGCATGCACCGTATTAATTAAGTACGTGAAAACAGGATCATTATCGCACCGCGGGTTAATTCGGCTAATCCCACTAATGTTTAAATTTAAATTTAAAATTAGTTGCTCGAACCTGTATTACTTACCTACCTTTACTTAGTAGATTTAAGTACCTAATATTGTGCCTATATTGTGCCCTTACAGAGGGCCCTGCAAAGATGCACTACGCTAACTAACGTTTCTATTCGATTCGTTTTTAAACCAATAGCGTCACTGGAAGATGACGTGATACGAAAAGTCACGTGGTCTACCAGTGACGCGATTGGTTTAAAAACGAATCGAATAGAAACGTTAGTTAGCGTAGTGCATCTTTGCAGGGCCCTCAGGGCGGCGTCATGGACTGGCCTTATGCCATGTTGTAACACCACCATTATTTGAATGTAGGTACCATAGAGTAACTTTTTATATACTGGGGCCTGTTTTATAAAGCTACAAATTACAATTTACAGGTTACAATTTCCCATTTGACACAACCTCGACTAATAACGACCAGCCCTATGAGCAGTATTGCCAGTTTAGACCTGCAAAATTGTAACTTGTAGTTTTATAAAACGTGCCCCAGGTAAGTAGGTACCTATATGACAATACAAATCGAAATAAATAAATAAATAAATCCTACTAATAATAGTTATAAATGCGAAAGTTTGTGTTACCTACTCTTTCACGCTGCAACGCTAGACGGATTTGGGTGAAAGGAGATTGACCATATATGTATGGGAGTTGGACCAAGTGCTGCCCAGAATGAACTCATAGAGCATTATGTTCCTTACGCTAACACGAGACGGTACACTAAATCGCTTCAAGATACCCCAGGAGTCATGAAAAACATGACTTTTTGTTGAGAAGTAAATCATCAATCATCAATATAAATTACTTACTAATGGTCGTCATCTCCGATGATAATAATTCTATCTAAGAATGGAGCAGGGCGCCTAACAATGAGTTGGTACCTAGCCCATCCTAAAACCCAAACTAGGCACATAATTATGCACTCAACAGCCAGTTGTTCCTAGCATGAAGATTGCTTTATGTTGATGACTGCATCAACGACAACATCTTTAGTCGTCAACAAAACAAACACGACAATACAAAACCTTTTTAATTTCTCTCGAACCAATTTTGTAAATATGTGTTTTTTCTAATGGATAGTAACGTAAGAAACTCGTTAGAGGTATTTTCATGTCTGGGCAGCATTTGGTCCAAACCTTGTCAATCTCCTTTGGAATGGGGATAGCTCATACCCTGGATAAACACATACGCTAATATTGGGCAGAAGCTAGTATGAACTAGCTATGCAGTTATTTTGACATACATACATACACATACATAATCTCACGCCTTCGATCCCAGAGTGGGGTAGGCAGAGCTACAGAATTACAAACATCTCTAAAAACTTGTTGATAATTCTATAACCACAATTTGCACAAATAGGCTAAGATGTTTACCAGCGTATTAGTGACAGGTTGCAAGCCCATCGCCTAACAGTACTACAAGCCTTTGTTCCCTTAGTCGTCTCTTACGACATCCACGGGAAGACATGGAGTGGCACTATTCTAACTCGGCAACTACAGGACATAGCAGTTATATAGCTCTGTCCTTTTCTCTCAGCGTAAACTGAACTCATAACTCCCTGACAAATAACACCACAGTTTATGAATGCTGTTGAATATTTACGACAGCTGATCAATCGTTTCTCATTGTCATTGTGTATAATATAATAAGCTCTTAGTGTTTGGTCAGTAATACTGTGTTATTATCTATAGGTCTGTCTATAGCCCTATAGGTCTAACCCAGAGGTCCCCAATTTTTAGGGTTCCGTACCAAAATGGTAAAAAAGGAACCCTTATGGTGAGACTTCGTTGTCTGTCTGTCTGTATGTCACAGCAGTTTTTCTCAGAAACTATAGAAGCTATCAATTTGAAATTTGGCATAGTTGTATAACTTGCTTGCCCGCATCTGTTTTTAGTAAAAAAAGTATGAAATTATTTTTGTAAGTATTTGTTAAGGGATCTAGAATGGGGGGTTGAAAAATGAAAGTTATTTGATTATAGCAAACGGGGTGTCATATGAAAGGGCTCAGTCTGCACATTTCGAAACTATTTTTTTTATAATTTTTCGGGACGTACTTTTTGATTTATAGGCAAACATGTACAAAAAATGACCGTTCCCCCCTTCTCTCTCTCCGAAGTTTATGGACCAAAAAATCTAAAAAAAACCTGATTTAAAGATAATAACTTATATTTTACAGGAAAAATAAAATGAAGTTGTCAAACTTTACAGTTTTGGAAAAATTATCAAAAAACTTTAAAAATCTGTATTAAAATTTAGGCTAGTCAAAATGGGCCTTTATGCATAGATAATAAAGTTCATAACAAAGTAAGTATTTTCTTTCGCATTTTCGAACCATATTATCTTAAATACGGAATCCTCGGTGCGCGAGTCCGACTCGCACTTGACCGTTTTTTTTTTGTCTCGTAGACCACTTGGCAATTATTTCGGTTTTGACGGACCCCTGGTGGAAATCTTTGGGGTCTTTTGCACGGATAAAATGGAAGGTCTAGTCGGCTAAAAATAGACACAGGCTTCAATTATGCACAGAAAATTATTTATATATTCATAAGAAAGTATTACGTAAGTAAGTATCTACTATCTGTGTATAAATATGGATTATTCCATTAATGGAAAGCCATAATTAAAATCACGACCTGCTTATCCACTATCGCGGAACCCCATTTTCATCTCATGGACCCCCATTTTTTATTTCCACTCACAAGAACCCCTTGCAGGTCGTCGCGGACCCCTGGGGGTCGATATAGACCACTTTGGGGATCACTGGTCTAACCTAACCTATCCGAGTCGGTTTTAGGAACCCTTAAGCGAGGTTACTAGCAATAAAAAATGCAAAAGTTGACTGCTGTCTCACTCCAACTTTAAAGTGAGAAAAAGACAGCAAAATTGTGCTTCTTGTTCTAGAACTGAAAATAAAGTAAGACAGCGATCGACTTCTGCATTTTTTTATTGATAGTGTATGTCGAGCTTTATAGCTTCGGCATGTCTGTCTGTCCGCGGTGTAGCTTAAAGACTCTTGGTACTACAAACGTGTAATTTGGCGTAGTTATACATCTAATACCTTTAAACGAGCAATTCTTGCCACATAATTAGGGACACGCGTTTTTTTCCCATACAATTGCCTACAAATATGGCTTTTAAATTTTGACAACCAATCAAAAAGTTCTTAACCAATTATATTTTTAGTTACACTTATCGTTAACTAATAAAGTAAAGTTTAAAAGTATGTACAATTTATCTCTGTTGAGATCGGATCTTTCATTTTATAAGGATTTGAAAAAATAAATATTCGACGCTAATACAAATACATACACATATACATATATATACATATACATATTTTGTATGGACGCGTCAGCACTTAGTTTTTAAATCCTTGTAAAATATTAGGTCCGTTTTTAATATTAGTTCACTGTACATCAGTTTAAACCTTAGTTAATTATGTAAAGTAAAATGTATTTAGAAATAAAATTGGTCGAGAACTTTTTGATTAGTGGTCAAAATTGAAAAGTCAAATTTGTAGGCAATAGTATGGGAAAAAAACAAGTGGCCCTAATTATGTGGCCACCACTGTATATATATATATATAGAAACGTCTCTAAATATTTCGATGAAATTTACAATATACCTAAGGGTTTATGGGGGCGAAAAATCGATGTGTCAAGTTGTCATCTTCGGGAAATTTCGTTTTCAACCCAAGCGACGCTCGGTTTGCAGGTAACGTTAATTACACCGCCAATGTTGTAAAATAACATCGTGAAAAAAATATTTTTTCCAGTATCTGCATACTAGTAAAGCAAAGATAAAAAATATTTTGTTAAATTATGTCATCAAATGAGATATCATTAAATAGCTCTTAAAAATCATTATATACCTACAGCCAAACCTACACAGTACTTAATAAAAATCTAAACATATACAGTGGTGGTCACATAATTAGGGACACTTGTTTTTTTTCCATACAATTGCCTACAAATATGACTTTTAAATTTTGACCACCATTCAAAAAGTTCTTGGCCGATTTTATTGCTAAATACAATTTACTTTAGATCATTAACTAAGGTTTAAATTTATGTACAATGAACTACTGTTAAAAACGAACCTTATATTTTATAGAGATTTAAAAACTTAGTGCTGACCCGTCCATACAAAGTTTTACAACTTTGTATGAACGCAAGGTATTTATTTTTTCAAATCCTAATAAAATGAAAGATCCGTTTTCAACAGAGATGAATTGTACGTACATTTAAACCTTAGTTCATTAATGAACGATGAGTGTAACCAAATATTAAATGAGTTTAGAACTTTTTGAATGGTGGTCAAAATTTAAAAGTCATATTTGTAGGCAATTGTATGGGAAAAAAACAAGTGTCCCTAATTATATGACCACCACTGTATAACGAGTTTAAAAGCAAAAGTTCCTAAGATACAGGCGACTAAAGCATTGACACCTACTAAAAATCATCTAAGACAGTACCAAAAAACCTTAAATGTCCAATTAGTTCATATTTGTTGTATTTAGAGACTTTTTGTGTTTACTGCTCCCTCGGGAACTGTCCAATTTTCTGGGATAATAACTATCCTATTTCCTATTCCAGAACGTAATCTATTATGTTTGCCTTGGCACATATTTCATCCCGATCCATTCAGTGTTGGAAGCGTGATTGAGTAACAGACATCCATCCAAACGTTCCAAACATCCAAACTTACTCATTGTTTTACTACATACAAATCTTTTTCTGATTTGCTAAAGGAAAAGAAATGGTGTGATATGAGAAGTTGGCAACCTGAAGGACCTTTTTTTAAAAAGCATGAGAAAGGAGAACGTGCACACAGGCCACCTTATGGTAGGTGGGATCTGTGACCCATAGACATATACATTCTCAAGACTGCAATCTTAAGATGGCTAATACATTGCCAATAGAGATGGGCTGACTACTCGAAGATTAGTCGGGAAAGCCGACTATTCGGCATCATTTCTAGTCGGTGATTAGTCGGCGACTAGTCGGCAAAAAATGCCGAATATTCAGCACTTTGTTGCCTATAGGCAATATCGTAAAAAAAATGTCCACACACGCGATTTTCCTTTCGACATAGTTATAAAAAGCACTAGGTAGTTCATTTTAATACTATAATTAGGGTTCCAATTTTTTTTTTTGTCGTGCAGAAATAACGTAAAAAGAACTGGTCAAAGGTAGGTAACAAAACGCGACGGACGAAGCGAAACTAATGTTTCCAAGTTCACCCGAACTAAGCAAAAACCTACGATTGGCATTGCTGACTAGTCGGCCGATAAATCGGCAAATTGAACACCGATTAGTCGGCCGACTGGCCAGTCGGCAAAATCCGTAGTCGGCCCATCTCTAATTGCCAACCCTGAGGACTAAGATGGAATGCCTCTATGCTAGTAATTTCACCAGTTGTCTTAACCTCACTTTGTGGCAGTTTAAAGGACAAGATTTGTTGATTAACAGCACAATTTATTATTAAAGTTTATGAATTCAAAACCCTAATAGATCTACAACTTGATTTGCTTTACAATTGCAAGTTTGAATGAAGGGAAGTAATTTCATTGTATTTTTTGGGTTCATGAGCATAGCATGTAAACTCTAAAAACAAGAACTAAAAACAGAACACAGGCATTAATAAAAAACTATCATATAGATAGAAATCCCCAACATAACGTAAATGCGCCTATGTTGGACACTTTTAGCTGAAGGCACCAATAACAGACATGTAACTCTTAATTCAAAGATAGCACACACATTTATCAGTATGGATTTAGCTGTCTCTCTTATTTATGTACTCATGAGAGATTGAATTTTAGCTGTGATGGCATCTACTTTTAATCAACTTTAATACTTTTTTTTGTAAATACCTAATTACCTACATGCAAACAGGTTGAAGCCATGTAGCTCTATTATAATTAGGTGATTCCGATAGTAAACATAGTTCCATGGAACTATGCTGTAATACTGTAAAAATTAATCACTAGTAAAATGTAAGGAGTGAATTTTTTAATTGAAAATATTCACTATTGCATACTTAGATAAGAAAACTATGTTTTGATAGTAAGTAGACTATTTAGCTAATGACTTCTGTACTTACGATAAGATAGTTAAAATTCGAAAGTAGATTAGACTACTTTCAAATTGATTGCTTGATAGCCAGAGGCAAAATTTGACCTGAATTGAAATTGGGCTAATCTACAATTAATAACAACTCACTTACCAGCGAAAAAGAAGAAGAAATGCGCCTTAATGGGCAGTAGACTCCGGTCCACCTTTATCTTCATTGTTATTTAATTAAAACACTAATTAATTCAATGCTAATGAACCTCTATTATTATCGCTTATTTAATACGACAACAAATACGTGTAGTAGCGAAAAGTCGAAAGTTAACAGTGAGAGACATTTATACCCGATTGGCACGGGTCGTTATCCTCTCTCATTATTATTTAAATATCATTAGCGAGACTTGTTTGCATTTATTTACACTGCACAGCTGTATGGTTCGAAGTCTTTGTATACATACAGCTACGCTGACACTTGACAGATAATTGAAGTTTCATTATACACCTATCATTTTATTTTGTGACGCTGCGCTGATTTATTGCCAGCAAGACAAGTGTAATTTCACTAAACGGAAAAAAATGCTATAAAATATAAGCTCACATGAATTGACACTATAAGTAAGGTACACTTTTTACTATGCATCTTTGCATCAATAACCCTCATTCAAAATATCTAAATGTGTTTTTTTAGCATAATCGTGAGGTAATGAAGAACTTACAAAATGGTGTGAATTGCGAACATGACAAAAACTATTTAACTGGCAACATAACTTTAATATTCAGTCTTCTTCCGGTGTAAAATATAGCTCGGATTCTAGTTTATTTTGCCATTTAGTCTGGGTTCCAAACAATTCCAGCTCTAGGGAACCTTGCGACGTGTATCCGAACGGTTAATTCACTACATTCAAGTAGAAACTGTTTTACTTTAACTAGTAATTGATACAGGAACTAAGAAATCAGCAAATTTAACACTCCAAAATGTCATACTCTATAATACATAATAAATTCAGTTTTTATTAAAATGATACTAATATTAAAAAACCATTTACGGAATGACTCAACGTTATCAGAATATTCAATACTAACACATGGACAGTCTGACAATAGTTCAGTTAGCACCAATCCTAACGTAACAGTTAGTGCTTGAGTTTGACGTCATGCGAGCAATGACCATTTAGCGATTGTGATTTAGTTATTAGTGGTGATTTTACTAGACTATTTGATGTTTTCAGTGATATAGTAAAAATGGAGACTGAAAGGATGATAGAAGATACAACACCACCTCAGGTATTGTTGGAATTTTTATTTAGAGCATTACCGTTCTGTCATGGCTGTTCCGCCATCTTTGGCACCACACAGTTTGATTTCGATTATTTTGTGTTTTGAGAACAAAATATAATGAAATTACTTTTACTATTTGAAATGCAGCTTCTGCATTATTTTGAACAACTTTTTGTGTTGTTTAATAGCGCTACGTAATACCGTTATGAAATAATAAAACCAAGAAATAAACTTTTATCCTGCAATGCAGACGTTTCCGAGAATTGTATTTTTTTATTCATCTTCTGTTTAAATTTTTCCTTATACTCTTTCTTACGAAGTTACCATACTTTATATACGATTAAACCATAAATAAGGAAAAAGTAACTTTAAATATTGAAACGCACGAAGCGCTTTGACCGTTTTGTTCCTTGGATACCGTTATATTTTGGAGAAAATAACTCTTATCGACAATAAAACGAACGTAAATGTTGTTTTTAGTGAAGTTTATTCACACATTCGTTAATCTATTGTTGAAATTTCTACTTTTAGACACTTTTCCTATGAAAAAATTTGGTGTGCTACTTTCGAAAAATTTCGCAATTTTTATGATGTTTGGAACTACATGACATAACTTAATGTTGCGCTTCATCGTTGATTGCGTGCAATCGTTATGTAGATTTGAAATGCTGCACATATAGCCTTGTTACATGTTTAGTTTTTTTAACAACGACTATAAAACAACAGCAGAATTCAACCCTTTTAATAAGTAATTTTAACATGGTAGACATATTTTAGAGCCTTTCGAAAAAAATTACACTTTTGAAGATAAGAAATTTATATTTGCTTGGCACACTTGGCAGATTTTACAAATTGAAGTTGCCTACTGCAGTTTTTAACATTGTCAAACAGGATAATACCCAATTCTTTCTAAATTTGATGTTTCTAATTAAAACACAAATACCTGTTTATTGTTGCATGCCAGCTGTACAATAGGTTATAGGGGCTTCTAAACAGGCCATATTTTCACTGCACTATATGGTCGGCAACTATTGGTGTCTTTCTTTAACATAAGAGTAAGAGATGGACACTAATAGTTGCCGGACACATATTGCAGTGAAAATATGGCCCCTTTAGAAGCCCCTTATTATTAATATATTTTATAAGTAGGTATGTCAAGTTCCACAAATGTGCATTGAAGTTACTATGGCTAAATATTGAGTGGCATGCACTACTTGCATACTGTCTGTCTTTAAAAAAAACATTGGTACAATAGTTATAGAACTTCTATTGTAAATGTGTTCTTATCAGTACAGAGGAAGGGTTGAAATCGGTATAGCAAATAAATGGCAGATGCACTTTTTTTTCTTCAAATTATTAAAATATGCATGTTATGAATCAACAACTAATCTTGAATAGTGTGGGAAGAAAACCATTGAGATTTTTGGGAAGGATTCCCAGCTGTGTCAATATTGTTATTGTATATAGGTGTTTGATTGTTAACATTTTTTTTGTTTTGAAATCATATTTTACAATGTGTAAAAAAAAGATCTTGTATGTTTTGTATATTGTGAGTTAGAAATTAATGTAGGTTTTTTTTGTTGGTATTTTATATTAAATATTAATTGTAGACTTTTCCTTATTCCCATTCCCAATTACACTGATTTTTCCTTATAATATTCAAAAACTAATTTTTAAGGTAAACTTTTACTGATTTCTGACCTTCCATTGTAATTTCCACAAGACTAACCCCTCAACATCTACACTCAGGAACTACCAAGAGATTATTGTACATTTACTGAATGAAAGGGTTTGTGTCAACACTTTTCCAATGCTGCTATAATCCTGCAACAATACTTAAGTGCTCGTCTCAGATGATTTCAGTGGGAGATGTACTAAAAAGAAGTTCCATCCATGTAGTTATTGATTGAACACCGCCCCTGGCATATCCCCAAAAACTCCTGAGTCGTCCCGTTACAAATCCTTAATATGGATCTACCGAGACATACCCGAAATGTTACAAACAAACAGAGTTACTTTCCCAATTAATAATAATCATAAATAAATAATAATAATAGTATGGAATATGGATTAAAATGGATGAAAACACCCAGGACTATGGAACAATTAATCTCGCTAGTAACACAAATATTTGCCCATACTTATTTACTTGCCCATCGTAGGCAAGTCACTACCAAATAGGCTGCCGAATCATCTTAATTTAAATTACATTTAGGTGTAAACTCTGTTTCTTAGTGTAATGGACCTTTAATTAATGATTTAAAATCAGGACACATCACAAACTTTCTAATTGCTGATGTAATACTAAAGTATTCACAGCAATACTCGTAAGACATGCTTATAATGAATCACCAATTGCCTTTGTCTAAGATCAGTGAAGCAAGTTGTGACTTGACAAGTTTACACACCTGCTCATGACTCAGGTTTTTGGAGAAGCAATATGCTAATATTATAATTTTATGGCCCTTAAAAAGCTACTGTTAAGGAATTATTAAACAGTTAGAATGTTTACATGTTTGATCTAGACACGCGGCAGCGTGTCCAGCCAAGTTCACGCAAAAGGAACTGGCGAGCGCAGCCGTGTGTTATTTACACGAACCGTTTGGAGCCACTTTTGACGCCTCAATAACTCCAAACCTATTTATCATAAAAACATGAAATTTGGTTTATGTAAATGTATGTAAAATTTGACTTGGCTAGTTTTCACATACAAGTTTTGTTACATTTGGCTAATCAACTTATCTACTTTATGTTTTACGCAAGTTACTGTATTTATATTGTGTGGTCATATCTTACTCTTCCAAACAATTGTCTTGCTGGTAAAAACTAGCAGAGTCAAATTTTGAGCTTCTGTTTATCCTAAGTTATCTGCTTTGTGTAAATAATTTGAGTGTTCAAATTTAAGAAGTTATACCATACGAATAAACAATAACTACACGTAGAAGCGAATCTCCTTTACCAAGGCCCCAAATGCCGCGCTTTAAATACCTACTTCCCCCTTCACCCTGCTACGCCCCTCTGTCTTCAGCGCCCAAAGTTAGGACTGTCACTTGCAAAATATTTATTGCGGTGAAACACATACAAATACAACGACCGCGCCGCGCCGCGCTGCAAGGCCTAAAGCCCATAACCAACGGAGCTATAATATATATTAATATACCGGAATATATATAACATTATAGCAAAGAACCAGACATTACTAAGATATGAAAATATATATCCATCCCATTCATTATAGTGGCGAGGGAAAGAGATAAATATATCTTATACCAAGGTCTATTAAGGTATCTTAAGATATCTTGCTATAATATAAATATATTATAGCTGCGTAGTACGGAAATATATCGTAAGATGCATTGTTACAATGTATATTTTGGCATATTAATATATATTCCGTCTGTGACGCCCCTGACTGACTAGACACCTCAGGTGTCGCCAGGCGGTAGGTATCTAACGCGCCGAGCGCGCGTCCCGAGCCGGGAGTTTCGCTTCTACGTGTAGTTATTGTTTATTCTTATGATTATACTTTTAAATAGCAAACATTGTGGTAGCAGAAAAAGTAATGTTTTTAATTTATTTTAGAATGTCATATGTTCTTAATAAATAAATATCAGGATTATCTACGGAACTTGGCACCCATTTAGATCTCAATTCTTTTGTCGGTGAAGTCGATAACCATGCATCGCATAATCTTAAAATATTGAACTTGGCTCCCGTTTTCACATTTATGTTTTTGATGGGATTTTAATCACTGGAATAGGTTCAACAGAATTCAGCTTACACGTTTTTATTACAAGCTTTTATTTAAGTTGCAATGTATACCTATTGTATGTATGTATGTACGGGTCAAATCTTGCGAGTTAAATTTGACCCACTTCCCGGTTTCCGATGAAGCTGAAAATTTGCATACCAGTTCTTATGACAATACAATAGCACCATCGAGCTGGTCTGATGATGGAGACTTAAGGTGGCCATAAGCACACTTAAATTACACATGATAAACCTGTCGTGTTAGGGCTCGTTAGTATCGTCTTAACGAGTAGATGACGACAGCAAAAAATCAAACTTTCGCATTAATAACATCTTCTGCCCGCGATTTCGCCCGCGTAGATTTCGATTACCGTTATTCCCTCGGGAACTAAAATTTCCGGGATGAAAGTAGCTTTTGTGCTATTCCAGACTTTAATCTATCTCTGCAAAATTTCAGCCTTACTGGCGTGATTGAGTGACAAACATCCAAACGTTCGTATCTTTACATAATATAAAACAACGCCGCTTCCCGCCGTCTGCCCCTCTGTATATAGGTACGCTGAGATCTTTCAAAATACTTAACGGATTTCAATGCGGTATCCTTCAATAGATATCACATGTTGGAACCCAAATGGTCGCGCACTGTGCGATTCAGAGCAACTTCCTCCCGCGAACGCTCCGATTGTGGAATGAGCTCCCTGCTGAGGTTTTCCCTGGGAACTATGGTATGGAGTTCTTCAAGAGAGGAGTAAATAGGTTTTAAAAGGGTCGGCAACGCGCATGTGATACTGCTGGTGTTGCAGGCGTCCATAGGCTACGGTAACCGCTTACCATCAGCCGGGCCGTACGCCTGTGTGCCACCGTCGTGGTATAAAAGAAAAAAAAAGAGTGCGTCAAGAGGAAGGTTTTTATGTATACATTCTTAATTATGTACGGGTGTTACAGAAATTTCCCATAAACCGAAGCGAAGCGAGGGCGGGTCGCTAGTTTAATAATATTTAGTACAGACATACATACATAGTTCCCAGAATGGGGTAGGCAGAGCTACAGAATTACAAACATCTCTAAAAACTTGTTGATAATTCTATAACCACAATTTGCGCAATTAGGCTAAGATGTTTACCAGCGTATTAGTGACAGGTTGCAAGCCCATCGCCTAACAGTACTACAAGCCTTTATTCCCTTAGTCGTCTCTTACGACATCCGCGGGAAGACATGGATATATTTAGTACAGATCTAATGAATAATCCTTTCACATCGTAAAAACTCGGAACTCACGTCTACTTCCGAATGAGGCCGACGTGTCTATGAATTATTGAATTATTAAGTGACATGTTTGTATTAAATAAATAGAGTACTTTAGTTATCAGTGTCAAATGTCAAACCACCCGTTTGAAGTATATCACACTGAGATGTTAAAACCACCACGATCAAATATATAGAAATTAGGTGTACAAGAAGAAATATAAATTTCACAGGCTTGTCGATCAAAACGTTTCCCAGGTCTTAATGCTTCCGGCATGACTCTTAAAAAAGAACTGAAAACAAACTAAATCTTAACTAACAAAAAAATACTCTGGTATTAACCACTCTATATCGATTATCACTCTCGCGATGTAACGTTCCCCCACGTTGTCTTGATGGGTACTGAGTCAGACTGAAGTAGCATGACAAATACGAACATTTCCGAGAAAATACGATGTGAAAGAATATTTCACTACATCTGTACTTAAGATTAGTGAAATAATGAGTAATGACATTGCTAGTTTTTTTTCTACGCGTATTGCGGCAAACGAATTCTGTAAGAATGCAATCGCAGTAAAGTCGAAACTAGCTTCGCGATGTGATTGTACCAACATAACGGTTCTCGGGGTCAAGTCTGGTGATCTATTGATATATTGTAGGTGTATGTATTGCAATAGCCTACTAATACATGTTACTCATCGCGTCATCGCATCGTATATCGAATCGCTTATTTGACGATGCGGGAGCCTGAATTCGGTGTCACATGAATTAGGAAAAGATGGAAAAAAATGAGCTTTATTATTTGTCCACGTTTCCCTATTCTTAGCAGTCTCTGGCCAGTCCTTCAAAAAGGAATCCAATTCATGCCGCCATCGCCGACGAGGTCTGCCGCCTTTCCGTCTTGAGTTGCTGGGCTTCCACTCTGAGGCGATGGCGATTTTGGCCCAGCTCGCTCGGCAGGCGGCAGACGTGACCAGCCCTTCCCACTTAAACTTGGTCACTTCCGAGTTACGTCTATTTGAGTCATGGAGCGTAAAAATCAGTATTGTTTAAAACTCGATGAAAACCGCGGCAGGATTAAGAACTAACAAAATTTATGTACAGCCACGAACTTTAATTTGGGACCCACCTTAGGTCCAAAGTCATTCTGACATTCTACAACAATAAGGTTGAGTCTCCTTTTAGTTACAAATGATTTGGCATCTCTAATGACATTGACGACTTCAAACCTATTTTTTCTTGAAATGGGTCGCAAATTAACGATCGCGATAGTAGCGGCCGCAACCGCAGCTGGAACACCGTCAGACTACATCCAACCTTCCGATGGGCGAACTCCACGGCATTTGCCATGTACGGCCTTTATTATTTCAATATATTTTTTTGTTAGTAAATCTGCCCTAATGACACATTCTGAAAAAATACCCGCTATCTATTACGGTTCAAAAGGCACAGCTCTTTACAGATGGGACGGACGGACGGACGGACAGCGTAGGCATGTAATTAGGCTACCTTTCGGGTACGGAACCCTAAAAAAGATAAAATATTTATTGCTTTTCTTATTAAAATTCGAGACGTTATCTATGAAAAGGGACCTTATTGTCGATGGCGCTTCCGCCACTATTAATGATGCTCCGATATAAATACAACGTCGCGTGACGCAGTGCGGCGTAAGAGCCATCCACAATAAGGTCCCTTTACATAGATAATGCCGCATTTATATATATATATTGTTTATTTATTAACCAAAAATTACATAATGTTCTTAAACAAATAGTCTGCAAAACTGTCAAACAGTTTGACTGCAGCTGAGTCCTTTTAAACTTGATAGTAACAATTGGTTCCTTAATACTAACTTAATTTATATTTATTTTATAATTTATTTTATAATAAATGAAGTAGATGTTTTTTAAGCAGCCTAATAATATCCTTATCTCTTTCTTTACATGTTTACAGGCATATTTTTTTTTTGTAACTAATGGCTTTCACTCCTTGTGTTTAACAAGGTGTATTTCGCCAGTATCAAGTTTTAGACAATCACCATGGACTTATTAGAGAAACAAGTCCATGGATATCACACGCGAGGACAATTGTTCGGTTAAACTCTGGTTTCGCAATGTTTATTTTCATAACTTAAATTTGACAACTCTTCCATCAGATTTAACCGGGAGTTTTTTTTGCATTGGAATCTTGTGCTTAGGCCAGACATTAAGTGCGTTCCGATTAACGCTGTTTAGTTTTATTTTTCACAATTATTTTATAATAATCGTGAAGATTCTGTACGGTAAATCGCTTCGTTAACAATCATTTACGATAACACATGCAAAATGATGCACCACTTCGTAATCGTTGCATCCCTAGTATAATAAGCCCATTAGAAAATCGAAAGTCATATATTTGATGCCGATAATTTACACATAGTGGTGGTAGAATCTTGTGCAGTGTCCGCCCGGATTGCTACCACTATCATATCTTTAAACCTAGTGAATTTACTACCATAGAGACATTTCATCTTAGTGCTCCGGGTTGGCAACGCATTTGCAGTCTTTGCATTTTATCTAGAGATTGAAAATGTCTATGGGTCTCTGATCCCACTTCCCATCAGATAGCCTATGCCATTTAAAAAAGATTACCACCAACGTTAACAAGCAAAACTCTTTCTCCATCGATCCCACTGACTCTATGTTGGTTGCAGGTGACGTCACTCACGTCACTGGACACTGGAGTGAAGCCAGTGCCCAGCAGCCCAGCGTACACGGCAGAGCGAGACACCTGTCTCAATATTTTCGGGAGATGGAACGAGACGGACCAGGTAAGCACCATCAGTAGTCTAACAACTTCGAGCGCAACCGTCCTGCGGGGTGAGGGGTGACAGACGGTAGGGGTAACGCCTGCTTCCTCTCCCCGCTACACCTCCCGCCCCCGTGGGAGGTCGCGCTTGGACTTGATGGCTAATAAATAATCCCCGCCTTCTGGTATGCTCCTCAGCATGACATTTATTTTTATGCTTCTTCGATATCCTCTGATTTCAAAGTTTCGAGTTTTATTCCTTGATAGAAATGGGGTCGATTGGCTTTTTTTTTGCCCATACCTGCATATTTCACGATGACTGTAGATTTAAAAAGTCTGAATGTCGATAGATATACTACAACTTTAAAAGTTGGGGATGATCTCCTTTTGCATTATTGCGTAGTGGCAAGGGTTACAGTGACTTCTACTGCTACTTACCCCTCTTGAAGCTCCTCCAGTAAAGCACTAAACTCCGTACTATGGATACTAGTCAAAGATACCGACATATCGATTAAAACTATCCTAGTCTTTACCCAGTCGATATTTTGGCGAGTTAAGAGCGATGCCACACGAGCGTTGCCGATGCGTTGCGTCGTCGCTAATGTCGTGTCGTTCTAATTTATATGTAGAAAAACGCAGTGGCGACGGCGCAGCGCACTGGCAACGCCCATGTGGCACCACTCTAAATTAGAACGACATGCCACACGATGCGTTGAAATACGTGCGTCGCTCTATGTTCGTGTGACATCGCTGTTTTATGTATAACAACGCAGCGGCGACGACGCAACGCACAGCCAACGTGTCGCATCTTTCTTAATACGTTCTGACGCGAGTATAGTACGTTCGTTCAATTAGTGTGCATGACAACCCTTTGAAGTCGCCGACACCGCTTTGTGCGCGCCATCCGTTCTTTGTACCAATTGTAGCGTCACATCAAAGCATGCAAACTATTTAAACGAACGAAGTATATCTCAGATCGAAACATGGAATCTTTAGGAAGGTATGCCCATTGATGACGACGATGTGTCTCCAGGTGGAGTTTGTGGAGCAGCTGTTGGCACGCATGTGCCACTACCAGCACGGACACATCAACGCGTACCTCAAGCCGATGCTGCAGCGGGACTTCATCAGCATGCTGCCCAGTAAGTACACATGCTACTTGGTTCACTATTCACAATGTAACACGACCAAAAAAGAAAGGTCAAAGTTCTGTTGATGAAAAGGTCTAAGAATAAGCTTGATTATAATATTACTAGCGTCCCGCCCTCGCTTCGATACGGTTTATGTGAGTTTTCTGTAACACCCCGACAAACCATTCCTCCGTTCCTCTTGAATCACTATCTATTGGTGAAAACCGCATTAAGGCCCAGCCACACCGGTTGCGTGACGTGCACGTGCGCGTTCGATTTCCACTGCGTTGTATAGTATGAATTCTTATTACGACATGTCACTTTACAACGCATTGGAAAGCGAACGCGCACGTGCACGTGCACGTCACGCAACCGGTGTGGCTCGGCCTTTAATATCAGTTGCGTAGTTTGAAAGAAAGACAGACGGCGGGAAGCAACTTTGTTTTATACCATGTAAAGATTTTGTAAAACTAAGGCTTGTTTCACACGTACGACAGTACACGTAAGCAGTGGTTACGTGTGAATAGTGTCGCTGCAGCTTTTGTAGTTGCGGTGTGATACCGACAAAATTACGTTTAATTACGCTGGTGGTTGCGGTGCACTTTGCGAAGTGGTCGGATCACTAACGCGGTCGATAATGACGGCAAAATGTGGTACGTGTAAATTGTCCTATTCATTTTCAATACAACGTGTTGTGGTTTAAGTGTTTATAAGTTATGAATGCATTATCTTCTGAAACCTTCCTGGATTGTTGTAAAACAAATCTAAAGTTACTTACAGGTCCTGTAGGTCTCTAAACATTTTGAAAAGTTGCTCGGGTTCACGACGTATTTTCCCGAAGATGGAAACAAGACTCGACATATCAATTTCTATACAATAAATATTCCATTGTTAGTTAGAGCGGTTTACAAGAAATAATCAATACATTAAAGGCCCAGCCACACCGCTTGCGTGACCAGCACGTGCACGTGCGCGTTTGCTTTCCACTGCGTTGTATAGTATGAATTCTCGTTACGACATGTCACTATACAACGCAGTGGAAAGCGAACGCGCACGTGCACGTCACGCAAGCGGTGTGTCTGGGCCTTATAACATGAACTTCTTACTTAGAGGAATAAAAAAAAACACTTAAAAGTTTAAAGTAAACAAGTCTACAGTGAGATTAGAATATTTATTTTGCACTGGCAACCCGTACATTATCCTAACAAATGGCTATCTCCGTCGATACCTGCTGCATAAAACATCCAGTAACTTATTGACTCACAAATATCGATCTGATATTCTAAATTCAACTTTGACGTAAACAACTCTTGAATACTTGCGCCGCGTGTTTAAACACCCAAGACTGAAACAAATACTCGCGCTCTTCACACAAATATTTGCCGTGAACGGGAATCGAACCCGGGACCGCTAGCTTCGTAGGCAGGGTCCTTTATACTTCTCGACAGACCTGATGCGTCTAGGAATTCCCAGGTGCTTTGGGCTGTAAAGTTTTGTATCTCTTCAGGGGCCGGTGCCCAATCCACATGTATGTTTTCTGAGTTACTATCGAATTGTGTTTATCGCCAAACGACCATTTCAGCTAGATGACATAAAAGTAAAATACACAGTCAGCAAAGAGTCAATTCAGCTGGACGACGTGAAAGTAGAATACTCAGTCAGCAAAGTGTCAATTAAGCAGGACGGCTCAGAATTAAAATGAGCAAGTAGCAAAAAATTTCTGGAAATTAAAATAGTCCGTATAATTACAATAGGTACCTTATTAGACGAAAGTTAAATTAGCTAATTGTCATGACCACAGAACGAGTTAGTAGCAATACCTAATTGGTCGAAAGTAAAATTTGTTGATTTTAATTGTCAAGTGTCTTTTCAATACACAATTTTAAGATCCAGACGTTTAGCTAACCGGCCATTTGGCGTTCATGTCTATTTGGTAATTAAGACATTTTGAGATACAAACGATTCGCTACCGGGCCATTTAGCTTTCATGTCTATTAAGTAATAAAGACATTCTAAGATAAAGACGTTTCGCTACTAGAGTATTTTATAATTGTAACATTCTAAGATCCAGACGTTTTGCTAAAGAGACATTTAGCGTTCATGTCTATCAACAAAGACATTACGCAATCCAGACGTTTGAGCTATATTGTCATTTGGAGAAAAGGGAATTTTGATAGTAACCCTTTTTTCTTAACTTAAGAATTTTGTTGTTCTATTGGTATTTTTACAAGACTTTATTTAACTTGCATTGTATGTATGTACGGGTCAAATCTTGCAAGTTAAATGTGACCCACTTCCCGGTTTCCGATGAAGCTGAAAGTTTGCATGCATGTGTAAATTGGATGACAATGCAATACTATTATGACATGGAGCTGACCTGATGATGGAGTCAGAATCTCCGCTATACTTAACGTAGACCCACCGTGTTGGGACTCGTTTGTTTGGTCTTGATAAGGAGATAATGACTCTGCAAAAAAAGTACGGTCGGCAACAAAAGCTTGTCCCAAAAATTAAATTTTTGCCAGAAACTTATTATTTTGTTGGTTGGACACTTTTTTAACGAGTCACTTGAGAGGATTGGGAACGGACGCTTACATCGCGTAGCTGTCAAAACGTTTCTCCTAAATGAAATCCGATTTCCACGATTTTTAGGGTTCCGAACCAAAATGGTAAAAAAGGAACCCTTATGGTGAGACTTCGTTGTCTGTCTGTCTGTCTGTATGTCACAGCAGGTTTTCTCAGCAACTACAAATGCTATCAACTTGAAATTTGGCAAAGTTGTACAACTTGGTTGCTTCTAGAAGAAAATCTGCTTCTAGAAGATCTGCTTTTAGAAGAAAAAAAAAGTGAAATTAATTTTATAAATAATTAAAAAGGGGTTCAGAATGGGGGGTTGAAAAATGAAAGTGGTTCGATTATAGCAAATGGGGTGTCATATCAAAGGGCTTAATGTGCACATTTCAAAACTATTTTTTTTTTGTGATGTACTTTTTGTTTTATAGCCAAAAATGTACAAAAAATGACCGTTCCACCGGTTATCTCCGAAGTTTATTAATCAAAAAATCTGAAAAAAACAGGATGCACAGATAATTACTTATATTTTATGGGAAAAATAAAATGAAGTGTTCATTATTTACAGTTTTTGAGAAATAACAAAAAATCTTTGAAAATCTGTATTAAAATTTAGGCTAGTCAAAATGGACCTTATTGCATAGAAAATAAAGTTCATAACAAAATGACAATTTTGTTTTGCGGGTACTAAAGCATATTATCTTAAATACGGAACCCTCGATGCGTGAGTCCGACTCGCACTTGACCGGTTCTTTTTTTAATATGTTGTATAGTAGGAATTTTACAAAATGTCGGAATCGGCTTGAGAGCAAATCTTTCAAACAATGATATTGTTTCTATTGTATACAGTATACTTCAACCGCAAATGATAAGTGCAAGATGTAACGAAGTAAATAACACAAGAATTCTTTTGAATAGAGAAAAAAACATAAAATGCATTCATAGAACACCATGCCTGCAGCTGACGTCTGTAAAATTGATTAAATCGATACGTTAGACCGTCGGCACGCGCTGACGTCGGCGCTCGAATATATGCATTCATTTTGCTCTCTACTGCGAAGTCATTTTATTTCCAATAATATCGTTCCACTTTTTCTCCTAAGCGAAGAAAGTTGTATTAACATTTATTACTGCTCTTTTTTTAGATGAGTTAAGAGTTACGTTGTCTAACACGACAATAGAGTTAAATAACTAGAAAAATATGCGTTATAAATACCGGGTTTAGCATGATTACACAAGAGTTCTTTCGTCCAAGTCATAATTAATAAGATGTCTAACAAAGGTTATTTTGTTTCTTTCTTTCTTTACTGACCTAACCATAAGTATGACGCGGACGCTTTTTTTTACTTTAATCCGAACGGCTCTTAGCTTTGTTTTATGAAAATCGGCTATGTCAACTAAGAGAAATCTCTGTAAGTAGGGGGCCATTACATCGGGGGATTTTATTTCATAGTTTTTTCTCCGACATGCTCGGAAATGTTAAACTTACCTTGTTCTAAAATCAACCCGCGAAGTTCTGTGTTCCACGCAAAGGCATTTTTTTTTAATTTACCAATTGCAGCGGCCGTGAAGAATGTATGAAATCTCATTATATCCCACGTTTTTTACTTTTTACTTTGCACTTTGGCCTAAAGCCTTGACAGCGTCTCGGCCGCGCTAGCTTATACTCGTCCTGCAACGGCCGTTTTCCCGGTCCCTGCAGTAATAAACAATTTTTTACCCGATTAGGAAGAGGGAGGAGGAAGAAGGGTAATGTTATTCGCGTGTATGTATGTAGGTATCGATGATTCTTTGTAACCTGTAGGATTATCGTGTTGAATAATTTTAAAGTGTGGGGTGTCATTGGAGTGGTAGAACCTGCTAAACCCTCATGCTGCACTGGTAGTCGTGTTTTCAAAGCTTGTTTTTTGTTAGACCCGTTTCAAAATAATAGGCTAGTTAGTGTCCTAAAAAATCTAAATAGTCCTTCATTTACATTATAAAACAATACATTGAACACATATTTTTACGAAGATAAAGTGCGTTGAAGTTTCGCGTGACGTCACGCCGTGGCATACTTTATACCATGTTGTGACGTCATGAGCACCCACTCCCGAACTTTGATGCGCGTTAAATTTGTCAATTTTGTTGTATATTTGTCAAAATACGTGTTCAATATTTTTTAATAATCTTACTGAAGACTAATTATATATTTTTTTACCCTGGACACACCCCTATTGTGTACTGTTTATGTGTCGTTTCTGATACCACTGGCTCTCTTCTCAGTACTCTTTCGAGTATCTACTAGGGAATTGGTTGACGTCCATGTAAATTACAGATATGCATCTTACATAAAGGCATCTGTTTGTATTTTACCACTGTATGAAAGTAGGTAGCAGAATCCAGACGTGGCTAGATTTCAAAACCCGACATAGTAAAACAAATTCGCTTTCCGCGTCTATCTTGTCTGTTATATCCGCTAACGCCTCCTAAACCAAGCAACGGATTTTGATAAAGTTTTCACGATCTGTTAGATAATTTTTCCCAGAGGTTTTTATTAGAGATGGGCCGACTAGTCGGGAAAGCCGACTATTGGGCATCATTTCTAGTCGGTGATTAGTCGGCGACTAGTCGGCAAAAAATGCCGAATATTCGGCACTTTATTGCCTGTAGGAAATATGGTCAAAAATGACCGCACACGCGATTTTCTTTTCGACATAGTTATAAAAAGCACTAGGTAGTTCGTTTTAATACTATAATTAGGGTTATAATTGTTTTTTTTTGTCGCGTAGAAAAACGTAAACAAAATTGGTCAAAACATGGTAGGGGTAGGTAACAAACCGCGACGGAGGAAGCGAAACGAACGTTTCCGAGTTCACCCGAACTTGAAACCGATTAGTCGGCCGACTGACCAGTCGGCAAAGTCCGTAGTCGGCCCATCTCTAGTTTGTATGTATAATAAATTCAGGTTTATGTACGAGTGTTACAAAAAAATCGCATAATTCGAAGCGAAGCGGAAGCAAGCGCTAGTTAAATGTAATTGCTAAATGAAATATGTTAGTACGTACCAGGGCGTTATAAATGTCTGCGTTGGTAATCTGTTTAATTTTTGTAGGTAAATAAATTCGTTTCTTGCTTTCCTATTTCATCCACATAAGGGTTGAATTTCTAAATTGTTTTATGTTTCTCAACAGAAAAAGGTCTGGACCACATCGCAGAAAATATACTTTCATATCTCGACGCGAGTTCCTTATGCGCGGCGGAGCTGGTTTGCCGTGAATGGCAAAGAGTTATCTCTGAAGGCATGCTGTGGAAGAAACTGGTTGAAAGAAAAGTACGCACCGACTCGTTATGGCGAGGGCTAGCAGAGCGAAGAGGATGGTGAGTGCTCTTTGGTTATTATGGGATCCTGGTACATTTGGTCTACTCTGTAACGCTTACTTTGAAACGAAAGCCTCTCGCGTTCGCTTCAAATGCAAAGCATGAGTTGTTTAATGATGATTTCCTTTTGAGAAGCAAGACAAGAAGTTTTTGGAAGTGACTGCTAGTATTTCATGCTCTCCTGGTAAACCATATTAGCAAAATTGAAATCATTTTAGTTGTAGTTGAAGATCCTGGTACCGTCAAGGAATTTATTGGTGACCCACCTTAGGTCCAAAGTCAATCTGACATTCTACAGCAATAAGGTTGAGTTTCCTCTCAATTACAAATGACTTGGTATCTCTATTCACAATGACATCTTCAAGCAGATTTTCTTTGAAATGGGTAGCAAATTAACTTCCGTGACCGTACTTATGGTCTCCTCCGTAACGCTAATTTTGAAACGGAAGTGATCTCTTTCGCCCTCAGCGCGTCCCTTGAAATGCGTGGGAGATGGGGCTATGGTAATTGAATTTGAGACAAGACAAAAAGTATTTTGAAGTGACTGCTAGTATCTCATGTTCTCCTGGTAATTCATAAGAGCAAATTTTTAATCATATTGTTGTAATTATCAAAACTACGTCGTCTGCAGTCTACTTTTCAGCAAAGCGGATACAATTAGGCGTTTCGAAGCCATATTTGCTATTCAAGGACATTTTCAGTCCGGCCTTTTGGCGACTATGTATTCACTACTACTGAAAACCTAGGTTTATAAATAGCAATAAATTATTTATCTTTATCTCTCTCGCACTAATCTTTACGCCGTCCATATAAAACAGTTGCTATCTTACTCCACTTGCAGCTACTTCTTTGGAGTAGATGCAATTTTGGCACAGTTATTCATGCAATTTTCTCTAGCCATTTCTGTCCCACTGGGCAAAGTTCCCTCTTCGATTTTTCCGCAATTTTGTCAATGACTCAAACGCTCAGTTTCGCTAAATAGTAGTTATCTTCTCAGCATCTCTTAATTTTACCTGAATACCCTAAAATAAAGGTAGTTTTTTTTTCGAGTGTATGTATGTATGTATACATATTTCTCGCCTTGCCCGAGTTTAAAGCGCGGGGTATCATTTAATTGGTATTTATACAGGTTGTCTCTAAAACCAACGCTAAAACTGTGAGGGCTGATAGAGCAGCTAAAAAGCTATCGATTTGACCCCTATGTATGTTCAGCGATTGTTACTAGTTTCGGAGATATTGATCATTTTAATCTGTATTTTTGTAATTTTCCCTTATGTCCATGACCCGAAAAATCATTAATTTCATGTTTTATTTCATAGGTTTTACAGTGGTATGATACTTAATTAGAATCATTACGAATCAGCGAAGTTTTTAAACCTATTTGCCCGTTTTTTTTCCAGTATTTTTTTTAAGTAATCACATAAAGTTGTTTTTTCCATACAAAGTGAAAAGCAAACACTGGGACACCTAGTATGGAGAAACAAACTATGTGATTACTTAAAAAACTACTGAAAAAAAATACAAGCAAATAGGTTTAAAAACGTCGCTGATTCGTAATGATTCTAATTATGTGAGATAACACGGAAAAACTTATGAAATAAAACATGAAATTAATGATTTTTCGTGACATGGACTTAAGGGAAAATTACAAAATTCCGATTAAAATGATCAATATCTCCGAAACTAGTAACAATCGCTGAACATACATAGGGGTTAAATCGATAGCTTTTTAGCTGCTCTATCAGCCCTTTCAGTTTTGACGTTGGTTTTAGGGACACCCAGTAGTATAATGAGCAGAGATCGGAATAGGTGAGCTAATTTGCCTAAACTTGATGCATGTTCATTCAATAATGTATTCCCATCTCTCTCACGCATGAATGAATATGCGTCAAGTTTAGGCAAATTAGCTCTACCTATTCCGATCTCTGATAATGAGTTATCTATCATAGGCTTTAATAGGACCTCCTCAGGCTTCATGCTGCTTGGGTAGTCAGGTTTTCAAAGCTTTGTGTCAGTGGCTTTTTTATGAGTAGGATGATGATTTTAAGTGGAATCTGTGACCTATAGCCATTTGCATTCTCAAAACTACAATCCTGAGACCGCCATCCTAAGACCACAAATGCGTTGCCTACCCTAAGGACTAAGATGGAATGCCTCTATGCTAGTAATTTCACCGGTTGTCTTATCCCCACACCGGAACATTAAACACTGCTGCTATGCAAGATACGATGTCGTTTGACTACATCTGTACGTCTATGGTTCCTATACTATCAGAATTTAGTAAATTATTTTTAATATAGTTTAATTCATACATACATACATACAATCACGCCTCTTTCCCGTAGGGGTAGGCAGACACCACTTACTTCCACTTGCTACGATCCAGATAAACTTCCCTCGCTTCCTCCACACTCAAGTCTCATCATACACGTGCGTCGATTTAGGGTTCTCCTGACCTGGCACTTTCTGATCGTGACATGTTTGCATTGGCTTTCCCCTTCCAACATTTCCATTTACTCTTACAGTTTTTTTTACAGTGTAATACGTTTTTATTTTCAGGATTCAGTATTTGTTTAAACCCAAAGATGGCCTCCAGCACCCCCCACACTCGTTCTACAGACAGCTGTACCCCAAGATCATCCAGGACATTAGGTCCATCGAGGACAACTGGCGGATGGGCAGGCATAACTTACAGGTAAATAATCAATTGAGTGATCGATTATAATCAATAGTGCTCGCGCGCCTTCTCCTTGCCATAAAAAAAAAAAATCACTTATTCAATTGATTATCGAATGCTATTTTCTTAAAAGCCATGATATTTTCAGGATATCTTAAACATTAATTACGTAGGTTAGGTTAGATTGTGAAGTGACTACCAAAAAAATGACTTAACTCATAAAACAATGCTAAACTTTTTTGTTGCTTGTAATGGAATACTATTTTTTTTTAAAGCTGTCGCCCTTCTCATTATTCAAAAGCTTCATGGCTTATTGTAGGCTAACCGTTTCGTCATTTGTTTCGTCGGTTGTATGTTTGTTCAATGATAACTTCAGTACCTTCACGATTTTTTTTATGGAGATCTCTAACTCTAGGGAAGGACATAGAGTCCTTTTTCCCAAGGGGATAATAATCGGGTACTTCAACGCGGATGTGGTCCTAGTCTTAATATTAAAGCTTGAGATTTTTACGCTTTTCATTTGTCTTACTCTATTAGACTCATCTTACAATTAGCTATGGACCGTTTAACGTATCGCAGCTTTAAGGTGCTTTTCCACCGGCGGCGCGAGACGGGACGAGGTGGCGCGAGAATTTTTATTTGTATTAAAACACCCATTTCCACCGAGCGCGCGCGTTCAGCGTGCGGGATTTTTTAATAAAAATTTCAATTCTCGTTTCGCCTCGTCCGAGTCATAAATGTATTACTATAGAGACCTAACTCTAAATCCAATATTTGTTAATTAGGTCACTATAATACTAAAGGATGCAGTATATTTCATTAAACCTTTCTTGTTTGTCTTCCAGAGGATAAACTGCAGATCAGAGAACTCGAAAGGCGTGTACTGTTTGCAATATGACGACAACAAAATAGTTTCCGGCCTCAGGGACAACACAATCAAAATATGGGACAGAAAAACTTTACAATGCGTTAAGGTAAGCCTGTGAATTATGACTAGTTAGCTCTTATTAGGGCGTTAATTTTGTGCTTTCTGTAAGACGTTCGGTTACGAGTTAATACTCGGTGGGCAGAAGAAAACTCCGATGCATTATCGGAGTGTTTACTGGGCAGTTTGCCAAGAAACATCTAGCAAAGATGGGCCTTTATGACAACACAGGTTGTGGAATGTGCGGCGAAGGGGTGGAAACAATGAAACACTTACTGTGAATGTGATGCCCTCGCCGGAGTGCCATTGCACTCCACTATCCGCTTTCTGGAACGGGTGGAGGCTGCATTGGATTAGCGCTAATTATAATAGGGGTAATTACACAAATAAATACCAATAAGGTAAGATAAAACTCAGCTCCGAAGCGCTAGTAGATTCACTGTATATTACCGACGTGTAAAAGAGCCCGTATGTGGCCAATTTACTGAATAAATATTTTGATTTTGATTTTGTGGGCCTATGGTTAGTACATGTAATCCGCGACAGGCTTCGTCAAAGGATCATGAAGTTAAGTAACAGCGTAAGTGTGACCCAAGTACACATAAATAAACAAGTATCAGACAAATCGGTTTGATAATGCTATAAATGTGTCCATTACCGGCAGCGTTATTGCGTTGTATGGCCAAAGAAATTTGAGTCATTGTCCATAGTTCACCTGATTTGTTCATCTAGGCATTTATTTTAGCAAATTTTAACGATGTTGACGGAGCCCCGCCTAGCGGAGCTCGTATTTCTACGTTATTTTCACCCTTCGGGCTCTCTGACGGACTAACATAATCTAAACTTACCTGTTAATTTTGGTTACCTATCTGAAACACTAAAAAACGTTTGCCAGCTGTTTCATTTGCCATAATTTTCATTTGTCCGAAAGTCATTTTTCTCTGAAACCGTTTAACTTTCCTGAATTGTTACAAAATAAACCTGACATAACCTACAGGTTCTGTAAGTATATCTCTTTAAACATTTTGAAAAGTTATTGGGTTCAGAATAAAATGAAAATTATGGCAAATGAATCAGCTGGCAAACGTTTTTAGTGTTTGCGATAGGATACCGTTAATTTTGGCCTCTAAAGTTGTCTGCATGCCATAAAAACGTCAATTTAATTTAATCAAGCATCTCAACTCATTTCCAGGAGCTACAAGGCCACACGGGTTCCGTCCTGTGTCTCCAGTACGACGAGCGCGCCATCATCTCGGGCTCCTCGGACAGCACGGTGCGCGTGTGGGACGTGAACACGGGCGCCATGCTCAACACGCTCATACACCACTGCGAAGCGGTGCTGCACCTGCGGTTCTGCAACGGCATGATGGTCACTTGCAGCAAGGTAATGGTGCTACAGACGGACGGACCCGTGTTCCGTCCTGTGTCTACAGTACGAACGCGTTAACCTTTTCAACGCCACAGTCGGCTCTGGCCGTCAACTAAAAGTCGTGCCACTGACGCCACGTCGGCTACAGCCGACATAAGTTCAAGATTAAAAGAGACTTTGTTTGGTAGCAATAAGGTGTAATTTGCATAGCATAGCAAACATGTTTGGCGTGTGGGTGGCACATTTTGTATTCGAAGTATGGCGCCTTCAAAAGGTTAACGCATTCACTGCCACCGACGCATATATGCGTCACCGTGACTTCCACCCAGTGCCGTCAACGCATAATATGCACATATTATGCGCGTTCTTACAGTACGGAAGCTCCGTATAAAACAAAAGATGTGGCACCTGGCGAAAGTTCAAAAAACTGTACTGGCAGTGAATGCGTTAAGGATGATTTCCACCAAACGGCTCGCACGCATCGGATCGAACGGATTTTACAATCTTTAAACGATATTAAATCTTGTTCTCAGTATTTAAAGTCTATATTACATCACGCGCACAGCAACTTGACCGCGGGCGTCTTCCGCGACACGCGATCAGACAATAATAATTTTAACAGACGCGATCCGCTGTCGCCGCATTCGTTCGTATCCTTTCCGATCCGATGCCATGCGAGCCGTTTGGAGGAAATTATCCTTTACCGGCACGGTCACGGAACCATGTTACGAAAAAATTGCATGGGCACAAAAAGTTTGGTCCCTGGTGATTATAATGAAAACCTTACATAAAAATAAATACTGCCCTAGTGCGACTCTAGCTAGTTACAACTTTTCCTCATGTGTGTTGTAGTTGTGGTAGGACCTTATTCAGGGTCCGTCCGAATAACGACCGTCATTGAGGTCCCCTAATGGTACAAAAAAAACAAACATAAGATTAGAGCAGAATTAGAATCGTTACACTGTAGTGTGAAGGCGAAGAGGACTCAGCTCTGTAGGTGCTGCAGCCGGAGCCACATCATTGGTTCACCTAATCGTAGCTGAATGTGAACGCGTGATGAGATAAATATGTATAAATAAATAAATACAGCGTATAATGGCAAATTAAATTTGTTTATTTACTTATTAAGGATTATCAACAGATAATACATCGTACAAATTCTTAATTCTGTATCATATACATCCCAGGTTGATGCTGATCTACTTATAGGTAACCACAACTTACACTCGTGGCTAGGAACCTACGAAAACGAATACAAACTTAACATAAAAACATAAAACATAAAATTTGTAGAATGTTTAGAATGGTGAAGACCTGAGATACTTCGATACTTTCCTTTTGAAATTATTAAGATTATCGTGAAATGTATCGACTTCCACCGAGCCTGGTAGGTGGTTATACAACTTCATCATTCTTGACAGTGGTGAATTACGGCCTAAATTAGTTTTATTAAGCTCATCTCTAAATAATTTATAAGTACCAGGACGAGGCAATCTTGCCGGCTGCTATTCTGACCTTACTCAAAAGCTCTGGGCAGTCTAATCCCTTGGAGTTGACTAGCTTGTAAATAAATGTTAGATCCATAGATTTTCTAACGTATAACTAATAATGTATATTATTGGATGGTCTTAGGATTGTAATTTTAAAATCGTAGTGTTGTAAAAACAAATGTCTATGGAAAACAGATCGTTGCCGTCAGGTGGCGTGTGTGCTCAATCGACTTCATGTCATATTTTTTAAATGTTTTTGTAATTGTCCAGGACCGGTCGATAGCGGTGTGGGACATGACGTCGACGACGGAGATCATGCTGCGGCGCGTGCTGGTGGGGCACCGCGCGGCCGTCAACGTCGTCGACTTCGACGAGAAGTACATCGTCAGCGCCAGCGGCGACCGCACCATCAAGGTACACACATACTCGCGGACAAACAGACAGTACACATACTCGTAACTATCAAAAGTAACTACAGTAAAACCACTAATGTAACTTACGTCGGCAATCTTCGGCAGAAGATAAACGAACGTAAACATCAGTTTAATACAGACCTTGTTGTGTTATGCGTAAGGTAGAATATGCAAAGACATCCAAACTCGAATGACAACTGACGCGCCGCTAAATAAAATGGCGGTCGCCGGCGTCGCCGTATTGCTGCCAAACATTTGACCAATCGCCGTCAAAGATTTTACCCGCGCAAACGCACTGCCTTATGACTGGCTAAAACGTTTTCGCGTCTTCTAAAAAACGCTTATTGGCAGGCACATCGTTGTGAATTATATTTGTGGTACTAATGTACAGGGCCGGTATTCTAGGCGCTAAAAACCATATCGCCGGTGAAACTGCAAAACCGCGTAAGTAACATTTTTAATGAGGAGCAATATGCACCGTTTTTCTAAGACGTTAAGGTTTATTTTGCTCTATAATAAATTTGTTGGTTACGCGGTTTTGCTGTATCAGCGACGATATCGTCTTTGACCTGTTATCGTATTGTCAACGTTTTGATAGCTCTTATTTACTTGACAGTAATGGCGGCAGAGTTAAAAACAATAACATTACAGGTCAAATACGATTTGGGTTTTACCGCCTGGAATAGAGGCGCTGTAAAAGTTCAATTTTATTCTTTGATATATGGCTAATTCTGCCAGTGTCAAGGTCGGAAGCAACAAGTGATCGGTGTTTTTTTTTTCTTAGAAAAACCGATGCTTATTCATCTCTTGAATACCTATAGTCAAAGCAAATAAGACGTCAATCTTGACACCTGTCATCCCAGTACAAATTATAACCTCAAATACATATAAAGTAATATTATAAATGTGAAAGTAACTTTGTCTATCTGTTACGCTTTCACTTCTTAACCGATTTCGATGAAATTTAGTATAAATATTTCTTGGACTTAAGAAAGGACATAAGGTCTTTTTTATCAGACTATAGTCTATATCACAGACTATATCTGTACCAAATTTCATCTAAATCTGTTAAATTATCAAATAAACAACATAACATTAGTAAGATCGATTTTGTGTGCAGGTGTGGAACACATCATCGTGCGAGTTCGTCCGCACGCTAAACGGTCACAAGCGAGGCATCGCGTGCCTGCAGTACCGCGACCGGCTAGTCGTGTCGGGCTCCTCGGACAACACGATCAGGCTGTGGGACATCGAGTGCGGACAGTGCATCCGCGTGCTAGAGGGGCACGAGGAGTTGGTGCGGTGTATACGGTCAGTACCCGTTCAAATACCATCCATAGACTATCCATAGACCATCCATAGACCATCCATAGACCATCTAGAGACCATCCAGAGACCATCCAGAGACCATCCATAGACCATCCATAGACCATCCATAGACCATCCATAGAACATCCATAGACCATGCAGAGACCATCCAGAGACCATCCATAGACCATCCATAGACCATCCATAGAACATCCAGAGACCGTCCAGAGACCATCCATAGACCATCCATAGACCATCCAGAGACCATCCAGAGACCATCCAGAGACCATCCAGAGACCATCCAGAGACCATCCATAAACCATCCAGAGATCATCCATAAACCATCCAGAGACCACCCATCGACCATACATAGACCATCCATAAACCATCCAGAGACCATCCAGAGACCATCCAGGGACCATCCGTAGAATCCAGAGAGGATTTATTAGGTAAAAGGTCAAGGCGAAAGTACCAGGGTAACAGAAAGTTGGTGGTGATAGTAGTAGTTAGGAGTCGTGGAAGGTAATGGGGAAAGTACCAGGATAACGTGGAAACATGGTGAAATTGACGTCACTGGAGACCAAAGAGCTGGCAGTTTCCTCGCTCAAGGAATTAGTTTAGCCATACAACGAGGAAATTCTGCCAGCAGCTTTGGCACGCTAAACGTTCACAAGCGAGGTATCGAGTGCGGACAGTTCATCAGCGTGCTAGAGGGGCATGAGGAGTTAGTGCGATGTATACGGTCAGTACCCGTTCAGATACCATCCAGAGATCATCCAGAGAGGATTTAATAGTCAAAAGATCATCGCGAAAGTACCAGGGTAACAGAAACTTGGTGGTGGTAGTACCGGGACCGCTGGCTTCGTAAACAGGGTCACTAACAACTAAGTTACCGATAGTAAAGGCGATTCGAGAAGAAGTACTCTTATGATTGAAATGTTCATACTGGAGCTATTGGACGGGATGGCTTTATATTTCCTCCTTTACTGATATTCCAAATGGTACTTGCGTGCCTAAATCATCATTAATTATATCAGCTGTTTGTCGTCTACAGCTGGATAAGGCAAGTCTTCCCAAGGATCTCCACGACTTTCGCTAGAAAAGCGTCTTTTCATTCAGAGCTACCAGGTTACCATAAGTCAGCAGCAGTATCATTATAAAACTGTTCCTTCTACGGTTTCGCGGCTTGAAATATAAACTTTTTAAATGCATATTGCAGGTTTGACAACAAGAGGATAGTAAGCGGCGCGTACGACGGTAAAATCAAGGTGTGGGATCTACCTGCAGCTCTGGACGTGCGCACGCCGCACCAAGAGCTGTGTTTAGGGACTTTAGTGGTGAGTGACGTCATTGCTGGACTGGTATCTTTAGATTTATTGTCGACTAGCGACCCGCCAGCGGCTTCGCCCCGCTGCAAATTTCCGACTTTCCCAGTGGTTTTTTTTTAATTTTTTGCTCAATTTTCTTATTTTTTTCTTTCATAAGAACCTTCTGACAATAACAAACACAACAAAAAAAGAATTAGCAAAATCGGTCCAGCCGTTCACGCGTGACCAAGGGAAATAGAGATATATATATATATATATATATATATATATATATATATATATATCCTTGTGGTATAAAAACACAATTATGCGATTAATATCTATATATATATATATATATATATATATATATATATATATAGATATTAATCGCATAATTGTGTTTTTATACCACAAGGAACCAGGAAGATTGTAATTGATTAAATTATAAAAAAATTACATTGTTTATGATTTGTATATGTTATTTATATTAATAACTTATTGAATAAAATAATTGTAATTATTTTACAGTCACCCTGGGTAACATTAGATAGTCTTAAAATTTATTTTAGTACCACGGCTGTTATTAAATTATTTTAATACAGTCGAAACGTCGAGTTAAATGTTTCATTTATTACCCGATTAAGTCCCGATTTTTTAGTATGTGTAACGATCGTGTAAGTTTAAAGCAAGGTTTGGCAAAATGGTCAACGAAGGAATAAGGACCAACATATACTCATATAAAAACAATGTAATAAATATTTCAGGGATATTTTTTTATAGTAGTTTACGTGACGGTTGCGTAATAACAGGCATTACAACATGAGTGTGGTTTATGAAACGAGTCGCAAGGCCAGTTTCATAATAGGTCATACGAGTGTTGTAATGCTAATTACGCAGTGTCGTAAATACTTTACCTACACACATATTATAAGTACTTTAAGATGGGTTCAGAAGCCGAAAGGCAAATGACCAGCTTTACGCTGACGTAGTAGGTGATAGCGATGACAGCTGTAATGAAATTTTGAAATTACGTTATCGAATATTGTAAGGTAATGAGATTCAATTTTGGAACATCTTCCAAAATTAACAGCTTTCATCGCTGTCACCTACTTACTACCACCGGTAATGCTGGTCATCGCCTACGGGTTTTGAACTTATGATGTCTGTGTAGATAAAGAATGTTTACTCATGTTTTCAAAGTAACCCGAACTTAATTGTAATTCTCTCATGGTTATTATGAAACTCGCCTTCAGAATCGTACTTTAAAAGTACCAGGCTCTCATAACCTCTAAGGAGTTATGGTCAGGGTCGTATAGAGTCCGTGTTGCCCCCAGGAGCACACGGGGCGCGTGTTCCGGCTGCAGTTCGACGAGTTCCAGATCGTGTCGTCGTCGCACGACGACACCATCCTGGTGTGGGACTTCCTCAACTACGGCGGCGCCTCGCCCGCCGCGCCGCCCGCGCCCGCGCCGCGCGCGCGCTCGCCCGACCACGACCGCGACCTCTACGACTAGCACCAGGGGAAATGTACGTATACATTTTCATTTCATAACCGATTATACTATTGCACACTTATTACTGGTATTGTGTTTTATAGCCTATATTGAGGAACTCTGTAAACCTGCATGTCATTAAAGTATCTGTGACCGATACTTTAATGTAAACATTAACATACAGGGCGACATCAGATACGAGTTTCTCACATTGTAGAAAACTTATGATATGCATGTAGATAAAGTTATGTATGCGACTGTACACATAATTAGACATTAAAACACTCGTGTGATCTTATTATGAAACTCTCCTTTCGGTTCGTTTCATAAAACCACACTCCTGTGTTAATGCCTCTCATTATGCACCATTCACATAAACTAATATTAAAAAAGTTTTTTTGTACTGACGAATGTTTTTTTTGTTTCAGATTTACATATAAGACCACAAGGAGACTATTATTATATTTTTAATAATATAAAAGTGCGATTGTGTTGTGAGTTCGCAATGAATAGATCTAAACGAATCGTGGACTATAATAAATTATTATTAAATATTATTATACTATTAAATGTTAATTTTTAAACAATTTCTGATACGTTACCACTTAACATACCTAGCGCCCTGTGAATTTCGACTGATTCGTGCAAATGTATGCAAGAGGTTAGTATTGCCTTATTGGTGACGTCACTTGATGTGTCAGTTTGACGTTGACATGTTTTTTTTTAAATCCGAATGCTGGCCGTTTAGCCATTTACAAATGTACTATAAGGAAATGTTGTTTAGAGCCAGATTGCAAACGCTATTTTTGTGTCATCAGGGGCCTTATTCTATTTTTACACCTAAGTTATCGAACTGTTCAAAGCTCAGCTTTAACGTCAAGTAAATAAGTGCTGTCATGACGTGTGTAAAGATCACAGAATAAAGACTAAAGGCATAGAAACCATACTAAATAAGCAGAAAATACATTATGGTTCACTTCTTTTTACTTATGGTTTTCATAGTGAGTGGGAAAGAGATGAATCTATAGCTGTTCTTTCGTTATTTGGTACATCGTCACAAGTAAGGCGTGCAATTATAAGCACCTATAGTATTTGGACCTATAGACAAGGAAAGACAAATCCTTCCTATAGGAAGGACAAAGAAGTCCCTGTGTAAAACCTTGTGACAATGACAGTTAAAGAAGAAAAAACAGCCTACTTTTTGTTTCATTTTTTCTCATGTAATACGTAATCCAAAAAGTAGAGAAAGATGACGCAAAGTACGTCTTATCCGGTTTCTATGCTATATGTTCTTATTCTGTGGTAAATATTTAAAAATGTCATCGTCAAGTGACGTCATTCGAATAACCTATGAAGTAATCTTGTGATCGTTTATTTCATAATCATTAAGTGGGTAAAAAGTTAATATAGATATCGTTTTGGCCTTAGTTCTAATGGAATATGGCTTTTCTAAAATGCGTAGGTTCTCTCTACTCAATTTAGTAAAGCCGTTATTCAATGAGAAAACTTGTTTTTAGGTTCCAATGTTAACAGTAACGCATGCTATCTTTTTCCAACTAACTAAAAAGGGAAGAGATGGTAGATATGTGTGTGTGCTGTTAAGCATTTTTTTTTTTAAGATGGTGACATTTTTTGTAAATTTCTCAAAATGTAAATTTTGTTTAAGCTTGTATAGACTATAGAGAGGTAAATCGTAAGTGAATTTTATATATGCCTCGATGTGAGCTGTTAGTAACATGGTTGGCTATGATGTCCTGGTACTCCAGGGTGAAATACGAATGTATTTTTTTGTACTTCATTGTCTATATAGAACCTCGCCTCACTTTCAAGTAGTTTTATTAATAAAAAAACAATGATATTTTTATCGGGAGAATACTAGGTATGCAGAACTTGAAGTAGTTGGAACCGCGGTATAAAATACGTGGGATTCCCAAAATTAAAACTCATTTTTATCCTAGTTGCTTATGTTCTCCTAGTATGTTTCAAGTGTTAGTTTTTTTTTTTTTGACAAGTGCTAAATAGGAATATGCAAGGTGGGATGGGGGGGCTCAATATATTAAAGGGCATCACTTTGAAAATTCCGTTTTGGTATATAGCTATAGTCGCCATAGATATACATTTGTAGAATACTAGAGGGCGCTCGCGACTTCGTACGCAAATAATTAGATACCCGCTCCCCCAATTTCTTCTCTCTTCTAGAAACGAAAGCAAAGAGTAGGTACGTTCGATCTACCTAAGCGGTATGGAAAACTTTATTTCTAAAAACAACACTGCATACATACGAAAAAACATCGTGTATTTGTACAGAACGAAAGGGTTATTGATAGAGATCATTTATCTCTAAATAAGGCTGCGGCTCCACTGAGGCGGAGACGAGCGGAGCGGAGCTGTGCCAATATTTACCAATAGAAGGCACATGCGGTCACGTCGAGCGCGCCTTGCGCACGTTAGTTTAGATTTTATTGCTTAATATAGGCACAGCTCCGCTCCACTCCGCTCATCTCCGCCTCAGTGGAGCCGCAGCCTAATACCACCCTTATTCTAAAGAAAAACAGTGAAAATGAACAATTATTAAAGCATGATTTTTTTTCATACTTGACTGCTTTATTCCTTATTTAAACAGACGAATTTTCAAAATTCCATGAATGCAGTATTTAATGTTGTTTTCTTACATCAAAATGGAAATCTCCTTAGCGTAGAACTTGCTATAGCCAACATAAGCTTTTCGCCCTTCTCGCGCCGTTCTTTTACCACTCTTAATCTATGGTCCTTTACATGACAGAGTTTTTTTTTTATCGAATTTATCGCACCGTTGTTACTAACAGCCAGATCGAGTTTTGCTTTCTGTAAACGCTGTTTATAAGAGCAACTCCTTATAGCGCGAAGCATGCGTGTCGTTGTGTGTACATCGAAGAGTGTCACTGCCCCAAAAGTAGACTTGAAATTTTGAAATGTATGGAAACACACGGGAACTGTATTTTAGTATCAAGTATTCCATATTCTCGCTCAGGTTCGCTTCGTCCATGTTCCCATTTCGTGCACATTCTCATCTCAGCCTCATTCCCAACTCGTCCACATACCAATCCCAAATTGTCCACTTCCTATCTCGTCCATATTCCCAACTCGTCCTCATTCCCAACTCGCCCGCATTCCCAATTAGTCCACATTCCCAACTACTGATGTGCAAGTTACGGAAAGTTTCCAAAAATTTGGAAAAGTTCTAAGAAATTTCCAGAAACTTCACTAGAAATAAGGGATATTGAAATTTAAGAAACGGAAAGTTTCAATCCCCATACAAAATTGTGAGAAGTTTCCAAAATTTTCCTACATGAAATGTTCCGCAATTTTGGAAAGTTTCCTTTGGCACATCAGTATTCCGAACTCTTCCTCATTCCTAACTCCTCTACAACCTAACTCAGGACTGTAGGGCTGTTCGATATCAATTCAATCACTCGATTGTTCACTAGTTGTTGGGAATGTGAACGAAATGGGAATGTGGACGAGATAAGAATGTGGAAGATATGGGAATGTGGACGAGAAGGAAATGTGAATGAAATGGTAATGTGGACGAAATGGGAATGTGTACGACATGGGAATGTGGCCGAGATGAGAATGTGGACGAGGTGGGAATATGGACAAAGTGAACGTGAGAGCCTGTACAATGTTTTTCAATTAATATCAGTGTTACAGTTTTTATCTTACAAAAACAGATTGGTCATACTTGTGTGTACATGCACGTGTACTCACATGAGACATGGATCTCAACTCATTCATTTAACTAAACATTTTACAAATATGTAAAGCTAGATACTTATATACATGTGCGTAAAGCTGGACATTCACAGTCAGTCCATAGCGACATATGGCGCGGCGTCCTTTCAAATGTGAATGCCAAACCTTTCGCCGCCAATTTTTTATCCAATGGCTACCCAAGGATGTTTTCGTCCGCTCAGTCGTCACGCCATTTTATTTTATTGTTATTTTTCTAACGCGTCGAGTGTGTGTGCTACAATTGTGTTGCTTGCATCCATTTGTTAACAAACGATCGCCATTGGACTGAAATTGTTTGTGCTAAAAATTTTGCGTTCTTCCAATGGATTGATTACGTTTAGCCGTCGAATACTAACCGCTGAATGTCCAGCTAAAGCCTGTAATATATGGCCATAACAATTGTTACTGTTAATTCTGTCAATGAGTAATTATTATCCGTGCATCTTTGTTGGTGGTCCTACACTGAAGTTGTAACACACTTAATTCGGTATGTTAAATGTGACAGCCGCGAAACCAGGGCCTCTCCGACAAGATATCGATATCGCCTTGTTTTTGGTTTATGGTATCGTATTTGTTTTCAACTCTGCCGCCATTACTGCCAAGTAAATAAGAGCTATAATAAGACAATACGGAAATATGTCAAAAGCAATATTGTTTTATTGTCATCTTATTTTCAACGTTTTGATGACTCTTATTTAGGCCGAGTTTAAAACAATACCATAACACGTCAAAGACAACAGGGTTTTTACCGTTTAAAATAGAGCAGCGTCAATATCGCGTGTCAAATGTGGATAAAGTGTCCGTCACTCTCGTACTTATTTACATGTCAGAAGGTGACGGATGCCTTATCCACACTGTCGCGCGATAAACGTCGCCATATTAAGGTACGCCCACACCAATGCTTAAAAAACGGTGACGGTACGGAATCGCAGTGACGCATCGTATGTGTACCGTTTTTGACGCATGCCCTCCACATCGCTGCTTAAAGGTGCGTCAAAAACGGTGCCATGTTGTTACTATGACCCCGTCTTTTGTTTACGCAACGACACCGTATTTTAAGCAGCGGTGTGGAGGGCATGCGTCAAAAACGGTACGGAACGATGCGTCACTGCGATTCCGTACCGTAGCCGTATTTTAAGCAGCGGTGGGGTCGCACCTTTAGGCCCCCAGATGCAGTTTGTAAACTTGACTTTACCGTTAGAAGACATTTAAGACTTATGTGAATTGCTTATACTTTTAAATTAGTTATTTTTATTCGTGACGCTAAAATTGGTCAATGAATTACATATTTCATGAAAGTAAAGTAAGTTAAGCTATTGTTGTTGGAGAGGATTTTTTATGCAGAAATATTTTTACAGTTTTCATTGTTTCAAATATGTTATGGATAATTTGTCGAATGAATTTAGAAGTAACCGACAACTTAAATTATCAATTAAATACTGTTGTCCAAAGTTAAAAAGTAGTATAATGGCAAAAGGTCCTTACGCTTATACTGCTCTTCTTAATAAAAAGGACGCATGCGCAAATTGATCATCAAAGCAAATTGAACTGAACACTTAAGAAATAAGGTCACTAATACATTCGCAATTCTATGAGACATAACGCCCTTTTTTTCTAATGAGGGCAGTATACCACCTTTTAGTTTTGGACGACAGTGTGAATTGTTTTTATATGTGAATGGGCATTTCCAAAAATTAAGCACATTGGCTTTCCCAATTGAAAAAAAATAGGCAAGTAGGATACAATAAACTATGTGTTTTTTTTAAGTCCAAAGGAAATCTTGTAATGTGCTGAATTTATGGAAATACTTGAATACTTGTGACTAGGGAATGTAAATTAACCGGTTATTAGCCGTTTTTGTATGAAAATAACCGGTTAAATCGGTTAAAACCGGTCATTAGCATTCCCTACTTGTGACTCGAGATAGCTTGCTGCCGCATTCATCTCTTTCGCTATAGAGTAGTTGGAAAAAGACAGATTGTAAATTAATATTTTATTCAGTAAACGTTTCAAGTCTGCTTGACGAGTTCTTATTTCAAAACTAAGTTTTAATGATCAATGCATTGGAAAATAGCGGTCGCAGCATGCTGTCTCTTTTACATTCAATACTAAAGTCTATCCATACTGCTCTTATCCAATGTTTATTTTTTGTTAAAACTACTTTTTTTACACTAAACCCACAGCACAAATTACAGTGTAGTCTAACAAGTTTTAAGCCAACTACAGATTTGACTAGGGATAGTCTATGAACTGTATAGAGAAGTGACATAGACCCTACGCTACGCTAGTACTAAAAAATATTCCATGATACCAGAGTCCTTGGCATAGTATAAATAAAAAAGTTGTTCGTCTCTCCGCTTTAGGAGTTTCTGTTACCTTACTGCTCGGGCGCTAGCATGCAACCAAACGCGGCGACGGCATTGCCCCGACTAAACCGGCTTGTTCCGTCCTGTTGAGTTTGCATATTGTACCTTACGGATAACAACAAGGTCTGTATTGAATTGATGTTTACGTTCGTTCATCTTCGGTATTACTCAGCACGTGTCTGCGTTGACGAAGATTGCCTACGTATCTTATATTTGTAGTTTTAACGTAGCTGAAGACGAACTACTGTTTATATTATACTGTGCTCTTAGCCAGCAGGGTGGTCACTTAGGGTGATTTCCATCAAACGGCTCGCATCGCATCGGATCGGGAAGGATACGAACGGATGCGGCGACGGACGATCGCGCGATCGCGCGTCGCCGCATACGTTCGGCTACGATCGCGTGTCGCGGAAGACGCCCGCGGTCAAGTTGCTGTGCGCGGCTTGGTAATATAGACTTTAAATACTGTGAACATGATTTAATATCGTTTAAAGATCATAAAATTATTTCCGTTGCGGGCCGTTTGGTGGAAATAGTGCTTTAGGAGTCTTTAACGTTAGAAGTACCACCACCATCTTTTCCTTTCGCCTAAGCATTGTGTTCCGGTGTGGGGATAACACAACCGGTGACATTACTAGCATAGAGGCATTCCATCTTAGTCCTCAGGGTTGGCGACGTATTTGCGGTCTTGGGAATTAAAATGTATATGGGTCACAGATCCCACTTACCATCACGTGGTCTGTGTGCTTGTTTGTATTCTACATCACAGACACGAACCTATAAAGGTTTTTTGTGTATTATTTCAATATCCGTATTTTTCAGTTCTGAAACTTCTAAAACGGACTAAAGTACGTAAGTTTCTCTAAGCAATGTAAATTTTAAATAGCTATCCCTCTATTACAATCAATTTTTAATAATATTTCGTATGAACGAGTCTCTTTCGGTATATAATCAATTCAAGTCATCCCAGAGATAAATTATAAAAATATTAATAAAAAAAAAGATCTAGTTGCTAGAATATGTACATATGTATGTAAACACTTTATTGTACAAAACACAAAAATCTAAATATTTGCAAATAAACAATAGAAGCTGAACGAGTAAAAAAAAGGTGATAATGTAAAAACAGTAGCGTAACTTATAAAAAAATATTGACTCATTTAATTAACCAATTATTGTACAGTCGACTACAGATAGATATATCCACTGTTGGATCTTAACTTCAATAAGGTCTATTCTATTCTAAAAAGCAATATTGTTTTTAAATTCATTTTCACTTTGCAATTTTTATTGCTAGTCTTTAGATCTAGCTTTATACATAAAATATAGCCTGATTGCTTTTGACACAAGCGGTTGTCATTTTACTGAACACAAAAGTCGGACTTTAGATGCCTCCCCTCCCCCCAAAGTCTTCCCGCGGGACGGCCGCGCACAAACTTGTCCAAGCATAGCAATTAGCTCGCGTTAAAAGTTCCAATTGCCGCTATTTATTTATAAATAAAACTATTATAACGTCGATTGTCCACTTATTTTAAGAACGAGAATGTACTTTAAAATATGGTAGGTATATGTTATTGCGCTAGAATTAGTACCATTTTTTTTTACTTATATATAAAATTTCGTATGACCCGTGCAGCTGCTGTGTTCAGCTGACACTTGAAACAGTTGCAAGTCTAACAAAATAATTGAAAGAACTCCGCATTGCGGAGCTTCTATTTTGGTAGGTTGTCCCTTCGGGCATAAGAAGCTGCCTATCGAACCTCTTTAGTATCTAGGATAGTTGAACATAGCAGTTCTTAACCTTTTCAATGCCTCAGGCTGATTGAACCGTCAAAGTTGACATCGCAAAATATACATTCGTAGCCCGTGATGCGGGATTCGACGAATATTCGTGTTGATGTCTCTTTCTTTCTTTATGTTAAAGACAGAGATATCAACACGAATGTTGACGTTGTTTTTCAGCTGTCATTGGCGTTTGAGTGATGACTTCTGTACTTGACATTTATCAACAGTGTTTAAAAGGTTATATGTGGCATTATCTATGTAAAGGGACCTTATTGTGGATGGCGCTTACGCCGCACTGCGTCACGCGACGTTGTATTTATATCGGAGCATCTTCAATAATGGCGGAAGCGCCATCGGCAATAAGGTCCCTTTACATAGGTAACGTCACATTTGTGTTATAATTTATGTGACAGTTTGTAAGTTTTTGACGGATAGCAAACAAATTGACGAGCCGTAAATTAATGTTGATAGTAAATTAACGCGTTTAATATATTAGATAGATTGCTTTTTGAATACACAAGCAAAACAAGACTAAATGTGACGTTACCTATTAAAGGGGACCTTATTTTCGATGGCGCTTCCGCCATTATTAAAGATGCTCCGATATAAATACAACGTCGCGTGACGCAGTGCGGCGTAAGCGCCATCGACAATAAGGTCCCTTTAAAAAATGCATTCCCACAGTCGAATGCAGTAGTAGCTGTCTGTACATTGTAGTATCTTGTCGCGGTAACGTAGTAACGTGACATTGTTATCAATTTAGATCACTAGCTGCGACAAGGTTCTACAATCGTAGAACTCTGTCGCAATAGATCTCATATGACTTATGTGACCTAGTCAACTCATTGCAAAAGGATTCTATGGCGGTACACGAATACATTTCGTTGACTGTGCGGGGAAATAGACTGGCAGACTGACAGTGGCGGCTCCAGGGGGGGGGGCTAAAACAAAACAAGGAGATCTAATTCAAGGCTGGTTTACGATGTAAAACACGTTTATTGCATTGCATTTTTCCGCTATCTAGCGAAAATCTGCTACGAACAATGTACCCGACTATCGGGTCGTTGTTGCAGAATGTGTGAAATGAGGAAAGACGTAAACTAAACCAAACGAACCAATTTACTATTATTACTCGATCGATAATCACGTACCGATCAAGATCAAGTGAGGTCTCTTTAAAGATTGATACTCTTGATCATTACTTAAATGTTAAGTTTAAGATTAAGGGCCGTTGTTTGATCAGTAGTCAAACTAATTGTTAAAAACCGTAGCTAATGGTTAAATCTCAAGGAAATGTGTCAAATTTCGACTCCTTTTTCGAATTTTAACAACTACTTAGTTTGAATACTGATCAAACAACAGGCCCTAAATCGGTATTAATTGTACTTATTTAAAAAAACACGCTTAATAAAATTTTGAGGTTATGTGTCAAACAGTACTAATTTATTTACGTCTTTGCCCATTGCAATTGACACCGACTATAGGTATATTGGCAAGATGGAAATCCCCCCCTCCCCTACAGGAGTTTCTAGAGCCGACACTGCAGACTGCCCACCAGATGTAAAGCAATGGTTTTTTTATATTATATATTATCCGGGTAAAAGTGTCAGCCTAAGGCAAAATGACTAACTATCTAACTCCCAATCAGTTCCATCGCTAATATGGTGGCCGGCAGTTACGCCGTTCTTATAACTGTTACCTTGCTATTTGTATAGTTTCAAGAATTAGAACAGCGTTACTGCCAGCCGCCATAAGGGCCACAATTTGTTGTGGATCGCCGTCTTTGTCTGTACTGTTGTATATAAAGTACTTCCATTCCATCTTACTTGTCTTATCTACCTACAGTTTGGTCGTTCTAAGAGGGCCGATTTGACGGCTGTCAACTCAGTACAAAATATGTGTTTGGGTTTATATTTTGTCCTGCGTTGACAGCTGTCAAGTCGGCCCTCTTAGAACGACCAAACTGTAGTAAACACTTTTACAACCACAAAATCCTTCCTTTTCGCCTGAAATAACAACTTTTTTACTAAAAAAACCATGATGCAAAATCTGGTTGCTTTAGCCAAAAAAGATGCATTTTGAGGTTAGAAAAATGTTTACCAAATAAGACAAGAACAATGGAATGGACTATAGATGTGCGGCCACTGATAGTGCTCTGTGGCAGGTTTTGAATGAGTTTCATATTCGAACATAACGTATCATAATATAAAATGCCATTGATGTAGTGTTTTAAGCCGCATGAACATTTGTAACACCAAGGACCTAGACCTAAAGACCGCACCGAGCAAACGCCGACCGTCCGTTACGATTATTGTGTTTTCTAATTAACTAAAGTAATTTCTTAGGATCGAACGGTGAAAGGGTTCAAACCACTCATTGAGTAGTACTAAATGAGGACGCCTCTGTACATACATCCGGTATATGCTCGGCGCAGTTTTAAAAGGTTATACATATCGCACCTTCAGAACAATAGTGACCTAATTGAAAATTTCTGCTTTCAAACTTCAAGTCATAAATTTATTATTATAGAGACACAATTCGAAATTTAAAATTTCTGAATTACGTCATTATTGGTTTGAAGGTGCGATATGTCCCTCAAGATAGGTATATTATAGGTAAAATCTTAAGTAAATCTCCTCTTGCATATAGTTCTGCACAAAAATAATATGGAATTTACTTCAAATTTCAAATATAGAATGTCAAACGGTATATCGTCATTGCTTTGAAAAAACGTTGTATCTCATATTTGGTCACATGCGATTTTAAACTTAAACGTAATGAGAATTAAGTTCAAACTCGTACATCTCGAAATATCAGATACGAGTTTTTTCTAAAGTAGTAACGATATAGAGATGTGTATACAATTTACAACTATATGCAAGAAGGGGTTTAGAAATAGAAATATAAATAGAAACATTTATTCGACGAACACAGAAAAAAAAAACTGAACAGAGAAAAACATAATTAAAAAAAAAAAAGGATGGCAACACAAAAATAAAAACAAAAACAATATAGAAGGAAAGAATAATGTTGCCATGGGTGATTCTGTGACGTCGAAATTGACTTAAGTTTTTTACCTATACCGACATCTTTTCGCTGTACTTCAATGCAAGAATGATTGACCAATGTGTGTGACTGACGCCGTGTAGCGATAGAGTTAATTATAGGTGTAGCTAAAGATTTTGTTTGTTTTGTTCATAAAGTAATGCTAGACGAATTCAATTTTAATGTTCTCCGAGCGTGTGGATGAAGTCGGGAAATATTACTAGCTTATCCGCGTAAGTAACAAATTCTATACGTTGCAAAATGTACCTTAATGACTGGTACGCTAAGGTGTACTTTGCATCTTATTTAATTTGTTATTGCGTCATTGCAGTATCATCGACGTTATGTCAAATTATAATAATATAACATAGAGTATAGAATAAGAAGCATTGGTACCATCTTAGGCCCTAGCCAAGATGAAAATGCTACTTACGTTTTTTTTTCTGTCGCTGAAAATGTATGGGATGACATTTGACCACGTGGTTTATCGTAACGCACTAGATTGTCACCCCATATATTTCGATCGATAGAAAAGAGAAACGTTAGTAGCGTGTGATTGTTTGCTTTCCCTTTTTTACAATGACATGGTCGGGCATGTCTCAACTTTATTTTATGATTATTGTTTCTTAATTCTGTTGTGTATTTTTCTAATGTCGAGTTATTTATAGGAACTGTCATGGACTTAAGGAGAAATAAGTCCATAGATATCACACGCGATCACGCGAGGACAATACCTTCTACATTCAATACCGTATTAACTCAAAAATAAATTGTAAGGCCGGGATTACACCTGTAAGTTATTACGTAAGTTTTGAAACAAAGCTATATGCAAGAGAGAGATGCAGATATTTGCCACTCACTCTTACCCATAGTTGCGTCTCAAAACTTACGAAATAACTTACAGGTGTAATCCCGACCTAATGCATAACTATTTGTACTAGTTTGAAATTAGAATAAATTTTTCAACACTGTCACATTTCGAATTAAGACGGTATTGATTGTCATGTGCGATTGTTCGGTTAAAGACATTTTTATTGACAGAAGCACATGGGGCTATTTAGTTATTTAAGCAAATAGCAATGTTAAATACTGGCTGTTAGATATCGTAGGTAAAAAGTTATTTGTGTAAAAAGGTTTTAATTCAAATAGATTGGGTTCTTTGTTATTTTCTGACACAAGTACTGGCTGGTAAGATTTCCCGACTCAAGTTGGCATACTATACTCTGTTTTTTTTAAAAATCATAATTACTATGTGGTGCTCTTTTATTTCTTGCATAGAACTTGTATGGCGTAGTATTTTATTGTTAAAAAAACAGAGTAGGTATAGAGTTTCTCGCGTGGCTAAAAGCTTCCATCCTTATTAAACTAGGCTATTTAGAAAGGGACGGTCGTCCTCACCACGTTAGGAACGCTCGTATGCTAATATGTTTCAAATCTAGAAGGTTAAGTCGAAATAGAATAACTATTTTCAACTCTGTGGTAACAAAGTTCAAATTAGTGCGGATTCGTTCGTTTGCCTTTTAGTTTTAAAATATTTGTTTATTATGTATAAAGCATAGATAAGTTATTACTTCTAAGGATTTTAGAATATGGGCGTTGCGTATATTGTATTAAAAGAGGCATGAATAAAACAGAGTTTAAAAGGAACGGCTTTGTTATTTAATAATTATTAACTTACTACTTCAGAAAAAACTCGTATCTGATATTTCGAGATGTATGAATTTGAACTTAATTCCCATCAAGTTTAAGTTTAAAATCGTACGTCACGAAATATGATATATGAGGTTTTTCAAAGCAATGACGGTATATTAAAACCCCCGATATTGGTGACCCCTTCTTTCAGAGCTTGATATTTCATAAACGGCCCAACCAATTTTAATTAAACGTAGCTAAGAACCATCCCGATAAAACTGTCTTTAAAAAAAAAACCGCGTCCAAATTGGTTTATCCGTTTAGGAGCTACTATGTCACAGAAAGACACAAATAGACGGTGTACACTAACACCCATTAACGCATTCACTGCCAGTACTGTTTTTTCGCCGGGTGCCACATCTTTTGTTTTATACGGAGCTTACGGTTACCTACTGTAAGAACGCACATATACGTTGAGGGCACTTGGTGGAAGTCAGGAGAACGCATATATGCGTTGCCGGCAGTGAATGCGTTAACTTTGCAGTGACCCAGCCTATGAAGCTAGCGGTCACGAGTACGATCCCCTACTCCCCGTAATAGGCATTTCGAGTCATTTTTGAGCGTGAAATTGCAAGTCTTAAGGCTCGGCCGGACAGCACCATCGCGGGCGCGCGGTATGCGCGCGACGGGTGTGCCGCGCGATATTTCCATACAAACCGCTAGCGTGGTCAAACAGGCTGCGCCATGCCGGCATCGCGCCCCGCTTCTGTCGCGACTCGCCAGCGCAGCCCGTCGCCAGTCAGTGTGACGTCAGACAGCGCAGCGCAAAACGAATGACCAAACCACAGAGAGCGAGCGGGAGAACGCGATGCGGGCGGGACGCGCGTTCGATGCTGGCGCGATCCTGGCGGGTTGATGGCGCTAGGCCAGCGCGATGCGCGCTTGCTCTGTGTGACCGGGAGTCCCGCACGCATCACTCACTCATCACGCCCCGCTACCGTCCCTCTGGCGGTCTGTTCGAGCCTTTAAGAGCGTGAGAGAGACAAAGAAGTGTACACCCGAAAGTAATTTTTAACAGATTTTGCACTATAGGCGACTGTAAACATGTACGTTTGGACCGGATCCGTTACTACAATTATTTAAGAAAATATTTCTTAGAATGAAACAAATTTAAAAAACAAAAAACAGAAACGTACAGTTCTTCATAATAACTGCAAAATATTCATCGTGGAAATCGGACTTGATTTAGGGGTGAGAAACGTTATCGCCCGGAGCTAAATTTGTATGGATTTTTTGATAGCTACGCGATTTTAGCGGCGCTTCACAATCCTCATCTCAAGTATTTTAGCACCATCCATTAAACATTGTAACCCTCATTGCAATAGAGATCGATAGCTTATGTGCATAAGGTTGAGTTTATTTTGTATTCATGTATAACAATGACATTTCATTTTGTTTTGAAACAAATAATGATTGCGTAGGTAACGGGTTTATAAAAAAAGAACATCATTAAAATGCAAAACAAGAAAGCAAGTCGCTATGACTCCATTGCTTAATCCTGATTGCCAAAATATTTCTTTTATTGGACAAACTTGAATCGATTTACTTATGACGTGTTTTCTGCGATATGAAATACAATTTATTAATGCTCAAAGGATTTTTTAACACAATTTCTATCGGATTTATTTTATTATCATAATTAAAACTATGGACCCCAAATAAAACTTGTGGAACCCCACACTGTTATTATTAAGATTCCGGGGCCAGTGAACTTGAATTTAAAAAAATAAACGTCAGCGCAATTTGAGGTTATGTTTGTTATTGATTTCGTTTTTGGGCGAATTTTGGATTACTTTCTATTGAATAAAGCCTAATTGCCATCGTTAAAAAGAATTTAACTATTTAAGAACCTATAGCCCGGGATGATGATGTCAGATGCTGAAGAGCTACAGACAAATTCTTTAAAAATGGAAGTAAGTACTTTTAGAAATTACCCATTGGAGTCTTCCTTCCGGACGGTTTGCTGCGATTATAATAACATGAAAGGGATTATTAAATGTTTTAATACCGCTTGATTAACTTAACTTATATCAATAAGATGATGTTCTCTGTATCCCGCGTTACGTAGAATAAGAATTTAGTAACTTATGGAAAATGCAAACGTGAAGACTGACGAGTTGAGTACCTCCTCCTTTTTGTAGTTGGTTTATAATTGAGAAATGCAATCTTCAGATGTAGTAGTAAAGTTGACTTGTGTAAGATATACTGTTAAGCTGGACATTCACGGTCAGTGAATTTGACGACAAATGGATCTAGTCCAATTGTAGTTAACCCTTAATTTGGCAATGTTCATCACAGTGAACATACCATAATGTCCCCTTTTTTGTTTGGATTGTGTTTTTATTTTTTTGCTAATTCAAAATCAAAAAGGGTTTGAATTCCCGACCTTTTTTATTTTTGCCAAATTAAGGGTTAAACAAATCAAATCACGCCAATTATTTTACCTCACGACTTCAGCCCAGTGGCTTTCATGCCCCGGTTCAGGAACCCGTAAATACAGGTCAGTTCGTCCATTTACGGGCTGCGTGGCGTTCTACCGCGGCATATGATCAATCAAATATCGTGACGATAAATTGCAGGGCGGAAAAATCCATGGGTCGTCATCGGTCCTAATTTTGGACTAAACAATTGTCAATCACTTGACGACGCGCCAACTGACGCGTTGGACTGTCTGTGAATGTCTAGCTTTAATCTCCATTTATCCTTCCTTTTAATGTTTATCATGCTTCTTTCCATTGCATGTTGGCAGACTGCTAGTTTTTGAGTGTTTTTCTTAGTAAGTGTCCAAGTTTCACAGACACATTATGTAAATGCAAGTTTTAAAGCAATATTTGTAAATGTTTTGCACTATTGCAGGTGCCGTTGTTGGTGGAGTCAGCAATGGAAGGCCAGGAAGAAGGTCAGGAGGAGGGTCAAGAGGAGTGGTTGAGTGAGGGAGTGCTAACAGACGACGACTACCTTGCAGGAAATGTTAGTATCACCTTACATTAATTATGTGATAAAGTAATGCCTTTTTAGAAAAAATACTGTATCAAACAAAAAAAAAAACCAATCCACAATTGATGTAGTAGTCTCTTTACAAACATCTAACCTGTATTTTTTTTGAAGTTGGTTGGAGATATCAGATGATATGTTACAAATATAGCTACAACTATACTATTCTTCATATCAGGTATTAGAGACATCAGGGGAGCACAACAACACAACAGCCAACGGAACCGTAGACATTCAAGAGTCAGGCATGGCAACAACTAAGGTGGAGCCCGAGTCCAACATGGAGCAGAATATAGAAGACACGCTGAACAATTTTGAGAGGGCGGAGAAAGGGACCAAGGAGGCTTTTGATGATTTACTGAAGATAGAAAAGGAGAGTGATATTGAACCGTCAGACAAGCAGAGTGACGATGACGGGCATAACACTGACGATTTACTGGTGAGTACGCCAGGTAAATAACAGATGATTAGGTTATTGCAAGTAAATATGGAGTTTTGGATTGAAACTACAAAATATGACCTAGAAAATATAAAATGCAATACAATACAATACAAAACACTTCATTGAAACACCACATACAGCAAGTAACGGAAATACAAGAAAATAAAATAAAGATTACATAGTGAGTCAACTGGCAGTCTTATCGCTAAATAGCGATCTCTTCCAGACAACCTTACCAAGAAGAGATAATACATAATTCAAGGTTTTCTGGCTTTAAGGTTCTTGGCTTGTTCCAAATGAAAAATAAAAGAGCAAAATTTTGGCTTTTGTAGTGGAATTGCCAAAAACAACTGTTTAATCCAATAACATTAGTTATAAATTGGTACCTCATTGGTTCATCAGTAATACCTGGGCCTCTATTCTAGGCGTTAAAAACGATATCGTATTTTGATCTGTTATGGTATTGTTTTTAACTCGGCCGCCATTACTGTCAAGTAAATAAGAGCTATCAAAACGTTGACAATACGATAATAACAGGTCAAAGACGATATTGTTTTTACAATTTTGAATAGAGGCCCTGTGGTAGCGTTTGTAATCTCGCCAAATTATACATATTTTTTTCCAATTTACATAAACAAAAGTGAAATGAAAAGAATAATTGTTTAGACAGTTATTTGGAATGTATAAAACAATTTTCTAATTAATGAATTGTTTAATCAGTTAAAATTGCAAACGTCATATAGGTAAACTAGCGACCCGCCCCCACTTTGCTTCAGGTTATGTGAGTTTTCTGAAACACCCATACATAATCCAGAATGTATTATACATATAAACCTTCCTCTTGAATCACTCTATCTATAGCGTAATTTAAAAGATCTAAGTGTACAGTCAACAGGAGCGACTTTGTTTTATACTATCTAAAGATGATTATGGTGTGTTACAGCGGATGCTGGGTGGGGACGACAGCAAGAAGAAGGTGCTGAGCTCGATGCGGGACAAGCAGGCGCGCCGCCGCGCCGAGCCCTCCAGCGACGACGAGTACGTGTTCGAGGTGCGTATCATCAGGGATCGGATACACAGGAGCTTATTATTTTAGTCCTCTGCCCTAAGAAGCAGAGCTCTGAAACGGTGAGCTGTTTTGAGAGTTTGCATAACATGGACATACCTTGTCATTTAATGGTATGTGTAATTTAAATAATTTAATTATTAATAAAATTATTAAGTTTGCCTTTCTGCTATGAGCTTTACGTTGCCGTTAAAACGAACTCAAGAATTAGGTGCGATGACAGATTTAACTAATATTAGAGCAAACATCTTTAGATAATATATCCACATGGATGTGAGTTTGTAGTTTTTTATCTTTCATATATACTTCAAAGTCAGTGTCAATCAAGTCTTTTTTACATTCTCAATAGAAGGGATGTTTACAAAAACAATATAACTAACAGTTTTTTGACAATATTTCCTTTCCGGCTTATTTTCATCTATTATTGACAAAACTTTATACCCATTCTAATACTCTCGTTACTGCAGGTATTTGTTAGTTTTATGGAGCAACAATTTTGTGATTCACCCGTCTCCTTTCTCACTTGAAACTAGCTGAAACTAACACCCTACACCCGTGTGGACTAGAGGGGCGCCTTACTAATAACGCCGTAACTTAAACATTTCTCATCCAATCGAGTTCCGGTTTCTTTAATTAGATAGCTGATTAATTTTTCATTGTGTCTGCCATACTTAATTTTGGTATATAGTGTATACTTCCGAGGCTGTAAACGAAAATAGTGAGATATTATAGATGTTTTTTTTTAAATAATTCAAAATATTTCTGTAACTGTACTACTCAAATAATGTTATGTTTATAGCATTAAAGAACATTTAATTTCCGATCATTTGATATCCCACACATGTATATAGGGTTCATAGAATCAGAAATTATTCACAATTTTCAAAATACGGCGGCCGCAATTTCGATGACGTCATATCTCCTGATCCAGGTAATTTACAGCTCGACGGTTTTTAAGATAAAATAACATGTTTAACAACATATTAAAATTTGGTGCTGGTATCACAAAGTGTTTCACCTAACAGAATGATTAATGACCAAAAAGCGTGTTGAAGTACACTTTGCGGCTCTGGTACGCCAAAACTATTGACTTTATGAAAAAAAGGTTCAGGTATAAATTGTAGGCAATTATCTCTAGTTTCATTTTGTATATGGTTGTTTTATCGTAAAATGAGTCGGAAAGGAGAAATTGTCAAAAAACTTCTTTTAGGCGCCATTTTTCCAATATGGTGGCGCAAGTGGCAAAAATACGAGGTGGCAAAGTTGAAATTCGGAAAGAGCACATCAAAATCTATAAAATCACCAATTTTCAGAACTCCCGGAAAACCACTATCTTTCGAACTAAATGACTGTATCACAGGGGCTTGTTTTATAAAGCTACAAATTACAGGTTACAAGTTTCCATTTGACAAACCAATGACCACCAGCTATTTGAGCAGTGTTGCCAGTTTAGACCTGTAAAATTCTAACTTGTAGCTTTATAAAATGTGCCCCAGGACAGAGTTTGTCTGATTGTTTTTAATGATAAAATGACGGCTTCTCCAGGGCGCCAAAGTGACGAGACTGAAGGTGGCCAAGAACGCCGTCATACGGAAACAGCCGGTCAAGGCAGAGCCCGAGGACCTGAGCGACAGAGACAGCGATATGGTACGGATAGTAAGAGAGAGCAAATGTATCTTGGGTCGCTTTAAGCCGGGTCACTAGCGAGCTGTAGCTGTGACTGTTGCACGTAACATCGTGATGTGTGCGCGGCTCGCGAGCCTGATTTAGAACACGGTACTTTAATGCGCAATTCACACATTACAGTAACGGTAATATTAACGGTGGTAGTGTTGGGCGGCGGGTGCGGCGGTCCCGACCCGCGCCCGACCCGCCCCGCCGCGTGTGTGAATGCTTCCATATAACTCCATGTTAATAGTACATTATTGCCTAGGCATGGAACTAGGCAATTGCGGGCCGAGTATTGTTTTAAACGGACGAGCTTGCGAGTAAAATACGAAAATAAAAAAATATTAAGAAGAAATAGAAAAAATACAAAGCCCGCAATGGGCTATTTGACAACATTGAAAATATACTACAAATTGTGGTCATCCTATCAGATAATAGCGTAAAACAATATATATACTTTATATTGCACGAAATAAATTGTAATATTTTTTGAAATCTTATCTGTGGCAGAAACGCTATGAATTGGTTTGCAGCTGTGGTTACATGCTGGTGACGTCACAGGTTAGTAACCACAGATCATAACGGCGTATCTCTTCAAATGATTGTTTATTGTTTACTGACATGTGACGTCACACTTGTCATATGGCCAGCGCCATGATAGAAACTGCGTTTTTAGCGCGGTTTTGATAATTTAAACTTTAACATAGATTTTTATTGATAATACAGTCGAATCTCAAGGAAATATCGATCTAGGGTGCTTGTTATGTCATAAAGAATCATTTAAAAAGGTTTTCTAAAATTAGTCGAATAGCCTATTGCTGTTCCTGCCGAGGCAAATATAGTGCTTTTCTCAAAAATCGCAAGATTTTTTTTGTGTTGGAGTAAAATCTTAATCGCTTGAACTCATTTTTTTAATTGCATACAAACAAACTTCATGTGAAAAAACTATCACTGTTTACCGCCTTTTTGTTTATGACAAGGAGAATCGCAAGCTTTGTTTTAAAAAAAAACATAAGCTATTCTGGACACAGATAAAAAAGTTATGTTTCGAATAAAATTTGGATGTATAAGACTTGTGCCCTCATTTTAATATGGGCTTATGTAGCGAGCACGCAATGTTTTTTTTTAATTTGAGATCTGCCAGTAAACTATGTCCTTCGCGTCTCAATATGTAGATAGTAATGTCAACATTTCCAGACATTTTTGAGAAAAACGTTGTTACAGAAGAGTTAAAAGATGACTGTGACATCGAAAGAGAACGTAGGGCGCTTTCTGTAAGGGGCAATATGTTGGCTCGCTGATTTGCTGGTTGCACAGCAGAAGTTAAGATCACACTTTTTAAGGCGTATTGCCAAACGTTTTACACCGTCTGTGGGTTAACTATACCCAAAGAGCGTATAATGCTCTACGTGTTCAATATAATAACGCCTTCAGGGCGCTGTTGAGGCTGCCATCGCGTTGCAGTGCTACCGGCATGTTTGCCGATGCGCACACGGGCGACTTGTTTGCGCTAATGCGCAAGAAAGTTGCCTCCGTTGTTCGCAGAGTGAAGGGCAGCAGCAACCGCCTCCTGGAGCTGTTCGCGGGGCGGGGGCAGGTCGAGCGAGCCCGCCAGTGCTCGCGGCGGGGTCGCTCGAGCTCCGTGAGGTTATTTTATGTAGTAGTCACGTATAGGTATAAGTAATTGTGTAAACTAACATCTATGGACCATAATAAGTAGTTGTCTGATAATAAAAGCATTTTATTTTTATTATTATTATTTATCTACACTCATATCATAAATCCTATGATCGAAAATCGGTTCAGAAACTGCAAATTATGACCAGCATAATAATCATCTCTGTTGTTAGAGCAAAATTTTTATCAGCGGCAGTAATCTTATGCTTCTTAAGAACATCAATTTCGATGTTCTTATGACATTCAAATTTCGAACAAAAACAAAGAAATTTGATTTGACCTCTATTCTAATATCAGTCGATTTGACGTTTAGTTCGAAATGAATTGTCAATTTGCATACAAATTTGACAAATGTCGCACGTAAGTAAGATATCGAACGATATGATAGTTGGAGCCGACTCTAGTTTGTCTCTGAGTTTTAAAAAAAACTATGACTGCTGCCAGAAAACTATTCAAACTTTTTATTACCACCATTACCGGTTAAAATTTAATATGCGGCTCCTGAATGCATCATGGAGGCTTATGATATGTGGGTAGATAAAGTAGTGTATGCAACTGTACATAATTAGGCCTTAAACTACTCGTGTGAACCTAGTATGAAACTCGCTGACGATTCATAAAACCACACGTATTTTAAGGCCTCTCATTATGTATCAGTTGCATAAACTACTATTATAAAACACCCGCCGAACTTCCGACCCGGCACGAGTCGCACGACCCGCGCCCGCCCGCTGTGTGAATTGCGCTTAACTGCTACTAGTACAGTTGCAGCTGGCTAGCGAGTACTTGACTTTATCGAATGTTTTTGGGTTATGGTTTAAGATTACGCCGAGCGTCCAGTGGCGCCCTCATTACTATTATTGTGTTTTCTAATAAACTAAAGTATGGTCTTGAAATCGAAGGATGGTTTTTTGTTGTACAAATGAATACACAATGTACAGAATATATGACAAAGTTTAATAACCTTTAACCTTCGTGTGGTCAACTTAACGGAAAAAGGAGGCCACTTTTTTCCATTAAGTTAATCACTCATACTTCAATTGTTCTTAAGTTATGTCATATACCCTATAAATTGTGTATTCATTTGTACAACAAAAACACATTCTTCGATTTCAAGACAATACTTTAGTTTATTAGAAAGAACAATAATAGTAACGGGGGCGCCACTGGAAACTTTAAAAATACTGAACGAATTTCGATGTTTTGTTGCTAATTAACCTAGATAGAAAATGGCCAGATTTTTTTTTAAAGGCTCATTCTAAAGAAACCTAATACATCCATACATTTGAAAGTCTTAAAAATCACAATTATTTACTATCTATGATGAGATGAGATGATTTATGGATTTTTTGGGTACCTTTGGAAAAAGTTACAGCCTTTAAAAATAATATTTGTTGGCCGTTTTGGACCTAAGTTACTTCGCAATAAAACGCTCCAATTTACCTATACATAAAAATTGGTTAAGTATTTTTGAAGTTATTCTTGGTTTAAAAAGTAATATTTGTAAACAACTGTACGAACAAAAGACTGGTAGGCGAGTACTTTTGCCTGTGAGTTTATCTTGGCAAAAAAACATTGACCCGGTGGCAAGTGAAACTACAATTTTCTCCAGTGGCAACCGCCATGTTAACCAGGATGCCCAGCCAAGTTGCAAACGCTGCTAAAGTTTCTGTTTTCTACGACTCGAAATGTATGAAGTTGACATTAGCGGGCGACGCATCAGTTTACGTCAGTCGTATAAGTTTTGTCGATTTTCGATAATCCCTTGCAGTTTTTCGAGTAAAAATTGGTACATGTTACCAATTTCACTGCTGTGTTACAGCGCCTCTATTTTTTCAGTCTTTTTGCCAAGCTTTAAGGTGTGTACGGACTAGACGCAGCCTCGGGTTGAAGCACGCAGGGCTCGCCCTGTATCCTCAAATGCGTACGCGCCTCAGCCCGAGGCGTGCCTCAACCCGAGGCTGCCGCGGCGTGAGCCATCGGGTGTCGGTTTTTTGACTGTGCTCAAAGGCGCCTCTCCGTATGTGCCTCGCAAGTTTGGACGTGAATTAAGCAGGATTTAACTGAGGCAATGAATCATAGACATTGCCGTAGAGATAGAGGGTTTAAAATATCATTATCGTCAACTTCATATAATTTTTATCGAAGGACACTTACAGGTAAGCTTCGGATATTAAAATCTCGGAGTAATATCGATCAGCTGTTTAAAACGATGGGCGCCATTTTGATTCACGATTTGGCTCGAGGCATATGCCTCAGCCTGTGGTATCAATTGTTCTACTGAAGCCGCCTCGCCGCGGCATGCGTGACGGACGAGGCTGCCTCTAGTCCGTACACACCTTTTAGCTTAAAAGTCATGCTGCTTTTCAACTGTCATTGGCGTTGAAATAAATAAGAATGACGCATTAATTTTAGACCATGCGATGCATAATTACGTATAAAAACCTTAAGTTTAGAAAAACATATATAATATAAAAGTCAGCTAGTACAATTTTGTTGTGTTAAAATCATTTGACCGCATCATACTATGTATTAATTTTGCTTGATTTTAAACATTTTTTTCCATTAGGTGGAGCGACCACGCGTATACGTAATGCATTTAGAGTTGTATGCCAAGCTAGCTGGCTCGCGACTTCGTCCGCGTCTATCCCGAATTACCGAATACGGGATAAAGAGATAGATCAATAAATTTTTATTAATACAAACTTTTCTCTGAAGTCCAGTTCATACTTGCTCAGTTTGCCAAGTTACGTTTACTCGCTTCGCTCGTCGTCCTAACTAACTTCCTAAAATAAAGTAAAGATTTGTATGAAAGTACAAAAATTCGCACAACGGTTTTAACAATAAATTGTGCTTAAGAATCACTAATATTACAAATGCTATAGTAAGTTTGTTTGTCTGTTTGTTAACCCTTAACGACAAGAACGCGATTTTTACAACTTTGACTGCTAAGGGCTCTGATTTTCATACAAAATAGACCCGCCTACCGGTCAGTGTTGAAATTGGATCCCCGGAGAAACAAAGGGTACATTTTGTTTCCGAAAATTTAATAAATTCTGAGGGAAAGATAAACGAGTTCTACGCGGACGAAGTTGTAGGCAAATCTAGTAGGCGGTTTAATTTATTAGCTAAGTTTGACACCAATTTAACAAAACAGTTTGCGGCCGATGACACGGCAGTGGACACGGCCGTCTCTCATCCGCCGAGCTGCAAGGCCGGCAAAAGTACGGCCAAGTTTTCTAGCTTCTTAGAAAATAATACTAACTTTTTTCGCACGAAATCGTAGCTTTTCCCTCGGTTTATGCTTTGGCGATCTAATATTTTTAGGTTTTGTTTTTATTTAAGGTACGCTGACATTTATTTGTGACATTTTATTTACTAATTAAATAAATAACATGTGGCAAATACATTTCTATTTTAACACGTAAGAATATTTTAGTTTGACATTTAAGAGACGTTTGACGAAAAACTGGGAGTACCCGGACCGTGAGCAGATCGTGGCAAAATTATAGGTGGCAAGCAAAATCTTCAGCTAATATCACTAAAAGCATGGCAAGACCTAGGTAGATATTTTCCTATATTCTAGTATATTAGTTGAAATGGATTTAAGGTGGCGACGTGACACCAGCATGTTATATTATAGTGTATTTAAACGGCAGTTTGTAAGCATTTTTTATCTAAACTTCAGCACAGATAGAACATGCTTTAAGTGTTGCGTGTAAAATGAGACAGTAATAAACAATTTAATGTTAAAATAAGAAAAACATTAGCAGCCGATCATAAAAATTGACACCCGGCTTTTTTTTCTGTTTTCCTGTTTAAATGTAGATGACGTTTTGTGATTGGGGATAAATAGAAACGACGACATTTTAAACCCTTTTCTTTTAACGATTGAATTATGCTTCTTTGACGGGTAAAACTATGGTCTTATTAATAATCTAAACAATTGACTCATTACCGCTGCCCCAAAACTATAAGATGATTTTGTTTCCAGTCCGAAGACGACGCAAACACAGTGAAGAGAATGTTTGGCCCCAAGGGGAGGGGTGGGGCCGGCCGGCCGAAGCCGCGGCCCTCAACTAATATTAAGACTGGTAAGTTTAGAACTTGGCGCTCGCACTACATAGCTTGTTTTTGCTGTCTGTCCCTTTAATTATATCTTTTACGTCTTTTTCCTAACAGAGAAACCTAAACCCAAATCAACCACACCCAAGCAGTACGCCAACAAGAACAAGTCGCTGCTCAAAACCCAAGACAAGCCCAAACAGCACGAGGAGATTAACAACGATGAGGAGTTTTTGGAGGACGACGACTTTGACCTGGACGATGTGAGTTACCGCTACCAACTCATGCTGCCCTGGTAGTTAATAGGCCATATGAATAAACTAAACTGGTCTGGAAGAGTGGCGATATTTTTCCGAACATCTTTTTTTTCTGGTAGCAATTTTTCCAGTCGCGATTTTTCCGATTGTGATTTTACCGAATGTCTTTTTTCCCATTCATAATTTTTCCTGGTCGCATATTTACCATTCTGGTTTTAGTCGCAAATTTCACCATGGTAATTAGGCCGAAATAGGTAGGTAGGTTTAGGTTTTGTTAGTTTTGCGGCAGGCCCGAAGGCCCAAACCACCCAGAAGTAGGAGCTCCGCACTAGCGGAGCTAGTGCGCAGCCCCGTCGACTCTGTGAAAATGATTTAACTATTCAGATAAATACAGATTGGGAAATTATGATAATGGAATTATTTCTGCTGAGATAAAAAGCTAAGGCAAAATAAGCTACTGAAAAAAAAAAACTGGTAAATTTTGCGAATGGAAATATCACTTCAAATTCGATTTTCGGAACGTCATCGCCACACTCATTCCTTCGCACTGAAGCACATAAAACCATCCCCTTTTCATTGTTGTGTGAGTGGTAGTTTATGTGGCCTAACATTTAATGATCGTTCGGCAGGACGTCGGCACGGACTCGTCGCTCGGCTCGGGCCGCCGCTCGCAGCCGCTGCGGCGGCCCGAGCGCATGGACGAGGACGTCCCCAGCGACGAGGAGAGCCTCGACGACGACAGTCTCTACGATGTGAGTCAAATCATATTATCACTGTAAACCAGCGTCGTGTGTAGTGACGGGCGGCTTGTAAGTTACAAAAGAGAAACTTTGACTTAAATTTCTTCAATATTCTGAAAGTTTCAAAAGTGAAACTAATACCTAAAATTTCATGCAATATTCTAAAAGTTACCAAAGTGAAATCGTTTAATTTCTGAAAATTACTATAATTTTGACTTGTAACGTAAGTAACGGAAACTTTTCGTGAAACTTACTTGTGTCAGAATCATTTCCATCTAATTATGTAACCATCAGAAGCTGTAATTTTCGCAGTTAAGGAAAATTTTGCAATGTTTCAGAAATCGCCCATCACTAGTCGTGCGTCGTGGCCCGCCACGCCACGGCATCCTGAGTGACACTATTTGATACTTCACTTATGGCGTACCTTTTATTTTGTTTCATTTTTTCAGTAAAATTATTTCTATTCTTAGCTTGAAAAGGAAAGCTGGATGAATGCTGTTGAAAAGAGAGCTCTAAGAAATATGTTTCATCACAGTAGTTGAGAAAGCACTATGTCTGCCTCGGCAGAGAGTGCAATTTATGAACTCGCTCACTTAATGTGACTCGTACGTAAATCACCCACTTTCTACCCTGGGCAACAATGTACTATTCTCAGCTGAAGTGTATTTTTTTAATGATTCTAACATAGTTGAAGCGGTAGGTTAAATTGATGTGACTTTTAAATCTCTTCAGGTGATGCCGTCGTCGGACTCCGAAGACATGGACGACTGGTTCACGCTGGACATCCGCGCCGAGCGCGCGGGCGACTACCTGCCCTGGCTCGGTGAGTTAGGGTCGCATTTTCATTGGCTGTATATATTGAACCTACATAGATAGGGATAGTTGGAATCTCTTTTTACGGTTAACCAATATAACATATTTCTTTTTAAAGTAATTTAGTGTTTTTAGGGTTCCGTAGTCAAGGAAGTCTCATAGTTACACCATCTGTTTGTCTGTCTGTCTTCCCGTTTGTCCGTCTGTCCGCGTTTTTAATCAGACTCTTGATACTACAAAGCTGTTATACATTTACATTAATTGGGACCGTTAGCTTCGTAGGCAGGGTCACTACCAACTAGGTTAAACGCTTCGTCAACAACAGATTTCTTTCGTTCATATCCTGCATGTATCAGTTTTTAATACTGGTTCCAGGTGACAAAGCCCAGAAACTCCTCACGGAAGAAAAGCACCGCGTGACCGCGAGGCTCTCGGCCCTCCGGCAGAGCGTCACGGCTCTGCAGAGCAGCGGCCGCGTCCAGAGCGACCAGATCAAGGTCGCCACCGAGGCGCTCCACGAGCTCGACGCCATGCTAGCCGCCGCCTAGGCTATGCTCGCCTGGTACTTCAAACTACGTGAATTTTAGTTTTTTTTATTGTTCGACTACCCAAAAAGGGGTGTAATGTTTCTCGGGTGTATGCTAAGGTTTTTTGTGATCGTCAAAAAGAAACTAAGGTAAGGCCATCGACACTCCACAAGCTCGACGCCATGCTGGCCTCCGCCTAGGAAATACTCGCCTAGTACTTCAAACTACAACTTCATAGTGAATTTAGTTTTTTTTTATTGTTCGACTACCCAAAAAGGAGTAATGTTTCTCGAGTGTATGTATCTAAGGTTTTTTTGTGGCCGTCACAAAGAAATCAAGGTCGCCACCGAGACGCTCCACGAGCTCGACGCCATGCTAGCCGCCGCCTAGGCTATGCTCGCCTAGTACTTCAAACTACAACTAAATAATGAATTTGAGTTTTTTAAACAATATTGCCATTATTGTTTTTCACTCTTGGGCCATTATATTTGGTTAAGCCATCTATCCAAACCTTGTAATGAATGATCTACCAAATAACGAAAGAATAAGGAGATCACTATGAATGCCATAATCAAATAAAAGATCAAACATACTTCTTTTGTTCATTTTATTCTCGGGTTTCTATGCTGGTACTTATTCTATAGACATTGTCCATGGCAATAGACGTTTTAACTCAAATTTGACAGCATGAAGGTAGATTTCGTAATCACCAATAAACTCTTTACATATCTGGCAACACTAAAAAAGGTTGTCTTAATAAAATATATATTTTTGTCAACAAATTATAGCAATTTCACTTGTACTAGATTGTGTGTGGCTAATCAAATAAATAACTAGAATTAACAACACACTGCCACTAGAAGGGTACAGGTTTTCTCGATTGTATATAATATAATAGACACTTTAACTAGCTAGGTTTAAAGTAGGACCGCTAGGTCGTTAGTTCGGGTGTCCCTTGGAATCCCTAAAACCGTTTGTCCTAAACATCGTTTGTCCTAATTATCATTTGTTCTAAACTAGTTTTGAGATAAGACAGATGACTTTTTTCAAAAAATGAAAAGATTTAAAATTAGGATAAAGGAAAATTCGGACACATTAGGAATTAGGACAGATGACGATTAGGGATTCCACAGGCAAACCGGTTTGTTCGCTAATGCAATATAATGGAGTGATCATATTATTAAAATCACGAAGTCTTTAAAGCTATTTAATAGGTAAGCGGTATTTGTTAAATAAATTCTAAACTTAAATATGAACCAATCAGTGTATGTTTGAAAAGGAGCATTTTCTATTAGGACGTTGAAGTTTTAAACGCCTAATACAAAATGTGTCACTCACACGCTAAACATGTTTGTGGTGCTATGCAAATTACACCTTATTGATACGAAACAAAGTCTGTTTTAATCTTGAATATGTGTCGGCTGTAGCCGTCGTGAGCCGTCTGTAGCGTTCCAAAGGTCAAGTTTGAATTCCACAGTGAGACACGCCTAGAACAATTGACAATGGGAGCTTTTTTAAAGGTGTTCTGAAAAAAAAACCATGTGGCGTTGAAGTTCTGACATTTGTTTATTAATTTCCTCAGTAAAAGGTTGTAAATTCTATTTTTAAGTGTTTGTTTGTACGAATGTTAGTTCTGGCTTGTAATGTGAGAAGAAAGTTTTTAGTAAAATTAAGTATTATATTTTTCTGACTCCACTTTTGAGTTTTATTTTGATGAAGAGTTGCAATGTTTTGGAATGATTTAAATTTCCCCCATCATGATAAAATATTGCATTGTAAGATAAGATAATACGCAATAAGTTCCGTTTTGACCCGCCTTCATTTTAAAACAGATATTTAAAAAAAAGTTATTTCTCAAAGACTAAATAATGAACACTTCATTTTTCAAACCCCCATCCTAGACCCCTTTTCAATTATTTATAAAATTAATTTCATTGTTTTTTTTACTAGGCGCAAGCAAGTTTTACAACTGTTTAAGTTTCAAGTTGATAGCATTTGTAGTTGCTGAGGAAACTTGCTGTGGAGACAGACAGACAATGAAGTCTCACCATAAAGGTTCCTTTTTTACCATTTTGGTACGGAACCCTAAAAATGAAGAAAAACAAAAAAAAGGGCCGCGGCTAAGGGCCTGGCCACATCATCACGGCGCGGCGTCGACCTTTTTCGTCGATCCTTACGTCAAATACAAAATATATCACTCACACGCCAAACATGTTTGCTAGCTATGCAAATTACAACTTAATTCATACGAAACAAAGTATCTTTTAATCTGAAACTTGTGTCGGCTGTGGCCTACGGTGGCGTCAGTGTCACGACTTCCAATTGTCGGCCATAGCCGACTGCGGCGATCAAAGGGTTAACGTGAAATGGCGCGGCACAGCAGAAAGGCACGGTGCCGCATCGTGCAGATTACACGGTGCTGTGTCATAATGGCTTCAAGCTATTTTAATCTCTACGCTCAGGACATTCAACTGAATATTGCACTTTACATTGAAAAACGGCTCCGTCGTGCCGTTCCACGGAGGAGGCGCCAGGCCAGGCTCTAAGTCAGGTTTGGTAAACAGCCAGACCATGGGTACTACAGAGACATATAGATATCTACACTAATATGAGACGTTATTTATGAAAAGGGACCTTATTGTCGATGGCGCTTCCGCCATTATTAAAGATGCTCCGATATAAATACAACGTCGCGTGACGCAGTGCGGCGTAAGCGCCATCGACAATAAGGTCCCTTTACATAGATAATGCCACATATTATAAAGAGGAAAGATTTGTATTTTTGTATTTTAGTAACGAACAAATTCAGAAACTACTAAACCGATTTCAAATAAATTCATCATTAGAATGCTACATTATCCCTAAGTAACATAAGCAAATTTTTTATCCCGGAAATATGAGTAACGAATTTATAGAAATCCATAAACGCAGGATTTATGTTTTTCAAAAATAAAAGTAGGTAAGTCTCCTTTGCGTAGAATTTGCTATTTCTAATATAATAGGAGATCCGAATAGGAGAAGATTTGGACCGGGCTGTTTATTCAATACGCTAAATAATATGTGGCGAATAGGTAGGCTGAAAAATTTCAGTCCAGTATATAAATAATTAAAAATTTAAAAATTAACTTTGTTTAAAAAAAATACAATAGCTTGTTTAATGGACAAATTACATACCAATCGAAAGTATGCCTATAGGCAATTTTTTCCCGTCAAACTATTGGGTAGGCCGGTATAAACAGGTGAGCCGGTACTAGTAATTTGCACCAAACCTAACGTTTGCATATTCTATAGACTTTATACTTTCGATTAGTATGTAATTTGTCTATTAAACAAACATTCGCAATTTAAAAAAAAAAGTTCATTTTTAATTATTATTTTTTAATGATATAAGTACCTACTGGACTAAATTTTTTCAGCCTACCTATTCGCCACATTATTTAGCGTATTCAATTTGATATAAAATACTTTTCATCGAATAAACAGCCCGGTCCAAATCTTCACCTATTCGGATCTTAGACCAATATTTAAGCTGGTTGCCGCCCATGTGGCGTTCGTTTCTTCCACCCTGTATACATCATACCTCTTTGCTGAAAAGCTGTTAAATAATGGTTGCCTAGCAACAATGTTTACTCAATAGTCAATTAGACAGATACCTTATCAACATCTCGTAAATTTGTTATGCCGTGAAACAATTTAGATAGGGCTATCGTGAAACAATTCAAGATGAGTGAAAGCGAAGTGATGCCGCGTCGCATCGGGGTCGACAGCATGCGCTGCCACGACTACCTTTACGGTAGGTACCTAGCTATTCTAACCAGTTTTTAATCCATGAAGTCCATAGAATAACTAGCTGACCCGGCAAACATTGTTTTGCCATATAAATAATGGGATGAAAAATAGATGTTGGCCGATTCTCATAGATACCGGATAAGCACAAAAAATTTCATCAAAATCGGTCAAGCCGTTTCGGAGGAGTATGGCAACGAAAACTATGACACGAGAATTTTATATATTAGATAACCAGGGTTCGGAGTTTTCATATTATGGTAAGACTAGCTTTCCGCCCGCGACTTCGTCTGCGGATAGTCAGAACTTATGTTAAAAGTACAGACATAGTTTATAATACCTTCAAAGAGTTTTTATAATGAAAAAAAGTCCAGAACGTGAATTTTAAGTAAGCGGTTCACAAACACCTTTCATTTTTGACTCCAAAACAACAAAATTGCCACACAAAATAAATTCACTGCCCCTCTTTCACCATTACGTTTTTTTTAATCAACTCTAGATTTAATAGATTGATAATTTAGTCATCTCATCTATTTACTAAATTGCTATAACTACAAACAATTAACCCACTTAGCAGAAGATTTTCGAAAAACACCAAAGTTGGATATTTTATTTATGTTACAGTAGGTATTTAGTCACAATACCCGTTTTCATATCTTGTAGGTATATACGTTTGAAAGTAACTTTATTTCCATACAAACTTTACAGTCACTATCAGTAGTCTTAGATCCCATGTTTTTCCCTTTAGTTTTTTTATTGATGATGGGTTTGTTCTTGACTATTTGTTTCTTTAAGGGGCAAGTGTTTAAAAAACACTGAAGCTTGCACTTTTTTAAATGCTAACATTCATGTAACTGGAAAAATACCAACTCAAATACCTACAAACTTTCACCCCGCTTTTCACACTGTTAAGGGCTTATTTTAAAACCTGTTTTTTTATTTAATTAATATTGGTCTTGATACCGACTTTCATGTATCTAACTTGCCCAGTCATAATTCTTATGTATAGGTGAACAGTAACCTTAATACCAATACCGAGCGGTCCCAACGGAAGACCAGCGTTGGCTCTACAGCCAGCACATGCTGAGTTGGGCCCGTTTCGCAACAATTGCACTTATCTGTCGTTTCTTTTCCTTATTTTTTGTGTTATATTTATGTGTTATTGTTGTGAATAAATGTTTTCTATTCTATTCTATTTCTAATAATGTCCACATTTCTCCCATCAAAAATGACCAAATTCCCACAAAAACTTCTACCCCCATTTTACCCCCTTTTTCGAAATTGCCGTATTTTTTTTCATTTATGTCGTAAGCTACGACGTTCACTATTCTCATTTTAAACATGGCCAAACTCTCTTTTATTTTACCACGATTGGGGAAGTTTTTCAAAATCGCCCCACGCCTTTTTAGGGTTCCGTAGCAAAAATGGCAAAAACTCTTATAGTTTCGTCATGTCCGTCCGTCCGCCCGTATGTCACACGCATTTTACTCGAAAACTGCAGAGGTTCATAGATGAAATTTGGAGTAGGAATAGTGTCTTGTAGAAGCCGCTACTTAGTTTGGTAGTGAAATAACAAAAATTAATATTTCTAGGTTCGGCACTCCCTATCAACATGTGACTGTGGATAAAATAAAAAATTCGCTATACATCATCGTGCGGAACATATTTCGACAGTTCTTTTAATACACAACTTCAACTTCTACCGCCAGTTTACAACCGCCATTTACAGAGATAGTTTTTCCAAAATCTCCGAAAGCAATTTAGTAGCCCTAACAGGCTGACACCTATTTGCACGTTTCCCACCTAAACAATAACCGAAGTCGCTTATTTACTAACTTCGCTAGACGCTAAAATCGTATTTCCGATTAATAAGTAGTAGCCTGAATACCTACTAATTTTCACATTTCTCACTTTAAAATTGACCTAAGTCCGAAACTTCTACCCCCTCTAGGGGTTGAATTTTAGTAATCGCTGAAATACGTGTGTTATTATTTGCATTGAAGACCATTTCTACCAAGTTTCAAGTAAATTAGACCATTTTTTTTTTCCTATACAAACTTTGCAACCCCCTTTCATCCCTTTAGGGGTTGAATTTTAAAACATCCCTTCTTAGTGGATCTCTACATCACAAAAAGAAAATACTGCCCAAGTTTCATATTTCTAGCATTAGTAGTTTTGGCTGCGCGATGATGAGTCACCCGGGACATTGCCTTTTATATATATAGATAGATAGATATAGCGAGTTGTGGAGTCGATATTAAATTAAAACTTGCGTTCATACTCAATTATTTCAATTTTTCTAAGTAAGATGTTCCCTTGATGTTTATGATATGAATCTAAGTAATTCTTAGCTGAGTTCATAAACATCGGAGTTTTTCTATTCTGTGGAGGTATTCTACCTACATAAATTAAATGACGCCTGTTTCTCAGAGGGTTAGAGATAGGCCATTTCTTTCCAACTGCTACGATCCTTACAAACCTCCTTCGCTTCTTCCACATTCATACATCGAGTCATGCACGCACGTCGGTTTCGGGTACTTAAGATTTCTTTTCCAGTATTTCTCCGATTCGATTCGAAAAAGTACGCCTAGGGCGGCCCCTTCCGACCCTCCCACTCACTTTCGCTCTGTATATCTCTTTCGTCAATCTTCATCCATCCTTTCCAAATGACCGAACCATCGAACACTGCCCTTTTCATCTATTTAATAGTTAATTTACTCTCTACTAATTATCCATCGCTTCAGACTCGACTTACATCGTGTCGGGCGCCAGGGACTACGCCCGGACCGCCTTCAAAGCCGCCATGGACTCGGCACAAATCGTAAGTTACACCCCATCCCTCTGATAATCATATTGGTAGCTTGATTCCCAATGTCGTAGGTTTGAAGTTAAGCGACTCAATTAGGGGAAGATGGGGTGGCTTCGTACACTTTTTACCCTAAGCCTTGTAAAAGAAAAACTAACCGCTATTTTTAAATGAGATGAATGTTACTTCATCTTCCACGTATTTGGCTATAATAATTGTGTATTTCAGTTTGGATACAAAGCAACTGCGCCAAAATATAATGGTTTTCCCAAAAAGTGGGAAACGTACGAATGCACCCCACACGTGGGGTGGCTTCGTACACTATTCGTTTTTTCCCAGGATTCATTGGATTTTCAGCTATTTCACCTGTTTCAGTCACCTTTTGTGATTATAATTATTCTTCATATACATTTTTTTAACTTTCATGGGGTGCATTCGTACAGTATAAAATTACATACATTTTGACTGTACGAAGGTACCCCAATCAAAACGATCCGAAAAATAATCTATGAAAAAAAACTGTTAAAGTAATCCCAAAACCATTGTTTACATATTAATCTCAAGCATCTAATTACAAACTATATAAAAATATTTTTTCATATTCGAGTAAAACTTATTAGAGACAGACGCATTCGAAGGAGAACCAAAAATTACTTTCGGGAAAACACATATTAATTATTTCTGGCGAAATCTGCTGCCGCACTGCCATCGCTTTTTGAGGGTAGCCTATGCATATGACCGGCAGTCACGCATACAAATACGAACGCTTCAGCATGTTGGATAGTCGAGATATGATCACTGTACGAATGCTCCCTTTGTACGAAGCCACCCCATCTTCCCCTACGCCTCTTGTTGTGAGTCATTGACGTAAGGTCCGTTTCAATAGACTCGTCTTATTTAGTAAACACTTTTATAACCTCAAAATGCTCCTTTTTCGCCTAAAATAACAATTTTGTCATAAAATAAACCATACGTGATGTAAAATCAGGAAAATGGTGTGCAAAATGTGGTCTCTAATTGCTTTATTCAGCAGAAAACGGCCATTTTAGCCAAAAGTGATGCATTTTGAGGTTATAAAATTGTTTACTAAATAAGACAAGTCAATTGGAATGGAGTTTAGGTATTTAGACAGAGTTTCACTACATCTTTTTCCTTTCTTAGAAAAGTTTATTCCGCAGAACCTGCAGCCTGTATTCAAGACCATGTTCTCGAACCTGAGGCAGTTCCCCCCAGTGAAAGTTGGTGAGTACCTACTACATACTCGTACAACATAAAGACGAAATTACGCTATATTGCTATACAATATTGCTACGCAGGAACGCGTTACCCACGTGAGCCACGTGGATCAATTGTTCTAGGCGTGTGTCACTGACGTCATTAATTCATCATTCGTGCGTCTACCGCTGTAGGAGTGTTTACATACATGTTGATATGAAGCGAATATATACCCACGTGTGCGTCTGTAGCGTACGCCACTATGATGTTACATCTTAAAAAGAAACCGGCCCTTGCCAAGATGCACTACGCCATCTAGCGTTTCTATTCGATTCGTTTTTAAACCAATCGCGTCACTGATAGATCACGTGATTTATCGTATCACGTCATCTACCAGTGACGCGATTTGTTTAAAAACGAATCGAATAGAAACGCTAGTTAGCGTAATGCATCTTGGCAGGGCCCTCTGGTAAGAAATACGAAAAATCACGTGATCTACCATTGACACGATTGGTTTAAAAACGAATCGAATAGAAATGCTAGTTAGCGTAATGCATCTTGGCAGGGCCCTCTGAGGGCTCAAACAAGATGCACTTCGCCATCTAGCGTTTCTATTCGATTCGTTTTTAAACCAATCGCGTCACTGATAGATCACGTGATTTATCGTATCACGTCATCTACCAGTGACGCGATTGGTTTAAAAACGAATCGAATTTTTAAACCAATCGCGTCACTGGTAGATGACGTGATACGATAAATCACGTGATCTATCAGTGACGCGATTGGTTTAAAAACGAATCGAATAGAAACGCTAGATGGCGAAGTGCATCTTGGCAAGGGCCTCTGGATTCATCATCAGTACGATAGTAATACATATACTACCAGCGACCCGTCGTCGCTTCACTTCAGTTTATTTGAGTTTTCTATAACGCTCGTACATAAACCAGAATTTATTATACATGAAAATCTTATCAAATTATCTAACTGAGGGTGAAAACCGCATGAAAATTCGTTCAGTAGTTTTTGAGATTATCGCGAACACACAGACAGACGTGGCACTTTGTTTTATGATATGTAGTGTTGTTTTATCTTACAAAAGTGGGGTGGCCATACTTGTGTGTGTAGAATGTGTAAATGCACGGGCACGTTGTCTATGAGTGCTTAGCTGTCATCGCTAAGCGTCGCCGTAGTGTGCGTGTCTATACGTGTTACAACTACAAGTGTGGCAAACCCGCTTTCGTGATATAAAACCACTGTAGTAATAGTGATACTCAGAATCCCCTTTCCTGATGTAGCTGTCTCCTTCCGCCTACATCAGATCACCTCCCAGATACCATTAATATTGCAATGCCCTTCCCAGAATATTGCGATAAAGGGAAGTAATTCAAAATTCAATTGCAGGGGGTGATTTTTGACTTTCGAGCGCTCGAAAGTTTCACTCGAAAGTGAGTAAAATCTTCGAAACCGTTTTCTATCGCTCGTATTTTCAATTAAAAAACAAAACACCGCCTTCAAAAACGCAAAAAATAACTTCTTTAAAATTGTAGGCACCTAATAGGTTAGTCCAAGGCGGTTTTTTGTTTTTTTTAAAACATTTATTTTATTTTATACTTTTTAGTGATCATAATACGCTGTTACGTAGTCCCACTACTTAGTTGAAATGAAACTTTAACTTATATCAAGCGCGCCGCAAGCAAAGCCGCGGGAAAGTCATTGTCATATTTCAACAAGTAAATATTATTCGTTGTAGGTAGTCGTTCAACTATCTTAATCGAGATATCTTATCGCCACCCTTGAAATCGGTACCATTGAGGAGTTCCGGTGGCCATCTGTGGTCTTCATCATCAGTTCCACTACACCAAATGATACTTTCTGAATGCAAATACTGGACTTGTTACTAAAAATACTAAAATCGCTATATGTTTGCCTACAATATTTGAGGAGTTCTCTCAATTCCTCACTGATCCCCTCATCAGATACAGATTTGGTGACAATGGGACCACCTCGGAAGAATACTCTACCAAACCCAAAAAAATATTTTGAAGTCGGTCGACAATTGACGGAGTAATCGGTGAACATACATAAAAAAAAATACATACAGTGGAACGTATAACCTCCTCCTTTTTTGAAGTCGGTTAAAAATACGGTTTCACCGATTTTGCTCACTTTCGAGTCAAACTTTCGAGCGCTCGAAAGTCAAAAATCGCTCCCCTGGATTTTAACCGGAATTACAGACATACGAACGGAGCAACATCTGGTGTACGGTCATAGTCACTGCCGCGAGGACACACATTGCGTGCTATCCCTGTTACCTTCACTGTTTTCTTTATTCATTTGTATATTTGTGTGTCTATGGTTGAATAAATGTATTTCTTCTTCTTCTTCTTCATACGAACGAAGCAAGGTGTATAAAAGCTTCTATAAAAGTTCTGATAACTCGTTCTTCCTCCAGTGTACTCTACGAACTGCCGTCTGCCTCAACACCTCGACCGCTCGTACGCGGCGTATGTGCTGCGGCAGAAGGAGTCGCGCATGATGCCCCCGCCGCAGCTGGCGGGCCGGGACCAGTTGAAGTTTGTCAACACGTGAGCACCACCAGCCGTCGTCTTTCGGTCTGTCTGAGTGTACTTCCCGAACTGCCGGCTGCCTGAACACCTGGACCGCTTCTACAGCTGGCGGGCCGGGACCAGTACAAGTTCATCAACAGGTGACACCCACCAGCCGTCGTCGCTCGGTCTATCTCAGTGTACTCCCCGAACTGCCGGCTGCCTGAACAACTGGACCGCTCCTACAGCTCGAGGGCCGGGACCAGTACAAGTTCATCAACAGGTGATCATGAAATTCATGAAAATGACGGAGGAGTTTTGTTGTAGATCAACGCTGTAGCCCGATTTCGATGAATGACGTCGATAGATTTGTGTTGGAATGGAAGTGCCATCGGAACCTAAAACAGCGGATTTAAAACCCAATAATTTATTTTAATAAATGTCAGTCTGTGCGCCTAAATAAAAATCAGTCAAAATGTACCACGGGATAGGAGCCCGCACGGCGGGGTTCCTATTCATGGGCAATTTGCCCTTCGAGCATTAGAACTTACCTAACAAACATAACCTACCTACATAGTAACGCAAACGAAGTGGTCATTTTGCGACTTGGGACATTTCGTTTAGGCTACAAGTCGATCATTTTGCGACCAAGTCATTCTACTACTACCCCTGAATAAGGGTGAAGTCAAACATGCTTGTTATTAAACTTATTTGGTAATGCATAACTAATACAGCTATAATTAAACACAATCAGCCGTTTTAGACTCATGTAGGCTTATATCCACTTGGTGTGATTGTGACAGTACCACAGTATAGACTGTGCCACTGTTTGTTCTGCAGGCCGAAGCAGCTCCTAGAGGTGCCCAAGCTGGAACCGGATTTCCAGCCACCGCCGCCATCGCCACAGGAACCAGGCAAGCCGTTGAACCGCGGCACGCAGAGCGTATACCGGTAGGCACCCCTGAAACACTATTCAAAGCTTTAAAAGATCAATTCCTTTTATGTACCAAACGTACAAAGGCGGTAGCAACGCGGCGCAAAGTGGTGCTATACTTGTAGTCATGGCAACCCATCATTTTATCGATCGCTTCATATCGATTCTATCATTCCATCGAATTTTATTTCACGAACGCATTTTTTTTCTGAATGTTGTCTATTATGAAGACTTATTTTGCGACTACAATGTGTAAAAAAACTTACTCATGCGGCGAGAAATTCCTTTTGATGAAATTAATATTCGGCGTAATGATACGTTCGTTGGAAGGTGTGCAGGACGATGCATGCCGATAGTTACAAGACGATAGCGCCTACAAGCCAACAGCGCACAAGACGATAAAATTACAAGCCGATAGCATAAACTTTGTTAATTAAGATTTCACATGTTTAGTAAGTTAGTTTTAAGTTATGAAATAAATAATTTCTTTCATAACTTAAACGTTTCGACGTCCCGCACAGAAGGTGTTTCGTTAAAATAATAGGTATCCCTTATTACAATTATGTACGGCGTAGATGTAGGAAATTCGTGGCGGCGGCTTAGTTCAAAGCGCGCTCCGCCACAGTATTAAATAGTAATTCATCTTCAAACAAAGTTACATCTCGCTGCTCGCCTCTGTGTGCCACAAACACGCTCAACAAGGCGGACCGAGACGGTTTAGTCCCTTTCATTAAATTCCGCATTCCGAGAAACTATTGGAAATTCCAAATTAAATATAAAGCCATTTATTAAAATGATATCAATAGCATTAAATATACATTTTAAGACACACGCATACATACATTGACACATGCACCCTATCACTAGAAAATGTATGTTAAGGTTCCTAGTTTTAGTTTAGTATGTAATAAATAAGCCTCTGTAAAGTCATTTATTTTATTAAGAGTGTTACTTTAAAATTGTATATTACTGGGTCCTGTAACACAGGGCTTCCAATCTCGACTAAAGATACATTTATTGTACTTATGTTAATTGCCATTTTTTTCCGATTAATCGGTTTAGGGATAAACGATATTAACCGCTATCTTGAAACCGTTTCCAAACCCTGGCTAAGTAGTCACAAGTCGGTGTCCTCCCCAGGGAGTCCTCAGCTCAGACGGCACCGTGGCAGCCGGACGCGCGCGCCGCCGAAGGCTGTGAGACCACGCCCGAGGTGACGTTCCTGGACAAGCTGCAGTGGGGTGAGTAGTACCCTGAAACACGAGGGTCCCGGGGCAGCTCTAGAATTTCATGAAGAGTATCCATCAAGCCACTACCTTAATTGAAACTCAGTCTGCCGACTGGTTGCCGGCTTAAGGCCCCCATACATGTAGAGGACGATCGGTTCAGGCGTCATTTCCGCCTGACCGTATCGAGTGGCCATACATGTAAAGACAGATGTGTTCAGGCCAAACTGCGTCAGTTCCGCCTGACCGGATCGATTGGCCATACATGTAGAGGCCGATCGGTTCATACCGAGCTGCGTCAGTTCCGGATACATGATCAGTTTTTCCAACGGCCAATCGTTCAGGCGGACGGATGTGATTTGCCTTCAGGCCAAAGTACACATACACGATGCAATTTTGCATCCGGTCGGTCAGAACTGAAGGTAAAACTGATCATGTATGGAGTTCTGTCTGGTCAGGCAAATCGTTCAGGCGGACGGATGCGATTTGCTCTCAGGCCAAATTACACATACACGATGCTATTTTGCATCCGGTCAGTTAGAACTGAATTCAAAACTGATCATGTATGGAGTTCTGTCCGGTCAGGCAAATCGTGCAGGCGGACGGATGCGATTTGCCTTCAGGCCAAATTACACATAGACGATGCTATTTTGCATCCGGTCAGTTGGAACTGAAGGCAAAACCGATAATGTATGGAGGCCTTTAGAATAGTGCCACTCCATGTCTTCGCGTAGAAGTCGTAAGGGGCTACTAAGGGAATGAAGCCTTGTACAGTGCTTCTATTTTCTTAAAGTAGTTCGGCAATATTCATTTTTGTATGAAACACGAGTGACAAATTACTGTTAGCTGCGAGTGAAAGTGTGATAGCAATAGCCAGCCGAACGGTATTAAGAAGCTGGGAGTGCCAACCTGGTAAAAACATCTTGTGCAAAATGTGGTTACAGAATAAACAACAAATTTTTAGACTTGTTGGTTATTTTTTAGCTGTGGCTGTGGCATATATGTAAAAAATAGTCTTAAATAAGGTCTCCTGTTGAACTATTTAACGGTGCTAGAGGCGGAAATGCATTAATGCCCCCCCCTCTAAAGCTTCCACTGCCAAGATTACTCCAGTAAAGGCTTCAACTCGCCAAAAGCAGGTGAAGAGCAGTGCAGGACACCGCACGCTGTTAGAGGTGCGGCACTATAAACGCTTTTTTTTTACAATTACGCGATTTACGTATCGGTTCACAATCCTCCTAACACTACTGCCTTGCGATGCTAGGATATGCCTGGATATGTCCAGCTCTGCTCGCTCTGTTGCCCAGCAAGTATGACCCACTGCTGTTGATGTGCTTTGTAGAACACTTTTAAGGTGATTGAGACTCGGTTTTAGTTTTGAGTAGTAAAAACCGATATATTGTGCTAACTGTACAAATAGGCAATTTGTCTGCATTGAAAAATTAAAGAAGGGCGCAGCGGTGCACACTTTGGGAACTTGGGACTCTGTTCAGGCTAATTTGTTGTTGTTCGCAGGGCCCGGGAAACCGTACCGGAACGGCGACCTTCCCGCGGACTTCCACACCACCGAGATCATCAACAAGTGAGTCATCACTCATCACGTCGTCACCATCGTCTTACACACCCTAGTTTAGCTCAAGTTGACGCAAAGTCATCACCATCGTCTTACACACCCCAGTTTAGCTAGAGTTGACGCAACGTCATCACCATCGCCTTAAACAGCCCAGTTTAGCTTGAGTTGACGCTACGTCATCACCATCGTCTTACACAACACAGTTTAGCTAGAGTTAACACAACGTCATTACCATCGTCTTACACACCCCATTTTAGCTTGAGTTGACGCAACGTCATGACCATCGTCTTACACATCCCAGTTAAGCTCGAATTGACGCAATGTTATCACCATTACCTTACACACGCCCCAGTTTAGCTAGAGTTGACGCAACGTCATCACCATCGTCTTACGCAATCCAGTTTAGCTCTAGTTGTCGTAGCTCTAACCTCGCCTCCCCCAAACCTCTGCCCCCGCGGGACGGTCGCGCGCGAACTTGTCGGACTGCTGACCTTTTGTTTCAGGTTGCGTCACGCGCGGCAGTGGTCCGAACTGGCGGAGAAGGGCCAGTTCCCGCGCTGGATGAAGAAGCGGGACGCCATCATCTCAGACGTGGAGACAAAAGACTGGATCTTCAGGGAGGCGGTAAATATTGTCTCACTCTTGGTGAAGGGGAGGACCTATTTTTTACACTCTTTTAGTAAAAGCGCATAGAATTAGCGTTATTTTCATATACTATTATTAAACCCGCATTATCATGGACACTTGCAGGAGAGCATCGCAAATGCGTTGTTTGTTGCTCGTCTTGTGAAGGACCCTATGCACCAAGCTCATGATTTAGCCTTTTGGCAGGAGATCGACGAGCTCCAGGACATCAGGCTCGAGCTGCTGCACAACATGCAGAGCCAGCAGCGCGCCAAGCACACCAGCCACACCACCCGCAAGCTGGCGGCGCTGTGGGCCTTTAAGAAGCAGCAGATGGACGAGAAGATCCGGCTCATCCGGAGAACCAGGGACAGGGGTGAGAACATAGATCGGTTACCCTAAATGGCTAATCGCGTTTCTTTCCATTGTTTTTTTACCAATTGCATATTTTCAATTTTGTATTTTCCCCACTTGCATGTTTTCTCAATCTAAAATCAATTTCACTGAACTGTCGCGGAGCGGAGCTCCTATTTCTGGGTGCTATGGCCCTTCGTGCCTTCTGCAAAACTAACCTAAACCTATCTACCTATTTCGATTCGACTTAATTACAATGGGAAATTTTGCGAGTGGGGAAAATCAAAATGGAAAAAGTAGAATGGAACCTATGAACAACGGCAGCTCAAGTGTGGTCGATCCTCTGCTGACCTTTTCTGCCCTCCTAAGCAAAAATGCAATAACTAAATTCAAGAGCCAAAGCAGATTCAACTCTCTTCTGTTTGTAACTAGGTTGCAATTTCTACAGATGTTTTTTCTGAGATATCGCCATTATGCTTAGTAGGGCAGTTTTATACCTTACTAGAGGACGCCCGCGACTTCGTACGCGTAGAATTAGTTTCCCGCTACTCCCCCTATTTCTTCCCGTTGGGGGTCGATTTTCGGAAAATCCTTTTTTAGTGCTCACTTACATCATGAAAGGAACCCCTGTACCAAATTTCAAGTTTCTAGGTACAGTAGTTTCGGCTGTGCGTTAATATCTAAGTCAGTCAGTCAGGTTTGCCTTTTATATATATAGATTATCGAGACAAGATAACATAGCGTCCTCTCTTTTGCACTTTTGTATGCATATGAAAGGGACAAGAGAAAGGTGGTGAGCGTGAACAATAAATTGTACCCGACTGTTATGACCCGCTTATATACCGGCTGCCTTCCGGAATATTAATTACTTTCAACTTCTTTGTTTTTTAATGTGTTTTTTGATATTTGTTTGGGTGGTAAAATGTACATTAATTATACATTTAAAGTAAATTAAAAATTCTAATAAAATGAAATAGGTAAATTGTATTTATTTACTTCTAATATAAATCTAATATCCCTTAACATTATAATAAAAACAACGTGTGCTTTGTAACTTTTCTAGTATTAGGTTTTTAGAGTTCCGTACCAAAATGGTAAAAAAAGGAACCCTTATGGTGAGACTTCGTTGTCTGTCTGTATGTCACAGCAGTTTTTCTCAGAAACTATAGAAACTATCAACTTGAAATTTGACATAGTTGTATAACTCGCTTGCCCGCATCTGTTTTTAGTAAAAAAAGTATGGAATTATCTTTCTAAATATTGGTTAAGGGGTCTAGAATGAGGGGTTGAAAAATGAAAGTTATTTGATAAGAGCAAACGGGGTATCATATGAAAGGGGCTCAATCAGCAAATTTCAAAAATATTTTTTGGGACGTACTTTTTGATTTATAGCCAAAAATGTACAAAAAAAGTTTCCGTTCCCGGTTCCCGTTCCCGTTTGGAAAAAATATCAAAAATCTTTAAAAATCTGTATTAAAATTTAGGCTAGTCAAAATGGACCTTATTGCATAGACCATAAAGTTCATAACAAAATAAGCATTTTCTTTTGCGTTTTCCAACCATATTATCTTAAATACGGAACCCTCGGTGCGCGAGTCCGACTCGCACTTGACCAGTTTTTTTGAACGTGGCAGAGCTCCGCAAGCTGCACGCGAAGCACATCGGCGGCGGCAGGCTGGGGCAGGTGGAGCGCATGCGCGCGGCGCGCGGCGGCGGCTCCATCACCAAGGCCGCCATCGAGCCCACGTCGGAGATGCACGCGCCGCTCGCGCGCCACGGGTACCAGGCGCGCAGGAAGCACGCGGAGATATACTACGACCCCTCGCTGCTGGGTAAAGCTGGGGTTTTTAAAGTTAATTAATATTGGGGGACAATTTGACCTATTCCTACTATGGGGAAGGCAATGATAAACATACTTAGGTATATAGAGAAATAAACACTTGGAAACCAATACTAAAATCACAAATCTTTTGTCCTTACCGGGAATGGAACTTGGGACCGCTAGCTTCGTAGACAGGGTCACTAGCAATTACCAGGCACTGCGTCGTCATTTTATGTTGTCTTGTTATTAATTAAGCAAGGTTGAAAACCTTAAAATAAGAAGAACTGTAGCAGACACCCATGTACCAGGCGCGTAGGAGGTACACGGAGATATACTTTTTGCCTCGCTTACGCATTCCACCTGGGCCCAGGGGACCCAAGATGGGTATGTGAGGGTCACTGACTGAGAGTGAGTACCCATTAAGAGGCCACCCATGATAAAGTCTGTAGTGCTCCGCGATCTGGATCTCAATAACCATATCGCCTTTGTATCTGTTCTTTGGATATATTAAACTAGATCATATTTGCTTGAGACTGGCAAACATGAAAACACGATTAGAAATAAAATCCTCGATAGTTGTATTTTTCAAACATGACACCTTTTTTGCATGTTTTTGGTTGAATCTTCGAGACCCTATAATCTTTAACGATGATTTTCGATTCAATAGTTGAGGATATGTAACTTCTTAATCCTGGTAAACCATTTTTTCAATAAATGTTGTGGTTTTAAAGTAAACAGCAATTAATTGAATTGAACTATCTCCATCTCACATTCTTCGCGCGGAAGCACATAAAGCCATCCCTTTTCATTCTTGTTGGGGCGTGGCACCATAGATGGCCTCTTAAAACTCAGTGATTCTCCCACCTTGCGGATTTGACTAAGGGTCTTACAGGCACCAACAAAGAAGCCTAGTATGTTAACGTCCACATAATTTCAGAGCTGGAAGATCACGAGATGATCGCTGAGCCTCCAGATTGGCTGGAAGGGTGCGGGCAGAATCTCGGCAAGACCTGCTCCGGCCACTACCTGCTGCGAGATCCCATGCAGCTCTGCGAACGCCAGACCAAGTGGAGCGAGGCATTCCTGGCATCGCTGCATAATGAGCTTAAGAGTGAGTGAAGTTAGCTTTAGACCGACAAGTTCATGTGCGACCTTCCCGCAAGGAGACAGACGGTGGGGGAGGCGCGGCGACTACCACACGCTCAGTTGCGTGCACTTCCCTTTCCCGCTATATAGACCTCACCCCCGCTAACGCAGTACTACTGCAGATCATTTCCCACCCAATACGTGCAAGGTCCAAATAATCCCACCCGCCTTCGTTAATAGCCTAGGTTTCTTGATGACGCTACCCGTCAGATGACCTGGGGCCTGTTTTAAATTACAATTTTACAGGTCTAAACTGGCAACACTGCTGAAATGGCTGGTCGTCATTGGTCGAGCTTGTTTCAAATGGAAACTTGTAACCTGTAATTTGTAGCTTTATAATAAAGGCCCCTGGTGAAGGTTGCTGGAATATGCTGGCATGGTAAGGGAACAGTTGACATCTTTCAGCTGATACGTGATGATGATTACAGTGGCCCGGCTCGGTGCGGCCAAGCTAAGCGCCGGCCCGCTCCACGTGTTGAAGCCCCGGTACGTGGAGACCATTCCTCGCCCGAGGACGCCCGAGGTGGAAATGGTCCAGGATGACGATGAGATCTGCCACCAGGCTGCGCTTACGCTGCAGCGGATCATACGCGGCCGTGCGGTGCAGACGCTGGTGAGCTATTATAGCCTAGTACCTATTAAGGTAAGGGCACCTATTACCGCTCCCCCCAAAATCGGCACCCATTACCGCGGTATTTTTAAAACTGCGTTTTATGAACAAGTCGATTTACTCACTAAGAAACTTATTTCACATGAGCAAAGCTCAGTTTGTAGAGTATCGGTTTTTTTGGCTCTAGTGTTTATGCATCAAATAAACAACTCGCAAACCGCCAAAATCCGCGACGCCGACGCAGGAGCAGGTTGTGCCATAGAAACGCGAGACGCCACACGTAAGAAAACGCACATTTTATTTAGTGATTTGCGTAATAGTTGTAATGATTAACCTAATGCTAAGATTGTTAAATTATTTATTATTGTTTTCTTTGCGACTTCCAAATACTATTTTTGTGTGTTTTTGTCTGGAAACACGTTAAAATTAGAATATTAAATACCGCGGTAATCGGTTTCTTTTTTTGCTATGGCTCCTAAATCCGAGGCATACCACGGTAATAGCTAAAATGGTACTTTAGGTTCAATGGCCTTTATTTTTTATATCTGATATCTGGTTATTTAATTTTTAAGGTTTATAAAAAAACTTTATCCATCTAAACAGTTAAAGAGTGGTATGAAAAATACTAATAAAGGCCTTATCTTTTATTAAAAACTAGTGCACTATACTACTTGTTTCCATAGAAAGCCCTAAATGTTTGAGTCGTTTAAATATAAAGATATATTTAAAGATATTCTTATTAGTTTTATGAGTTTAGTTTTATTAGATGGTTAAAATGTTAAGAATTTATTTGTTTAACCAACGTCACGATAACTTTATTTTTTTATGTGTCGTAATTAGGTTTTATAGTACCGTGAATTTATCCTATTACCGAGGGTAAGAAAAGATAACCCTCGGTAATAGGATGTATGGCAACCTACTTCCGAGGTATTTAGGTTTTTTATGGGTCGGAGTTAGGATCCCATACTATCTCCTATTACCGTGTGATATTAATTGAAATAACAATGTTAGGGTACCGTAGTCCGGATTCCTTAATAAAATTAAGATTTTTTTTGATAGTAAAGCTTACCTGTTGGAAACTGTTGTACTAACTGATGGTACAACGCTAAATCTGGTAGGTTTTATGTTAGTCGGTCGAAAACTGGAATAATAATACCAGCCGTATGTTTATTTTGTATTTCAAAAAATTCGGTAAAAATTGCTCTTTTTATAGTTTTAATTTATTGTTTGAAGTCAGCGGCATCCATAATGTACTTACATTATGAACACAAGTACTAATTATTTTAAACTCACTATCAAACGTGGATATTCATAGCTACGCACGAGAGAGTATATCGTTACTACTTAAGAAAAAACTTGTATCTGATATTTCGAGATGTATAAGTTTGAATTTAATTCTGTACTAATGTGGCAAGGTTTACATGACAAGCCTGTTAGTTAGCCAGTTTAGGGTAAAACAATGTTGAATAATCCGCTTCCAGGTATCGCATTGATTTGACATCTTTATATACATAATTATGTAAATCTGATGACAATACAGTCATCTTGTACTTATCGAAATTGTTATATTGTATTTAGCAGAGATGGGCTTTATATTGTATTAAACAAATATGATAAATATTAAATGTACGGAACCAAAAATACTTTAATCCTCTACCCTCGGTAATAGGAACCTCATCCGCGGTAATAGGATCAAAGCCCGTCCAATACCTCGGTAATAGGAGAACCCGACTTTTTGTGTTTAATATTTATTTTATCCCATATTATCACCTTAAATATATATTGCCTTAAAGGTGCAAATTACAAAGTTCAATCACCACACTCTTATAAAAAAAATCATTTTGGTCGTTAGGGTGTCTTGATACCCTTAATTTCTGGCTCTTATTTGAAAACTACCTTAACTCCCACGGTAATAGGTGCCGTTACCTTAGTATGGATGTGAAAGAGTGTTTAAGTTTTACGTATGTAGTGGTTTTAAGCCAGGATGTCCGTGGCGCGACTAGGTCTATGATAGCCTGGTAGATATTTTTAGGAGCTATGGTAATGAAGAATTGTCTGCTAGCAATACTGTTTACATTCCACGCTACTCGTATAAATAGATAGCGTATCAAAAATTGAATATCCTTCTTATTACCAACTAGTTGTCGCCCGCGACTCCGTCCGCGCAGAAATATAAAACATAACCACATGCTAATGCTGAAAGAATTTTTGAAATCAACAAACATACGAAAATACAAATCTTTCCTCTTTATAATATATATTAGTGTAGATTGGGATCATGTAAACCAAGCATACAATTGCTCGATACTCATAATAATAACAATCAAACCGCTGTGTTTGTAGATGTACGACGGCCGCACGAGAGCTGCAGAGCTCACCGAGGAGCTGAAGACCACGCACGGGCTGCAGAAGGAGGACCAGATCCGCATCGCGCGCGAGGAGGCGCGCGCGCGCGACTACCACGTCGTGAGGAGCGACGCCGACCAGAAGGTACGTGGGACCATGATATGTTCACTGAACAGCGGGGGTCGTAGATGTACTAGGATCGCACGAGAGCTACAGAGCTCATACGAGGAGCTGAAGATCACACACAGGCTGCAGGCGGACCAGGGGCCCGTTACACAAAGCCACTCTGCAACTCTGCACTCCACAAATCCCACTCTTCAAACGTATTTCTGTTCCACAAAACAATTGCAAAGTTGAAGAGGCAGAGTCAAATACAAAGTGTGGATTTGAGGATTTGCAAAGTATCTTTTAGGAACAGAATCTTTGCAGAGTTTGCAAATTACGCGAGTGTTTTCTGGAACACGGTTACTCTGCACTTTGCATATCGTGGATTTGCAAAGTGCAAAGTGCAGAGTTGCAGAGTGGCTTTCTGGAACGGGCCCCAGGTGCGCATAGCGCCCAGAAAGTACATGGTACCATGACATGTATATACACACTGAGCAGTGGGGGTCGTAGATGAACTAGGATCGCAAGTAAGATGCGAAGCTCACCTAGAAGCTACAGTTAGTTCGTTCGCCGACACCGCTTTGTGCGGGCCGCGGAGGCTTCTTTGTACCCATTGTGGCGGCACATCAAAGCATGCAAACTATTTGAACGAACAAAGTATAAAGCACTATTTCCACCAAACGGCCCGCAACGGATCGGAACGGAAATAATTTTATGGTCTTTAAGCGATATTAAATCAAGTTCACAGTATTTAAAGCTATACCATGCCGCGCACAGCAACTTGACCGCGGGCGTCTTCCGCGACGCGCAATCGGCTCCGTCATAAATAGACAGTAATAATTTTAATAGACGCGATCGGCTGTCGCCGCCTCCGTCCGTATCCTTTCCGATCCGATGCGATGCGAGCCGTTTGGTGGAAATCATCCTTAAAGATCATGCACGGGCTACAGAAGTAGTAAGGATGCGAGGCGCGCGCCCGTGATTACCTATTATTATGATAAAGAACTCTCAGACAAGAGAGCTAGTTCGTTCTATCCATCGGAGGAGGTGGCCAGAATGGTATGGGGCCCTGCCCACCCCAGGATGTTGGGTTACTGATTCGAAATTATATCCTGTTCACTTAAATAACTCTACGACTTTTTACGCACAGAATTAGTGTCCCGCTACTTCCCCTATTTTAACCCCCTAGGACATGATTTTTCAAAAATTCCTTCTTAGGATATCCAAGGAATATTTATTTATTTATTATTAAAAATCACATAACACAATGGTCCAAAAATTTGTTAGTAACATAGCTTACATGAACTATATTAGTACTTCAAACAACACACAAAAGAAAAGGCTACATAAGGGTCCGTTTTTCGGTCATAAGACGATTGAAATGCCGCATGACGGAGGAGTCGTATGAACCTACTATGATCTTTAGGATGGGGTGGGAGCTAACACGCAATCTGCAAAGAAGTGAGGCAGAACTTTTTCGCATAATTGCATAAAAGTCGTCAGTGCGAGCTTGTGCGAACATGCCTGACGCACGCACTGCAGCGTGGCAGTAGCCCCAGCAGCATCCTAAAGCCATTATTATATTGCACTCGCAGGGCATTGAGGGTCTTAAGTGTAAAACTGGTCCAAAGGCTACACGTGTAGAAAACCTGGCAGTATGCTTTGAACAGTGAAATTTTAACTTGTTCACTACAACGCCCAAACCTTCGCATCAGCATATTACACCTGACAGCATATACCCTACAAATGTCAAGTCCCTAGGTGCAGCGGTTTCGGCTGTGCGTTTATCGATCAGCCAGTCAGTTTCTTCTTTTATCCTAGATTGAGGATTTAGTTAATACATACGTTACGAGTACTATATCAGCCTTAGGCTGCGTTTCCACCAGAGCTGTGCGGGGCACCTAAGCGGTGTTGTGAGGAAAAATCCACCAATAGGATAGTGAGGCTATTAAAACAAAATAATCCCGTTGGTGGATTTTTCCTCGCAACACCACTTAGCTGCCTCGCACAGCTCTGGTGGAAACGCATTCTTATGGGAGTCATTTCTGATTCTCTAGCAATAAAGGAGTGCCTTTCTTTGTACTAACTACTGTATTTCCAGGAGGACGCTATAACCGCGTTGGTCGACGAGCTCTGCGGCGGCGCGGTGGCGGCCGCGCTGGACTTCCTCGAGAAAGAGTTGAGACGCCTGAAGGAGGAGAGGAGACAGCATGCTTTCATACTTATCGCACGTACGTATACTATACACCCGCGCGCTCAGGTTCACTTTGCCCATATTCCCATTTCGTTCACATTCTCATCTGGGCCATATTCCCAACTCGTCCACATACCAATCCCAAATTGTCCACTTCCTGCTGGGTCCATATTGGCTCACCTAATTATTTTTACTCATAACGACTCATAAGTCCTAATTATCGCAACTCCTAACGTATTTATTTCGGCAACTGTTACATTTTCAGGATTTTTATAAATCAAACCTAACCTAACCTAGTCTTATCTACACATTGAATATTTCAGAACTTATGAAAAGTTTACGGTTCCAGCGGTATAAAAAATTCATTTTCGGAGTTCCGATAATAGGAGTTGCAATTTTAGTTGAACTTTGGCGCTCCCCTTCCTGCTCTCGTCCATAATCCCAACTCGTCCTCATTCCCAACTCGTACGCATTCCCAATTAGTCCACATTCCCAATTCGTCCTCATTCCTAACTCATCTACATCCTAACTTTGGACTGTAGGGCTGTTCGATATCAATTTGATCACTCGGTTGTTCACTAGAAATGGGAATGTGGACGAGATAATAATCTAGACGAGATGGGTATGTGGACGAGATGGAAATGTGAACGAAATGGGAATGTGGACAAAATGGGAATATGGGCGACATGGGAATGTGGCAGAGATGACAATGTGGAAAAAATGGGAATATGGGCAAAGTGAACCTGAGCGGGCGCTTACACGTCCACAACCACTCCCACTTCCTGCTATCGTCCATATTCCCAACTCGTCCTCATTCCCAACTCGTCCTCATTCCTGACTCGTCTACAACCTAACTTAGGACTATAGGGCTGTTCGATATCAATTCGATCACTCGGTGGTTTACTAGTTGTTGGGAATGTGAACGAAATGGGAATGTGGACGAGATGGGAATGTGAACGAGACGGGAATGCGGACGAGATGGGAATGTGAACGAAATGGGAATGTGGACGAGATGGGAGTGTGGCCGAGATGAGAATGTGGACGAAATGGTAATATGGACGAAGTGAATATGAGCGGCTGGGTGCACCATGAGTACCATTGTGATGACATGATATTTGAGTGCCAAATGTTGTTACAGTGCGTGAGAAGGTGATGCGCGAGGCGGAGGAGGCGGGCCGCCGGCAGAAAGAGGAGCAACGCCGGCGCGAGCACGACGAGATGTTCCGACAGGTGAGGGACGAGCTTATCCTATCCTATCTTATCTTACAGAATGAGCCCTTTCGGACGCACTTCGACCCTTTAGGATCTTTTGTGCATTATTTTTATATATCACGATGGTGGCAAACAATCGTACGGCCCGCCTGATGGTAAGCGGTGGCCGCCTATGGATGCCTGCAATACCAGGAGTAAGGCATGCTGGAGTTTCTTACGGCGCTTCTTATCCGCAATGATGGTCTTGTCCGAAGCGCTGGTAGATTCACTCTATATTACCGACGTGTAAAAGAGCCCTCACGTGGTCTATTAATTTGTATCGTATGCACGTTGCCGACCCTTTAAAAATCTATTTACTCTCGATGAACTCCATACTGTAGTCCCCAGGGAAAACAGGCAGGAAGCAATTACCCTCTTACTCAGCTGTTCGAATGTGCAGCTTTCCTCACGATGTTTTTCCTTCACCGTAAGAGCATCGGGTAATGTACTTCAGTTAGAAAAAGTCATTGGTACATGGTGACCGCGGGGGTTCGAACTCGGTACCTTCCTTACGATCACGTGTCTACTCCCTAAGCCACCTAGGCTCTCGGTACGGCACGACCACGGACAAATACAGTTTAGAAAGGTTTCTGTACCCAACGGGTGCCAACGAGACCCTATTACTAAGCCTCCCCTGTACGTCCGTTTGTCTGTCTTTCAACGGGCTGTCATGAATCGAAATAAGTAGACAGTAGAAATTTTCAAGACAAAAAATAAAATAATATAATATTAAATAACAGAAAAGGCAACAAAAATGGCATGGAACCCTATGCCGGCCGGTTTTTTATGTCATAGAGAAAACAAACGAGCACACTGGTCACCTGATGGTAAGTGGGGCCCTGAGGTCCAAGGACTAGGACGGAATGCCCTCCTACAGTACGCACGCGAGTTCATGTCCATTCTGAGGAATGCGGTAGTCACGTCAACACGTCAAGGACCGCACTAGACTGCGGGCGAATGTGGCGAGGCGGGGGGAGGCGGGGGAGCTTCGCCTCAGCCCCCGATAGACATGAACTCGCGCGCGTGCTGTGTAGGGAAAGCAAATAACCTGTTATAACCGGTTTTTTTCATACAAAAACATGAATAACCGGTTAAATTGCATTCCCTAGTGCTGTGACGACTGAACTGTCAACGGTGATCCCTCTCTTACTATAGTAGCGCCATTCTAACAGGCCTGATTTGACAGCTGTCAATGCAGTACAAAATATAACCTCGAACATGTTGTACATGTTATTGTTTTTGTGTATGTGGGTTTTCGAAGATTTCATAAACATCTGTGATCTGAATCTGAATAAAATTGTAGTATTTAAGGCTGCAAAAGCCACAGTGCTTGAAAAGATTAAAACATCTTTCACCGGTAATAATTTCTCATGATATACCGCCTTAAGCTCAATGACAGTAGCTTTGGTCTGCTCAGGTGATGTGATTTGGTCGGGTTGTCTGTATTGCTGTCTCAAAGGGAATACGTGAGCAGCTTGTCCACGACAGAGAGGCACTGACAACATACAAGTAATTTTAGAAATGTGGGGTTTTGAAATAACTATATGATGTCAGGTGCTGGGCATGACGCAAGCCACCGTGGACGCGTACCTGCACGACGTGATCACGCAGGGAGTCGAACTGGCGGCCGAGAACGACGCGGTGGAGCACGTGCAGGCTGCCGCCATGCATCTGGACCGAGACCTGCTTCCCGACGAGGCAATGTGAGTCACCCTGCCGCTCTGCCTGCAGGGAGTCGAACTAGACGTGGCGTGCAAAGAACAGGCGGCCATCGCTTAACTGGACCAAGACTTGCTTGCTGACGAGGCCATGTACTACCGTGCCGCCCTGCCGTCAGGGAGTAGTTGGTGGTCGGAAAGAACGCGGTGCAGCCTGACCGAGACCTGAACACCGATGAGGCCATATGAGTGACCCTGCCGCCCTGCCTGCAGTGAGTTTTTGGTGGCCGTGAAGCTGAACCAAGGACTGCGCGCTAATGAGACCGTGAGTCACCCTGCCGTCCTGCATGCAGGGAGTCGTTGGTGGCCAAGCAGCCGGACCGAGGCCTACACGCCGACGAGGTCATGTGAGTCACTATCCTGCCACCCGGTTATTCAGCCGCTTCCACATTCTCGATCAAGACATACCTACTTTATCTGTCATGTTTTTAGGGCGACTATACCCTGGTTCCAGTATGACCCTCACATTTCCTATCTTCCAAAGTAATTCCACCTACTTTACAGAAAAATGAATGTTTTTACAATCATCATCTCCGCATTATCGTCACATAACATATGATTAAAATTATGTTTGCCATTAAAAGCATTAGCAAAGTTCGTTTCTCGATACCAGGTCAACAGCGGAGAAGAACGAGTTAGTGGCTGAGCTGGTGCAGCAGTTCCTGCTGCCCGAGGCACACAAGTGTGCATCCCGCATGCGCATCTCGTCGCTGCAGCAGGCGCGCACGGAGAGTGCGCGGAAAACCATATTCGGGATCCTGGACGATGCTGAAATTAAATTCAGTATGTATTACGAGTATGCTAGTCTGGTAGCATGGTTGCTTCGGCCCTGCCTGGTACAAAATATAGTCAGATCAAAATATAGTCAGAATGGATAGAGGCTGCTATAACTCTGTCCTTTCGTTGGCTGGAAGCTTGACACCTCATATGGTAAATGCATTTTCCATTCTGGTATTGTATAGTGAGTGCACTGATCCTGTATAGTGAGTACACTGCTCTTACATAGTGAGTGAACTGCTCTTTTTCAGTGAGTGCACTGCTCTTGTTGAGAGCACTGCTCTTGTATAGTGAGTTCACTGTTCTTGTAAAGTGAGTTCACTTTTCTTGTATAGTGAGTGCACTGCTCTTGTTGAGAGCACTGCTCTTGTATAGTGAGTTCACTGTTCTTGTAAAGTGAGTTCACTTTTCTTGTATAGTGAGTGCACTGCTCTTGTGTAGTGAATGCACTTTTCTTGTACCAGTGAGTGCACTGCTCTTGTTTAATGACTGCACTGCTCTTGTATAGTGAGTGCACTGCTCTTGTATAGCGAGTGTACTGCTCTTGTATAGAGAGTGTACTGCTCTTACATAGTGAGTGCACTGCTCTTGTATAGCGAGTGTACTGCTCTTGTATAGAGAGTGTACTGCTCTTACATAGTGAGTGCACTGCTCTTACATAGCGAGTGTACTGCTCTTGTATAGAGAGTGTACTGCTCTTGTATAGTGAGTGCACTGCTCTTACATAGCGAGTGTACTGCTCTTGTATAGAGAGTGTACTGCTCTTACATAGTGAGTGCACTGCTCTTGTATAGCGAGTGTACTGCTCTTTTATAGAGAGTGTACTGCTCTTACATAGTGAGTGCACTGCTCTTACATAGCGAGTGTACTGCTCTTGTATAGAGAGTGTACTGCTCTTACATAGTGAGTGCACTGCTCTTGTATAGCGAGTGTACTGCTCTTTTATAGCGAGTGTACTGCTCTTACATAGCGAGTGTACTGCTCTTGTATAGAGAGTGTACTGCTCTTACATAGTGAGTGCACTTTTATAGCGAGTGTACTGCTCTTACATAGCGAGTGTACTGCTCTTGTATAGAGAGTGTACTGCTCTTACATAGTTAGTGTACTGCTCTTGTATAGAGAGTGTACTGCTCTTACATAGTGAGTGCACTGCTCTTATATAGCGAGTGTACTGCTCTTGTATAGAGAGTGTACTGCTCTTGTATAGTGAGTGCACTGCTCTTACATAGCGAGTGTACTGCTCTTGTATAGAGAGTGTACTGCTCTTACATAGTGAGTGCACTGCTCTTGTATAGCGAGTGTACTGCTTTTTTTATAGCGAGTGTACTGCTCTTGTATAGAGAGTGTACTGCTCTTACATAGTGAGTGCACTGCTCTTGTATAGCGAGTGTACTGCTCTTTTATAGAGAGTGTACTGCTCTTACATAGTGAGTGCACTGCTCTTACATAGCGAGTGTACTGCTCTTGTATAGAGAGTGTACTGCTCTTACATAGTGCACTGCTCTTGTATAGCGAGTGTACTGCTCTTGTATAGAGAGTGTACTGCTCTTACATAGTGAGTGCACTGCTCTTGTGTAGTGAGTGCACTGCTCTTACATAGCGAGTGTACTGCTCTTGTATAGTGATTGCACTGCTCTTGTGTAGTGAGTGCTCTGCTCTGGTATAGTGAGTGCACTGCTTTTGTGTAGTGAGTGCACTGCTTTTGTATAGTGAGTGCACTGCTCTTGTGTAGTGAGTGCACTGCTTTTGTATAGTGAGTGCACTGCTCTTGTATAGTGAGTGCACTGCTTTTGTGTAGTGAGTGCACTGCTTTTGTATAGTGAGTGCACTGCTCTTGTGTAGTGAGTGCACTGCTTTTGTATAGTGAGTGCACTGCTCTTGTGTAGTGAGTGCACTGCTTTTGTATAGTGAGTGCACTGCTCTTGTGTAGTGAGTGCACTGCTCTTGTATAGTGAGTGCACTGCTTTTGTGTAGTGAGTGCACTGTGATATAGTAAAAGCAAGATTCCATTGCAGTCAGTTCTGGATTTTTATAAGTTGCCTGTTCCGTTGCAGAGGAGTGTGTGCGCTGCGGGCGCCCTCTGAACGAGGAGTGCCAGTGCACCGTGTGCAAGATCGAGATGCAGCCCACGGAGACGCGCCACCGCTACGACCCGCGCTGGACCTACACGCGAGGTGAACAGACGCCCAGTATCACTTTATATTAACATTGACACTTGACGACGCTGTTACCCTAGTTGGTAGTCATGGTAGCGCTGCCTACGAAGCTAGCGGTCTCGGGTTCGTTCCCGAAACTACAAATACTAAAAATCTAGAAACTATCTTACATGAAAGCACATTTAGGAAAACTATCACGACAAAGAGACTTGATTGGTTATTGAAATACAGGCGACTTAAGTGTTTATACCTACTAAAAATCATCTAAGGTACCACCAAATAAACTTTTAAATTGAAAATTCGTTCATACTTGTGGTTTTTCGAGATAGTTTTTTTATTTGTAGTAACGGCGTCGGAACTTACACTGAGCATGGTCCGCCATTACGGAATTCAATTTAACCGGTTATTAACCGTTCTCGTATGAAAATATACTGGTTGAAACCGGTTATAACCAGTTATTTGTTTTCCCTATCCGCCATGCTCTTGTCCGGTTTTTTTACAGTGGTAATTTTTGCGAATTAGGCATGCAAATAAGTATTATGATTTAACTAAAATTGTTATTGAAAGCTGTTTGTTTCTCCATTATAATCAAATGAAAACCCTTTTTTAGCCCAGATATTCTATATCGCAATAAATTTTCAGAACTTCTCAAGTTATTAAAAATCCTGAAAAAGCTATAGTTTATTTTGAAAGTCGTTATAACTTGCGATAATTATGACCCTTTATATAAAACACTAGGGTGACAGAACCAGTAATGGACAAGGACAAATGATGGTGGGTGAATATTCGGGCGTTTCAACCGCCGTCATTGTCGTCTTAAATATATCGACGAAAATTATGATAACTACCAGCAACTCTTGATGTCAAAATCAACGGACCCGGGGGTAGTATCCATTCCATTAAAAGAACAAGAAATTTATAAAGTTTATCTTGAATAATATGCGAAGACAATAATGACGGCGGTTAAAACGCCGAATAATCACCCGTCACTTGGATTTTATTTTACAGAAGATAAGGGTTATTCATTTGTTTTGCAACCAATGATATAATATAAAAAGAGGTAGATATGTTACCTATAAGGTATTCCGCGTGTAAAAATGGCCCGGCTCAGTACTTAATAAATAGCTCAATCAGTAAATAATGCAATTACACACTAATTCATAAATGACAAGTGAAAGCAGGATGGTATGCTAATTTCCGGGAGCGAAACAGAGACGAGTGTATGTTGCTCTGCAGACTAGTTCACAGTTCCGTTGACGGCGCAATACTAAGTAAAGGTGTACCAATTGGCTTGGTTTTAGGGTGCCACTATCGAAGTGCGTATAATATATCTACGTCTTATATATTATATCATTGTTTGCAACAGTCAATTTGCGACCGTATGAAATTTAAATTAAGAGTGAAGAAGAGATAATGTTTTACAGGCAAAGAACGCGTTGTGGAGAAACGTGAAGAAGAGAGATTCCCGCCGTACCATGAGTTCCGCTGCCTGGCCAACGCTATCGTCGACGACGGTTCGTATTTTCCAATCGACAATCGAATTAAACAATTAGGTGCTGTTAAGTACTTGATAACACATTACTGTATTCCGGAGACGCTACTTTAGCTCCATCCTTGTCACTCGTCATTCGAGACTAAATCGAGTAAAAGGGATGAAGCCAACGTAACTTCGAACGTTGATTTTCAAAAAGGTATCAAGGGCAAATTGCACCAGGGGGAGTTCACTCCGCAGTAGGTGGAGTTTCGCGTCGTCATAGCAACGCAACTTATTATTTTACTACCAGAGGCCCGTTTCGCGAAGCTACAAGCTACAAAATACAAGCGGAAGTCTTTTTCTAACTCCTTTTGCTAAATAGAGAGTTCCGCTTGTAATTTGTAACTTGTAGCTTCGTGAAACGGGCCACAGGGGCACGTTTTATAAATCTACAAGTTACAATTTTACAGGTCTAAACTGGCAACACTACTCAAATGGCTGATCGTCATTGATCGAGGTTGTGTCAAATAGAAACTTGTAACCTGTAAATTGTAATTTGTAGCTTTATAAAACAGGCCCCAGGGGCACGTTTTATAAGACTAGGTACAAGTTACAATTTTACAGGTCTAAACTGGCAACACTGCTCAAATGGCTGCTCGTCATTGGTCGAGGTGGTGTCAAATAGAAACTTGTAACCTGAAAATTGTAATTTGTAGCTTTATAAAACAGGCCCCAGGGGCACGTTTTATAAAGCTACAAGTTACAATTTTACAGGTCTAAACTGGCAACACTGCTCAAATGGCTGGTCGTCATTAGTCGAGGTTGTGTCAAATGGAAACTTGTAACCTGTAAATTGTAATTTGTAGCTTTATAAAACAGCTCCCAGCTGTAAAACTAGATAGCGTGCACCGGTGATCGTTCTCTTTGCTTCTCTACTTGGTTATTGACGCGACTGACACACTGACAACCCTAGCGTACACGAAAGAGCACGTAGCATAACCGAATCTTGAAACTTTGCGACATACAAAATACTACAGTGAGAAAAATGCAAATCTTAGTTAAATATATGCTACTCTCGCGCTCTTACAGAAAAACAGAAGATAATTAATAGTAAAGTAATAGTGTACACACGCACACACGCGCACACACGCACGCACGCACGCACGCACGCACGCACGCACGCACGCACGCACACACACACACACACACACACACACACACACACACACACACACACACACACACACACACACACACACACACACACACACACACACATACACATACTTTTGTAATTTTAGTTATTAACTGACTTTATTGTATACTTGTAAGTTAACTGAAACAGGTACCTATATTGTTCACGAAACCTGCAGTTGTTATAGTTTAAACTTTTTGAACTGAGCTCTTCCACTTACCTGTAAACACAATGGTCATTACAATCCTACTATCTGATTTGGTTCTCGAAACCGTCAACAAGTTACTTTACGAAAAAGTTTAGAAGTACATTGCATGAATATTGGATTTTCAACCTTATTCCTTGCAAATAAGAAATGCTTGCCATTATTCCATTACTGTATTTTGTAGTCTATTGTTTAAAGAAATAGAGTCCATAAGCTGCTGAAGGCTGTTGTGTCTCCTTTAACTCGAGCTCGTTATCCTAATTTGTGGTTAACTACACAATGGCTTTGTATTCCTAAGTGGAAAAGCTCAGTTGAATAAGTTTAAACTATACTAGACTTATGGGTGTGGTGACCACTGACAATGTACCTAATGAAAACTTTTCGTAAATAAATAAACCCTTTAAACTTGAGAGAGAGAAGGTTTAATTAGGAATTATTTCGTGCATAAACACAGGTTTTGCTCGAAAATGATCCTTCTGTACACGTACTCTGTGACTGCACTAGCTAACTAACCCGACTTCGCTTCCCCCGCAGCGGTGGCGATAGCCAAGCAAGCGCACAGCGACGCGTGCTACATCCAAGCGGAGTACACGCGGCGCCTGCGCGAGTTCATCGAGGCGGCGCTCGATGCGCGCGAGTGGACCAACAAACGTGAGTAGTCTGTGAGAACTTAGAAAGTGCTTCGAGTTTGTAATTCCCTCTCACTCGCTCTTAATAAGAGTGTATGAGAGCGAGTGGGAGACAAGTATAAACCCGAAGCACCTTCTAAAAGCTATCGCAATGTACAGTTAGTGATGTGTCAACTCGATTTACCAAACAAGTTCAAGCCGAGTGGAGCTTAACTCGGTTTGGGTCGGTTTGAAGTTTCTCTAACTCGCTATTCCGAAACCGTAAAGGGTCTGGTACACGATCAACATTTTACGGCAATGTGTGGCCGGCAACTATTGCTGTCTTACTCTTATTTCGTATGTTAGAGCAAGATGCGTATAGTTGCCGGCCACACATTGCTGTGGAAATGTTGCTCATCTAACCGGCCTCTAAGTTTGCATCAGTCGCCCGCCTCCGCTGGACGGAAATTGAACGATCATGCAAACACGCAGCGCGGCTTCCCTACGCCTACGACGGACAAATGGGCAGGAGCGAGACGGGATGATCGAAAAGGCCATCAGTTAATCGTCATTGTAACGTTATAAAATATGTATAGGTAAGGTCTGTTCATCCTTACTTGTCTTATATAGTAAACAACTTTCTAACCTCAAAATGAACCTTTTTTGGATAAAACAGCTCTTTTATCGTAAATGAAGTAAACCGAATTAACATTTTGGACATCACTTGGCCAATGTATTGTCTGTGATTGCTTTATTTTGTTTAAAATAGCTGTTTTATCCAAAAAAAGGTTCATTTTGAGGTTAGAAAGTTGTTTACTATATAAGACAAGTAGGGATGAACAGACCTTAGGTAGTCCCTTTACTTTCTCAACCTTGTACCTGATCGAATAGTTAGATAGGAAAAGCACTAATGTGCTCTAAAGAATAAAGACTACTTTCCTATCTAACTATTCGATTAGATACGAGATTGAGAAAGTAAAGGGACGATATATCTACATACCGAGTTAACCAAGAATTTAACATAAATACATGGTAAACGACACGTAGCGGCAGCACAGACTCGGTTTGACTCGTCTCCTATAAACAAAACGCACGTGTAGATTCGTAGTTTTGTCCTAGACTCCAGCGTGAAGAAGTTACAAACATACACACACAAACTTATATTCTACTAAAAATGCGATAATATTAGTATGTTTAAGGGTGAGGATTTTAGTAGCCACAAATGACAAGAACAATATTTATTCAAATTTTTAAATTTGCAATGTCGTTTAGTTTCTCGCCATTGATTTTGCCGTGTTTAGTGTTTTCTTTTTTTCTTTTATTTTCACTGCCAGTGTTTGACCGCGTCACCGGGGTCGAGCCCGAGGAGGAGATCTCCCGGCCGGACTACAAGCACTTCATGATGTACGAGAGGAAAGACGCGCTGGAAAGAACCGAGAGGCCCCTGGGGGAGAAGCCCTGTGAGTGTTTTCTTTTATTTTTTTCATGCGGTATTATTTTATTATACTTTTTTTGATAACAGAGCCATCTAGCGGCAACGTGACATATTGCCTGACAAACAAGTTCTAAAGGATCTAGCAGGCTAAGCTAACAAGATTGGCCTCCACGAGGGATTTGGTTAAACTTTTAAGTCGAGTAGTGGCAGGACCTAAGAACACTGTATGCTTAATATCAGCCCTCGATTTTCTTTTAATTCTGATTTATTAACGAAAATGTTAAAAATCAAGGTTAAAAATTACCTTGATTTTTAACATTTTCGTTAATAAATCAGAATTAAAAGAAAATCGAGGGCTGATATTAACTGTTATTGTAGCTAACCCGTGCACAGAGAGAGAGTAAATAAAATCACTATTGATGAGAGTAGAATAGAGTTAATAATTTATATTTTTACAGACATTCTTGTCCATGAACTTTGATGAAAAAAACCTTTTCACAACACTGCTCGGAAATATGGCCATAGATGGTCTTGTTTTGGGGTCACAAAACGTCACTTATAAGGACAGACCAAGAATGTTTTTGTCGGCGTGTTTGCTGATTGGTCGAGAACATTGTTGTCCAACTTTAAGAACCAATGACAATCCATCAATCAATTTTTGTGTCATAGCTCCTTAAACTGAAAAATTGAAATCGACCAATCAGAACACACCATTTTGTGTCGTTAAATATTAGGTGTATTTTCGCTAAAAGATACACAGACTAAAAACTATGTCACTGCTTTTTTTTTTTAATGTAATTCAAACTGGGCCCCTAATCTCGAACCACTAGAGATGAAATTACATGGGAGCTATGGCGAAACAAATTTAATACAATTTTATATGGAGTTGACACATCTCGCATGTTAGTTTATTAATCTCGAGTGCCACGAGAATAGGGGTCCAGATTAAAAAAAGTTATCTATGGTAAAATTGGCGGCGATGTCATATTAACATAATTGAAAATTGTTTTGAATATGAATTTTTATTTTATTTCCTCTCAGTAGTTGTGAAAAGCACTATGTCTGCCTCGGTAGAAAGTGCAATTTATGGACTCGTACACTAGAGGGCCTCAACTACGTTTCGGCCCTCTATATGACTCGTCCAAAAATCGCGTACTTTCTATCCTTTGCAACAATGTACTATTTTTGTTATTCAATTATTCTTTTGCTCTTTTCGCGAAGGTACACCTACCAAAAAAATTAGGTGACTAGCCACTATTGTCAACTACATATACATATAAAACATTTTCAAATATATTGGAAAGTCATGTCAAAAAAAAAAACGAAAATATTCTGCCGTCCTTAGAAAAAAGGGCGTATGTCTAATAGAAACGCGAATGTATTAGTAACCTTATTTCTTAAAATGGAGGGTTAAATTTACTTTGACTATCAAATTGCATATGCGTCCTTTTTATTTAGGAGGGCAGTATTCAAGTATCAAAAGAGTCCTTAAACTGTTATTTTAGTTAAACCGTGCAGTAATGCAGGTTATCCAGATAGTTCCCACGTATAGTCAAGGAAATTGATTCCTTGGACTATGTCAAAGTGACACTGTAAATGAAATCATAAGTCTCTTACATTTTGATTGATTACGTCACTTTGACATAGTCGAACGTGGTCTAGGAATCAATTTCCTTGACTGTACATGGGACCTATCTGGATAAACAGCATTACCGCACATTTTTTAACATTTTCGTGAATAAATCAGAAACGAAAGAAAATTTAAGGCTGATATTAAGCATACAGTGTTCTTAGGTCCTGCCACTACTCCTAAAAGTATTACCAAATCCCTAGTGGGGGGCAATCTTGTTAGCTTAGCGTGCTAGACCCTTTGTTAACGACGTCTGTGGCAACTAGCGCCATGGCGAAAAATTTAATAGGCCACCAATAGTGGACACTTTAATTATTTAATTCAAAGATCATAAGGTTATATATTGACTGTCTCAAAATAATTTAATAACCGTTATATTCAGGTTTCATTGGCTTTTGTTCATTACTGGTTCCATCACCTAAAAATCAAAATACAAACAAACACCTTATTGTTTTGCCTATGTTTAGTTGGTCCTAAATAATAAACTACTATAGGTAAAAAACTCAAGTAAAGGTCCTCTTGTATGTAGTTGTAACACATCTGTGTAGACCGTTCGACATTCCATATTTAAAATTTGACGTAAATTCCATATTAGTTTAGACAGTACACAACTACATGCAAGAGGATCTTTACTTAAGTTTTGTACCTATACAAAGTACATCTCATTATTAACAATAATCAGTACCACAAAAAGTTGAGCTATAATAGTCGCGCCCTAAGAGGCTTGATTTGACAGCTAATATAACCTCAAACACGCAAAATGTATTTTGTACTAAGCTGACAGCTGTCAAATCGGGCCACAGATTAAGTATGATTTGCTCTTTGCTGTCAGGTCCCGCGGAGCTGCCGAGTGAGAAACGCAAGAGAGAGGATATGCTCGCAAGCTACGAACACCCGTCCAGCCCGCCCCCGGAGTGCCTGTGCGACCTGGAGGTCCAGAAGCTTCCGCCTCGCAGCCGCGTGCGCATGGCGACAGGTCGGTCACTTTGATTTCAAGACAATACTTTAGCTTATTAGAATATACAATAACAGTAATGAGGGCGCCATGACGCTCGGAGTGGTCTTAAACTTATGACCTAACACCGGATCGACGGGGGCCAAAATGTACCAGTGCTAGTGATTCATTAAATGTCGACTAAGTTTATCGACATCGATAAAAAACAATTTTTAATCATCATTATCATAAGTAATGGCCAAGTTCGAATACCTTTTAATTATGCCAATCTCTTTTATTTATACTTATCGCAACTATTAACAACCGGTATCTGACATTGACTCTGGACTTGAGTCACTTTTGACAACCATTGAAATTACATTTAATAACAAATTCATTCAGTACAACAATATTCTTTAGCATTCCGAAGAATTGAGAACCTTTTTGTTTTTAAGTCGGTTAAAATACACCGAAAGAAAAATGATCGTTTATCTTGCTGGAAAGCTGTTCATTCTGATAATTATTGAAGATAAAGGTACGACTTACTTTTGCAAGAAATGTAAGATCTGTCACGAAAAAAATTGTCGATAAACTTAGTCGATATTTAATGAATCACTAGCACTGGTACATTTTTTGCCCCCGTCAGTCCGGTGTATGCTTATGACACCACCATTTCGTATAAGTGACGGGTATACGTGCAATGTCAACAGCGTCGCCGCCGCCGTCGCCGTTGCCGGACAAGCCGCTGCTGCCCTCGGACCTGCGCAAGCTGGAGGAGCTCCGCAAGTGCAAGTGCGACCGCGCGCCCTACCCGCACCCAATGCACCTGACGCACGTGCCGCACGTGCACACAGGTTAGACAATTTAAGGCTAAATCATTGTTGGAGCGAAGCGAACGAAGTGATCGAAGCTCCATTCTTCCCCGATTCGGATTTTCGTTTGTCCGCATACTCCTCCCAAACTATTAGAAATATCAGGATCAAATTTAGCCCGTAATACGACATCTAGCAATAGATGGTTTAGGAAAAATAAAATTGAAAATCGGACATTATATTTAGATACGTTATGCTGATGCTAAACGCATTCGAAAACCGTCGCCAATTACTGACAGTTGCTACGTTGCCATATTTCTACAGACAAAGACGGCAATTCGTAGCGAACGCTATTGTCAGAAAGAGATAAATAGTTGTTACAAATTGCGCACCCGAATCACGCGGCGTGCCCGCTCATGGCTGCCATATAGCTACCCGTCTTTATCGCACTCATGCGATATCTAATCGTGTATCTCATGTTTCACAGGTGACAGTGACGCCACCGGTGCAAAATTGCAAATTAAACTAAGTATGGCGAATGAAATGAGACATCCTTTCTTCCTTTTATAGTTACAGTGTAATTTCGGCAGCCTCGAAAAACATAAGACGGCAGTTTTTATGGCTTATATTTGTTGCATTTCGGTAATAAAACTTTACTGTTTTTGACGCGTGCGTGTCAGCGGCCACGGCGCGACTGAACGATAGTAAAGCAATTACCTTCCTTTTTGAGGAACGCTTTTGCGCGCAGATGACGTATCTTAATATAAAATATCATTGGTTCTAAAGGGTATTATAGGTAAAAAACTTAAGTAAAGCTCCTCTTGCATGTAGTTGTGTACAAAACTTATATGGAATTTACGCCAAATTTCAAATATAGAATATCGAACGATATATACAGATGTGTTACTGCTACATGCAAGAGGAGCTTTACTTTAAGTTTTTTACCTATACACCCTTTTTAAAGATAATTTACACTTTCATAGTCTACGCCTTTGTATTTTAGATGACGACACCGACACAGCCGCCACCGCGTCCTCGGCTGTCTCCTTCGACTCCTCCGACTTCTGATGATGATCACCGATGATGACGCTGATTTAATCATTGAGATAGAATTGCTACTTAATAAACAATTTTCAACCTTATAGGCAAATAGATATACATGGAAATACAAGGTATATAGACGGCTTATAAACTTTCACAGTTATAGCTCGGAAAGTGTTTTTAAACACTTTAAATAAAACAAAGGCGATGTTAGAAAACTGGCAACACTATCAATTTTTATTATTATGTTGGTAATATAAAAACAGTTCGAAAAAAACAACACATGATCCAATATTCAGCCAACATTTGGTGCTTTGCTTTGGTGTCTGCACCTGGTATGATTGTAATTCCAGCCAACACCACGTCAAACTCTTTGCCAAGATGTAGTCACCGCGGATCAATATACTGGGTGTCCCTAAAACCAACGTCAAAACTGAAAGGGCTGATAGAGCAGCTAAAAAGCTATAAATTTAACCCCTATGCATGTTCAGCAATTGTTTCTAGTTTGAAAAAAAACGGGCAAATAGGTTTAAAAACTTCGCTGATTCGTAATGATTCTAATTATGTAAGATAACACCGAAAAACTTACGAAATAAAACATGAAATTAATGATTTTTCGTGACATGGACATTAGGGAAAATTACAAAAATTCAGATTAAAATGATCAAACTCCGAAACTAGAAACAATCGCTGAACATACATAGGGGTTAAATCGATAGCTTTTTAGCTGCTCTATCAGCCCTTTCAGTTTTAGCGTTGGTTTTAGGGACACCCAGTATATATCAATATAAGGTTTTTTTATCGTAATCTGGAGGCAAAGGTTAGCTGATGACAAGAATTACCTACCCAGAAGAGTTGCCGGCCTTTTTTCTTCGGTCCCAAGTTCATTATTCTTCGAAAACCCTACACAGGTCAGGATTGACCATGGCAGGGCCCCAGGCAATGCCATTCCGGGGCCCTTTTTCAGCCGTTTGATCATGAGCTCTTTTCAAGTTGATGAAACATTTTCAATTTATTTTGTGCGCGCGCGAACATCACTCTCAAGATGAATCTTTATATACTTATACAGAAAGAGAAGTAGTTCTTACGAGAATGGAAACTTGGCTAAAATAAATGTAATTTAGCATTAATTATCTCGGATGTGGCTTAGTGACTTGATCTCTATTTTTCCGAGAATAGGGTTCTATGATGTAAAATAATTGGCCTATTCCCAGTTGTCCACACCCCCTTTGTCCACACTCTTTAATTTGACTCAACTGTGTTACTTTTTATTAATGTACTTAAGTAGATATATTCGTATTTATATAATATACCCAGGTTCAGGAAAATACAAAGAGTCATTTAAGAGTACCTAACAAACGTTTACTTAAAATCTGGTTTATATTACAAAAAAATGTTCTACAAATATGAAAAATAATCACGAAAACATGTATTTTTGCTAATATTATCTTTAAAACTCACCAAATTAAAATATTGAAAATAATGTTTAAGTCACATGTAAAAAAAGAAACCACGAGTGGTGAACACGAGTTTGAAGAACAAACGAATAAAAACTAACACAGTTGAGTCAAATTAAAGAGTGTGGACAACTGGGAATAAGCCAAATAATGGCCAAATTATTCGATCGAAAGTCTTTACCAAAGCTTACTTATTGTAACCAATTGATTATGTTTAATTCATTATTATAAATTATGTTTATTTGTCTTATTTGTGTTGCAATAAAGACAGTCAATTTTAATGATGTTTTATTTACTAAATTCACCGGAATCTGAGCACTATTGTATTGTAGTTGTGGGTCTAGGTAGGATTTAATTTATGTTTGACCGCGCAAAAATGTTTCAGTAATATTCAAATTCGCGCTGCCTTTCAACTGTCATCGACTTTAAAAGGGGTGATTTGGGGGTGATAGACGGGCGAATAAGTGAGCCGTACTTGGGCATTTTCACTAAAAAGTGTACCCAATTAGGGACTGAAATTAAGGAACTTTAACTTTGTCAGTTTTGTGATGAAAATTAGCTATGCATTGACGGCCGGCAAAACTGACAAAGTTAAAGTTCCTCAGTTTCAGTTCTGCCCAAGTACGGCGTACTTACTCGCCCGTCTATCACTCCTTTAAAAAGGTTAAAAAGATTACCATGGAGAGAAAGGGTTTGTTTACAAAAACTGCGAAATGTATATAGTCTTATTTATTTATTTATCTTACCTGGTAAGAGACGAGGTCAAGGGTGGAACGCGCTTACCCAGAAAAAGCTCTCTCTTGCCATGAAAAAACAAGTTTATACGATTCCGGGAATACAGACAAAGGGAGAGCATTCCATCCTTGCGAATAAATTTTAAATTTCTACAGGACAGGCTTGAAATAATGAAATAATCACACAATTATTTAAGTATAACTATATTTATTGCTCGAAACATGGGCATTAGACAGTCAGTATAAAATAATTTACCATACATTTCTATAAAAAACTTTGTTTAGGCAAAAATTGCGTACTTACTAGAATATAAAGCTTATCTTAAATTAGGTGTAACGGTGCATTTATATTTCCTAGTTAAATTAAACATAACAAAGATAAACCTTTTTACCTTTTTTTTCATGAAGTAATGACGTGGGAATATAGATCTACTAGCGTTTACGTATGATTTAAAATTGCGTAACAATCTAGCGCTTGACAGCAAAAAGGTAGGTAGCGGCGCCACTGTCTACGTAAAACATGACCTGTCATTCCAATATTAACCTCAAACTAATAAACTTTTAGTTTAAAACTTTAATACCCTTGCCTCAAACGAAGTATAGGTCATTACAATGCATTAATTGTAATGTGTGGCTTGACTGTAGGTACATAGATTTTTATATAGCCGGGTCCAGTCTAATCGGGTTTTAACTGGTAAAGTAATATACCTAGGTTGAAATGAATGTACCAGACCTATGAGTGAGCGTCCTCGGTGACTACGTATAAAAAACTACTATCTAACATAGCTATAATTAGGTACTTACAGGGGCCTGTTTTATAAAGCTACAAATTACAATTTACAGGTTACATGTTTCCATTTGACACAACCTCGACCAATGACGACCAGCCATTTGAGCAGTGTTGCCAGTTTAGACCTGTAAAATTGTAACTTGTAGCTTTATAAAACGTGCCCCAGGAGGATCCCTGGCAAAGCCCCTGTTCCCAACACATTAAGTTATATATTTGGTTAGCCCAGGGATCTCCTGTTTGCCACCAATAGTATAAGAAGCGTGAGTTGTATAAACAGTAGAAATCTTATCACAGTTCAGGAAAAGAAACTTGAAATAGTAACTTCTTGTTCGGATTCACGCGCCAATTTATAAGTTTAAAAAGTTTGTATGTAATTGGCTACATGATTTAATTTTTATCCATAAATGCTGCATTCAGCGTAAGTATCAAAGAAAAATTAATGTAGAATAGGTTGGATTGGATTGGATCTTGTATGGCATGCCTAATTTAAATAGTTAATTATTTAGATTGATGAGATGTTGGAATTTAATGTTCCCAACACTATTTAAAGCCGCCAAAAAAATTATAAAAATGTGAATTATAACACTTTAGATATTTAAACTAAGAAGTTGACGCGTGAACGCAGGTCCTTACAAAGATATGTGTGTATAGTGGATTAATTTCACGAAGTCACGCCCCGCTACTTCATTTCAGATACATTACCGCAACCGCGCAACGTGAATTAAGTGGCGGGGCGTGCCGTCGTGAATTAGTTCGCAACTTATAAGCAATTTTAAAATACAAAATCTACTTCCATATAGTTAGGCGATAAGTGATTCGTACAAGCTTCATTAATGCCACATTCGGTATTAAAGACCAACAAGTTTGTGCGTGGCGGGCCTGCGGGGTGACAGGGCGGGGGAGGGCGCGAGCCGTCTACACGTGACCACAGAATATACAACAGTACAATTACAGAGAGTGCACTTTCTAACAAAACAGCGTTTATGTACGTCGAACTTGCCTACTGTGTTTGATACTATACAGCCAAGAATTGTCACGATATGCTATCCTTATCACACCTTTCCCAATTTAATTTGTTAGAAAAGGACATAACATAATTTAACTTAAATAGGTTCATCTTTTCATAACAAAGTTAGTGTATAAATAAATATATTTGAAATCACTTCAGTTACATTACAAAATAGAGTATAAATAATTATTTAAAACGGTTTTAAACTTTTCAACGCATACAAACTTAACAAAAATGTATTAGTGAAAAACTCAAATAAAAATAAAATGGTGGTTAAAAGGTTAAAATATTTTTTTACTAATTTATACTTTCAAGTGTATATTTTCTACGGTAAAATATACCTAGCAATTACATTGTGTATAATATAGTGATGTGAAAAATGTATAGCGTGATTGGGACTAAACTAACTTTATACTAATATTAGTATTTTAATGGACAAATTCCCTGCTGATTGTGCCCTCTTACGATACTTGGGTTAAAAGGGTCATTTTAACAGGTTTGTACGTAGTTTTTTTTGTTTACTTATTTAATTAATAAATTGGTTATTGCTATTATCGTGGTTCAGGATTTGTCCTTGAAAAGATATAGTTGGAATATAGTTTGTATTTGAAAATGTTTTAAAATAGATACTAAATTTATACATTTTTAAATAGCCATGTGTCTTAGACAAAAATTGATATACATAAACAAAAGCAAAATAATAACCTAACCAAAATAGAAAAAAATGCGGGCATCAAAATTCGAAATGGATAAAATTAGTTGTTTTAAATGGTTAATTAAAAACAAATGTATACTTTTTTAATTCCAACTAGCTTTACCTAATTAGAAATACAGTATCGCGTTGAGTAGTATAGTTTGGTATGGCTCGCATGAAGTTTTTCATCCTATAATTCAGATTCATCGAGGATTTTGATTTGAGATTATTGTAAGTCGAGTTGATTTAGTGGTCTGAATGGTAATATTTTACAATGTGTTTGATTTGCCAACTGACGTTCCAATTGCAATTTTGAGGGAATGTTATTTGTTTGTAGTAAATAAAGTATTGTACGCGACTGTGCGTATTTGGCATTATAACACTGTATCATAATGCCTGTCATTATGCAGCAGTTACGTCAACTTCTATGAGCTCGTTGTCCAAATATCAAGCAAAGGACTCAAGAAAGCTTATAACCTATGGAGCATAGCTAAGGCCGGGATTACACCTGTTAGTTATTTCGTAAGTTTTGAAACAAAGCTATATGCAAGAGAGAGATGCATATATTTGCCACTCACTCTTACCCATAGTTGCGTCTCAAAACTTACGTAATAACTTACAGGTGTAATCCCGGCCTATCAAACAATTGAAGCTAGAAAAAATATCTTGAATCTTTTGCACCTCTTTCTCCAGCAGTCCTATTATTATAGTAATGTATATCGACGTGGATAAACATGGAAAAAACATCTGTCACTTTCTGACCACTATGCAAGTTTGACGGTGATGGATGCTTTATCCACCCCACTGTGATGAAGGCGACCATAAAATCTTCCATTTTTCTACATCCCTAAGGAACGAGATGCGAAGTGCGTGACCTAATTCAAGATTAAACTTTCATACTTCAATCAAAATCCGGTTTGTATTCTCCTTAGTATATGTATAAGCTTTTCGCAAGGATCGACCTGCTCACAGGAGATCGCTGTTAATGTAACCAAAACATGCGTGTGACTATCAGTGATCATGAATAGCGTCGAAAAAGTCCGGAAAAATCCGTTTTTTTTTTCAAACAACTCGGTTTTTTCAGATTTTTATAGGAAAAAAGCAATGAAATTTTCTGTTCCTATTTTAATCTATATTCGGTCTTATTTGCACCTACAAAAGGGCGTCATCGACGACATGGAGGCAGAAACAATTGAAATAGGTGGCGAGAGTGACAGTGAACAAATTGTCATTATTCATTCGTTATTTTTCCTACAAAAACTCGGTAAAAAAACGGAAAAGAACGAAAATTTGATAAACTTGAAGAAAAAACTTTCGATTTTTTTCAGGAATTTTCAACGCTAATCGCGAGGGACGCGGTCAAACATTAGACCAAGAACAATATTGTAAAATCCGTACCACGTAATGAACCAATATGGCGGTTACCACAGGTAACAAAGCGGTCGCTATGGTAACGCGCGCTCCCTTCACGCCGCGCCTCCTACCTACCTGTGACACCTAAAAATCAACTTTAGCGCAAGTTCATGTTACGTCGTTCGCATTATATCTCACTTTAACGCATTGCGTCCTCGTAATTGGAGGCCCATAAGGGCCCTGGGTGACCCAAACCTTTAACCCTTTAACCCAATAGCGTTAACCCTCCGTACTAGCTAGCTCGGGTCACTGTTAGCTCTGGCCCAGCATCCGCGTGACGTGGTAGGACAGCGCGAGCAGGCCGGGGAGGTGCGCGCGCGTCGCGAGCCGAGGCGACGCGTTGCAGGCGTCCGCGTCGTTGCAGCTCTGCAGGCAGCCGTGCACGTATCTGAAATATGCGGAATGTTTTTTTAAATCCACTATGGGTTTCCGTTTAGCCCCAGTCTCACCTGATGTTAAGTGACGACGAGGTCGAGGATGGTACACGCTTACCTTACCTAACTAACTAACTCTTTCCTTGAAAACACCAAGGTTATACGATTCCGGGAATACAGACGCAGGGGGAGCACACTCCTTGGTAGTGCGAATAAAAAATGAATGACGCAGCTGACCGCTGCGTTTGGACATTGGAAATTCAAAATTGGAGAGCTTCTATCCGCATGTAGCGGATAGAAGCTCTCCCGGCGCTCCATCCATCGATCCATCCATCTACCGGAGTTTCCATTCTAAACAATATTCTCAACGCGTGGATATCGTTGTGACAGAAAAGCAGCCCGTACATACTTAACGTCATCACAAACATTTAGAAATTTTGAAATCCATAAATCGCTTACAGGCCGCTCTTCATGCTCATGCTCACCTGTCGTTGTAGTAGAACCGGCCGCAATGCGACATGCGCACGATCTCCGTGTCGGTGGTGACCGTCCCGGAGTCCAGCCCACAGCCGCGGACCGTGATCGACTCGCCCGTGTCGTCTGCAACGCCACCATAGTCAATCATCAACAAAAATCAAGTCGTCAGAGGCCCTACTTTGAAAATCGAAATTCGAAGTTACGTTAGCGGATCTCTTTCTTTCGATTTAGTATCCAGTGACGAGTGACAGGGACCAGCACTCGAAGTTTCGAATTTAATGGTAATCCAACATACAAACTAGTTTCTAATACCAGCTTGTACATGGATGATATCGCTGCCTTAAAAACCTCTCGCCGGTGAAAGGCTCTCGTTTTGCCCTTTGAATAAAGGGCACATCTTTACATAGCCTCGTAAAGGCCACCATACTAAAAACAGGAAGTTTTTTGTGAGTGGGACTTTGAATCTACCGTCAAGGCCATAAAGTTCAATTAAGTTTGTTCGATAATTCCATTTTCAGTTTATGAAGATAGTAAAATACACCTTATTCTCATTGCAACACAGTTCAAATTGCCTTGATTATGTACATCCTATTGCACACTGGGCCTTACGAGGATAGTATATAACAGAGTCGCTTCCCGCCGCCTGTCCCTGCATGTGTGCGCTTAGATCTTTAAAACTACGCAACGGATTTCAACATGTTTTTCATCAATAGATAGAGTGATTCAAGAGGAAGGTTTTTAGATTCTAAGCTGAGTTACCTACGGTACGGGTTGTTGATATAGGGCGATTCCGTAGATGTAAAGAAAGTATTTGTAGCCCAAAAGAATTGCAACAGCTGTATGCAATAGGTACTCATTTTCAAACTCCATGTAAACCTTAATTCCAACTTCCAAGCCATGGGAGTACTGCCTCTGCCGTGCTTGTGTATAAAGCAGATTGCATTTTTTGCTAGGAAAAACCCCAAGTACCTATTATGTTTGCTACTCATGCTGAAGTTTTCAAAAGATCCACTAGATACAAGAATAAACAACTGTACTTGTCTCGGTCAAAATATAATATTTTCAAAGTTAATTCTTACTTAATGGCAATTAAAATTAACAATAATTTACCAATTCGAATACAGAAAATATCCCTGTAATAAATTTGACCATTTAATCTCAAGGTGTAGCCACTGGAGAAATGGTTTTACTCCGTTCGGTAGTTCCTTGATGAAAAACGATCTGTATTGTAACATACATATCGACACGCCGCGTCTTTAAATTAGAATGCCTAATTAAAGTAGAATATAAATCTGTATATTTACGATGGTCTGGCAATAAATGTCTTTGTCTTTCTCACCAAACTTGCCAGCGATCTTGATGCACGAGGTGACCGGAAACAGCCCGTCGCGGCCCTTGCGCCCGCCCATGCAAGGCTACTTGATACAGAGCATCTGCAGCGAGTGGTTGTCTTTCACTCCACCATACTCACCAAACTTCCCAGCGATCTTGATACACGAGGTGGCCGGAAACAGCCCGTCGCGGCCCTTGCGCCCGCCCATGCAGGGCGACTCCAGCATCTGCAGCGAGTGGTTGTTGTGGAAAGGGTCGTCGCACGGCGAGAAGCGCCCGTTCATCGAGACGCACTTGAAGCAGTCGATGGCTTGCGCTGGGACAACGGTTCGTGTTAAGCGAAACTGAAGGACCTTTTAAGAATTATAAATGAATATGAAAATGTTAATTAGTTACTTAAAACTTTACAATTAGTTATGATTGGGATCTCCGCCTGGAGGGACCAGGAGGTCCAGCTCTTCCAGCAATAATAACAATCGTCGAGAGCCTCTCATCGAGACTCTCGGACTGAAACCGACCGCGACCGGGACAAGGCGAGACGAGACGAGAGCGAGCGAGAGTAGACGAGAACAGTATGTACACACTGGCTCTTGGCATGTCTCGGGGTGTCTCTACGAAAGTATGCACCCGGCATAAGGTAAGAAATTAACGAACAATTAGAAATTTTACTTATAACATTAACACAACAATGATGTGTAATGTGTGCGTAATGTGCGTGTGCGTGTGAGTGTGTGTGAAAACTGAAAAGTAGAGTTTGACCTTAGTACGAATGTGTTGTTGAGTACCTATCAATCAGACTGGTACTGTAATATACTGAAAAACTAACAAAAAGCAAGCTACTGCCCTTGTTTCTAACCAACTTTAAATCGTTATAAATCATAAACGTAAACTCAAAATGAAAAATGATGAAAGAAACCGATGATTCTTAAATACCTGTTCAATGATACCCCGCTTGTCATAGTACTTTGAGTTTTTTTTCTTTTTTTAAATATGGCGTCTGGTTGTCGCCATATTGAATTTTAACTGCTGTCATATCTTTAGTGACACGCACAAGATTAAGAAAAATAGATTGACATAAGAATCATCAAAATCGGCCCACCACGCGTTTAGTTTCTAGAGCGCCACAAAGTAACAAACATACATACATACATATACATATAGGCTGATATTCAGATTCAGATTTTATTACTCAATATAACACAGTATAAATTACATGACATGTCAAATTATATGCAGTTACATTGAGGTAGTCAGAAATATAGTTAAATAATAATAAACACATTACGCTCCTTTTTCGCGCAGTCGCATAAAAATTTGTAGTTTTTTAGCTTGTGTAGGTACTTACCCACTGCTAAACATGACAGAACCACAACTATGTAGACGGTTCTATTGTGACCTGCGAACTCCATTCCGGCTGAAACGAAACATATAGGTACAGTATTTATTTATTTATTTATTTATGGATCCATGGAAAACCAACAGCTTTACAAAAATTTAGAATTAAGATTAACAACACAAAGCCAATTACAGGTTCTCACATTTAGCAATTAAGTATGTTGAAAAAGAATGAGCCTTACAGCGATTATACAGTGCAAATATGTTACAACTACTACAGGTCACCAAACATTTACTGTGAACTATAACTATGTTACCGGCAGCACAAACCCCGCACTCGAAAGATTTATCTTGGATTAAGATTGTTTACAAAAAATTGAATTAATTTATTTTTAATAGTGTTAATATTACTTGCAAATATGTCAAAGTCTAATACATCATTCATTAACACTTTATTCAAACTCCTACTAGCTCTGCACAAAAAACTATTTTTTCTATAATTAGTTGAAGCCCGGGAAACAGAAATAGGACGATAATTCCGCACACTCCTAGAGGGAATATTAAAAGAGACTCTGCCCAACAAATCAGGACAATCAACATTACTGTTAACGATATTTAGTAGGTAAACTATATCGGCAACCTCCCGGCGCTTTACAAGCGGTAACAGATGGTGAAGCTTACACAGGTTAAAGTAATTGCCGGAACTATACTTTACATTTAATTTATAGCAAAGAAATTTAACAAATTTAATTTGCAAACGTTCAATCCTATCAATATAAACTTGATATTGGGGATTCCAGATCTGAGATGCATATTCCAACCTGCTTCTCACGTAAGCACAATATAAGATTTTCAAGGTCTTAGGACGCGAAAAACAAGCTGAACTACGCATTATAAAACCAAGGGACTTGGCAGCTTTAGATACTATTTCATTAATATGATCATTAAAAATAAGTTTAGAATCGTGGATGACCCCCAAGTCACGCATGCTTGACACTTTTTGAAGAATGTTTCCCTTCAACGTGTAAGAGGTAGAAATGGGAGTCAATTTCTGTGAAAAAGTTAATGTAAAACACTTAGAAGGATTGAGGTCCAACTTATTGAAAATACAGTAATCATCTAGACGGCGAAGATCGGATTGTAAAGCAGTAGCATCATCTAGTGACGTAATTTCGGCAAAGATTTTCATATCGTCTGCAAAACAAAGAAGCCTAGCAAAACGGAAACAGTGTTTAATGTCATTAACAAAAATATTGAAAAGGAGCGGTCCTAACAACGACCCCTGGGGAACTCCACTAGGAATGGTCACCCAGCTTGACATATAATTGTTAATGACGACCGACTGACATCTATTAACTATGTAGGACGCGAACCACCTCAAGAGGTCACCTCTTATACCGACTAAATAAAGCTTTCTTAATAATATGTCATGGTCAATCCGATCGAATGCTTTACTGTAATCAGTATAAATTACATCTATTTGACGACCACCATCCATTGCCTGAGAAACAGTATCATTTAGTATAGCAAGATTAGATACCGTTGACCTACGATGCGCGAAACCATGTTGGGTGAGATCCAAAGAATTTTTCAATGCTGAGGAGACCTGCGTGTGGACTACTTTTTCCATAACTTTGGGCAGGGACACAGCTTTGAAATAGGCCTAAAATTAGCCACGTCTGTCTTAGGGCCTTTCTTTAAAACTGGCGTGATGAAGGCTGATTTCCAAACTGAAGGAACTGTGCATTCGGCAAATGACCGACGAAACAATAACACGATAGGCTTGGTTAGAGCTTCAGCGCAGTTAATGTAATATAAAGCAGGTACCTGATCCGGACCCGCAGACTTACTAGGATCCAAACTTGATAAAAGTTTAGTGAGCACAGCAGGGTCAATAGAGATACTGGCCATATCACCGATTGAATCGACATCACCCCGAAAGATATCCTGATTACCCACATTGCCACTAGTAGATGGACTCAAAAAGCTTGTTTGAAAATAATCAGAGAAAACATTGCAGATGTCGATTCCAGTATTTGCTATAACGTCCTTAAACTGCACACTGCTAGGAATACCGTATGATTTAGAACGCGATTTAATAAAAGACCAAAACTGTTTGGGATTCTTAGCTATGTTGACTTCAACTGTCTCGATGTATTTAAGGAAACACTGTTTCTCTAAACATCTCACTCTATTCCTCTGAAACTCAAAAGAAATAAAATCACTCTTATTACCATAAAGCTTAAATTTACGATGGTATTTATGCTTTTCTTTAACAGCCTTTTTTAGCGAGGATGAATACCAAACGGGGAATGAACTCACCGAAATAAGCTTATGCGGGACATACTTGTCTCTCAGCAGGTTGAACTTAGCATAAAAGAGTTCGACACACTGATCTAATGTACGACTTGAAAACTCAAGGTCCCAATCTATATCCAAAAGGTCTAAATTCATTAATTTATAATTAGCTTTACCATAAAAATACTTCATAGTTGGCGCTATTTTTAAAGAAGTTTGCGAGACAAATGAAACGGTTATAACTAAGGCTTCATGATACGGGTCGATAGGCACGAGCGGAACTTGGCATTTCATAACGCCTACCTCATCACTGCTAAGCACAAGGTCCAATATCTTACCAAATTGGTTGATCACACCATTATATTGGCATAAGCCGAGAGTATTTAACTCGTCAATCAGGCTATATTCATCCGCTGAAGCGTAATTGGAGGGTAATAGGTGGTGATGAGCGGGTGTCCAGATAATATTACTTAAATTGAAATCACCAACAACTAGGTATTTATCATCAGAATTAGAATTATTGAGCACCACCTCACCCAACCGACAAAGAAAGTTGGAAAGCTGATCGGAAAAAGAGTAACCTTGACCCTGTTTACATAGGTATAAAACACATAAATGCAACTTAACCGTGGTGTTAAGAGTGCTTTTTAACATCAAAGTAAGCCACAAGTCTTAGTCGTAGTATTAATTACCTTCATTTCAATACACCCATTATAGGATGAAAATGTAAAATTTTTGCTAGAAATAGATAGGCAAATCTTTTGCTGGCTTATATCTTGGTTATTTTTATAGCTATTACAAATATGTTTTTTCTCAACTGTTTGTTACATGAATCAGCTTTTATTGGAGCTGTGAAAAAAAATCATATGTACTTTTTCTTCATTTCCTTCATTTGAATACACCCTTTAGGTATAGGCTGAATAGGGGTGTGTCCTGGGTAAAAAAGTAATAATTCTAATTAGTCCGTCAGTAAGATTATCAAAAAATATTGAACACGTATTTTTTGCTTTTTCAAGTCAATCAAAATTGACAAATATAACGCGCATCAAAGTTCGGGAGTGGGGGCTCGTGACGTCACAACGTCGTATAACGTGTGCCACGGCGTGACGTCCCGCGAAACTTCAACGCTCTTTATCTTCGTCATTTTTTGTTTAATTGACAAAAGAAAAAATACGTGTTCAATATTTTTTGATAATGTAAAAGACGGACTAATTAGATTTTTTTAGGACACGAGCCTATTGTTAAATTATTTAAATTGATGGTGACTTTTAATGAATAGAATTTAAAAGCACAAATTCTAACCACGACATCGGCTGCCAAACGGCACCGCTAGGCTAACCTAACCTAACCTAACATTTTTTTTTTTTTGACGGAGAGGAAATGTCTTTACGCATCGTCCCCCCCGGCCGGGTAGCCATATGGAGGGGGGTATGACGGACTCTCGACCACCCCAGTCTCCTGCGAGAGCTGAGGTGGAAGCATACCGTCTAAAACCTCTCCGGTGTTCACCTCCAAGGGCTGTTAGCGGGGGCACCGTGGGCTGATGACTATTCACCACTGGGTGCCCCCCAAACCTAACCTAACCTAACCTAACCTTAACTATACCTCTTATTAATTTGATCACTATTAATGCATGAAATTTGACATTATACTAAGTAGTTTAGTTTTAGGGTATTGGCATTAATAACTACAAGTAACTGCTTCTCAAATGAATACATTTTGAATTGATTTCATTTGATAACCAAATAACCTTTTTACCATCATAGTCGGACCATGGAAGTATAGTATGGAAGTATATAAAGATGAATGAGTATTCGTGTTGAAACAATATCCGCACGGATAATTTTATATACGATGTTTTTTGACGATAATGGAATTAAAAATTACACGCCCCGAGTTTTAATAGCTATAAATAAAAGAAAAAAATATATATCAGAGACAACCTCACAAAAAATTAACCAATCCAGAGTTAAGCTCTAGGCTTGTACTATGGAATTGTATTACATACTTAAATAATACATGGTATGAAATGTTAAATATTTTTTGTTACTCAATAAAGGCCAAATAGGTATTCCTTTCTGAAGAGCATCCATGTTTATATTAGCTGCCAGAATGTTTACTTCTCATACGATACAAGGTCAAGTTTACCGTAGCTCACCGGACGCCATTCATCATGAAAGTACTACATCAATGGGTACACATGCGGAGTTAATATTAAGAGGGTACTAAGCAGGCCACCGATAGGCTAGAGAAGAAAGCGATGTGGTCATTTTGCGATAGAGTCATTCTTTCAAATTTCGATGTTGTTTTTAGGGGTCCGTAGCCAAATGGCAAAAAACGGAACCATTGTGGATTCGTCATGTCTGTCTGTCTGTCCGTCCGTATGTCACAGCCACTTTTTTTTGGAAACTATAAGAACTATACTGTTGAAACTTGGTAAGTAGATGTATTCTGTGAACCGCATTAAAGTAAATAAATTTTGGGGGTTCCCCATACTTAGAAGCAGGGACCGGTCCGGTAACCCCTTCAAGGGGTTTTTGAAAGGGTTTAACCCTTTGTAACCCTTTCAAAACCCCTTGAAGGGGTCACCTGACCGAACCGTTGCTTAGAACTGAAACTCAATTATTTTTTTCATCAAACCCATACGTGTGTGGTATCTATGGTCTTCATAAATGATATTGAGGTTTTTAATATCATTTTTTTCTAAACTGAATAGTTTGCGCGAGAGACGCTTCCAAAGTGGTAAAATGTGTGTCCCCCCTGTAACTTAAAAATAAGAGAATGATAAAACTAAAAAAATATATGATGTACATTACCATGCAAACTTCCACCAAAAATTGGTTTGAACGAGATCTAGTAAGTAGTTTTTTTTAATACGTCATAAATCGCAAATCGCAATTAACCTTTCACCGAACACTTCATGGGCGAGTCAGACTCGCACTTGGCCGCATTTTTTTTCCTGTGCTCGCTCGTCGAATAAATGTTTCTATTTCTATTCTACTAGATCCCGTCACGTAAAAAGGCCCCTGAGAGACAACGGAGGGGATGCGTTTGCGCATGGGTACAGTACCAATAGCGTCCGTCCGCGCATAAGGATACCGGCGGAGTGTTCCCCCGCCCCCTTCATACCACCAATTTCGTCGATAAACGCGTGACTGCGCAGGTACATCGACAGCGGCCTTTTTACGTGACGGTAACTACGAGTATACAGGGTGAAAAGTTGAGATGGGGCATTAAGGGCAGCTACCAGATCCCTTGCTGCCACGCGAAAATGTTCTTACGAGACCTTTCCCAACTTTTTGAGTGATGACCAGAGGGCGGAATTTTCATGGCAAAAATCAAACGTCAATAGATTTGGAATGTTACATTTTATCGACTTTTCCAGCTATCTATAAGTTTAATCTACTTCTATATAGCTGACTTTTAAAATTAACCTCTTTGATTAGCGAGTTGCATCGCCATTAATAGTAAATCACATGACAGTTAACTGGCATTTCTACCATTAGTCTTTTTGACACTAATTCACGAAATAAAAACGAACAAAAAATAATAAACAAATGGATATAGAAGTATTCTTTCCTTTCTTACAACGAAAATAAATAAACAATATACTGCTCTACATGTAAGGTTCATTAAAGCAACTTAAGAAATATTGCGTTGAAACTCACATAACTAGTAAAACAGATTCATGTGAGATTAAAGCGGTAAAGAACGCTATTAGTTTTTATCTAGATTTGATTACATTTCTAATTCTTGCAAAATCCCATGGAAAAGGATTAACAATCCACAATTTCGTTTTTTTTTTAAATATATTTGTTGTTCCTGTTCATCATCATTTGAGGTCTATTTTTGTTAATAACTTATCGATAGTCGATAAAATTCAACGTTCCAGCTCTATTGACGTTTGATTTTTGCCATGAAAATTCCGCCCTCTGGTGATGACAATCGACATTCACAGATTTTTGATAAAATGTCAGCGAGAAAATTGTCAAAATTGAGTTTTTTTTTAATGCCAATCGATCCCATTCACTCAAAAAGTTGGGAAAGGTTTCCTAAGATCATTTTCGCGTGGCAGCAAGGGATCTGGTAGCTGCCCTTAATGCCTCATCTCAACTTCCCACCTGTATACCTACTACCCCATCTGCACGATAATTTTCGCACTGTTTTTTCTCGTTTTCATAAACACCATTAAAGCAGTGTAAACTCGGGTGAGGATACTCTTGTTGATTGACTCGTGTTTACAAGTTCGTATATATTAAGGTAAGTCCACTGATTTCTTTATATCTCCAGAGTTTTTAGCCGTTATTTCTCTTCGGACATATCAATTAATAATTTCAATCAAGAAAAAGGTCCAGTGCGAGTACGAGTAGGTATTACCTATTATATTTGGATTTGAATACGATGTCGAATCGAATCAGCGCGAATTTTTTAGTATTTGTTATTCAGGGTTTGTGTAAAAATACGTTTAAAAAAAAGGTTCTTGTGGTTCAAAAGATGGATCTCTTTAAAGTTAGGAGAAACCGACCGACAGACCGACAGACAGATAGACGGACGGACAGCATAGGCTTAGCAATAGAGTCTCGTTGGGTGCCCTTCGGGTATGGAACGTTGCGGCGCTTCTTCTCCGCAATGATGGTCTTGTCCGAAGCGCTAGTAGATTCACTCCATATTACCGACGTGTAAAAGAGCCCTCATGTGGCCAATTTACTGAATAAATATTTTGAATTGTGAATTTCAATTTTGAACCTTAAAAAGGGCGCCCATATCCTCGTAAGGTCCGCTGTGCAGCATGTACATTACCAAGGCAATTTAATTTGAACAGTATTGCAATAGAAATAAAGTTTATTTTCCTTTCTTCATAAATTGAAAATGGTAATTGAACTTTATTGCCTTGTTGGTAGATTCAAAATCCCACTCACAAAAAACTGGCTGTTTGTTAAGGTGGGGCTTGCGAGGATACGATATACGGAACCCTTTATATCCGAGTCCGACGGTTTTCTCCAACAAGTTTATTTATAACCATCATAGGTAAGTAAAATATCACATTAAGTACAGAACGAAATTATTAAATGATGTATTGACAAAATACAACTATTTGTGCCGTTATCTATGAAAAAGGACCTTATTGTCGATGGCGCTTCCGCCATTATTAAAGATGCTCCGATATAAATACAACGTCGCGTGACGCAGTGCGGCGTAAGCGCCATCATTTTGTTTTCATAAAAACACGATTTTCTCAAAATTTTGTAGATATTTCACTATTTTTTTTTGCTTATTTAATTAATGCAATATTCCTCGTTTAATTTTAGATCTAAAAACGTTAAAAAGAAATTAATTGGTCTAATATTGTTATCAATTATTATAAACCTAACTAATGTCAATACTATGCATTATGTTTTATCTTTTTTGGGCTATTAGATCAAAAGTTACACCGTCACAAGTAAGTGTACCTACTACCCAAACTTTATTAAAAAGTTTGATAATGTGTAAAAAAAAAACCAGCGGCAAAAATATTTTTTTTAAATTTCATCCCTCGGTATACTGTACATATTACAGATTATCGAGTACCACCCGGTATACTGTCCGGCTGATAAAACACATTGCAGAACCACATAGTTTCTGAATATTGATGAGTCGTCATCAATGATGACGTTGATCACGTTGAGAGCAGTAAAACAATGCTGGTGTGGCAACACTGGCGCATCTTATGTTTATGTAGAGATTTAGATAATTCTCTATGGTCACATAGCAGAGACTCTTTACGATTACTAGAGACTACCAAACATTATCTTTTTGTCCCATCTGTATTTCTTGTTACTTGAAGAATAAATAGTCTACATAATCTCACGCCTTCGTTCCCAGAGTGGGGTAGGCAGAGCTACAGAATTACAAACATCTCTAAAAACTTGTTGATAATTCTATAACCACAATTTGCACAATAAATAGTCAAGTCCGTTATTTGTATTACTTGTGTTATTCATCTCATTAATTCGACGACTCCGTAGAAGAAGTGATCACGCATCCTAGGCCTACGCCGCTCGACCGGCAATAGCCCCACATGGCATGAGCCCAAACTGTTACTTATTACTATTCCTTCCCACGCAACAAGTAAGTTTAGCATTGTTTTACTGTTGTCAACATTATCAATAATTAGAAACTACTTAATGAAACTATAGTAAGTTCTCTGTTCGTGTGTCCGCTGCGGATTTATTTCTGTACCTTCGTGTAGACCAGTGATCCCCGAAGTGGTCTATATCGACCCACAGGGGTCGACGATGACTTGCAAGGGGTCCATGTGAGCGGAAAAAATAAAAGGGGGTCCATGAGAGGAAAATGGGGTCCATGATAGTGGATCCCATTTAAACAGGTCGTGACTTTAATTTTGGCTTTAAATTAATGGAATAATCCATATTTTTTTTACTGACAGTAGGAACCTACTTACTTACGTTATACTCACACATACATTAAATCACGCCTGTTTCCCAGAGGGGTAGGCAGAGACCATTTTTTTCCACCTGCTACGATCCTTTCCGTTGGTTATAATTTCTTATAAATATATATACACATATCTATCTATATGTATAAATTATGTTTTTATTATCTCTGCATGGAAGTTTTTATTATGTAAAAAATATTTTACCGCGCTGAATTTTAATTGTGGCCTTTGACAAATTTTAACCAACTAGACCTCCAACGTTATCCGTTCAAAAATTCCGAAGATTTCTTGCTTACTTTTTACGTGATAACGTAAATATTAGGTAAGGGGGTCCATCCAAAACAAAAAAAATGCCAAGTGGTTTACGAGCCAAAAAAGTTTGGGGGCCTCTGGTGTAGACCCTATAGGTTAGATTAGGTTAGTTTTTATAAAAATCCTGAAATATTTACAGCAGAAATAAAAGTGGGTTGAAACGGTTGGGAAATGATACATTCGACCAAACGTATTTCGGCCAAAAGGCAGAGAACCGTAAAAAGACGACATCTATTTTATAAGGTATGTTTTTTATGTCACGGAAGGGGCAAACAAGAACACACGCCATATACGTTTTTAGGGTTCCGTAGCCAAATGGCAAAAAACGGAACCCTTATAGATTCGTCATGTCTGTCCGTCTGTCCGTCCGTATGTCACAGCCACTTTATTCCGTAACTATAAGAGCTATACTGTGGAAACTTGGTAAGTAGATGTATTCGGTGAACCGCATTAAGATTTTCATACAAAAATAGAAAAAAAACAATAAATTTTTGGGGTTCCCCATACTTAGAACTGAAACTCAAAAATTTTTTTTTCATCAAACTCATACGTGTGGGGTATCTATGGATAGGTATTCAAAAATGATATTGAGGTTTCTATTATAATTTTTTTCTAAACTGAATAGTTTGCGCGAGAGACGCTTCCAAAGTGGAAAAATGTGTGTCCCCCCCCCCGTAACTTCTAAAATAAGGGAATGATAAATGTAAAAATAATATATGATGTACATTACCATGCAAACTTCCACCGAAAATTGGTTTGAACGAGATCTAATAATTAGTTTTTTTTTAATACGTTATAAATCGTAAACCGCATTTTACCTTTCATTCAATCAACTCCAATATAATAAAGAATAAAGAAAAACATTTATTTAGATGTATAGTTGTACGGAACCCTACGTGCGCGAGTCCGACTCGCACTTGGCCGGTTTTTTTTTTGCTCCTGCTTGTCTATGTATTTACGTGACGCTACGCCACTGCTACATTGGTCCAGCGAAAGCATGCTAATAGAAGTACATTGATGACTTTGTTTTAACGTTTGAGGCGAGAGCTATAGTAACGACGCAATGTACTTCTACTGGCATGCCTTTGCTGGAGCAATGTAAATCAGCCATAAGGTACAGTCGAGTACAAAGACATGAATACATTTTGGACCTTATTTCAATGGAATACGGTGAACAAGGGTCATACATCTCTTTGTACTTGACTGTAGGTACCTAAGGCGGTGAATGTTTTCAATTGACAAAGGGACCCTGAAAAGGCCCTACTGTGGCCTATTTTATAAAACTACAAATAACAATTTACAGGTTACAAGTTTCCATTTGACACAACCTCGACCAATGACGACCAGCCATTTGAGCAGTGTTGCCAGTTTAGACCTGTAAAATTGTAATTTGTAGCTTTATAAAACGTGCCCCAGCCATTTAAGCAGTGTTGGCAGTTTAGATCTGTAAAATTGTAACTTGTAGCTTTATAAAACGTGCCCCTGAGGCCCGTTTCATGAAGCTACAAGTTACAAATTACAAGCGGAAGTCTCTTTCTAACTCCTTTTGCTAGAAAGAGACTTGCGCTAGTAATTTGTAACTTGTAGCTTCGTGAAACGGGCCACTGGTAAAGAATGACAGTACATCCTCCTTGCTTGTCAGCAAGTGCATACCGTCTAAAGACCTCAGAGGCACTTTGGCCCGGTAGGACGTACCAATCAGATGACGTACCTCGCAGTAAAACTCCCCAAGCTGGTTTCTATCAGCAAGCCACTGAATGTGGCAGGCTTTGTCTTGCCACCATATGTCTTCGATCTGTCGAGACAGCTTGCGCAATTCAAGGTCACTCTTTTTGACCACCGCAGCGCTTCCACCGCGTCTAGTATGCTGTCGCAAGAGGTCTCGATGTTTATCGAACGCTGCCTTGAGAGCTTCGTCATTCTCATCGAACCAGTCTTCATTACGCCGGTGTTTTTCTTACCTAAAGTAATTGAAGCAGCCTCTATGAGATGAGAAGAAAACATTCCCCGTGCAGCACCGACATCATCTATCTCTTTAACTGGCGACAGCTTCCCAGCCGAGGCTTCAGTATATTCCTTCGAAACCTTGTGACTTTTCAGCCTATCGGAGATTTGCGTTATCGGAGTCCATTAATCGGAAGCAAATGCGCAGGATATATTAAGGTGCGCAAGCGTCCGCGCACACGCACGCGCACTCGTCCTCCCCCTCCTCGATCCAGTGGAATGGAGAACCGCTACGACTGGAGGAGGTCTGATGATGTGTCTGGCCGACGTTACTATCTGCCCTTAACGCCGCCGTTGGCCATCCACCTTGCCTTGCTGAATCGCCGAGTCCGCCACACCCTTTGCATATCTGCGGTGGGTTGCCTTCCTCGCCGAATCAGACTTCATGCGCTTGGCGGGAGGGATCCGCATAAAACCTGACCACGAAAGTGGCAAGCCCCTCGTCCAGGTTTAGCCCGTGAGCTGACACGGTTTAAGGCCCAGCCACACCACTTGCGTGACGTCACGCATCCGGTGAGGCTCGGCCTTTACCGGGGTGTGGCCGCTGCGCGCATCACAGCTACTTGGAGCCACTGGAGAGAGTTTATGGGCTAATAACAAATTTAACACATCTCTGCCACTTCTGTAGAAGTCGGCCGGCAAAGGTAGGCGCTAGTAGCCCACTACATCCCACATTGTTACTATTAACCTTTTGAACGCCATACGTCGAATACAAAATGTGCCACCCACACGCAAAACATGTTTGCTATGCTATGCATTACACCTTATTGCTACCAAACAAAGTCTCTTTTAATCTTGAACTCTTGTCGGCTGTAGCCGACGTGGCGTCAGTGGCACGACTTTTAGTTGACGGCCAGAGCCGACTGTGGCGTTGAAAAGGCTAAACCAGTTAATCTTACTAGCATTGTGATTAACTTACTGTATTCAACGGATTGTGGGTTCTTTTAATTTAAAATAGGAAAATATCACAAAGTTTATTTAAGTGGTAGGTAACTTATTTATTTACGTTGCGACGTTTACATGAGATTCGCTATTATGATGGCTGAAGCACAGAAACAAGGATAAATAAGTAAGGACGTAATATCAAGCCCTGAGGCACACCTAGTTTTACAGTAGCTACAATAGACTGAACTTCTTTACAACACGAAAATAAATTCAGTTTCTATGTTCTGTTTGACAGATAAGTCTTAATCCAGTCATTGGTATTCTTAAACATGATTACGACGTTTAGATACACGCGGGACCACGTTTTCCGCATGTGTACCTACTGTATTTAGTTCCTTTTTACAAACATGCGATTTCTCTTTAATTTGCAGACATCATGACATGGTTTCTAAGAATAACTTTCCTATCTTTTTAAAGTAACATAAACAACTTCTTATCGGGACGCTACGTTTTAAGACGATAATGTGTCAAAGCTTAACCAAAATAATATTTACGTAACACCTGGCCATAATGTGAGTTTTATCGCACGCTGCGCGCACGGTAAAACTCGCATTGTGGCCAGGTGAAGACGTAAAATTGTGTACTCATCACGGGCAGTAAAAAAGAAAGCCCTCTATCGCATATTTACAACCCTCGCCTACGGCTCGGGTCTCAAATACCTGCGATTTCGGGCTTTCTTTCTTTTACAGCCCTTGTTAAGTAATGTACTATAAGACTGCACCGAGCGTCCAGTGGAGTCTTTATTTTATTACCTACCGTAAACCGGGGTACTTTGATTTGCGGGGTGACTTTGATACTCGTAGCAACTACCATTCCACACAAATATGTATTTTTTGAGGAGTTGGAATACGCCTCCATCATTTTTTTTTCGTCACTGGTAACGGGGATAGTTGCTCCTTAAGAAAGTTAAAGTAGTGCGCGGGTTACTGTCATAGTTCTTATAGAAAAAAATATGAATGGGTAGAAAAAAACTTCAAAAGTACTGTTGTTATGCAAAAACGCATGTTATTTCTATGTTGTCTTATTTTAAGCAAATCTAATTGTTGATATCGAAAATGAAAAACATATATTCTATATTTCTTCAGATTTTACGCGCTTTTCAGGGGATTTACTTAAGATATTCATTCAAATATTTAGTGATATCAAAGTAACCTCATTCTTAGTTTAACTTAGATCATAGTCTTTTTATTTTTTTTACGGGAAACTAAAGGTCTCAATTTTTTCTAATTAATCAAGTCAAAATAACAGGAAAAAAAGATTATTACATATTTTTATTTTATTATTTTGTCTTTTAGTTTCTATAAACACTCGTGTTAAACCTGAAATTTGATCAAAGTACTTAACCCCGGTTTACGGTACTATATTTTGTATATATTGATTATACATCGCTGGCTCACTGTAGTTCACAATTGTAGGTACTAATTCCAAAAAACATTTTGTTTTTTTTTTGCAATATTTATTAAAATTAAATTCTGCGTCGTTTTCTCTGTTCAAAATCCTTGAAAGCCTTCTCCTTATGTATAAGAAACAATGTGACACAATCGGATTAAGTACGCGTAGGTGTGTTATATATACCTAATGTATTAACGGCCATTATTTTGCCAAAAGCTGTTTAAGAATATAATAATATTCTATTAACTAATTCCTTTTTTAAACGTGAGTATGAAAAATCATCACTAAGGAACGATTTAATCGTCATTAACTGATCCTGAGTGGCAGTCGTTACAAGTTGAGTATTTATAACTTTTATTTTTGGAAATATATTACTGAACACTTAAAACCAATCATCGGATTTTTTTATAGATAACCTGATGTATTTCCTAAATGAATTTACGTATATTAGATAATTATCTTGAAAAAATGGAACTATACCAACCTCATTGTTTAATAAAACGATATAATTAACTCTGTAGTTAAAAAAGTGTAACGAGTGGCCTCGTTTAAATTCTCACCTGTGTGTGCTCTCAGGATACGATCACGAATAATCTACGGTAATCAATAACATTGCACGATTTTACCCCAAATTATGCTTATTACGACTTTATTGACACTAAAAGCGTTAGCGATTTACTAAAAATAGATATTAAATGCATGTAATAAAGCGTATAGTTATTAGCTATTAATAAAAAGTTACAAAATGCGGCCTTTGATTAGAGCTACGCGCGACTGAATTCAGTGAAAATATCGACTGAAGAAAGCTTTCAGTGGTGTTGCTATGATTAGGAGCTTTTGCTTTACCCTGAAATGAGGTAAAATTTAAATTAGGCCACACTTTGATTTAAAATAATAAGTAAATTTTAGTGGATTTTAGATCCACTATAATAAACAAATTAGTTTGTTTCATTGTAAAAAATTATGGTGATTTTATAATTCAGTCTTCTGAAACTTGCGTTTACTTAGACGTCTGATAAAATGTCATACGGTAGGTACTTAAACTTATTTTACAAAAATAAACGTTTATGATTGTTTAAATTTAGGCTGTATCTACAAAACACGAAGACTCATTTTAATTTGATATAAATGATGTATATATAAGTTCCTTTAATAGTCAAGAATGAATAGCTTTGACAGATAAACACAACACATTTAACAAAGCAGGGAATCGTAAGTTTATTTTAGTTTTTTTCCTAGTTTTCTGACTAAAAATAACAAATCCACTGGTTTTTATCATTCAATAATTTCAAGTAGTTGTTATGATACTTAAAAAAACAGTGTAACTTATTCCTTTCTATTTTTATTTTCCTGGTTTTACTGTCAGTTAAATATTACAGCCAGCAGTTAAGTATTACAGCCAAGTTAATAGAGCTAAATTAAGTATAGATTGTGTCTGACCGCAAGCCACCACTGGACTGCGACTTTATAGCCCTCATTTTATCCTTCTATTGCAAGAGGGAGACCTAATTAGAATAGCTCGAATATGTAAAAAAGAGCGATATGAAAATAAGGGTATAAATACTGAGATGACTGCTAAAACGGATATTTGGAAGAAAAAGACATGCTTGATTGGGATGAGGGCTAGATGATGTTTATATACTCCTAGTATAAATTGGGGATTTCATATCCATGTTACTTAATGTTAAAGCTGATTTTAATTTCACTACAAGTAGTATATTCTGTCTCTGGTTTTCATCATAGCTAGTATTGACAACAGCTTTATAGCTGATTCAAACCATGTGGAAAATGGACAGGGAGAATGTAGCTAAATATTGTTTCTGTGGATGAGTTTCTTTTTAAATAGTGATGAATGTGATGATAATGTAACTTTGATAATCTTTGTTCAATACCGTTAGGGGATTCATCAACATCAAGGTTCCCATGGGGCAAGAAAATGGGAGCTGTTAGGAGATGGGAGGGTTCTTAGACTGCATGTGAGACGTTCTAATGTTGTGTTTTTTTTTCAGCATCAAGAGACACAATGATGCAAACTCAAGTCGATAAAGAGTTGAATTTACCATTCAATTATAAATGCCTTGTCTGTGGAAAAATCTTCACTCAAAAAAGCAGCTACACATCTCACTACAAGTTACATACAAAATTAGACTTGTACCAGTGTGACTACTGCCTTAAATCATACAACAGAAAGTCCACCTTAGAAGTACATATCAGAAAACATAGTAAATTAAATGTGTATAGCTGTAACCTGTGTGATAAATATTATACAGTTAACGTTAAACTTATAAATCATATGCGAAGCCATGAAAATATAAAAGCATATAGTTGTAGTATATGTAATCGTAGTTATACGTATAAACACAGTTTAGTTGCACATTTAAAAACGCATCATGATAATGAATATACTTGCCAGATTTGTGGTAAATTGTTTGCGAAAAAAGGGAATTTGGACAGGCATTTACTGACGCATGGAGGGTCAAAAATGTTTGAATGTGATTATTGCCGACGAAGATTTAACCAGAAAGTGCATTTGATTAGTCATTTAAGTGTACATCAAAAAGAAAAACAATTTTTGTGTCATCATTGTGGAAAAAGTTTTATGAGAAAGGATAGTTTATTAAAACATGTCAACAGTCATGTAAAAACTATCTCACCAAATGAAGATGGTAATGAAATGAAAAGCAATGAAAATATTGACAATAGTGAAATATTAGATGATGGTGATTTAATAGAAGGTATTAACATAAATCATAATTTATCATTGATAGATGATAATCATAAAAATATAAATACTACACTATTGAAAGACTTAAAGAAACAAATACTGACAGTAAATAATATTAATAATAAAGCTGTTAAGCCAGTAAGTAAAGTTAACTTTGGCCCCTTAAACACTAAAGGTATTATTCTGGATATGAAATCAAAATTAAAGAATGAAAATATTGATGGGAGCGCACGAAATATTTGCAACATTTGCAATAAAAAATACAAACATGAAAAGTCTTTGAAGTCACACATGAGATTGCATACATTGGAGAATGTTATTTATTGTGAAATTTGTTCTAAAGCATTTACCGTAGCTAGTAAACATGAAACACATAGATTAACACACATCGGAGCAAAGTTGTTTCCGTGTGAATTGTGTGGAAAACGATTTACGGCAAGACACTCCTTGGAGGGACACCAGAGGACACATAGCGGAAGCAAGCCTGTGCAGTGTACTCTATGTGGATTGAGGTATCTATCATCAAATGAAATTAAACTGTTTATTGTAATCTTGTAATAGAAAGAAAAGTTTTATATTAAATTAATATGAACCCTTTTATATTAATGTTGCTGTGACTAAAATAATATTCTATTTCCTGCAAACGTTTTATTGAATATTTTTCAAACATGTGGGAATAGTTGGTTTTTTTCTATTCCTCAAAATAGAGTAACAGGGGTGATATTTGCAATAAAAAATCTTAAAATAGTTGAATATGCAGAGCTACTTAGGCTTCTTTTATCCGGTATAAAAAAAAAACAGTGTTGCGGGCAAAAGCCCCACTATTAGATTTTGTGGAATAGGTACTTGGAATCAGGGATCAATACCGGTATTAATTAAAATTGAAATATCTTCCTTAATTTGCATTATTTCCTTGATATTTTCGACTGTAATTTAGGTAATAACAATATTCTATTATATAAATTCATTGAAGAGCAAAAACATTCAATAATGTGCGTGATACCGAAATTGAATACCGGTATTTTTGTATGAAAATAATACCGGTATACGATGCAAAAATTTGCTTGGAATGCAAAAATTTTATATATTGGATTCCAGTAATTGTAAAATAATCGCCTAATTATTACATTGTAATTAAATTCTTGGTATCAATAATTGGTGGGGTTGCCAACAATAAGTACTAGTTTAATTCCCCTAATTTATGATCAAATTTGGACATTTATTTATTACAGGTTCACAAAGAAAAGCTCTCTCGACCGGCACTCGCTCCTCCACTCCGGCGCAAGGCCTCACTGCTGCTCCGAGTGCCACAGATCATTCGCGCAGAGGACCCAACTGACAAACCACCAGTTGTCTCACTCTAACGCGCGGCCTCACCAATGTGCTACGTGCGGCAAACGCTTCGGTAGAAAGGATGTGCTGAAAGTGCATGCAAGAATACATGTATAGATAGTTAATACAGTTTTATCCAAGATGTAATGACTATGGGTAATTTAAATGGTTTTTTTAATCTATCTATACATATAATCGTTGCTGGAGTACGGATGCCTCACAAGGTGGCTGGCAAGAGCTGGATGAGAGTGGCCACAGATCGTGCTCGGTGGCGTGCAATGGGAGAGGCCTACGTCCAGCAGTGGATGAGGGGGAGCAGCAGGAAACTAATTCTACGCGTACGAATTCGCAGGTGTCCTCTAGTACTAATGATTAAGCTATAATATGTGATTAAAAATAAAGTTTCAACACTATATTGTTTAATTAATGTAAGTGATTTCTTAAATAAAATTGCTATTAAAATGCTATGATTATTTTCTTTATTAAAAATTAATGGTAACATTATAGTATTTGAACCAAAAAGCTTGATTGTTCACCGGACTCCATAGTTTTATTTTCAAGCCACAATGACACCCCAATACTTTATTATATGTAGATGTAGGTATACCTTGGGTTTAGTTTGAGGTGGTGACAGGTGTATCCACAATATTCTCCCATGGGGATCACCATATTAAGCATTCTTTTTTGGGTAAAAATTGGATCATGTTGCCAATTTAACTCGGAACAGTTACTATTTATACACAATACAACACAAGTGATCTCTAAGGATTGAAAACACTATATTATGATTTGAGGCTCAAAACACTTTTTAAAAAAAACTGAAGTTAAAAACAATGCAACAAGAGTATCATAAAAATGTATCAAGTGTAACACATTCAAACTTACAAACATTAACTACCAATTTTCTATTTTCAAAATCAAATATTTGGTAAGGATCATACAACTTAAATATAGCTTCTTCTTGAAAATTACAATTATTTACATAACTATTGTTTATCAGTATTAAAAATCCTTCATCATTAACATCCATAGCTTCCAGCAAATAACATCCAAATTTATAATGAACTTTTTGAATGCGAAACAGCAAATGTTCTCCTTTCGGAATTTTGAAATTTGAATTTTCAGCCAAGAATCTTTCATGTTGCCATAAAGAAATATTAGCATTGTGTTTTCTTAAAAGTACATTCAGCCTATATGCCAGCCCGTCTTTTTTATATCTTATCTTTTTAGACTTGTCTGCCTCTATTAAAGAGTTGTCTGTGGAATTAGTATGTTTTATGGATTTCACTACACTTTCATGTGAATTCATCTGAGTCATCACAGTCAGTATTTCAACATCATCACTTGAGTTATTCTTTGGAGTCATTGTTTCTGTTATAGAATGTTGTGAACTACTTTCTGAAGTAAAATTACTATCAAAGAATGATTTAACTTTTTTAATTAGATCCACTTTAGTACTGTTAGATTTACATACAGCTTTAGTATTACTTTTATCTTCAATTTCTGATAAATCAATAGGTTCGGGTGTCTGTATGACAGCTATGTCTAAGTCCACCTGATTCTCCAAGTTATCATTCTTAAACTTTCTTCTGTCCAGCTGCAAATTGTTACTCAGTTCCTGAGCTACATGACTGTAGTTTATGACTTTAGAAGTAGTCCCATTATTTTCCTGTTTACTAAACAATACTTTTCTAACCTTTGGACTATTGGCAGGTGATGCAAACTTTTGAGGTATGACAGGACTTTTGGCACTCAAATTGGCTCTGGGTTGTCCGGTACATAATATAGGTGAAGTATCTTCGTTTTTCATTGTTTTATTATTGTAATGCTCTGCTACGGTTTCTACTAGATATGTTAAATCGTGTACATTGCCAGTCTTCGATTTAGTTTTGCTTGAAAAAACAGGAGATTTGTCGCAAGATGACTCTTTATTGCTCTCGATTATGGTTATGTCTAAATTAGAAATATTATGAGGCACCTTTGTTTTGCGTTTTCTTTTACGATTGGGCTTCCTGTTGGTTATGTTGCTAAAGTTCGGTTTGTTACCGACATCTTCGAATTCACTGGAACCGCTCGACGACCAACTTATCTCCTCTGAATGTTCTTGCGAGTCTAATAATCGAAACTTGGCGGAAAACAAGTTTTCTTTTTGCTTTTTCATTTTGCTGAATACAAACAATAACAAAGTGGAAGTGACGTTTTAATTGTCATTTTTTGAATGAAATGTTACCCTTGTTTAGTTACTTTTGTCCCGAGGTTTAAACAAAAATTGTTACTAATTTATCAAATGTTGCCATTCTAAATGATAAAAGTCCATTCATTTTCTGTTGTACACTAGCAAACTATTGTTCTTTCTGCACACATAAACTCGTAAAGCTACTAATGCTGATATCTATACGACAAACTAAGAAACTTAAAATCAATTGACATATTAGAAACATCAAAATCCCAATAAAGGTTTTTATATCTACGTGTTAAAGCACTTATTGATTTGTTATGTTGTCTATACTGATGCGCAAGTGCGTTACTAATGTACCAACCTTCATCTTTGAAAACAAACTCGAACGCAACTCGTATACATGAGCCTGAAAACAAATTTATTTTGTGACCTAAAATTTAGAGCACCAAATCGTAACAAATGCTGAAAATTTGTTATAAACCTCGATGGTTTCGGCGAACCTGATTTAGCTTAAAACCAAAAAGTTGTGATAAAATCAATCCAAGTCTATACTGAACTTAGCACACGTGGTAACGCTTGATCCAATTGGATATTGGCAGCACTGAGCACTACCGCTTGTTATTTACCAAACTTCACACCGGTGTGCGCTCTCAAAACAAATACGTGCTCGTTGGATCCTGTTGTTTATCAGTGCATTATAAGACTATTTTACTATATTTTTTTTCTCCCAAGCATCAATAAGATTCTCATTAGTGCTGAGACACGCTAATAAGGACCCTCGTACCACCCGCGTCAGTTATTTCCGTCGTCACAATGGAAGTCGAGCCCATCGCTTCCGAATTAGAAAACGTGGCGGCGAGCGATACTGATAACGTGAAGCCGGCGGACGAGGGCGCCGGGGACGCCGCGACGTCTCATTCTGAGCGACTAAAACGTCGGCACAAGAATAAGAAATTAGCGAGGACTAACAGCAAGGAGAATCCTGGCGTTAGCACGCCAACGCCGCTGCCGCGCTACCGCAGCTGGAAGAACAGCCGCCGACCGCGCAATGGCCACGGGCGAGGGCTGCCTAAAAAAGGTAACCTGCAACGATCTACCTCCTATTTTCGTCGTATTTTTACCCAACCGGCAACGTGTGAGATTTTTCTAGAATCATGTCCAGTATGAATAGAGCTGCAATCGCATTTACATAATACTTTGTTTACTACGCACCGGTCACGTAGGTATTTTGAGTATTGCCGCATATCTCAAGGTCATGCTAACGCTGCGACGCAGTAACGTGGTTTTCATATCGATTGGTGTAGGTCACTAATAGAAGTTGAACGACTCGTTACGAAACGTTTGTAAACAACTTTCAACCGCTCAAGGCTATTTTAGGAATGTCCTGCGGGTTTCTGAATACAGCACCTGGTTACTTTTTTAATACTACGCGTATTTAGGCCAAGGTCCTTTTTGTTTTCCATAGACACATAATATAGGTTATGTTATATTTTTACCGACCTGTTTTGCCGGTTTGCCGCGTCCTATTGATTTTCTCGAGTAGGTGCTTTCTCAGTGACTTCTTGGTAGCGGGAACGTGTTTTACTGCTTTTAATGGATTAACCACATTTGATCACTGACTTGACTCGTATGACAACTATACACATGTATACATACATAGTTACTCCTTACGCCTACGTCGTATTTATATGCTATATGGTTATTCAGTATAAGGTTGTATATAAGGTTCAAGGAGACTATATAAGCTGCTCTTAAGCAGAATGTACCTGCTTTTGTTTTGTGTTTTCCATGACGCGATTAACTTAGAAGGCAGCTTGTCTATGAAGCTAGCAGTCCCAGGGTCGATCCCCGGTGAGGGCAAATGTTTGTGTACATCCTATGCATGTATTTCTATGTATGTCTTCAATAACTATGATTATTGTTGTGTATTTTCCAAAGTACAAGCCAATATCTTAGGTCAATTTGTGAGATTTTCCAGTGATAAAAATAACAATAAAAAAATATCATGGTAAAATACTGGTTATACATAGAAAACATCCCGGATTCACAAATAAAAAGATTATTCGTGCTCATCTCAGAAATTGAATATTGGTCCTGGTCAGGAATCCCACCACTGCTAGCTTCATATACTCGAAAATCTAATTAAAGACCAAAATCTGACAGTTCCCACCTTGATTATTTCGTTATTTTAACATTATTTCATTAAAATATGAATGAGAACTCGTGTAACCAGTAATATTAGGGTAAGTTTTAGTGATAAAAATACCTACACTTAACCCGTAGTATGCTTTAGGCACGGATCCATGCTCAAAATTAGGATATCTTTTTGTACTTTTTTTAAGCATAATTTTATGGACTATATCATAATCAGAAGAGACTAGAACTTGGTACTTTTTTGACCTCCCGCATACGAAGGGTTAAACCAAAATGCAGTAATCACAGCGAATGTGCGCCCGTTGAGGTTAGGATTTTGGTCTTAAATTAGATTTTCGAGTATAGGTATGGTCACGACCAAATAGCCAACCACATCGTCATGATTATTTCATTGAGATGTTTAAATGAAAAAATATGGCTATTAAATAGATTAAAGGTTGTCAGTGTCCCAGACATAACCGCTCGGCACCATATCAGCTAAAAGTGAGACATTGAAAAGTGAGCTTTGATTTGCTCTAGTAAGATACATTTTTCAGTGGATGATACCGGGGATCGAAATGATAATTATCAATGATAATTATCGTAATACTTATCATGATAATTATCGTGATAATAACAGATGGATAATTATCAATCGATAATAACAAAAAATTGCACTTGGAAAAGAGAACTGTATTCAAACATGTATTTTTGCAATTGCTCTGATTTTTACTCAATCTAACATATATTAATGTTAATTTGTGTTGGATTAATACCAAAATAAACAAATATAAATTTTATTTGGTTTTATTTATGATTTATTAGAATTTGTTATGAAACAATATAACAAATGAATTTCTTACACGTGATAATTATCCGATAATTATCAAGAAGCATAATTATCTTGATAATTTCGAACCCTGGTCATGACACGAGGCCAGCTTCTGGCTATTGTTTTCAATTTAACTTTATAATAAAATATTGTGTAACACAAATCAAAGCTCACTTTTCAACGTCTCACTTTGATCTGATCCGGTGCGGAGCGGTTATGTCTGCGACAACCTCCAGCTGATAGTTTCCGCCAAACCTATAATGACAATTGTTTTATAATCCAAGTAATATTATAAATAATGTGAGTTCCCACTTTATTGCATTAAGATACAAGTATCATATCAGTTTTCAAATTGGCATAACATGCACAAGTTTTTGAAGTTATTTCCTCATTTCGTTTCAAGTATCTGAGTCACCTGAACATATTTAAATGCCCAGTGAAAACACTGCGGACATGCCCATTGTCTAGAGATACTATTTTGATTTACAAATTTGTAAAGCACTCCTTTATTGCCGGAGATTCTCGCTCTGAAGGGAGTACTCCATAATTATCTTTTTATATAGATTCTCCTCATGAGGCTGACATAGTCATGCATGTGTACTAAAGCCTCTATAAAACTACTTTTGATTTTATTTATATGCTTCTGTCAGCATACAAATGAAAAAAACTAAATGAGACCCATCCACATAATAGCGGGCAATAACAATGTCATAAGGTGATAATTAGAAGAAAAAAAAAATATCCTTAAACCCATGCACCTGTTACTGAGGTCATGTTGGGCTGGATTTGTTCATAGGCTATCTCTGGTGTAACTGACATGCCCTTTTTGGAACTCCCTGTATATATTTAATGGCTTACTGCCGTACAGAGACAATTAGGACACAATTAATTCGTGTCTTTTTCTAACTAACATTCGTGAAAAAAATATTGAAATAACTATTTAGGTCTGTTCATTCTTACTTGTCTTATATAGTAAACTTTCTAACCTCAAAATGAACCTTTTTTGACTAAATCAGCTATTTTATTAAATAAAGCAATCACAGACAATACATTGGCCAAGTGATGTCCAAAATGATTACTCAGTTTACTTTATTTACGATAAAAGAGCTTGAAACAGCTGTTTTATGGTAAATAAAGTAAAATGAGTAAACATTTTGGACAAAGAAGGTTCATTTTGAGGTTAGAAAGTTGTTTACTTTTATTTATATGCTTCTGTCAGCATACAAATGAAAAAAAAACTAAATTTGAGATATCCACATGATAGCTGGCAATAACAATGCATAAGGTGATAATATAGAAAAAAAATTACAATATCCTTAAACCCGTGCTCCTGTTACTGAGGTCAAGTTGGGCTGGATTTGTTCATAGGCTATCTCTGGTTTAACTGACATGCCCTTTTTGGAACTCCCTGTATATCTTTAATGGCTTACTGCCGTACAGAGACAATTAGGAGACAATTAATTCGTGTCTTTTTCAAACTAAAATTCGTGGAAAAAGTATTGAAATAACTGTTAAGGCAGGGCGGAATGAATGGAGAGCCACTCGACCGCCCGCCTGCCTCGGCGGCGTCCCCACTCATCATCATCAACTGTTAAGGCAATCCAGAATTCAATAAAAATTAATTAATATTTCACCCGGTTGTAACCACTCTATATTATGTCCTTTTGCAAACCTTAGGTAAATATACTCTACCTATTCCGATCGCTGATTATAATTATACAGTTGTTTATTTACATAACAACAAGTAGGTATAAAGATAATAACGGTTATTTATAAAAATTGTTTTCGTGTGGTTTTCCTTATCGGATTATCTTGTTTGTGTAATATTCTCGGTTTTGGAGATAACGAGATAACGGATGTACGGAATAGATACATACAATGTTTGTTATGTACCTACTTATGTGGACATTCAATTTATGTCAGAGAACTAGCTCTAAACATCCGTTTAGGTTCACTTCGTCCACATTCCTATTTCGTTCCCATTCCTACTTCGTCCACAGTCTCACTTCGTCAACATTCCCATTTCATCCATATTCCCATTTCGTCCTTTTCCCACTTCGTCCACATTCCCATTTCGTTCACATTCCTAATTCGTTGACATTTCCACTTAGTCAACATTCCCACTAAAATAAATGTTTAAAAAAACAAAAACCCGCCTTCAAAAAGCATAAAATAACTTCTTTAAAATGGTAGGTAAATAGGTCAGTCCAACTGAAGTCTGCTTTTGGTTAAAATATTGTTGGACGCCGACTTCAGTTGTACTGACCTATTTACCTACCATTTTAAAGAAGTTATTTTATGCTTTTTGAAGGCGGGTTTTTGTTTTTTTAAACATTTATTTTATTTTATACTTCTTAGTGATCCTATTTATGCTGTTACGTAGCTCCACTTCTAAATATTAATGAGAAACTATAGAACATTTCAAGCTCGCCGCAGACAACGCCGCGGGAATGTCATAGTCATATTTAAACCTAAATGTGCTTCGTCATAGTCGCTCAACTACCTTTATCGAAATATCTTATCGCCACCCTTGAAATAGGTACCGTTAAGGAGTTCCGGTGGCCATCTGTGGTCTTCATCATCAGTTCCACTTCAGCATATAGTACTTTTCAAAAGCAAATGCATGAGTTACAGTGAAAAATACCAAAATCGCTATAGGTGTGCCTATAATATTTGAGGAGTTCTCTTGATTTCTCCATGATCCCATCATCAGATCCTGACGTGGTGACAATGGGACCAACTAGAAAGTATACCCATTCGAACAACGAAAAAATTTTTCAAATCGGTCCAGTGGTCTTCGAGTAATCGGGGAACATACATAAAAAAAATATATATATATGTATCCCGACGAAATCAGAACCTCCTCCTTTTTTTGAAGTCGGTTAAAAATACAAATACAACTTTTTTCACAGCTTCAATATGGACGAAATGGGAATGTTGATAAAATCGGAAGTGGACGAAGTGGGAATGTGAACGAAATGGGAATATGGAGGAAATCAACGAAATGGGAATGTTGACAAAATAGGAAGTGGACGAATTGGCAATTGATTGTGGACGAAATGTTATTGCTGACTGATAAATTCACATATTTATTAAGAATGACACAATTCAATAATAACAATACGTAACTAGGCTACTCCTGCTGTCATGTCACCGTCACAAGAAGGTTAAGACCATAACAGCCGCCGCCGTTAATCAACCTGTTGCGCTTCGGGGACGCCAGTAGCCGGCAGCATCTGGTCTACATGGCGCCGCCAGCTTTCGCCACCGTCTGTCGTAATCTTTCGGCTACTCTGCCAAACTCCCACTTTCTTTTAAGGTCCGAATAGTTACGGAGTTGGATCCTTTGACCTTCTACGAATGTTTTATCCAGTACGGGTCCGTACCTCATTGGATTTTCTTTTTTGGTTACGAGCTCCCCCAGCATTAAATGTAATTTTGTGCGTATGTCTCTACCAAACATTAATTGATACGCATTGCTTCCTGTCAGATTTGGGGTTCGTCTTAATTGCATTTTAATCACGTTTAATTTGTCGGCAAGAGAGCCTGTGTTGTCCTCCATGTTTCTTATAAATTTTTTTACAGTTTGAACGTATCGTTCTGCTTGACCATTGGAAGCTGGGTGATAAGGTGCAGACGTTCTGTGAGAGACTCCGTTTTCTTTAAGAAATTGAGTAAAGTCACTCGAGGTGAACTGACGGCCATTGTCTGATACTAAAATGTATGGAAACCCGAAGGTGCTGAATAAATCTCTGAGCTTATTGATACACCAGGCGCTCGTTGTAGTCTTCGTTGGAATAATTTCGATCCACTTGGTGAATGCATCTACCACTATCAATAGTTGATGTCCTGCGATAGGGCCAGCAAAATCGATATGAATCCGCTGCCATGGTTCTGTCGGTTCTTCCCAGTGATGAACTGCTACTTTATTTGGTTCGTTTTGTGTTAATCTGCAAGCTCTGCATGATTTAACCTTATTTTCTATATCCCGGTCAATATTCTTCCAATAAACAAAACTGCGGGCTAACAGTTTCATTTTAACGATACCGAGATGTCCGGCGTGAAGTTCTTCTAGCACGGCCTCACGTAACGCACCGGGGATCATGACTCTGATCCCTCTTAAAATGCAGCCGTCTTGCAACGTAAACTCGTTATCATTATAGCCCAGGTCTCTCAAGCTCCTCCCTGTTTGTAGGGCTCGTAGTACTGCTTGATACTCGTGATCGTCTGCTGTTTCCTTAGCAATAATTTCACAATTGACTGAGAGAGAATGTATTTTTTGTAATTGGTACGCCGAATGTTGGTCTATTATGTTGTCTTGAGTTTGTTCATACGGGAATCTTGATAAATAGTCTGCATTAGAGTTAGCTGCAGAAGTGCGGTATTCAATATCATAATTAAAGCCAGAAAGAAAGTGAGCGTAATGAAATAACCGCATTGTACTCATTGCCGGAAGGGTTCTTTTTGGATGGAAAATACTTGTAAGAGGCTTATGATCAGTAATCAAGATAAATTTTCGTCCGTAACAATAATGAAAGAATTTTTTAAGGCCCCAATATATTGCTGTTGCTTCCTTATCAATTTGGCTATATTGCTTTTCACTTGTTGAAAGACTCCTGGAAGCGAAAGCGATAGGTCTCTCTGAGCCGTCAGGTAAGCGGTGTGACAGAACTGCGCCCAGACCCCTCGGGGACGCATCCGTCGCCAGAATAACAGTTTTTCTTGGATCAAAATGAATCAGTGTTCTGTCGCTTGATACTTCTTTCTTAATTGTTGTAAAACTTTGTTCACATTCCTTGGACCAATCGTACTGTACACCCTTCTTAAGTAGTTTATTTAAGGGACTGGTTATAGAAGCTAGGTTCGGAATAAACCTATTATAGTAGTTTGCCATTCCAAGAAACGTCCGTAGTTCAGTTATATTCGATGGGGAATTGGTATTTGTGAGGGCCTGTATTTTTTCCTTGTTCTTGTGTAATCCATTACTGTCAATTGTGTGTCCAAGATAATTTATGCTGCTTTGAAAAAAATGACATTTCTCTTTGTTTATTCGCAGGTCATTGTCTTGGAGTTTTTGAAATACCTTTTTTAAGCGATCGAGTAGTTGTTCTTCGCAGGCCCCTTGGATGATGATATCATCGAAGAAACATTGTACTCCATCGATTCCTTGGAGAAGTTGGTCCATAAATCTTTGCCATAGATTTGGTGCAGTTTTGACTCCAAACATTAATCTATTTACTTTATATGTACCCTTATGTGTACTTAATGTTTGTAGTAATGCACTTTCTTCATCCATTTCCATATGTAAATAAGCTTGGCTTATATCGAGAGTGCAAAATATTTTCCCACCATTCATTTGTGATAAAATATCTTCAATAATCGGAATCGGATACTGTTCATCCTTAATCACTTGGTTCAGAGTAACTTTGTAGTCGGCACATAATCGAATAGAACCATTGGGTTTAACAATCGGAACAATTGGTGTTCCCCACTCAGCTTGGTCTACTTTAGTGATTACTCCCAATGTACAGAGTCTTTCAATCTCTTCGTCCACTTTTTGTTTCAGAGCGTAAGGTACTCGTCTTGGTTTTATAAATATGGGTTGTGTGTTTTCATGTAAGTTAATATGACCTTTGTAATTTGGTATTTTTCCTAGATCAGATTTGAAAATGGTGGATGTAAATTCTTTTAATATTTCATCGAGTTTTGGAAATTGTTCCAAACGTAGCATTCTTATATCTGCAAGTTCCAATTTGAATTCTTTCATCCAGCTTCGTCCAAAAATCGCATCCACATCTAAATCGATTAGATAGAGTTTTCCACTAAAATTTTGGTTATTGTAGGTACATTTTACGAAAATAACTCCATATGGAACTATAACTTCTCCGGTGTAAGTTTTTAATCTGATGTCAGTTTTGTATATTTTACTTGCCAGATTAAGTTCCTTGTACTGTTTAAGAGACATCGATGACAGCGCTGCTCCCGTATCAAATTCCATTTGTACTGTTTTGGTATTAATTTGAAGATTCCGTTTTAATAGTGTTTATATCACACGTACTTTCGACTGCCACGTTTGTATCATCGTTCACAAGAACGTTATATGAATTGTACTCTTCATGTATATTTGCTGGAAAGTCTGTGTTATCTAAATGTATTTGTTTACTGTCCAGGTTTTGTTGCAAGCAGACTTTTTGTAGGTGGCCTTTTCGGTTACATCGCTTACAAACGGTATTGATATGTTCGCATTGGTTAGCTCTGTGAGTGTCTTGCCCGCATCTATAACACTTACCTTTAAGGTCTTTAAGGGCGATATTGCCTCCTTTTGTGTGCGGTTGCAAATTGTAACGTGGCTGTTGTGAGCTTGTAAGTTTATTTGTGTAGTCCACAGTTAGGTTTTCATGGTGTGATATCAACTTGTTTTCAGATTTACCCATTTCAATGGTTGTAGCCATGTGAATTAGTTCGGTAAACGTGGAATTTTTATTATCTTGAAGAAGCTTCGTGCGAATATCTCCGTCTTGGATACCCCTTATAAACTGTAAGCATAGGAAATTTTCCGAAATTGGTTTTTTGCAATGTTGACATTCGAAATTACAATTCATCGTTAGCTGTTTTAATTTTGAGGCGTACTGTGCTACAGTTTCATCATTCTTTTGTTTTCTTGTAATAAATTTATGTTGTAGTAACCAGGTGCTCGGTTTAGGATCGGTAAATTCTTCTAGAATTTGTGCTAGTTGCTTAAAGTCCATTGTTAAGGGATTTTCGGGTGAGCACAGGATATACATCTGTTCATGTAGTAATGGTGGTAATGCCGAAAGAAATGTGTATGTTTTTACCTTCGCATCAGATATGTTGTTAAGCATAATGAATAGTTCTAGTCGTTGTATGAAGTTTTTCATGGATTCGGTTTCATGGAAGGGTTGAAAATGTAATTTAGGTGTTCTTTGACGTTGGTCCGGGAAAACTGAAGGTACTACGCCGACGTTGCTGGTAGCACTTAAGAACGTTTGAGAATCTAAACTTGAACTGCTCCTAAAAGACATTAATTTTAACTTTAATTGTGTAGTTGCTTCTTCAAAGTCTTGTCTGTATTGTAATTCACTATCGATGTCATTTTCCTCGCTTTCAGATTCAATGTTTGTTTGGATTTCGTTGAATTTTCGTAGGTTTTCGTTTAACGCCTGTAGGCGTAAATCAATTTCGTCATTTGTAAAACTTTCCTTTTGTAAGATGAGCGTTTGGGAACGCGTAAGTGTTCCGTGCAGTGCTCCTCTGGTTTGCCGTGCTTTTTTTATGTTGAAAGTACTCATATTCGTCGCCACTGATAAATTCACATATTTATTAAGAATGACACAATTCAATAATAACAATACGTAACTAGGCTACTCCTGCTGTCATGTCACCGTCACAAGAAGGTTAAGACCATAACACTGACGAAGTAGGAATGTGGATGAAGTGAACCTAAACGTAAACAATCAAAGTACGGTCACGGAAGTTAATTTGCTACCCATTTCAATGAAAATCTGCTTGAAGATGTCATTGTCATTAGAGATGACAAGTCATTTGTAATTGATCTGAAACTAAACCTTATTGCTGTAGAATGTCAGATTGACTTTGGAACTAAGGTGGGTCACAAATTAAATTCCTTGTCTGTACTTCAGGTTCTGTGGGCATTCTAGGTAGATATGGATACCTAGAGATAATAAAACAGTGACACGCAGCAGGTAGGTACTTGAGCTACTCCTACGTCATCAGACTATTTGTGGCGTTATCTATGAAAAGCGACCTTATTGTCGATGGCTCTTCCGCCATTATTAAAAATGCTCCGATATAAATACACCGTCGCGTGACGCAGTGCGGCGTAAGCGCCATCGACAATAAGGTCCCTTTTCATAGAAAAAGCCACATTTATTCAGTTAGTCACTTAACTATGTACTGGTAGCATGAATGTAACGTATTCGTATATTAATCGTGTATTAATTAGGTGTAATAATTATCCTATATCATAGGATAATTATTACACCTACACGATACGTCACAGAACAGATGCGTAGGCACGTAGGGTTACCATATCTTAGGATTTATCCAGAGATTTCAGGATTTTTGGACTTCTCAGGATTGCGGCCGGATTTTGCAAAATCTTGGAAATCTCAGGATTTTTAGAATTTTCAATAAAATACAGTACATTTTAAAGATCTCTAATAAAAAGTAAAAGAAACTAAAAATAATCTTCCTAATAGACAAAATAACTGAACTAAACTTTGGTAAAGAGTTTTTTAAATTTGTTAATTACGTCTTAGAGAAAATTCTCTGAATCTGAATCAGCTTCCCGTATCCCTTCACACCGCACCGCCGCCGCAGCCACCATCCAAGCTGACGCAGCACATAGCGCCGCTTGCAATCTGCTGAGCTTGTGTTGCCAGTTTTACACCGATTTCCGACATATAAGGCCAGCGCAAACCGGCGGACGGCAGGGGATTTTTCCCTATAAATTTCCTCCGCCACAATCCGCTGCGATGCTCCGAGGTCGGTTTCAAAGCATTGAAATTTATACCTTATTTTAATTGAAATAGCATTAAATATAATATATTGACAAATTTAATATCCTCTGCCGTCCCGTCCGCCGGTTTGTGCAGGCCAATATAGGTGTTTGAAGCAAACACAAGAATGGAAAGGGATGGTTTTATGTGCTTCAGTGCGAAGAACGTGAGATGGAGAGAGTTTGCGCGTCTTGGTGGCAGCGTCAAAATCATATAATTGCTATTTACTTTTAAACCACTATATTGATAAAAAAAGTAGTTTACCTGGATTAAAAACTTATAAATACTCAACGATTGAATCATCATTTCATCATCATCATGTTGTGTACAATTGTCATTGGGTTGTTACCACCTAAAATGTCTCTGTGATAACTAAGTACTTGATTAATGTTTGGTTGTCATCTTGTTATTGTACCAAATTTAAATAAATAAAATAAAATAAATTATCGTTAAGCTCGTAGGGTTTCGAAGATTCAACCAAAAATATGCGAAAAGGTGTCATGTTTGAAAAATGAAAATGTAGGATATTGTTTCCAATCGTGTTTTCATGTTTAACAGTCCCAAGAAGATATGACCGAGTTTAATATACAAAGAACAGACACATATGTAAGTAAACGCGTCGTAAAATAACAAATACTAAACAGAAAACCATTTATTCGTGACATACCTACATAACAAAGAACAGATTAACAAAGTATCCACGAAATAGTTCTAATTCAGCGTAATGCTTGCATTAAAGTCCTGGTCTTCCGTTGGAACCATCAGGTGAAACCACGGAAGGTTACACACACATAATTATTTGAACACAAAACATAAATTATAAAATGAGAAGAAAAACATAAATTTCATAAATTGGAACGCAATTTTCCATGCCCTTTATATGTCGAAATGGGCAAAAGAACTCCTTACATGGAGAAATTAAGAAAAAAGGAAAACTGACAACCTATCTTATATACAGGGTTATTGGTTAAGAGGTTATAGACGAGGTCATTTTGCAAACTTGTTTAAAAAAAAAAAGACCTTGTACAGTCACCAGCAATAATATATTATCCAACATTGGCCGCAAAAATATCTTACGCGTCTTTATTACTTGAGGTATAAGAGCGTGTCAGATATTTTTGCGCCCAATTTTGGATCATATATTATTGCTGGTGACTGTACTGCATTATGCAATAGTGAACCATTTTCGAGATTCTCTTTAAAGTTTTATCGAAAAAAGTCAGATCGGCAATTTCAAAGAAATATGCAAAGAAGTAATTACATTTATAAATCATTTGTATTTAAGGGTCAAAATGAGGGTGAAAATGATATTGTAAATGACCTCCACTATAACCTCTCAGGGCTCGTCCAGAAATCATGTGATCGTTATTGGGGGGTTGGGGGTCAGAAAAATATCTCAAATGATCACTATTTTCCGGGAAGACATCACGTGTAATTTGTTTACACAGCAGGAAAGTCAAAAAGTACCTAAATTACTCAATAATTATCTTATATCAAAATAATCCGCTCTGAGCATGTTTATCCCAATAATATGACTCTTTTAGATAGTACTATTCTGAGCGCATCTAACGGCAAAACTCTTAAATACCAAAAATAAACCGTTTATGTTTAAAAAGCAAAATAGGAAACCTCGCAACTCCCGACCGCCATTTGTCGACTGCCGTTTTTTGTGCCTCCTGTAAAATTTGGTCAGATTGAGTTATGAGGTTTGCGACTTAGACCGACGATATACTCTAAAAAAAATAGAGTTAAATTCACATGATTTCTGGACGACCCCTTAACAGGAATGGATGCAATAACCAATAACCCTGTATAGTCGTACCTATCCCCCTATCCTTATTACCCTTAGCACCTATTTTCAATATACCACCAACTGACCCTGCCTCCGAAGCGGTTCACTTCAATCACCGGCTGTCTCACCCCCACACCGGGACACATGTTATCTCTAGTTGTTTGTGGCAGGCGGCGCGGGCGGCAAGGGCGTGTGGGGCGCGCCGGGCTCCGAGCTGCTCGAGGAGTACATGGAGGACGAGAACGACCCCAACTACGACTCGGAGGCCGTGGCCAACGGGGACATCGAGTTCAAGCAGGTCATCGTCGAGGCTGATCCGGACGAGATCGTGGTGAGTACAACATTAGTATTTGGGCACTTCTTTTTGGAAATCAGTAGAGATGTACGGCTATTCGCCAACTATTCCGCCATATTTATAGTCGGCGAACAGTCGGCTAAATATACCGAGTTATCGGCTCTTTAGGATATACTGGAAAACTAAAAACTAAAAATCAAGTGTTATATTTCAAGATTTTCAAGTATTTTACTGTGGAAGTCCCCTTTGGCGGTATTTCCCACCAGTTACATATGACTTGGGTGATTTCAAGGTACGAGCTTACATTTCCCTAATCGGCCGGCAACGCACCGACAAGTCTTCTCGAGTTGTTGGTGTTTATGAGCGGTGGTGATTACTTCCCATCAGGTAACCTACATGCTCGTTTGCCAAAAAAAAAAACAAATAATCATACAAGAATAGGAACTTTTTATTTTTATCTCTCTTTTTTTAACTTTATATATTATAGCAGCCATAGTGAAATTTTGAAGTGTCACTAATACCTACATCTTAGCCTAATAGGGAATATGCATGGATTTTTTAAATCGCATTTCTCAACAAAATATGAAAATACCGTAAAAGAGATCACCAAAAGTGAAATTAAAATTAAAATCGGTCAAGAAACACGGATGATACAAGCATTTTAAACTGCTAATTAGACACAGAGATCCGAAGTGCACCGGTGACGTCATTGTGCAGTTCGGCCATTTAAACTCACGAAAATTCTGCTTTGCTAGAAAGAGATAGTAACAAATCTTTATTGGCTTATATCTTGGTTATTTTTTATAGCTATTCAAAAAAAGTTTTTTCTCACCTGTTTGTTACATAAATCAGCTTTTATTGAAGCTGTAAAAAAAACCATGCATATTTCCTATTGTGCAAAATGTGGTTACAGAATTATCAACAAGTTTTTAGAGTTGTCGGTAATTCTGTAGCTCTGCCTATCCCACTCTGGTAACGAAGGTGTGAGTTTATGCATGTATGTATGTATATTCAAAAATTGCAAAAATCGGATTAGTTTTAACGCAAGAAATACGTTATATTTTGTTTGGAAATCTTTAGGTTCACAATCCTCCTAAAGTTAAAACGTTTTTTTTTATTGAATATACTTCAAAACCATGTCACACTGCTTCACATGTATACCTCAATCAACTCCGATAATGTTATCGCTATAAAAATAAATACAATTCCTTAGCTTTATCGTAATCTGTCTTAAATACTGGACGACCTTGCTGCTTATACAATACACGAGTACATACCTATATTTCTCTTTGTTTTCGAACACTTGGATCAATATTATCGCCGTAAGAGCGTGAAAGGAATTTAAAAGTTGAGTTTTGACACGATTGCGGGATAGAGAGATATTTGTTTTGAATTATGCTGTACCCTAACCTAAAGTCACACGCGTCGGTGGCATAGTCGCTTAGGTAGTTGACTTGTGATCGTACGTTACACCGAGTTCGAATCCTAGAGTACCTATGAGTTTATACAAGTTTTTATTTAACCTGCAATGTATGTATATACAGTGGTGGTCACATAATTAGGGACACTTGTTTTTTTCCCATACAATTGCCTACAAATATGGCTTTTCAATTTTGACAACCAATCAAAAAGTTCTCGACCAATTTTATTGCTAAATACATTTTACTGTACATAATTAACTAAGGTTTAAACTGATGTACAGTGAACTACTATTAAAAACGGACCTTATAACTTATAAGGATTTAAAACCTAAGTGCTGACGCGTCCATACAAAATTCTACAACTTTGTATGAGCGTCGAATATTTATATTTTCAAATCCTTATAAAATGAAAGATCCGATCTCAACAGAGATAAATTGTACATAGATTTAAACTTTACTTTATTAGTTAACGATAAGTGTAACTAAAAATTCAATTGTCTAAGAAATTTTTGATTGGTTGTCAAAATTGAAAAGCCATATTTGTAGGCAATTGTATGGGAAAAAAACAAGTGTCCCTAATTACGTGACTACCACTGTATATGTAATATCGCGATCGTTAATTTGTGACCAATTTCAAGAAAAATAGGCTTGAAGTCGTCAATGTCATTAGAGATGCCAAATCATTTGTAACTTATAAGAGACTCAGCCTTATCGTTGTAGAATGTCAGAATGACTTTGGACCTAAGGTGGGTCCCAAATTTACGTTCGTGACTGTATGTACGGGTCAAATGTTGCAAGTAAAATTTTACCCACTTCCCGGTTTCTGATGAAGCTGAAAATTTGCATACATGTGTAAATTGGATGACAATGCAATACTATTATATACATGGAGCTGATCTGATGATGGAACTCGGGCGGTGAACTGGTGATAGCTTCTCCGCTGTACTTAACGTAGACCTACTGTGTTGGGACTCATTACTTTGGTCTTGATAAGCAGATAACGAATTTGTGATTAAAAACAAAAAGATTTTTTTAACAGAAACTTATTCTAACTGAAGCCCCGATGCTCTTACGGTGAAGGATAAACATCGTGAGGGAACCTGCACGTTCGAACAGCTGAGTGAGAGTGTAATTACACAAAAGATCCTAAAGGGTCGAGTGTGTCCGAAAAGGCCCATTCGTAAAGATAAGATAAGATACACAACAAGAGCCAATTATCCATTATCACTCAATCACGTAGTTTTAAATATCAAGTGTGGTCTTTATACCCGACTGCGGCGAAGCTCAAAAGGGTTATGTTTGACCTGTATGTATATATGTCCGTTCCTCTGTCCGCTAGTAACGAAAGTGAAATAATAAAAGGGGTCCGAATAATTATTCGAATAAAAAATAATTCGTAATATTTTTATTCGCGAAAAATGTATTCGTCGAATAATTTATTGCGAATGATTTATTCGCGAATAAATTATCCACGAGTTCATTCGACTACTTTTCGAATAACGAATAATTTAGAAGTAAGACGTATAGATAATTACTTATATTTGAAGGGTAAAATAAAGTTTTTGAGAAAAATTCAAAATACTTTGAAAATCTGTATAAAAATGTAGGCTAGTCAAAATGGGCCTTATTTCATAGAGAATAAAGTTCATAACAAAATTAGTATTTTCTTTTGTGGTTACTAAGCACTTTATCTTAAATACGGAACCCTCGGTGCGCGAGTCCGACTCGCACTTGGCAGTTTTTTTTTTTTTTCAAAGTAATCTAGTTTAGCTAGGGTGGTTCCTAGCTAGATCACCTAAAAATCGATTGAGCCTGTTGTCAACAATGAAAGTGAGGGTCGCAATTTTACCTATAGAATAGTTATTTTTAACATCGATTAATTCAATGGTTCGATTGATCGAAGTATTGTGATTTTGTGATGGCTGTCTGCGTTAGAAACACAATGCAGCGCGTGCTGCACATATCAACGCATCCGCGGGTCATTGACAACGTGCAGTGCAGTCTTTATGATGCTACAGTCTGAACAGGGCTTGGAAACTTGTTTTTTTTTTTAACCAGCTCGTCAGAAACGCCATACATTTCAAATAGAGCATTTTCATTTCTATTCCGCTCAAACAGAATCGATATTATATTTGGTTCTGATCAAAGAGAAAAATCTGTTCCTGCTCGAAATAACGATTAATTTCACTCGCTAATTGGTTCGTTTTCTCGTCTTTCCTACCCTGTAAGCTAGCTCTTCAGTTGCATTTTTACTTGCCGGCTTGAACTCGAGTCAAGCCGGCCCTATCATTTTAGTCGCCACGCCATCCAACTGTAGGAAGAATCAAAACCGGTCAAGTGCGAGTTGGACTCGCGCACCGTGGGTTTCGTATTTAAGATAATATACTTGGTAACCGCAAAAGAAGCTACTAATTTTGTAATGAACTTTATTTTCTAGCAATAAGATCCATTTTGACATTTTAATATAGATTTTCAAAGTGTTTTTGTTATTTCTCAAAATCTGTAAATAATGAAAACTTCATTTTATTTCTCCAATAAAATATAAGTAATTATCTATACGTCAGGATTTTGTCGGATTTTGTACATTTTTGGCTATAAATCAAAAAGTACATCACAGAAAATTACCAAAACAATAGTCTTGAAATGTGCAGATTTAGCCGTTTCATATGACACCCCATTTGCTATAATTAAATCACTTTCATTTCTCAACCCCCCATTCTGGACCCCTTTTCAATTATTTATAAATTTAATATCATAAATCGTACAACTATTCCAAATTTCAAGTTGATAGCATTTGTAGTTGCTGAGAAAACCTGCTGTGACATACAGACAGACAACGAAGTTTCACCATAAGGGTTCCTTTTGTACCATTTTGGTACGGAACCTTAAAAACCAAACATACCAGGTTAATCCCCGCTATCATAACGCTCGCGAATTGATTCCGCTCCGAGCGAGCGTTTACGAAAAACTTGGTTAAGAACAATATTAACCAAAATTATGATCCGTTCCAAGCCCTGTCTGTGAGCACTTAGAAGGTGCATCGAGTTTGTACTTCTCTCACACTAGCTCTTACTAAGAGGGTATAAGAGCGAGTGGGAGACAAGTACAAACCCGACGCACCTTCTAAGACCTATCTCACTGTAATAGCTTCTATTCACGACTTTGTCCACGTAGAATTAGTGATTGTACCTACTGGGTTACCTTTGTTTCGGCGAAATATGTTTGCCCACAACGCACTTCTAGATCAAAACAGTATCAACTCAAAATCCTTGCCAGTTTTGTTTCAATTGCATAGAAGTTGTATTAAAGTTGATATTTAAATACAGTCGTATTTTGACTTACTACTGTTTTGATCTAGCAGTGCGACATATTTATAGATATTTTATTAACACAGAGTTCTAAACCAAGCATGAAATGAGTAAAACATTTGTTTTACTACTATAGTGTGACGCATTGTTGGATAGCTATTAATAAACCATTATGTCATTGTGTGTATGTGATTAACAATTTTTTAGACCGTTTAAGATATAGAACTCTAAAAAGGTCATTATCGACCAAGTAGAGTTGATTGGTTCTTGAGATAGAGGCGACTAAAATTTTTATACCTATAGTCGGGCCCTTTTCGTTTCGTCACTCATTATAAACAAATCAATTTACCATTATTAATCTATAATCAGTAATCACGTACTTTGGATGTTTGAGCATGGTCATATTATTTATTAATACACATTAATTGTCTTAATGTTAATTTTGAGGTATGAATCTCTATAATTTAATATTACGTTTTTTGATGAAAAGTACTTTCAGTGAAAATACAATTAGGGCTGTCAAATGGTTGTCATAATCATAATATATATATCAGCGGTCGGCAACTGGCAGCCCGCGAGCCTTGCTGGCTATTTTTTATGTAATCGGAATCCTTATTGACTACCGACAATGTGGTACTTTTTGTCTGTAAAGTCATAAATTATTAACATGTGCGGCCCACGTCAATTTCTTTAGCTACTATGTGGCCCTTGGCTGCTAAAAGGTTGCCGACCACTGCTATATACATCGCGAAAAAACACGGTTCGATTCCCGAGCTGAGTACAAGTTTTTTTTTAAATGTATGAATGCAGTTTTTCTTGTTACCAAAATCGATGACATAGTTCCTAAGAACAGATCTTCGTATGTCTTAGGGCTGATTTTTCAATCTCCAAATAACACGATCTGTCAGGTAAGTAGCTCTGTCCTTTTCTTTGTCATAAGAAAGATAAGGACAGAGCTACAATTAACCTGACGGGTCGTGTTATCTGGAGATTGAAAAATCAGCCCTTATAGTTTCAGACTTTCCCATACTGACCGATCTAAATGAGCCACGCTATATAGAGTGGTGGTCACATAATTAGGGACACTTGTTTTTTTCCCATACAATTGCCTACAAATATGGCTTTTCAATTTTGACAACCAATCAGAAAGTTCTTAACCAATTACATTTTTAGTTTCACTTATCGTTAACTAATAAAGTAAAGTTTATATCTATGTACAATTTATCTCTGTTGAGATCGGATCTTTCATTTTATAAGGATTTGAAAAAATAAATATTCGGTGCTCATACAAAGTTGTAGAATTTTGTATGGACGCGTCAGCACTTAGTTTTTAAATCCTTATAAAATATAAGGTCCGTTTTTAATATTAGTTCACTGTACATCAGTTTAAGCCTTAGTTAATTATGTACAGTAAAATGTATTTAGAAATAAAATTGGTCGAGAATTTTTTGATTAGTGGTCAAAATTGAAAAGTCATATTTGTAGGCAATTGGGGAAAAAACAAGTGTCCCTAATTATGTGGCCACCACTGTATATATGACACCCCGTGTGCTATACTCAAATCACTCTCAGTTTTCAAACACAAATAGGTACTAAAATTGGTCCAAGGTTCGAATTTGAATTCAAATCTAAATATAATAATACCCGGGTAAAAACCAAAATAAATGTAGGTACAGTCGACTACAAAGAGATGTATCCACTTTTTCACCTTGTTGCATTGTAATAAGGTCCAAAAGTGGATACATCTTTTTGTAGTCGACTGTACATAAAGACGCTATTTAAACGTCACTTAAATGATGTCTAACTTACAATTTCGTTACAAAAATGTATGTGTTTGACGTTAATCGACAGTTTCGTTACGGTGACAAAACTCTTCTTTAACATTTATTTTGGTTTATACCCACCTACTATGCGGCGGTCCGAAACCTTCGGGGCGCGAGTCCGATTCGCACTTCACCGGTTTTTTGTGTTTGTAGTAACGGCTTCGGAACCCTACATCGAGCATGGTCCGTCCGACATGCTCTTGCCCGGTTTTTTGTTCCATCTTCACGGATCAACTCCTCGACCGATGTGAAAGTCACACATACTTTATTTATAGCCCGGAAACCGTCATAATAAACCACTGCGTTCGAAGTCACGGACCAGAGTTCATTTAATAAATACACAGTGCTTATATGAATGCACCTTTTACAAGTAAATGCATCGCCATTGAGCACCGAGCGACCAGTTTGGCAGAAGCGACGTAATGTCATCGCTTGTCATTGACCCGCGTGTTGATACGCTGTGCACGCGCATCGGGCCGCATTGTGCACTAGCACTATACTGGGCAGCTGGAACACTGCGACCTTGTGTGAGGACCCGCTCTCACGGGACAGTATAAATTCAGAAAAAGATGCGCTTTGAACGAATAGGGAATGTTCATGGCTTTTTTTTCACATCTATACTAATATTATGAAGCTGAAGCTTGTTTGCTTGAACGCGCTAATCTCAGGAACTACTGGTCCGATTTGAAAAATTCTTTCAGTGTTAGATAGCCCGTTTATCGACGACGGCTGTAATATATCATCACGCTAAGACCAATAGGAGCGGAGCACCAATGAAGAATGTTTCAACGTTCTACGTTAACAAAGTCGCGGGTTAAAGTTAGCGTTAGCCCAAAGTAACTATTCCACGGGGACGAAGTCGCGGGCAGAAGCTAGTCTTCAATTAAACCTGATTCATTTTTGAATGGCTATAAAAATAACCAAGATATAAGCCAACAGAGATTGTTCCTATCTCTTTCTAGCCAAACAGAATTTAACATGGAGTTTATAAGGCTGACCTGTTATATGACATCACAGTGCATATCGGATCTCTCTATCTAATCGCTGTTTAATTAGCAGTTTAAAATGCTTGTATCATCCGTATTTCTTGGCCGATTTTAATTTTAAAAGATAAAAGATAAAGATAAGTTTATTGATTAGCTAAGCACAAGAACATACAAGAAAATATCCAGTGGACCCAGGCTGAGCCTGTATCTAATATCTGTATCTGTAAATAGCGTATATCAAAACAATAGTATTACGAGAATCGAAAGCGTGTCGTTAGAATCAAGTAATCCGTCAGACAGATGAAAAATTGAGATGACAGTTGTATATTTTTTTCAATTCCTGTGGTAATAAATGGACTAAGGGCACTATAAGTGTATTCCTAACATTCACAATCCAACTGTTTTTTACTGTTTTTCCTAAATATAAAAAACTACTGCATAAAAAAAAACAAAAATATTTTTAATGTAATCAGCAGTGTAAAATCTACAAATGGTATTTTATTTTACTACTTTAGCAGATATGAATTGTTGTCAATTGAGGAAGTTATTTCCTGTGATTTGTACGCCAAGTGTTATACAATTTTTTGGAGTAATCCTCTTAGACAGAAACGAAAAAATAATAATACTGACTTGTGATTTAAGAACCTTTTATTTCTGGGTTTTTTCGAATTTTTGCCGTGTGTTAATTTGAAGCATTTGCTCATTCATCAGCTATTAGAAAAATGCATTTTTAGTTCCCAGAGAGAAGTTAACTTTTTTTTTAAATATCTGTCAAGTTAAATAACTCGAAAGCCAGTGACATTAGACCCCCAGTTAACTGGGACAAAATTATTGCAAATTAGCTCTAGTATAAGGAATAGGTCGGGTTACCTGTCACCCTGTATCCTCCAAATTTAGGCTGTGCGTTGTCAGAGTCAGAGTTCGATATATTAAAGATACATACAAGTATATAAACGTATTATTTTTATCTGTATTGACTCCAATTTTTTCCGCATATTCGAGCATTACTTTAAAAACAAGCTGATACGGAGCGCTGTTTTCAGCAGATGTTGTTTTGCGGCTAATAATAAATGTCGCGAGTGCCCCAGTGGGCCGGTCGTTGACCTGATAGTGCTGACTCCACACCGTGCGCGGCAATTGATAACTACTGTGCAGTTATGTTGCCCTGGTACTTGACGCCGAACAATACTTATACATTATTGTATTCATTTGTAAAATGTGTGCCTGTACATAGAAGAATAAAAAAACCGGTCAAGTGCGAGTCGGACTCGCGCACCGAGGGTTCCGTATTTAAGATTTTCATACGATACCCTAAGCTCTGTTCATCCTTACTTGTCTTATATAGTAAACAACTTTCTAACCTCAAAATGAACCTTTTTTTTTGGCTAAAACAGCTGTTTTGGCCAAAAAAAGGTTCATTTTGAGGTTAGAAACTTGTTTACTATATAAGACAAGTAAGGATGAACAGACCTTACATGATACGACTAACTCAATTCAAAATTTAAACCGTCGTTTCTTGCATTAAGACCCTGTTTTTTGTGATTTAATTAAAAATGTATAGGTAGTTTTAGATTTTTCCCTATGATTTAGTGACTTGCCAAATTACATAGTTCTAGGTCAACGGAAAATACCCTATAAATTTTGATCCCCTTGAGAGTGTCGAAATAGACGTTTTTGGCAGCATAAACGGCCCTATCTTTTTGTTACGTTATCTTAGAAGTTTGATTTTTTCACAGCTTCAAGGAACTGTAGACCTGAGTATATGATTTTAATTTCAACTCGATACCTCCACGCGTTTCTGAGATAAATTGTCTTGACAGACAGACGGACAACAAATTGTCCTATAAGGGTTCCGTTTTTCCTTTTGAGGCACGGAACCCTAAAAAACATATAGTCGATTTATCGTTGGTCGTTGTAGGTATATACGAGTATGTTTCTGATATTTCTAAGTTTGAATTATTATGGGTATTTTGCAATTAAGCTATAAACTCATTTATACATTTCCTATTTTTTTTTAAATAAAAACACTTTTGATATATACACTGATCTGAGCATTAGGGTGACGGCACCAATGATGGACACTTTTAGCTGACAGGCACCAGTAATGGACACTTCACTCTTAATGCAAACTTCATACGGTACTAAATTGATTGTTGCAAAACAAATGAATAACCCTTATCTTCTGTAAGATAAAAATCAACTGTTCATTATGCCTTGTCCATTACTGGTTCCATCACCCTAATTACCTATTGTTCGGTGAAGTTTTATTTCACCATCAGTTAGATATTTGTTTACGGAAGGATTTTATGTATAATAAATACTGGTTTGTGTACGGTGTTCCAGAAAACTCACATAAACCGAAGCGAAGCGAGGGCGGCTCGATAATTGAAAAAAAAACATCTTTGAAATAAATCTAAATAAAGTTCGTTTACTTTGAGTCTTTTCTCTACGTCCATTTTATTAGGGAGCTGGATGGCCTCGACTAGACTGTTCCCATAATATGAGCTGAGAATAATACCATTTGCTTTTTCTTTAACTTTACATTGGGGAGCTGCCAAATGGGCGCTTTGTGGCTCGGAACGACATGATAACATACAGTGCAGTAAATGCGTTAAACGGGTGAATCAACTGCCAATAGTTACTAAAAAAAAACTAGGGATCTATAGGATAAATCACTATTTTTATGTAAAATCCTGGGACAGCCTTGCCCACTGGGCTACTATTGAAACGGAAGTTTTATAAAGTTAAATTGTTTCCTATGTATTTAAGTATGTTTACTGTCTTGCCCACAGTCCAAGCCTAGAAAAAGCCCGTAAAATTGGACAACTGTCCCGAAGGAATTGTGATAAACGGTGCATACACGTTCGTAGGGTGTTTCATTTTTGGCACATTACAATTTTTTGTGGATTCGATTGAATTCTTGGTCCTATTTATTTAAAAGACCAGTATTCAAAATTATAATTCTTGACGACGTGCTAGCTTAGTTGGTAGTGACCCTGCCTACGAAGCTAGCGGTCCTGGGTTCAAATCCCGGTAAGGGCAGATATTTGTGTGATGAGCACGAGTATTTGTTCCCGAGTCGTGGATGTTTTCTATGTATTTAAGTATTTATTTCTCTATATAAGTATTTATATCGTTGTCTAGTACCCATAGTACAAGCCTAGAGCTTAGTTTGGGACTAGGTCAATTTGTGTGAGATCGTCCCTTGATATTTATTTATTTATTTATTTATAATAAAATTAGTAGATATTTAGGGGTTGCACACTTTGAATCAATTTTCATGATTTTGCAATTCTCCAAAGCCGCAACACGCGGAGAAAATGGTGATGATTGTCAATATCATTAGTGTTTGACATAAGTTGACAGGAAAGTTAGTTATTGTGTGTTGATTTTGGAAAAATTATAAACATTGAAAATCTGAGGCCTGTTTTATAAAGCTACAAATTAAAATTTACAGGTTACAAGTTTCCATTTCACACAACCTCGACCAATGACGACCAGCCATTTGAGCAGTGTTGCCAGTTTAGACCTGTAAAATTGTTACTTGTAGCTTTATAAAACGTGCCCCTGCTGAGTAGGCTCAGGGGTGAATTTGCGCAACCTCTAAATATTGTCCATTCACCTTGAAACTAGACATTTTCATTTTTTAACCGACTTCAACAAAAGGAGGAGGTTCTCAATTCGTCGGGTTTTTTTTTTTTTATGTATGTTCCCCGATTACTCGAAGACCACTGGACCAATTTGAAAAACTTTTTCGTTGTTCGAATGGGTATACTTTCTAGTTGGTCCCATTGTCACCACGTCAGGATCTGATGATGGGATCATGGAGAAATCAAGAGAACTCCTCAAATATTATAGGCACACCTATAGCGATTTTGGTATTTTTCACTGTAACTCATGCATTTGCTTTTGAAAAGTACTATATGGTGAAGTGGAACTGATGATGAAGACCACAGATGGCCACCGGAACTCCTTAACGGTACCTATTTCAAGGGTGGCGATAAGATATTTCGATAAAGGAAGTTGAGCGACTATGACGAAGCACATTTAGGTTTAAATATGACTATGACATTCCCGCGGCGTTGTCTGCGGCGAGCTTGAAATGTTCTATAGTTTCTTATTAATATTTAGAAGTGGAGCTACGTAACAGCATAAATAGGATCACTAAAAAGTATAAAATAAAATAAATGTTTAAAAAAACAAAAAACCGCCTTCAAAAAGCAAAAAATAACTTCTTTAAAATGGTAGGTAAATAGGTCAGTCCAACTGAAGTCGGCGTCCAACAATATTTTAACCAAAAGCAGTCTTCAGTTGGACTGACCTATTTACCTACCATTTTAAAGAAAGTTATTTTTTGCTTTTTGAAGGCGGTTTTTTGTTTTTTTATTACAATAGAATGAGGGCGTAAGCGAAGTCTGTAAAAAATAAGACATTTATTTTTTTCTATACAAATGTGAAAAACCCTAACCCTTAAATTATTGACTCAAAGCTGAATTTTCGGGCTTCAATATATTGACGAAAATAATGATAACTATCAGTAACTTTTGATGTCCCAGTCAGCGGACCCGGGGGTAGTATCCATCTATCTATCTATATATATATAAAAGGCAAACCTGACTCACTGACTTATATATCAACGCACAGCCGAAACTACTGTACCTAGAAACTTGAAATTTGGTACAGGCGTTCCTTTCATGATGTAATTGAGCACTAAGAAAGGATTTTCCGAAAATCGACCCTCAACGGGAAGAAATAGGGGGAGTGGCGGGAAACGAATTCTACGCGTACGAAGTCGCTGGCGTCCTCTAGTCCCATATAAAATAACAAGAAATTATTTAGTTCATCTTGAATATTATGCGAAGACAATAATGACGGCGGTTGAAACGTCGAGTAATCACCCTCAAAAGCTACTTTCAGCGTAAACACACCGTTACCTCGTGTTTTATTTATCAACAAAGAATCTAAATCCAATGAGCTGCTTATAAATGAACCGAAGTGGGTCGCTTGCAGATGAATCGGCTAGCCTCTTAAATCTGAAACTAACGACATGCCCTCGCTTCGCTTCGGTTTATGTGAGTTCTCTGTAACACCAGTACATAAACCAGAATTTATTATACAATAAAACATGAAAATCCGTTCAGTAGTGTTGAGATCATCGCGAACATACGTATGGAATAATAAGGGGTCTCCATACAAGTAACGTTTTTTTTTTTTAAATATGGTATTTTTTTTGTAACGTAAAACCGGTAAGACATACAACACATTTGCTATCATTATTTTGCAAACCCTGAAGACAAACAACAAATACATAAAATGGTCAAGTGGGAGTTGGGCAGCAGTGAATATTCCTTATTTGGGTGATTCCACGGGCGTTTCAACCGTCGTCAGTCCCTAGTCATATATATTGAAATAATGACCTGCACCAAGCAGCAGACTTTCATACTAAGATGTACTGTAACCATATTTCTTGACACAATTGATCAAATTTTAACCATATTATGGCAGATTTCTTTAATACACTAATACTAGGGACTAACAGCGGTTGAAACGCCCGTGGAATCACCCAAATAAGGAATATTCACTGCTTCAATAAACGCTTCATGTAAGGGCGCGTACACATAGAATGTCCGTTTTTACAGGATCCTTTTTAACGGATCTTTTCACCTTGTAATCTTCTTTTTTACTGGATCCAGAATACTGTGTTGGGTGTGAACTCGCTCATACAACTACATACGCCATCGAATAACGGATCTGTAAAACGGATCGCTATGTGTACGCGCCCTAAGAAACAGTTGAGAAAAATCATTTTTTGAATAGTTATAAAAATAACCAAGATATAAGCCAACAAATATTTGTTCATATCTGTTTCTTGCAAAACAGAATTTAACATGGAGTTTATATGACCGACGTGTTACATGACGTCACAGTGCATATCGGATGTGTCTATCTAATCGCTGTCTAATTAGCAGTTTAAAATGCTTGTATTTCTTGGTCGTTTTTAATTTAAATTGAATTTTTGGTGATCACTTTTATGGTATTTTTAACCGACTTCAAAAAAAGAAGGTTCTCAGTTTGACCTGTACCCTGTATGTATGTATGTTTGTTCGCGATTATCTCGCGTTTGGCTTAACCGATTTAGATGCGGTTTTCAGAAAAGTATTTGTTACACTTAGGAGAAGGTAATGAAGAACATTTAATTGTTTAAATATGACTATAAATGACTTTCCCGAGGCGGTGCCTGCGGCGAGCTTAAAATGTCTTAAAGTTCCATATCAACTAAGAATTGGAGTTACATAATAGCTTATTATGATCACTAAAAAGTATAAAATACAATAAATGTTTTAAAAACCTTTGAAATGCGATTATTAAAATATAAGTATATTCCCTATTGAAATATAATTATACGTACTATGCGGCGGAACGGAACCCTCAGTGCGCAAGTGCAACTTGCACTTGCCCGTATATTTTTATCAGAAACAATTTCAAAAAAAACTGTTGTCTATTGTCACTCACTATTTTTCCGCCAAGATTCCTATAGAGACAGCGATGGTTTTGCGAAACAAACCTATTTTTCTGATTTGCTAAGTAAACTGGCGGTGCGTGTTTGGCGCGGCTCCAAACGACAGTTGGATGGGTTTTATACAATTTTAATGTTGGAATTTATTAGCTTTTTTTTTACAAAACGATGCTACCGGAAATAAACACGTTCTGAATTTAGACGCTTATCGTGGGTGATAGAGCAATTCCGCGTAACTAACAAATTGAGTTAGTTGCAAAATGTACCTTACAGACTTACTTGCTAAGGTGTATTTTGCATCTTATTTAATTTGTTAGTTATGCGTTTTTGAAGTATCAGTATCACCGACGTTATATTATGAGACAAATCTGGGGATCTATTCAACTCTGCAAAAACAAAGCTTTTGACATGTTATCGTGTTGGTTTTATCGAAATATGAAAGATTGTCATGTTTTTCGGGTGTAGGTATGTATGTATGTAAGAAAAAGATAAAAGACATTCAGTAAGTAGGCCGCACGGGCACTTTTACACGTCACAAATCTACCAGCGCTTCCCAAGAGGAGACCACTGCTGAGAAGAAACGCAGCAAGAAACTCAGTCATTTTTTAAACATATTTCATATTAGAATGGTAACATACGCCAACAGGAAAACATGCCCAAAATCTTACGAGAGAGATAAAGGAGAAAAAAAGGAAAAAAACACCTACTATGTGTCTACATAAAAGTTTCGGTCGCTGTGCAGCCTAAACGGCTTCATGGATTTTAAAATATTATTATACCTACTTGTTACTAAAAAAATATGGATCAGGTTTGAGGTGTGATTTTTTTATTTATTATTATTATTAGATGGAGGGGTAATTTTTTTATATATTTTCGACAGTTCCAAAACAATGCAGTAGGGTTTTTAAAGTTTGCTTTTTATTAATTAACTACCGTGCTCGCTTCGCTTCGGTTTATGTGAGTTTTCTGAATCACCCGATCATAACCCAGATCTTATTATACACAAAAAAATTCCTCTTGAATCACTCTATCTATTACTGAAAACTCCATCAAAATCCGTTGCGTAGTTTAAAAGATCTAAGCCTCTAAGCGAACAGACAGCGGAGGCGACTGTTTAATATTACGTAAAGATAAAGACTATCATAATGTAGACATTACGATATCATGTCAAATGTAATATCGTCGATGATACTGCAATACCGCGTAACTAACAACTTCAATGAGTTGCAAAATGTACCTTACTGTCTCACTTGCTAAGGTGTATTTTGCATCTTATTTAATTTGTTCGTTACGCGGTATTGCAGAATCTCCGACGATATGGCTTTACCGAGTAAAACAGAGCTTCTCGAAGCTCATTGGCCCTAACATTCTTCGCGGAATGCATCGCTGGTCCGGATTTTTTTTCCTAAGCTGGTTTTCAACATAGACAACTTTCCAAAAATACCTGCGGCTAGATTAGGTACAGATGTAGTAAATAATCCTTTCCCTTCGTTTTTGGTCGGATAACTTCGTATCTTGCTTTCTCAGTTGGCTTATTGATGGGTACTGAAGCTAATGGAAAAAACAAGATAAATACGAACTTAACCGAGAAAAAAAGATGGGAAAGGATTATTCGCTACATCTGTAGGTTGTACTGGGGCCCGTTCCAGAAAGTCACTCTGCAACTCTGCACTCTACAAATCACACTCTTCAAACGTATTTCTGTTCCACAAAGCTATTGCAGAGTTGAAGAGGCAGAGTCAAATGCAGAGTGTGGATTTGTGGATTTGCAAAGTATTTCTGTTCCACAAGACAATTGCAATGTTGAGGCAGAGTAAAATACAAAGTGTGGATTTGTGGATTTGCAAAGTATCTTTTAGGAACAGAATCTTTGCAGAGTTTGCGAATTACGCAGTGTGTTTTCTGGAACACGTTTACTCTGCACTTTGCATTATCGTGGATTTGCAAAGTGCAGAGTGCAGAGTTGCAAAGTGGCTTTCTGGAAGGGGTCCTGGACAGAAAAGTTAAATCAAACAAATGAATCACAGATCCCGTTTACCATCAGGTGGCTTGTGTGTTCGTTGGCCTTCTCCATGCTCGCTCAGCACACAAACTACGCCCGAGTCACTATAGTTGGTTCCGAACCTTCAAATAACGCTATTTTACGATAAGGTTATAATTATATCGTTTTTCTCATGCTATAATAGTAGTTTACGTGACGGTTGCGTAATGCCAATTACGCAGAGTCGCGTACAATACTTTATCTACACACACATAAGTACTCTAAGATGGGTTCAGAAGCCGAAAGGCAAATGACCAGCATTACCTGTGGTAGTAGGTGACAGCGATGACAGCTGAAACATAATTTTGATCGAATATTGTAAGGTAATGAGATCCAAATTTGGAATATCTTCCAAAATTAACAGCTGTCATCACTGTCACCTACTACCACAGGTAATGCTGGTCATTGCCTACGGGTTTTGAATGCATAATAGAGCACTTATGATATGAGTGTAGATAAAGCTATATTATATTATAACCTCATAAAAGGGATCCATAGCGGTATGCACCATAACGGTACGAACTTCACATACGTTTATAATAACGGGAGCACCTTTAAATTACGAATATTTTTTTCCGAATTTTCATTTTATTAGGGTTCCGTAGTCAAACTAGGAACCCTTATAGTTTCGCCATGTCCGTCCGCAGCCTAGCTCAGACACTCTTAGTACTAGAAAGCTGTAATTTGGCATGAATATACATATTAGTCACGCCAACAAAGTGGTAAAATAAAATCTTGAATATTTTTTTTCTGCACGTAACGTGGGGATGTATTTTTTTTTTCTCGTCTACCCCATAGTGTGGGGTGTCAATATTGCAGGTTTGTGTGAACAATTTTTCGATTAAGGGATCTGTTTATGACATATTAAGCTTTAAAGCGCTAATTTTTGTTAGAGTCAAGTGTCCCCCCATCACCCTACAGCCAAAACTACAAATACTGAAAATCTGAAAAATAAAAACGGTTTAAAGGTACCTACCGAAAACTCATTGCGGTGTTGGTAAACTGACCGCAACCTATGTCGATGTATGGGGAGAACAATTTTCCAACGGCAAAGTTAAGTTTGTCGCGAGGTCTAATTTGTTTGTAGTAACGGCTTCGGAACCCTACACTGAGCGTGGTCCGACATGCTCTTGCCCGGTTTTATGCTGGAGCTATTTTAGAATTTCATTGCTATACGTAGGTTAGGTTATTTGAGTTCGGAATTATGAAATTTGGTTTTTTGATTAAAAGATCAGTCAACTGTTTTTACATACCTAGCTTTGTAAAGTGTTCGGAATTACTCATAGGGATCACATTAACCGAATGATAGCAACTGGATAAACCATGTCTGTAACAGTTGTGTATGTCCGCAGCGCAAGTGCGAGCCGGTGGTGCAGGAGTACTTCGAGCACGGCGACACCAACGCGGCCGCCGAGGACTTCCTGGAGTTCGTCACCGCCAAGCGGAGCTACCTGGTGAGTGAACTGCTCTGCTGTCATTATGATGACGAGTGCGAGCGAGCGAAGAGTGCGCGCCGGTGGTGCAGCAGTACTTCGAGCACGGCGACACCAACGCGGCTGCCGAGGACTTCCTGGAGTTCGTCACCGCCAAGCGGAGCTACCTGGTGAGTGAACTGCTCTGCTGTCATTATGATGACGAGTGCGAGCGAGCGAAGAGTGCGCGCCGGTGGTGCAGCAGTACTTCGAGCACGGCGACACCAACGCGGCTGCCGAGGACTTCCTGGAGTTCGTCACCGCCAAGCGGAGCTACCTGGTGAGTGAACTGCTCTGCTGTCATTATGATGACGAGTGCGAGCGAGCGAAGAGTGCGCGCCGGTGGTGCAGGAGTGTTTCGAGCACGGCGACACCAACGCAGCCGTCGAGGACTTCCTGGAGTTCGTCACCGCCAAGCGGTGAGTGGTGAGACCTGGTGAGTGAACTCCGCTGCTTTGTCACGGCTTCCTTTTCTTCCATCTCAACTTCTCCTCCTTGTTCTCAACTTGTTCAATTGTATGAATAAATTACCAGTTTATCCGCGTTTAAACTAGCTTTCTGTAATAAAAACCGCGTCCTTCTCGGTGCAGCTACGATCTATGCCACAGAGACACACACATACACAGATATATAAACACCTGTCACACACATTTTTATGTCGAGGATTAAAAAACACAAAAATCACCATTCATAATAAATTTAGTTCGTATTTCTTACCTTAATTTACCATGTGTTGTCGGCAGGTATGTGAGACGATAGTGGAGATCGCCCTGGAGCACAAGCCGTCGCACTGCGAGATGGCTTCCGTCTTGATCTCAGATCTCTACGGGAGAGTGTTCTCCGCTAAGGATATTGCCACAGGTATGTAGGACCGGGATTTATTAGCGGAGAAAACTTTCACGCGGCTACACCCTTCTAGTTGCCATTCGTTTCACCCCTTTCATACATCTCTATGTTCTAATTCACTCGCCAATTTTATCATATCCCACAGGTATATAGCTTTAAATGTGGTTGGTTTACCCCACGGAATAGAAAAAACAGTGGATGTGGCATGAGCTTAACTTAGTATCAGACCTGAGGGCTCAGACAAGATGCACTACGCTAACTAACGTTTCTATTCGATTCGTTTTTAAACCAATCGCGTCACTGGAAGATGACGTGATACGAAAAGTCACGTGGTCTACCAGTGACGCGATTGGTTTAAAAACGAATTGAATAGAAACGTTAGTTAGCGTAGTGCATCTTGTCTGAGCCCTCTGTTGTCGCCAATACTCACACTATCATAAAAACAACACGCCACCATGGAAAATGTTTTTGGTACGGCTATCGTTTTTACATTCCAAAATAGCACAGTAAGGCATGCTTCTGGATTTATTTCCTTTTTTAGAAATATCAAAATATAGAAATAAGCGATCGCGGAAAAAGTATGGTAGGTTGCGCGGAACTCCGCATAACCATGCCACACGTTACAGGCCCACTTGATACTTCTACTGTTTTTTCTGTTCTGTGGTTTACCACGCCTAGCGTCCCGCCGCTTCGATCCCGTAAAAAATATAACCTATATCTATCCGGAATAATGTACCTTTCTAATGGTGAAATAATTTTTCGAATAAGTTCCGTGGTTCCGGAGATCACCTGTCAAATAGATACAAACTCACGAATATCGCACTCGCTCTCCGTATCCAAATTGGTGGATATCCCTATGGTCACCTTCCAATTATTATAATCCTCTATCTACCCAGCGTTCGAGCACCTGCTGGAGAAGCTGCCGGACCTGGTGTTGGACACGCCGGACGCGGCGGTGCTGCTGTCCAACTTCATGGCGCGCTGCGTCGCCGACGACTGCCTGCCGCCGCGCTTCGTCACGCAGCCGCGCGACCCGCCGCCCAACCCTGCCGCCAGGTACGACCTGCAGCGCTCGGAGCTGGACTCGCCGAGAGGTCGCCCGCGCAGTGGTCACTGACGCATCCAGCTGACTTGCTCGCGGGTTCCCAGCCGTGGTGATATACCAGTGGTGGTCACATCCCATACAATTGCCTACAAGTAAAAAGTTCTTGACCGATTTAATTGCTAAATAAAATTTAGTTTAGATCATAAACTAACGTTTTAACTGATTTACAGTATCCTGTGTTAAAAACGGACCTTATATTTTTTAGGGATTTAAAAGCTTAGTTCTGAAATGTAAGATTCGTTTTCAACAAAAATAAATTATACATACATTTATACCGTAGTTGACTAGTTAACGATAAGTGAAACAAAAAATAAAATTCAGTTGCAGTGTGAAAGAGTAACATACTAACACACACAAACTTCCTCATTTATAATATTTGTTATGTTATGCACGTTTTCTATAATCTATCGTAGATTATAGAAAACGTGCAAAACTAATACATGATTGTTTGTTTGCAGGCAAGCGCTCCACCGCGCCGAGACGCTGCTCTCCATGAAGCAGGGACTGGTGCGGCTAGACAACATCTGGGGCGTCGGCGGCGGCATCAGGTGAACACTCCACCTACCTAGCCTCAAAATTGACTGCAACTTTTCTGAAAAAAAATCTTAAAATCATGCTTCAAGAGGCTTGTCTCAGAAGCAACAATTTTTTTTTTGTTTATTATTTACTGAGAAAATTAATATTAAATTTCTGGTACAAATCGACACACGAAAAAGAGCTCCGAGAGCCTAGTAGAGGGGATATGTTAGCGCATGTTGTCTACTAACAAACCAATCATAGATAAGAGTGTATTACTGGGAACCAATGGCGTGGCAGCCAGCGAAGCGGTTTACGCTCCCCCCGCCGCGCCCACCAATTTGGTCTGTAATTTGCTCACTGCGCAGGTAGGTCGCTCAGGGCTCTTTACGTGTGTCGACTTGTAATGGCTAAAGCTTGAACGACAGATGGTCTTTTCTACGTCACAGCTTGTGATTGACTTAAAAACAAAACGTAGTTCCAAACTATACTCGAAAATCTAATTTAAGACCAAAAAAACTACGACAGATACGTCACTGTCATAAGTGTCAAAGTCACTTATGTCAGTGTCCATCGAACATTTCAGTGTTGGCCAACCTTTTTGCATTGATAATCAAATTGTTGTTAATATTTGTAGATAATTCTTAACATTTTCAATATCAAAAGTTATATTTTACAATAGGGAATATGCATTCAATGTTTTTGTTCCATATTCCAAAACAAATATTTTCTCATATAGTGTGTTAAGTCATTAAATGGTGTGTGTGTGTGTTCAATGGCGATTTTTTTATCAGCTTAAATAAAATGACAAGCTCGATGCCTTAATCCCATCGAAATATAATAAGTATGGAAGAGTAATTGTCATTCAAAAAGTGTTCCACATACTTAGTGCTAAAATGGGCGGAGCTAATACTTGGTGCTCAACTGGCTTGCAGTAGGCTTTGAGTTGTTATGTCAAATGGTTGTCATCATAGTTTTGTAAAATAATTATAAAAAACTGATAAGAAGAAGAAACTATAGCAACAACGATGCCGACGTGCACCGTAAATTGGTGTAGGAGTCGCACGGACCCTAAAAAGGATGTAATTTCATTCCATTAGTAAGTAATTACAATTAAATAATTTCCTTACAAAATGGACATGGCCGATGTTATGCAATATAAGTTCTGAAATAATTATAATATTAAAGATTAATGTTTTTTTTTAGTTTTCCTAGAAATGAAGAAAAACGTTTTGCTTGAATAGCTGCAGTTCGTTTAGAAAAACGCGATGAAACGTGGCTTCCCAGCAAACATTGTAGGATATGCAGTATCCATTTTGAAGAAACTGACTTTTTAGTTTCAAAAACTGGGAGACATTTTTTGAAATGCTCAGCGGTTCCAAATTGCACAGTACGTTAAAAATATATATTTACAATGGATACATTAGATTCATGCATCATCATTCATCATCATCATCATCATCATTTTAGCCGAAGGACATTCGTGCACTCTATTCTATTTATTCGATTCTATTTATAATAACCATTCAGTATGTCACAGCTTATTTCTCTGAGACTAAAATACCTATTCAGTCTAACTAGATTAAATGTGAAACCGCAACATATAGGTATCCTACGATACTTATATAATGTCAACAAGCTGAGTGAAGTAAGAAAAAACTAATTCAATACAAGCGTGGAGGTGGGGCATCTATATAGGGCTTATTAGATAAATGTAATGTAAAACCACAAAGGTCTTACGTATTCGCTTTTTTCTCTTCTAAGTTTTGAAATACGGACTAAACAATACTTTTAGGGCCACTTAACCGGCTTTTAAATATTACAGATGGTTAATTCACGAAAAATTCACTCAAACGGAAATCACGAACTTGGTGTTATCGCAGAAACCAAGAACAAGACACCACCTCACGTAAGGTCACGTAAGCATAAACTGGTGAGAATCAAAAAAAATGTTAAGCCGATGATTTTTTTTCCTATCTTAAATGACTAGATATAAATTAGTTTCTTCATTGCAGCCAAGCTCAACGATTCAATGCCCGCACTGTCAATGCAAGTTTAATGTGCAAGGTAACTTAGACGATGACAACGAAAGTCCTTCCAAAGTCATGAAAAGACAAGATAACCTCGATTCAATTTCATCTTCTGAAATAGAATCTACTTTAAATTCTCCAAAAACATTTCGAATCAAAGAACAACTCAGGCGTAAAACACATCTAGCAGAAAAGCGACTTACGAAAATTAAAAAATTACAACGGAGAAACCGAACCATCTTGAAAACAAACATAAGTTTAAAGGATGTTCTTACAGAATTAAAGAAAAAAGGCCACGGGCAGTCAAACATCCATACCGCATTAGGGGGATTTTCTGGCGATTTAGTTACTAACTTACAAAAAAAACAATCTCAAAAAAGTAGGGCTAGTTTTAAGTTCACACCAGCCATAAAAAAATTTGCTTTGACATTAAATTATTACTCCCCAGCTGGTTACAAATATGTAAGAACGCAATTAAACTTATGTCTGCCGCATCCTTCCACATTAACAAAATGGTACCAATCTATCGAGGGCGGGCCAGGTTTTACAAAGGAAAGTTTCAGGGCACTTAAATCAAAATATAAGCAAAGTGACAAAAACCTTGCCTGCTTAATGGTAGATGAAATGGCTATACGACAGCAAAGGATTTTAAATGGCAATGATTTCGTGGGTAATGTCACTTTCAGTCCTAAAGGAGATATTGCCAGCCAAGCCTACGTGTTGATGATTGTATCCCTAAACGATTCATTTAAGTTGCCTTTGGGATATTTTTTTGTAAATGGGTTGGCTGCAGAACAGAGATCCAATATCATTAAAATGTGCTTAAAAACATGTCATGACGCTGGTGCCGAAGTCGTCAGTCTAACTTTCGATGGGTGTCCATCTAATATTGGAACCGCTAAGCTTCTAGGATGTAATTTTGACGATCCAAACAATTTAAAAACTCATTTCAATCATCCTTCGACTGGAAGGCCGGTTGTTCTTATATTAGACCCATGCCATATGTTCAAACTTGTAAGAAATACATTTGAAGCGAAAAAAACCATAATCGATCAAAACGGGGAAAAAGTTGAATGGAAATACTTGCAAAATTTGAAACTTCTACAAGATAATATTGGACTGCACTTTGGAAATAAATTGACGGAACGTCATTTACAGTTTCGAAACAACATAATGAATGTCAAATTAGCCACACAAACACTCAGTCATAGTGTTGCTTCCGCTCTTAAGTTGTGTGCTCATGAATTAAACATTCCCGATTTTAAGAATGCGGACGGAACAATTAATTTCATATAAATAATCAACGATTTATTTGATATTTTGAACACTAGATCACTAGATAGTCATGGTTTTAAACATCCTTTTTCCATTACAGAAAAAGATTATTATTTTAAATTTCTCGATAAAGCTAAAGCTTATATAAAAGGTCTTAAGATTGACGTTCAATCAAAATCAACGCGAATAATACAAGGTCAAAAAATAACGGTAAACAGTACAACCCAAAAATGTATAACAAAAACCCAATCTAAAACTGGCTTTTTAGGACTACTTGTATGCATTGAAAGTCTAAAAACGCTATTTACAGATCTCGTTGAAAACCGACAGAAACTGAAATTCATACTGCCATATAAATTCAGTCAAGATCACCTTGAGCTATTTTTTGGAGTCATTCGGAACCACGGCCGTTGCAATAACAACCCAAACGCAAAACAGTTTATGGGTATTTATAAAAAAACACTCTTACATTTAGAACTACGATCCAAATTCACCGGTAATTGCATCCCTTTGCAAGATTTTCCAATCCTGAACTGCTCATCGACAATTAATAAGTCCACTCTTGGGTATCGACATAACGATCAAGAGTGTGAAGATGTTTTTGCAACTAGTACGGTCGACACGGAAATGCAAAATTGCTCAATATTTTCCAATATGCTGGATAGTGAACGACCACTGCCAGAAACTATTGAGCAAATTGTCGGATACATTGCAGGATTTGTAGCAAATAAAGTTCATTCAAAATTACATTGCCCAGATTGCGTCAAATTGCTATTTGCAAATGAGAAATTGTACTTTCATAAGCTCATATCTTTGAAAGATTTTGGCGGTTTGGTTTATTCGTCAGTAATAGTATTTAAAATATGTGCCCAATCAGAGCGAATACTAAGAGAAATGATAAAACGCAATAGTCACGAGAAGATTTTGTACAGAGCCAAAAACCTTCAAGTTATTGTGAATCAGTGTCAAAGGTTAATAATAGAAAACGGTGATATTTTAAGGGCATTGTCAAACAGCCATCCGTTCGACAGCAACCATACCATGCTGTTATTGAAAACGGTCATAGAAGAATTTTTAAGAGTGAGGCTTCATTACATCGCAAAACAAGATTCTTTATTAAATTCCAGTCGTCAAAAATTAAACAAATTAACCATATTTCGCGGTACATAGGTTTTCATATATTTTTTTCTAAATTTTCAGCTATATTTTGTATGTAAGTAGGTTAAATAAGTTTTGAGTTGTGATGGGGTCAAAAATAGATAGAAATGTTTCGTGTAACAACACACGGCTGCTACGTCGCCAGTTTCTTTTTCTTTGAACTTGGCTGGATACGCTGCATCGTATCGAGATTTTGATAGCTAATCTGTAATTTTGTATGTAACTTACCTGAATCTGCCGAGTTAAGGTTTGATCAAGGTTGTAGATGATGATTTCGTTTTTTCATGTACTGTGTGGAAAATAAGTCGGGCCCTGGAGGGAAACTACCTTAAATCCTTAAGTTGGCTCATTTTACTTTAAGGAGACATACTCTGATAGTATTTTGTATATATTTAGTGATGTTTTTTTAGCGTTTGGACAAGATGATATTAAGAATAAACGACTATATTAATATTATATTCCGAAAGTGCAGTTTTACTATGTTGAATAGCCTCACACACCTCATCATTCATTTTACGAAATTTTATAAAAAAAATAATTATATGTGTTTTAGTAGGTAATACTTAGGTACTGCAACTTGTTTTATTTAAATTAGGTACGATCAAATACCGCCACGCCTCATCATAACAAATCTTGATTTACCTATTAGGTATAATAATGTGAGTTTTGTCGATTTTCTATGTAGATAATTATATCCGTATAATATCGTTATTTATTGCCTACTAAATATTATATTTTTAAGAATAAATATTTACTAAAACATTATTGCTGTATAAATAAAGTATACACCTTAACTTATTTAAAGTACGGATCACTTCTGCATTAAACCATCCAAGTTCAGCAAAATGTCAGATGTGTCATTTTCTAACGTGTTTGATTAGCCATAACGAGAAAAATATAGACCAATCAAATCTCTTGTCATAGCAGTTTAACTAATCAAAGTTTTCTTATGGGTGAAAATATATACAACCTCTACAGTAATGGCGTCTACTCAAACGTTTCAAGCGTAGAGGAAATGGGACATATTTCAACGTCAAGTTTGTTCGGTGTTACTCTTCCATACTGTCATGTTTAGAGGTCGTCCGGTACCGCTAGTGCAAGGCAGTCACGTTGTTTCTCTCTCTGTTGTTTTTAATTAATAATCGTGCAAAAAAGTAAACCACTGCGTTCGTGTGTTATACCGTTGTGAAGATAGTGAAAAGAGGATCACAGTGAAAAAACCAGTTTAAAAAACTACGCTATACTTTAAAAGTTATGATCAAAAACATTTTAAATATTATCACTCAACGGCTAATATTTCACATACGCGAGTAACGGACGTGTGGTGAGTCATCCTGTGTTCGCGACGTCTGCTGCATCGCTGCGGAGCGCGGCCGCTGACACACGATCGAAGAGGACGTAGAAACACAGGAGTAAAAGGGTCATTATGGCTAACTGTACAAAATGTAAAAAAGTTATTTTGGACAGGTGTTTTCTAACTTGCTCTCGATGCCAAAAATTGTTTCACGTGAAATGCACAAAAGTTTCCGATAAACTATTTAATTTAATGCGAGCAAAGGAATCCAAAAACTGGAAATGTATTAATTGTGTTCATGTGCTAGATGACTCAAAATCTTTGCCAGTGACACCATGCAGAGCAACAACAACAAATACGCGAAATTTCCATACTCCTACTAACTATGTAACAGAACGTACTAAAATTAATCCGAATATACCTACGGAAAACTCTTTCGAATCACTACCGTCGGAAGACGACAGCAATGAAGACTACTCATCAATTTTGAACCGCAGCTGTCCTGAATACGGGCACAGTATGAAAGAAGACATGGAAGAATTAAAAACTAAAATAACCAGATTGGAGACTGAACTACAAGCGGCTGAAACTGAAATAGAAAACTTGGGCTTAGAAAATTTCAGTTTGAAAAAGCAAATATTAGCCTATGAAAAGAAAACCGAAAAACTAACACATATATGTAAATCAACCCCCATAAAAAGGGCTAAAGGACTCAGAAGTACAAATAAGACGATGATAAATTCTACTGACATGGAATTCTTAGAACGATCTGTAATTGAACTCAACTTGCTTTCTGGGAATAGCGAACACGAAAACATAGAATCCAAAAGTGATACTACAAATTCTGAATCTGTTCCTGACATGGAAACGAAGGGAAATAATACCGTAGAGACTATGAAGGTGAAGGATGGAAAAAAATCGGAGAACAAACAGACGGATACTGAAAGTGGGTCAGTACTTACGGAGACGAAGACAGGAAATAAGTCAGGGACCATTAAGGATAATAAACAAAATACGATACAAACAAAAAAGATGGCGAAATCTTACGCGAATCATCTTTCTAATAAGACGGAAACAAATACTTCAAAGAAGAATGTAATAATCCTTAGTGACCAACACGGCAAGGGACTTCGCACGGTGCTGCAAGAATTGCTAGGTGATAATTTTAAGGTATCAGCTATTGTTAAAGCCAATGCATGCATAGAACAAGTATTATTATCATGTGAAAATATGTGTCAAGGTTTCACAATGTTAGACTATATAGTGATCATTGGTGGATCAAATGATTTTAATCCAACTAGTTTTAAATCCATTCTTCATAGAAAATTATCTTTGCTTTCAAATACAAATGTTCTAATTGGTGAGATAAATCACAATAGACATTTAAATGTTAATAGTCTGAATGAGATGATTCGTATGGCTTGTTCCGAGTTTACATATGCAACATACGTGCCTTTTGAATATGAAAACACCATGCAAAAACGTAAACGCACTGGTGGGTGGTTGTTAAGAGAAATTTTACGCATTGGTTACAAAAATAAAAGTACACAGCACATACATGTAAAAAAACAAACTACAATCGATCACAAAATATACACACGTCAAAAACTTATCACAGAATACTTATCAAGCAAAAATAAAACAAACCTACAAGAACAGCAAAACCAATCACACTTTTTTCGTGAATAAAGTTAATGAAGTGTCTAACAAAATACAAAACAACCTTGTTATTCTGCATCTTAATACACAGAGCATAAAATCTAAACTCGACCAATTAGAATTAATGCTTCATGAGCAATGTATAGATATCTGTTGCTTTACCGAGACATTTTTAAAAGATGAGGAAGTCGAAATTTTACAGATTGAGGGATATAAAAATGTTGCTCATTTCTGTCGAAAGCGCAAGAAACGAGGCGGCGTTGCAATATATGTAAAACACTCAGTCGAGTGCCGTGAACTTGATTGGGTAGCTAGGATGGCGGTAGAAAGTCACTTTGAGTGTTGCGGTGCTGAAGTAAATGGACTTAACTACCTGATAATTTGCGTATATAGAACTCCTAATAGCAATCTAGACATCTTTCTTGTAAATTTAGAATTCCTACTTAATAAACTAGTGGCAAGGCAGAGGAACAGCTATAAAAACATTTTTGTTTTGGGTGATTTCAATGTGAATATCCTTGAGAAAAGCAATAAAAGTGATCTCTTCCTAAACACTTTCTCAACGTATAAGCTTCACCCCAAAATATCTGTACCAACGAGGATAACAGCACATTCCCTAACATGTATAGACAACATTTTCACAAATGCAAAGCACTCTCAGGCTGAAGTATTGGACCTCGGTCTATCCGATCATACATGTCAAATTATCAAAATACCAACAGAGTTAGGTTTCAAAGAACAGTATTGGTACACATATAGTCGAAACCCAGACAAATATGTAGACGTTTTCTTGAAATACATCTCAAAAATCAACTTTTCTGATGTGTACTCTTCAATTGATTCTAATTGTGCTTATAAGTTGTTTATTGACACTTATAGACTTATTTTCGACCTTTGCATACCGAATAAAAAAATTAAATTAACACATAAAAAGAGACCTAATTGGAAGACCAAAGGTATTGTAACAGCTAGTAAGAGGAAAAGGCAATTATACTTACAAACTCTAAAATCAAGTAATGCAATGGTCAAAAATGAGTACAAACAATATTGTCGGGTCATGAAATTAGTGACGAAGCAATCTAAACGCAAAACAAATATAAACTTCATTAACCAGAGTAGTAACAAGAGTAAAGCCACATGGCAAGTAATAAAACAAAACACAACCAAAGTAAACGTTATAAAAGATACAGTAGAATCAATAAAACTAGATAATATTTTAATAGAGAATTCTCGAGACATTGCTGAGACAATGAATAACTTCTTTATAAATTTAAATAATAATCGTACACTTAACAACTCTCAATATAAATCACTTTCCCAACCAATCTTGACCAGCATCTATTTGACTCCAGTGACCGCTGAAGAGTTAGTAAAAATAGTTAAAAAATTAAAAAATAAGAAAAGCACCGGCCATGATCAAATACCTATGACATTGATTAAGTCGAGTATTGAGCACATAGCTGGACCCTTAACTCACATTATCAATTTAACTTTGGAAAATGGAATTTTTCCTGACGACCTTAAAAAGGCATTGATAAAGCCTTTACATAAAAAAGGGTCGAAACAGGACATAAATAACTATAGACCTATTGCACTGTTGTCTAATTTTTCAAAAATATTCGAGAAGGTTATACTGAGTCGCTTAATTTCGTTTTTTGACAAATTTAAAATTCTCAATATAAATCAGTTTGGTTTTCAAAAAGGTAAGAACACAACATTAGCTATATTCAAAATTTTACAGCAAATCTGGACAGACATGGATAAGAAAAAAACTTCTATTGGACTATTTATAGACATGTCAAAGGCGTTTGACTGCGTGTCTCACAAAATTTTACTGAAACAGTTAGAGCGTGTTGGGATTCGAGGAGTGGCCTTGAAACTAGTGGAGACATATCTTACAAATAGGACTCAAGCTACAATATTAGACACTTACGACAGGACTACAAAAACAATTACAAGAGTACAATCAAAATATGATTTGAATCTGCAAGGGGTACCACAAGGCAGTGTTTTGGGGCCTTTTTTGTTTTTGGTATACGTTAATGAGTTCCCCTTGACAATTAACCACCTGTGTGTTTTGTTCGCTGATGATGCCACTATTTTTGTATCTGAAGAAAAGGGCTCCGATATAGCTAACGAGTTACAAAATACCTTGAAAATTGTAATAAATTGGTTGTCCACGTTACATTTAAGTGTAAATCTAGATAAGACTAAAATTGTACAATTTATTAACAATAAGCAGATACAAAAAAGCTTAAATGTTGTTGTAAACAGTAAAATAATTGAAAAAGTGAATAATACAAACTTCTTAGGAGTAACAATTGATAGCAACCTTAATTGGAAGTCCCACATAGATATCATAAATAAAAAACTAGCCAAATCCTGCTATGCACTATCCATATTGACTAACATAGTTCCGATTGATGTTGCGATGAAGGCGTACTATGGAAATGTTTACCCCGTACTTATGTACGGTATAATATTTTGGGGAAATTCCGTAAATGTTGAATCCACATTTCGTCTTCAAAAAAGATGTATGCGAATTATTTTTAAGCTCAGACATATGCAATCCCTAAGAGACATTTTTAAAGATAACGAAATATTAACTTTGACATGTATATATATACTACAAATTTGTTTATTTGTTAAAGACCGAAATGATATTTTTATTAAAAAAAGTGACTCTAAAAATAATATCCGATCCCAATATAAATACGATGTTTGTACAGTTAGACCTTCCAGCTTTATACTTGGTAAGAGCGCATATGTATATGGAATTAAAATATTTAACCATTTGCCTGAACATATTAAATCGCTAGATGGGATTAGATTTAAAACAAAGCTCAAAAAATGGCTTTTAACTGAAAGTTTCTACAATTTAAATGAATATTTCAGATGTATACCTGGTTAAGACTTTTTTAATATAATATATTTACTTGTTATTGTACGCCCGAAATGGGCAAACTGTTGGACCTTTTATATGATGTGACCTAATTGTACACAGTTTCTGACAATAAATGAATCTTATCTTATCTTATCTTATCTTATACTTATTATATTTCGATGCTTAATCCGAAATTCGGATGCCTTACACTTATGCTTGGTTTAAACTTGACAGTTACCCATGGACCCCATGGTGTCATGGCTGGTAAAATGCTTATGATTGTCATTATAAAGTGAGCTACACACTTTTGGTCTGTTATTTTGTTGAATAGTTAAACGTATGTAATATTTAAATTGCATCTAACGTTGTTTACAACTATTGTTTATTTATCGTACCAAATGTTATTAATACCTGAAGTATTACAAGTGCAATAACAGTTTTGCTACCAAAAATCTTCTATGGTTAAATATTTAATATGCCATCTTGTATTTGTGTAAGTAACTTGAATTAACTTGTTTATTTAAATGGAAGGTTTAAAACTACCTTCAAATAAATATTCTTAGTGCGGTCTTTTAAAAAGTGGAAATATACTAAGGCAAATATTTTTTTAATTAGTGGCAGCCCACGTTGGCCTTTAATTACATTTTCGAGTATAAATGACGTCATTCTGACCACTATTCCAAAGCGAGAGTAGCAAACAATGATAGATATTATTCCATTATTCTTTCTCTGCAAATAATAATAATAAAAAAAGATTTTGAAACAAACCTCTTCACCTGAGCAAGATTTTTATCAGAAAACCTTTTAAAAAAAAACCTGTTGCCAATATTGATGAATATGATGAAATCTTTTTATCATCATAGAAGGGAAGGGGCTTGTAGACGAGAATTCCGTTTCGAAAGAGTTATCATATCGTGATATAGGTTTATCGGCTAGAATATAGCCCTTGGAATGTGACATTACCATGAGTATGCAGCCTAATGAGTATCGTTGTTGCAGGCCAGTGAAGTCGCTAATCCGGCAGATCCAGCTGCTACTGAAGGAATACCTGACCTGCGGCGACCTGGCCGAGGCGCTGCGCTGCGTGCGCGAGCTCGAGGTGCCGCACTTCCACCACGAGCTGGTTTACGAGGTGAGCACAGCACCAGCTCCAGCTGCTGCAGGTTCAGGAGTATCTGACCTGGCAATCTGGCACACGTGAGCCACGTGGATCAATTGTTCTTCACGTCGCGTTATTTCGTGCTTGTGCCGCTGTAGGAACATACATTTTTATACGAGGTGATATAAATTCACATGCAGCATGCGTGCTAAGAGTGCGTTGCTGTAGAAATCCGACTTTAGCGATGACCATGGTCGAAGACAGCCGCGAAAACGTAGTTTATACGGTTTACTCTTGAATCACAGACACTCATTCCATGTAATGTTTTATTTCGCCGAATTTTCATTTCATCGCCACGTACTTACAGGATTTATAATTTTTTGGTGGTTTAACCTAACCTAACCTAAGTGACCCATGTTTAAGATAATGATAATCCAAAAACAATAAAGTTTCAGCAGAAATTAGCGTTCAATGAAATGATTCGATCAAATGAGTGTCAGTGATTCGCGGGGATACCGGATTATACACATTCACGGCACAAGATGTCATCGTCACCAAATCAACCTTCAATAGTGTAATCCCTGGTTGTTCGCAGACTGTGCTCCTGGCGCTGGAGACGGTGAACTCCTCGGTGGAGGAGCAGCTCGCCACCTTCCTGTCGGAGCTGCGGCGCTCCATCACCGTCACGCCCGACCAGATGGACCGGGTAAGACAAACCTACCAGTTTTGAAACTCGAACTCAAACAGTGTTATCAAATCTTGGAAGACAATTTTTCCAACTTCCGTACCCAGTTCTGGCCAATGAAGAATAAAGAACTTTGACTTGAATTCTCGTGCTCGTCGGCCCATTGAACTATGACTTAACTCTGGTGTTTGCAGGGCTTCCTGCGTGTGCTGGAGGACATGTCGGACATCGTGCTGGACGTGCCGCTGGCGTACATTATGCTGGATCGCTTCTTGGAGCGCTGCCAGCACAAGTTCGTGCTCGGTCGCGCCGTGCTCCAACGCATGCCTAGCAGGTATCTCAGTCCGTAGATGATACAAGTGATACAATTGGGAAAACGCTGTTTGGAGTAAAATTGGCAACATGATTCAAATTTTACTACAAATAGTTGATATAATATATATATATCAGCCCCTTAAGGATGCAATTATAAATTCAAAATATTGTCAATAAATTGGCCGCATGAGGGCTCTTTTACACGTCGGTAATATGGAGTGAATCTTCAAGCGCTTCGGACAAGACTATTGCGGAGAAGCCCCGCAAGAAACTCCACCATTCCCGAAATATCAGATCCTTAATAATACTGGAATCTCAAAACTTATCATTTCAGGTCAAGCTATTGTTTATCGCCAGACATCGGAGTTTTTGTTTTTGTGGCAAATACGTCAATTAACTAGGGACTTCCTTCCGATATTGAATTTATCGATAATTGTTTCAAATACTTACTTCAAAGTGACATTTGATCGTAGAGTTTACCGGATAACATATAAATTAACTAATATGCTGATCACTACTAAAGTCGCTGTCAATAGAACTTGCAAAAGATGTAAACAAAACCAAACGAACCAATTCCCCATGATTACTCGATAATCACGGACTTTTAAAGATCAAGTGAGGTCTTTGCAATGATTTATACACTAGATCATTATTTTCATATTAAGTTTGAGATGAAATAGCTATTAATTATGCGATATTTTTATAAAAACACGCTTGGTGAATATTTGAGGTTATGTGTCAAACAGTACTAATTTGTTTACATCGTTCACAAGTTCTATTGACGCCGACTTTACTCTAATATAATACCTGCTACTAGGACAATTTTATTCGTGTCACAATCTGTCTGTTTGCGTACTCTGATATTTGCGTTTGGAATCAGCGTTTAAGCTGACTTGATTGTATTCCAGAGGACGCAAGCGTTTCGTGTCCGAGGGTGACGGCGGCGTCATCAAGGACCACGCGCTCAAGCTGCGCGAGTAGACCGCGCCGCGCCGCACGCGACACACGCCACGCACGCCACACACGCCACACACGGGGGACAACACGCCAGGACTGGGGTTTGGACACGACAGGACACCACTACCGTAACACCAAAGAAGCCGGCTAACGCATAGTAATAGTAGAATCGAGTCATAAGTGTACCCTTTAGTACCCTGTCACTTTAATCGCTGTAACAATTGATTAGAGGCAGTTTGAACATGACATTAAATAGACAAGGTACTAAAGTGTATACATATTTATGAACTCGACTATACAAGCATTTTAAATTCAATGTTACCAATAAAGTAGAATGCTTCCACCGCTACATAGTAGTAGTTAGCCGTCTTCTTTGATATTATCGTATAAGCTCGGCCGGAACATGGTCATACAGTAGTTTTTTTTACAGTAGGGGACAATGTAAAACCTTTGAAATTTGCTATTATCATGTTGTGGTACAAAGCTATATTTTACTTGGTAAAACAATATTGCTTTTGACATGTAATGGTATTGTTCACAGAAGAAAGACTAAAGGCATAGAAACCGTACTAAATAAGCAGACATTACATTATGGTTCACTTCTTTTTACTTACGGTTTTCATAGTGAGTTGGCAAGAGATGAATCTATAGCTATTCTTTCGTTATTTGGTACATCGTCACAAGTAAGGCGTGATTTGGACCTATAGACAAGGAAAGACAAATCCTTCCTATAGGAAGGACAAAGAAGTCCCTGTGTAAAACCTTGTGACAATGACAATTAAAGAAGAAAAAACAGCCTACTTTTTGTTTAATTTTTTCTCATGTAATCTAAAAAGTAGAGAAAGATAGCTGACGCAAAGTACGTCCTATAGTCCGGTTTTTATGCATTTAGTCTTTCTTCTGTGGTATGGTTTATAACTCGGCCGCCATTACTGTCAAGTAAAGAGCTATCGTAACGTTGATAATACTATAAAATGTCAAACAAAAACTTGTTTTTTTTCCATAGAATTACCTACAAATATCTGTATACAACAAAAAATACACAACTAAAAGAAATTGTTTAAAACATCTCGACCCTAGCAAGCTGTCATCTCAGTGATTCACTGACAAGGTGACTGCTAGGGTTCTAATTAGTTTTGGTATTTTTTTTGATATTTTTGTAACTCGTTTAGTCCCCAATCTATTGAGCGCCAGACGTTAGTTCTTCAGTTTGCCATGCAATACGTTCTCGCTATAAACGTGGTACAATTCATTACGATATTACTAAGTGCAAATACACATAGATATTTTAAGTTCACTTATTTTTGGGTGTAATATTTACAAATGAAAATAAATTAGTTTTATAAATTGTTGGAGTATTATATTTCTGCTCGCGTTCTGTTTTTATACTAATATTTGATTGAAAAACAAATACAATTGTCGTTAAGAATGTACTAGGCGAGCAGAAAACGTGTGGAGTAACATAACTACCATAGAACCGAACTGACCTAACTCAAAAAAATAATGCACGCCATTTAAAACTTAATGTCTTCTAATCGTGATCGAAACGGTTTTATTTTTCGACTTAGGTCAGTTTCCTTAAGCGAAAAGTACAACCGTGTAAACAATACATATATTTTAAATACAGCGTAAAGTTAATGTCTTAAGACAGTTAGTATTAAAAGATGTCTGCTATATTTGGTTGCGTTGTGAAATAAGATATTATATTAATGTATGGCTTTGGGTTACCTAGTACGTTCACGAGCGTTAATTTGGAACCCATTTCAAGAAAAATATGCTTGAAGTCGTCAATGTCATTAGAGATGTCAAGTCATTTGTAACTTATAGGAGACTCAACCTTATTGTTGTAGAATGTCAGATTGACTTTGGACCTAAGGTGGGTCCCAAATTTAATCTCGTGACTACAAAGCCGAAGTTTCGTTTACCACTTTTTTTTCGGAATTACATTGTGTTAGGTATTCATTTTTTTTTAAATCCTTTTAATTTTTCAGTATTGTTATAAAAAAACCTAACTTAACGTAAAGGTTCTATAGATACCTCTTTTTAAAAAAAGTTAAGCGCTCCAGAAATAAAAAACTTAGGAATTTTCGGACGAATGAAGCACTGAGCAAACTAAACTTCGGATTTGAATGAAGCACTGAGCAAACTAAACTTCGGATTTGCGACAGGTTTCACCTTAAATTATATGTCAAATTGCAATCATTAAATTTAAATATATCTATCGTTAGTTATTGTGAGTTGAACATCTGGTCTTTATTTTTACGAACTTGACAATTTATATTCACGCCTCGTTAAAGTCAAAACCAATATCTAAATTTACTACTTCAAAAACCGAGTCAAACTGTGTACAAACCTTGAGAAAAATCTGTCGGCGTGCGGCGACGGTGTTGCTACACTTTTATATTTCTAGAGGAGTGGGTTTTTTTATTTGCATTGTGTTGCCATGATTTTTATAATTTGAGCAGGTTATGTACAGTCAGATATGTTAAAGCAGCAGAAAATAGCCTTGGAAGTGTCATATTTTTATTAAAAATCGTTTTGTTTTGGAGCATTTACTGACCTTTTGCTGTTGGCAATCACTTACCTGCCTCTATATCTATGCTAAATTATTTTTTGCAACTGCAGAAAACATCCATCGGTCCATAATAGACATAAGTAATTTTTTCTACGAACGAAACACTATTTATTTGAAAGTTATTTAAATTATGCATTTTTGGCACCCTACCTATTATTGGTACCATGGACTTTATTTCAAGTTAATATAGGCTATATTTCTTCCACCCCTAGGATCTATAAAAACTAGTATTACGGATGTCAGTAATTGGGTGGTTTACCTTACTTAGCTTACGTTACATTTTAATAAACATATAAAATAGAGATAGGGTAAAACACCCAACTATTGACCTTCAATAGTTGTTGAATTATCACCTTTATTTACTTGATCAAGTCCATGGTGCTTATAATTACTAGTGTAATAGGTCTATCTCCCTACATTTTTTATTTAAGCGATTCCGCTGTATTTTTTTTACACTGGCTGTACATATTCTAATAGACAACGAAAGTTTGGCTTGGCTTTCTCCTACTAAATCAAATCCGCCTGATTTTCTACTAAATATTTTTAATAGGATACAAATAAAAAAACCCACTTCCATTTGGATATTAATTATACTATAAAATACGTTCTTAGATTTATGTAATCAACTCTACAATTGTTTCATATTTGCAGGCGGAATAATAGAAACGTGATTAATAATATCTTTGTTCCCCGGTTTATAAAGAAAGAAAAACTGTCTCATATAAAAAAGACGAGATATTTTTTTTAATTCGATTAACTTGTTTGACAAATGAAGTGTTGCGAGATGTTGCCGGAAACATTAAAAACAGTTTTTTATATGGCTGATTGAAAAGTTATCATTTATAGATTATTTTTTCAATATCGATATCGATAAAAATGTTTAACAGTGTGTGCAGCACATCCCTTTTTGTTGCTCATGTTGGCAGCAGTGCCGTCCACAGACGTATAAAGATGCTGTCATAATTTCTGTTATGTTGTTCATATTCCAGCCCAAGTTTCATACTATTCAGAATATAGTTAATGTCAAGCCAAAGGCAGTGCCGACTCTTAAACGTAGTGATTATATTCTCTGTACATCGAGCGGCTTGTATGTGTGCGACTTACGCGAACACGACACAAGCCAGTGTTGGGCGTGACATAACGCTGATTCACACTGAATCTGTGTGTGTATACTGTGTACCTAACTCGAGCTTTTAAATAGCCGGAGTTGAATTACGCGTGTACTTTTGGTATACTGTCTAATATTATGTTTTATTACCTGAAAACATTCGATTATTAATAGTACATTATTGCCTAGGCATGGAAGTAGGCAATTGCGGGCCGAGTATTGGTTTAAACGGACGAGCTTGCCAGTCCGTTTAAAAATACGAAGCCCGCAATTGCTGTTCCTGCCGAGGCAAATATAGTGCTTTTCTCAAAAATCGCCAGAAAAAAATTGTGTTGGAGTAAAATCTTCATCGCTTGAACTCATTTTTTAAATTGCATACAAACAGAAACTTCATGTAAAAAAACCATCACTCTTTACCGCCTTTTTGTTTATGACAAGGAGAAACGCAAGCTTTGTTTAAAAAAAAACATAAGCTATTCCAGACACAGATAAAAAAGTTATGTTTCGAATAAAATTTGGATGTATAAGACTTGTGCCATCATTTTATTATGGGCTTTTTCACGTTTTAAAAAGTTACAAGCTAGATAGTAATGGAATTTGTATGCAACATTGCGGGCTTGTGTAGCGAGCACGCAATGTTTTTTTTTTAATTTGAGAACTGTCAGTAAACTATGTACTTCGCGTCTCATTATGTAGATAGTAATGTCAACATTTCCGAACATTTTTGAGAAAAAGTTTTTTTTTATTTACGTAACGAACAAGTTATCCCAAGGTGTACATTTCATTACTTTTTAAATATCGATATAAAAAAACTGTTGCCATAAAATACCCATATTGTGGCAACACTTGTGCATTTAAGATTCGTCAAATTGGTTTGTCTGATTAAAAAAATATTATAGGTATTCCATGACATAATTCTGACATATTGACATTGAGTTCTTTCTTAGTGAAAAGTTATGCCCAGCATCTTTAATCTCTGCCTTTTGTGGTATTGGGGCATATGATGAAAAGAAAACTTGATATTTGTGAAAAGTGTATATTAAATGGTTCTTATGTACCAGGCAATCATGAACAACCCGGTTCTATTATTTCGCGCGCGAACGCCGCGTTGATATTTTTTTAATGTACGTCTAGCGACGGTTAGATATAGGTGTTTTAAAATTTTATAAAGTTCATACTCGTGTGTTGCGGAGTCTAGAAAGCTGTTTAAAATATAAACAAATATTTTCAACTTGTATCTAGTTGTGAAAATTATGCTGTAATTGAAATTATTTTGGTTTAATGGCAAAAACATATTAAGATGAGGCAGTCTAAAGCCAAAAAGTTTTAAACTCTAAAGCTTCAGTTGGAAATATTACTAACCCTTTATTTGACAAAAAAAACTTTAGATTATAAACACTAAAAAAAGGGTAAAAGAAACAGATGAACATCGCCAAATAAAGGGTTTAAAGTGTTTTGATATGGCATTTATTTCACATATTGCCACGGAAAAATAATAAAAAAAAGTAATAAACCTGACTTTAATAGTATTTTTTTTTAATACTTAACCTTTAACTGACGTACGATACGTCTCACAGACGACTATTATTGACTATTATTTTGAACTTTATGTCGCTATGGCCTAAATGTTACTTTTTGACTGCTCTGAAATGAAACCGCGTCGTCAATTAAAGGTTAACTTTGAAAATCTAACTTAGATTTTCAAAAAGCTAAGTTTAAATTTTAATGACTCCTGGTCACGACACCGCGGCACACGGACAGCTCCAGTTCCCTAATAGTCGTCGGCTTTCGTTTTCCAACACGAGCGACAGATACTGCCAGTGGCGAGTGTAAGTGAGATAGCGGTAACCAGCCGAACACTATTAGGAAGCTGGAATACTGTACTAGGATATGTGCGGGAAGGATGTTTCTTTCCGATTAAATAGACCACGCGACACCAATCTTGATTTGTATCGGGGTCCTACTTTGAAAATAGCTTTCTTTCAATTTAGTCCCGACGAGTGACAGGGATCGAGCTAACTAACTTCGAACTTTGATTTTTAAAGTAGGGTCTCTGGATTGTAAATAAAACCGCTTCTGCCACGGCTCAAGGATCTTCCACCATAGATAAATTAATTCCCAGTCCATTGGTATAAGTGTCGACGTCATCTCGATAGACTGTATCGAGTCGATCGAAATTCGATCGATGTATTAAATAGTCGGCTGTGGCGGAAGGTAGTAAAAGTACAAAACTAATTAATCGCATTTTTTATCCACCTAGTTCGCAATTGTAACCAAACTAGTTCAAAATTGTAACCGAATGAGTTTGCAATTGTAACTGAACCTAGTTGTAACCAAACAGGTTTGCAATTTTAACCAACCTAGTTTGCAATTGTAACCAATCTTGTTCCATCAGAACCAACCTAGTTAACATGTTATAAACCTCGCTTACAATTGTAATCATCCTGTAATGTAATACCAAACTAGTTTGCAATTGTAACCAATCCAGTTTGCATTAGTAACTAATAAAGTTGGCATATGTATCCCACCAAGCTCGCATTTGTCGCGTGGTCTCAGTCATTTTGGTGCCTGCGTTTGGGACGCGATTGTGATTATTTGACTGTAAACGTTTGAGTCATGTCATGTATGAGTGGCTAGTTTGTTGATAAAATAAAATGAATAGAAGATATTTCATATGGTTTGTGTTTTATTTTGATATTTTCCCTCTTATTCCCGTTTTTTCATGATAAAAGAGCATCGCAACAAGAAAAAGACGTGACGCGCCGACGTCAAATGATTGGGATTTTTTTAAATTCCATATAATCTTAATCACATTTCCGACTTATTAAAAAATCCCGAAAAATATTTTTCCGAATATCACAATCCCGACAAAACGGAGAAGCGAATTTTGTTATTCGGAATATTTCTATTTCGAATCCCGAATATTCATTATTCTGGAATTTTAGCTGCCCGAATTCTCTAGGATTTTTTATTTTAAATAATACTCTGATAAAATATTGTATAATAATATACCTACCTCATATTCTGTTTAACATGCTGTTTAATGCTCAAAAACTGTAACAAATTTCTTACAGCGTCGACGGAGCTCAAATTAAATTATTCGGAATTATTGTTTTCGTAAAAAGAAATTTTGGAATTGTCAACATTCGTAAATATAATATTCGGAAAAATGTTTTCGTGATTTTATACACTCGGTAATATAAAATTCGAGATTTTGTTAATTCAGCCTTATATATTTTCGGTATTGTAAAAATCCGGAATTAAATAATTCGAGATTTTAGGGTATTCCCACTGGATAGGTACTCATAATGTGACAGCTTGTTTCATAGGTAAAATTGTTGCCATGTGAAGTATTTGAGGAAAATGCTTGTGTGCGTGTTTTATAAAGCTATAAATTACAATTTACAGTTTACAAGTTTCCATTTGACACAACCTCGACCAATGACGACCAGCCATTTGAGCTATGTTGCCAGTTTAGACCTGTAAAATTGTTACTTGTATATAGCTTTATAAAACTGTTACGATAGTAATATAAATACGCATGTAAGGGTAGGCTTGAGCCAGTGCATTAAACGGGTTTAACACGGGCGCACGTCTTTTATTTATAACAAGTGGCGACGACCGGATTATTTAATTACTTACGCGTAGTTCAGTGTTATCGATAAAATGAATACGACGATTGGAGTTCTGCCGGGTTTTGAAATCGGGAACGATTGGAATGTGTTCAAAGAAAGGTTGAGCATGTGGCTCAGCGCGAACGCGATAACAAAACCAGAAGAGGGTAGTACCGATCGCCGGCGCGCCGTGTTCCTAAGTGCACTCAACGACTCAGCGTATAAGTTGGTACGCGAGCTTATAGCACCGAAGAAGGTAGATACGCTATCATACGAGCAGATTCTAGAAGAAATTGACAAACATTTACTGCCGAAGAAGTCTTTGTTTGCAGAGAGGCATAATTTTCACAGCGCTGTGCAACATCTCGACGAAGATTTTACGCAATGGGCGGCACGGGTCCGTCATTTATCGACCGACTGTAAGTTCGGCTCGACTGTGGACGAGATGCTGCGGGACCGCTTTATGCTGGGCATGCAGGCGGGCCGGGAGCGCGACCGGCTGTTCACGGAGGACGCCGACGGGCTCACGCTGGCGCGCGCGCTCGAGATCGCGGTGGCGCTGCGATGCGCCCACAGCGCCGCGCGCCACTCCGCCGCGCCACGCGCCGCGCCGCTGCCCGCGCCGGCCGAGATCTACAAGGTGTCGGGGGTTTCTGCCTCCGCTGGGGTGCAGTGTGAAGTGTGCGGCTATAGTAACCACAGTGTTGAAAAGTGTCGGTTCAAGGGTTACAAATGTAAAAAGTGCGGAGTGAAGGGTCACTTAAAGCGTGTGTGTAAGAACAGGAGACAAGTAAATATCTTGCAGGCTAACGAGGAGAGTAACGATGATGACGGTGAGAATACTCCTTCTTTTTCTTTTGAACCTATTTGTAACATTCGTAGCAATCGTGGCGAGGCGATGACCTTGTCCGTTGATGTATGTGGTGTACCATTAAATTTTGTTATCGATAGCGGTTCATGTGCCACTGCCTTGCCCATAGATATGTACAATTCACATTTTAAAGATAAGCCATTGTTGCCCCCTAAAATGATATTAAAGTCGTATTCTGGGGAAATAGTGAATACGGTAGGGGTTATGCAGGCACCGGTGACGTATGAGGGTGAATGCAACTTTATTGACATGTACGTGGTGAAGGGTTGCGGCCCAGCTTTGTTGGGCCGAGATTTTTTATCGCTGTTTAATTTGCAAATATCAAAAATATATTTTTGTAAAAATCAGCCGGAGATCGAGTTTTATATGATAAAATACCCAGACTTATTTTCAGATCGGTTAGGTTGCCTCAACAAATTTAAGGTCAAACTATCCCTAAAACCCAATAGTCAACCAATTTTTTTTCGCGCGCGTACTGTACCGTTCGCCTTAAAGGCAAAAGTAGAAAAGGAAATAGATAGGTTGGTTGACACCGGAGTACTCGAGCCCCTTGACCATTCCGAGTATGCAAGCCCTATAGTACCAATTCTGAAACATTCGGGTGAGATTAGACTTTGTGCAGATTATTCAGTGACCTTAAACAAAATATTACAAATTGAAAAGTACCCCTTACCACGGACGGAGGAACTGTTTGCCAAATTGCACGGAGGTCAGCAGTTTTCCCAGCTAGATTTAAGTCAAGCGTATTTGCAGTTACAATTAGATGACGACTCACAGTTACTTACGACCATAAATACACACAAAGGCTTATTTAAGTTTACAAGACTGGTATTCGGACTGTCAAATGCTCCCGCCATATTTCAAAAAACGATGGAAAATTTATTACTAGGAATCGAAGGGGTTCTATGTCTGTTGGATGACGTCTTGGTTACTGGGGAAACTAGAGAACAACATTGTCAAAGACTAGAACAAGTTTTCGTTCGTCTGCAGGGGGCGGGATTAGTACTAAACAAGGACAAATGTCATTTGTTTAAGGATTCCGTGACGTACCTGGGGTTTGTGATAGACCGACATGGGGTTCACAAATGTTCCAAAAAGATTCAGGCAATGTTAAGTTCAAAAGCACCAACAAATGTGCAGGAGTTAAAATCTTTTCTAGGCTTAGTTAACTATTACAGAGTTTTTGTACCGAACGCATCATCAATTTTGAGCCCATTGAATAGTTTACTACAACAAAAAAAAAAATGGAATTGGACGGACGAACATAACGATGCATTCATAAGAATTAAAGCAGAGCTGGCATCGGAAAAAACACTCGCGCATTATAATCCGAAATTTAAACTAATAGTGACGGTTGACGCGTCCCCCTGGGGCCTGGCGGCGGTGCTGGGACAGGTGGAAGGCGAGGCCGAGAGGCCGGTCGCGTACGCCTCGAGATCTTTGACAAGCGCTGAAAGAAATTATAGTCAGATAGAGAAGGAGGCAACAGCGATTGTGTTTGGCATTCGTCGGTTCCACCAGTATCTGTACGGATTAGAGACACCATTTATTCTCCGTACAGACCACAAGCCGCTGACTTTCATTTTTCATCCCCATAAAGGGGTACCAGAGGTCTCTGTTAATCGCCTTCAGCGTTACGCACTATTTTTAAACAGTTACAATTATGAGATACAGTACGTTTCAAGTGTAAACAATAATGCCGACTACCTAAACCGCGCGATAAACGCGCCACCGCCGCCGCCGCCGTCGATGGCAAACGCGCCGCCACCGTCCTTAGATCGAGCCACATATATTCATTTTGTTACGGACGGCGATTTACCTATAAGTCTAGGAGAAATCAGAAACGAAATTGATAACGACGATGTACTAAAAAGGGTCAAACAGTTCATTGTTAATGGATGGCCAAAGAAATTAGTTAACGACGACATACAACTTTATTTTAGTTGTAGGTTGGATTTATCGTTAGAACGAGACTGTCTCATGCGAGGCCACAAAATAGTTGTCCCCGGGGCCTTAAAAACTAAAGTTTTAGACGAGCTGCATAGATGTCATTTAGGCATTAATAAAACCAAGTCGGAGGCTAGGTCGCGATTCTGGTGGCCTAGCATGGACCGCGATATCGAGTTAAAGATAAACAGCTGTGCGGTTTGCATACAACTGAAACCAGCTCCCTCCCGAGCACCGCTAACTCCCTGGCCTTTTCCTGTGCAGCCGTGGTACCGGGTACATTTGGATTTTTTTGGCCCCATAAAAGATAAAATGTTCTTGGTTATTGTAGACGCCTATTCGAAATGGGTCGAATGTTTCCCACTCGTAAACAATTATTCGAGTACAACTGTTATAAACAGATTACAAGAGGTTATATCTCGTTTTGGTATTATGAATACTCTAGTAACCGACAACGGTACTTCTTTTACATCAAAAACTTTTAATGATTTTTGTAAATTAAACGGCATAATACACATAACGTCACCCACATATTCACCGGCAAGCAATGGGCAAGCAGAGATATACGTTAAAATTGTAAAAAAACACATCAAAGGTTTAATAAATGAAGGGCACACAATGAAAGAAATAGACGGGCGTTTGTTAGAATTTTTGTTTAGGTACAGGAATACCAAACATACAACAACGGACAATTCACCGGCCGAGTTGATGCTAGGCCGGCCGCTGCGAAACCGGTTCGATTTGCTGCGCGCAGATAACGCTGAGTCATCGTCACTCTCCGTCGACCTGCAAAATAATGTAGCAAATAAACAGTTTTTACAGGCTAAATATTTTAGAGGAAACAGGCGAGTGGACTTTAACATAAATGATGAGATAATTGTAAAACTAGTTGATAATAAGTGGGTTAAGGGGGTAATTAAAAAGAACATCGGGAAAACTATTTACGAAATTTACTTACCGCAGACTAATAAATTGATAAAGAAACACAAAAATCAGATTTATAAATTTAAAGGCAACAACAAACAGCCGGATGACCAACAGGACGATGAAGCCAGTTACCACTGGTCGACGATGCCAATGAGTGCAATCCCAGCACCGGCGCATGCAGCTGAGGAAGAAGAAGAGTGGATGGAAGCCGATCCGGGCTTAGAAGACGAGGTCGGGCCCACGTCGCCCGCCGCCAGCGCGCCCGTGTCGCCGCTGCTGGCGCGCACGCCCCCGCGCCCACGCAGGGAGGGCCCTGCGCCCGCGCACCCCGGGGCGTCGCCGGCGCGTGAGGGACTGCGGGCCCCGCGGTTAAGGGATATCCCACGCATCAATTACAAAAACTAATTTAGTTGTTAAATTTTATTTTATATCACGTGTTAGAATTTAAGGTGAAGGGATGTTACGATAGTAATATAAATAAATAAATAAATAAATATCACGGGACGATCTCACACAAATTGACCTAGTCCCAAACTAAGCTCTAGGCTTGTACTATGGGTACTAGACAACGATATAAATACAAATACGCATGTAAGGGTAGGCTTGAGCCAGTGCATTAAACGGGTTTAACACGGGCGCACGTCTTTTATTTATAACAAAATTCCCGACTTTTTGAATTTTATTTTCCCCTGTGGCACGTTTCACGAAGCTACAAGTTACAAATTACAAGCGGAACTCTCTTTTAGCAAAAGGAGTTAGAAAGAGACTTCCGCTTGTAATTTGTAACTTGTAGCTTTGGCTAGCGTCGGACTCTAGGTACAAGGTAAAAGATAAAATATTGGTAAGTATAAGGTAAATAGATAGGTATAACATGAATTTTATGTTTACATTTTATCGTCGATTGAGGTATTATTGGATAGCTTTTGAAAAATCGTATACATAGATACCATGTTATTATAAAATTTTAGATTTGGGGACGCGCTTAGGAAATATTATACTCGAATAGTGACAATATACGCTAGAGTTGCGTGTCCCCTGCCCCGTGTCCTACAGCCAAAAATAGGTACAAAAACAAAAAAAAATGAAAACATCTAAAATTAAAGCTCATTATAACGAATTAAAAAGGAAAACTATTACGAGCAAGTAGACTTGATTGGTTCCTAAGATACAGCAGACTAAAGTTTTTATACCTACTAAAAATCATCTAAGACAGCAAATAAAACTTTAAATAGAAAACTCAATCAACTTGTTATTTTACGAGATAAATTATTGTTTGCCCATATAGCCATTTTTGGTAGCCGTTACGAAAATTGTCGAAACTTATGTGAAGACACTGACTGATTCTAGTAACACGTTTGGTCGCTGCTTCGTAATTGTTACGTCGCCGAGACTAAAATTGGGGAAGAGTCGACACAGTAACTTTAGGTTTCATTGTTCCGTCGCTGTGTGGTAACAATGTTCCCAGTTTGAAACCAGTTCGTTAGAAATCATTCGTCATTCACTCTTTTAAATGAAATTCGTTGGAGTGTCTGATGTCGTTTTCATAGTGATTTAAAAAAAAATATATAGAGACGCCATCATAGAAAAGTTTGACAACGTAAATAGTTCGTTTTAGTGTTAATTCATTGTGATTGTGTTCAAATTTCAATGGGAAAATGATTTCATCGTGTCATTTGATTATATTGGTTGAAATTCATCAACGCGCCATCATAAAATCATAATTTAGTATTATTGCATTATTGAATAAGTCTATAATTTAAAGATCTCTGAAGCTTTCATAGACGGAATAATATATTTGAGCAATAACAATAAATATAAAAGCAAGAATAAACCATAAAACTTATTAATTATGATATAAATATGTTATTATGACGGACAAACATTGCAGTCACAAGTGGTCACACAGTTACTAGTTTGTGTCGACGTGAAACTTAAAGAGTAAACATGTTAAACATGTTGTACCTAATGAAATGATGTTGGGATCGGAACCTTACACTGGGCATGGTCCAACATGCTCTTGCACGGTTTAATTTTCAAACTTTTTTTGCTTACCTATAAAAACGTACAAAAACTTGTCTATGGAAACATGTTTGAAGTATTTGACACGGTTGATAGGGACACCCCTATACTCTGTGGGTTGATGGTTCCTTCCTAAGCGTTAAAATCCCCACTTCGAGATGGCCACAAAACCCCCATAAGTTAGAAATACTATAAATGCCGTGAAAACAATGAAGTAAAATATTGTCGATATCATGTTTTCCTAACAATCCATTACTTTGTCAACAGCTGTTTAATAGAATATCGGCTTGGGAAATATTATAACAAGTAAGTTTTTACTTTATTGCAGAGAAAAGCAATGTTGAATACTTATTTCCATGTTTTTAGACGATGCGTTGGTAGGGACCCTGCTTACGAAGCTAGCGGTCCCGGTATGGGTAAATGGTACTCGGGGATAGATTTTAGTGTACAGAAAGTCCGCTTGAATCCATTGAAGAATCTGAATCCACAAAAGGTTCACTCTACTCTTGATGGATCCTGTCCTAGTGGCCGGAGGGGCAAAGGGGTATGTGCTACACGAGACCGAAGTTATTTCCATCTCGTGTCTTTGAAACCCTCGCTGTGCTCAGGATTCTAACCCAGAATCACTCGTTACGCTCGTGATTCAATTACATAATCCTTCGTTTACTCGGTATTCAAAATCAACACTCTCAACCATTGGCGTATCTAGAGACATTTTCCAGGGGGGGCCTGTCCCCTGCCTTGTTGAGATACATCGGGCTAGACTTCATTCGGCTTCCTATTTACAAGTGATCAATGATCATCCTGGGGTGGGCACGGCTCACACCCCCCCCTATATACGCCTATGCTCTCAACAAAAAGTAACTCTTTTAAGTAAGGAAGGTGACATTTCTGGAACGACAAAGTCCAACAATGTAGAAGTATATCGTAGAGTTCACTATTTTATTTTTCAGGGTTCCATTGAGGGAGGAATAGCTCTGGTGTTGGTTAAAAACGCTGTCTTTACCTCAAAGAATCTTGTCAAAGAACTGTCATGCCGTATTCTACCCTGGTGATGTCCAGGGTCTTGTGTGCCCTCGGCTGCGCTGTGATGGCGGCAAAGCTGTCTTCGGCGTATTACAGCATCACCGCACCTTACGAAAACCCATTGGACTCATGCGCGGAAGGCGATCTCGAATATCAACCTTTACCAAAGCCAAAACAGCAAACGACTAAAATATAAATCATTTAAGTAATTCGAGAAAATTCTGTTATTATTGTTAGTAGTTCCTTAAACCTGGGTGTCCCTCGGAATCTCTAATAACGCGTGCCTTTGGTAGGACAAGGGCACTGTTGCACTTGTGCTATACTGGACATGTGCCCTTGTTCTACCGAACGAGCGGTTTGTCTTAACGCAGCGTATGTCCGAATTATCTTTTGCCCTAAACTGGTTCAGCTGAGTCAGACCAATTTAAGATTTTCAAAAATACCCTTGGTTAGGTTAGTTTAAGGTTGTATTATAACAACGCTAAAAAGTTTCAAAATTCGGGCGGTAATGTCTTTAGGATATCAAGGCAAGTGTACAGTAAATCAGTAGGTAAACAGAATATATCAAACGTAAAAGCCGGTGATTTTTCAATCTGCCGTCTTCCATCCCCTAAGATTATCCTATACCTAAACGGAATCCTACAGTAAAAAACTTAAAAGTGACCCACCTTAGTTTCAAGTTAACAAAGAGCAAGTTAAAGCTTCAAGAATTAGTTTATTTTATGAAATGGGTCCTAAATTTACATAAATCTTACGTTACAAAGGCGGCAAGCCTTCTTGAAGAATCTAGTTCTTCAAGCTGATTGAAAATTTGAAAATTTGACAATCATTCAGATGACGATGTTCAGTCATCCTACCAGAAGTTAAGAATCTGTAAGGTTCTGTTCCAAACTAGCTGGCCTTACGGCCAAACAGAAGTTAATTGAAATAAGATAACAATTTCGTATATAAACCACAGACTAATAACCATACTCTACAAAGTCTACAACTCGTCTATGGAAAATTTGAAGTGATATTTGAAGTATTGAAGACGGTCGCTTCCCTTGCGTAGCATCCCTTAGTAGTCTGTGCTGCGTAGGCAATATGTAGAAAATTAAATTTCCTTCTCCTTTCGCGGCAACTAAACCCGAAAAGTGAGAAATGCAACCTAACCGTTCAACATGTCCTAATTAAAACAATAATTTCCCAAAATGCTGTAAAATCAATGCAGTAAAATATTGTCGATGTCATGGTTTCCTAACACACCATTGCTTCATTGAATTCCATAATAACAGCTTGGACAATATATAGGCACTACGGGTAAGTTCATACATAACTAATAAATAAAAACCTTCTATATAATAGCTGATATCGCCTTAACGGGCCAAGGTCAACCGATTTTTATAAGGAATGTCTAAGACAGCTGATGATATTTGGAAAACCGCTGGGGGGTTGGATCTTAAAATAAGTCGCCTTGTTTAGGATAACTGACGCTGTGTGGGGTTTTTAAATAATTTAAAGCAATTTTAGCCGCCGGAGATAAGTTTTTATTTTTATGATTACATTGAATATTACGTGAAAATTTTGTGTCTACTTTTATACACCATATACCTATACCAAAAATCGAATCAGAGCACCCCACTATCCGAGTGATCTTGTCTATCCTGAGCCGAGCATATTTTCTGTTTTAAACTTAAAATTTGTCACAGGACCGAATTTGTTAACCCCGAATCCACGCGGTCTTTGTGGTCCCTACCCCTAGAGTGTATATATAAAAGCCCGGAGGCGCGGAGGGAGGGCAGGCCCCGCCCGCCGTAAGAAAGTGCGGAGGCGAGCGTTGGAGCCGCACCTTGTTACGCCAGGGCGGCGGGGATGTGCTTCCCGCAGCGCCGGAGCCACCACGGAGTCAACCTCATCCCCCCCTCTGCATTACATCTTTGGCTCTGTTATAACCTCAAATTATAACCATGAATAATTCAGAAACCAAGCATCTCCGCGGGGGGCTTCCCAGCCTCCCCCCCCTTCCCACCTTTCTACCCAGATTTTTACCCAGTTGGGAAAAGATGGATGGCGTTAGCACAGACCGAGCAAAGTGGCGTGAAAATGAAGAGGCCTTTTTACCCTGCAGTGGGTGGATGTGGGCTGAAATGATGAAGTGATAAAAGCTAAGACAAACCCAAATCAAAGTAACTCTCTATGAAAAACACGCGTCCGAATTGGTCCATCCATTTGGGAGCTAGGTATGATGCCGTAGACAGAGCATACACAGATCCATCCATCCAGTCAGTCTGTAATTTTGTATCCACCCACTCGTATAAGCCAGCCAGCCAGCAAAAGAGCGTAACTTCATGGCACTTACGTCCTTTTGTTGAGCAGTTTTTCGGCAATAACTCAAAAACGGTATATCCGATAATGTGGAAACTATTCTTTCTTCAAAGTATTTGTGATATTTTTTTATTTTTTTGTACTTACGGTTTAAAAGATGGAGGAACAAAAATATGAAAAAATCCTGATCTAAAGATAATTATTTATAAGTATTTTACGCGAAAAATAAAACGAAAGTCAAATTTAACACTTGGAAAAAAATATAAAAAAAAACTTTAAAAATCTGTATTCAAATCGACCTTATTGAACAGAAAATAAAGTTCATAACAAAATAAGTATTTTATTTTGCGTTTTTAACCATAATATCTGAAACACGGAACTCTCGGTGCGCGACTCCGACTCGTACTTGACCAGTTTTATTTATTTGAAAGCAGGTTTTCTGCGGTGGTTGTTAGCTGGGTTTCATGGAAACATGGGTTTCTCAATGAAGGGGTATTAATATCAGAGGGCCCTGCCAAGATGCATTGCGCTAACTAACGTTTCTATTCGTTTCGTTTTAACGTCACTGGTAGATGACGTTATACGAAAAGTCACGTGATCTACCAGTGACGCGATTGGTTAAAAACGAAACGAATAGAAACGTTAGCATAGTGCATCTTGGCAGCAGTGTTGCCAATGAAAATTTTTAGACGGCAGTGTACATTAGGTAAAAATGCCGTGTTTATATGGAAAGACCAACGGTGGGCCGTGTCACTTGTTTTTTGCTCATAGAGCAGGAAAGAGGAACAAAGCCCATACAACCAACATACCATAGACAACTCTACAATGTTGGCATTTGGATTCGGAATCGGATATAGTACACAGTCGAACCACTTACACATACACTTATAACAGTCGAATACCCTTAAAGTGATTTTATTTTTAATAAATTAAATAACTACCGTAGCATTTGCGAAAAGCCGTAGAATTTACTACGGCCACAGGGTTGCAGCCGTAGGCCGTGGATTTTATGATTTTTTGGCCTGAAAGCCATAGAACACGGTAATTGCCATAGCAATGGCAACACTGCTCGGCAGGACCTCAGGGGTTTTTTCTATCTAATCGTTTTCTTTCAGGGTTGCGTAAGAGGAATCTACGCTACTGCATACACGACCTCTCTCAGCTTTGCCCCAAAGAAATCAAACAACTACCATGCCGTATGCCGGCGTTATAAACAGGTGCCTATGTGTTACTGCCGGCGTGCTAATGGCATTAAAACTGGCATCGGCGTATTCCCACATCACCGAACCTTACGATGACCCCATAAAGTTTTGCGCAGAAGACCGCCTCGAATATAAAGAGAGAGCTGCAAAGGAAAAGGAAGACAAGGATGCGCAGGAAGATTGAAAAGGTATTGTGCCGCTTATTGTAGAGTAGTTTTTTAACCGACTTCAAAAAAAGGAGGAGGTTCTCAATTCGTCTGTATTTTTTTTATTTTTTTATTTTTAATATTTGTTACCTCAGAACTTTCGACTGGGTGAACCGATTTTGATGATTCTTTTTTTATTTGAAAGCTGGTGCTTCCCGATTGGTCCCATTTTTATCAAAATGAAGATCTGATGGTGGAATCCATGAGGAATCGACGGAACTCTTCAAAATTTATAGGCACACCTATAGCGATTTTGGTATTTTTCATTGTAACTCGTGTATTTGGTCTTGGAAAGCACTATTTGGTGAAGTGGAACTGATGATGAAGACCACAGATGGCCACCGGAACTCCTAAACGGTATATATTTCGAGGGTGGCGACAAGATATTTCGATTAAGATAGTTGAGCGACTATGAGGAAGCATATTTAGGTTTAAATATATGACTATGACTTTCCCACGGCGTTGCTTGCGGGAGATTGAAATGTTCTATTGTTTCTTATTAATTGAGAAGTGGGAGAATAACAGCATAATTATGATCACTAAAAAGAATAAAAAAATAAATAAAAAAAAAAACCCGCCTTCAAAATAACTTCTTTAAAATGGTAGGTAAATAGGTCAGTCCAACTGAAGTCGGCGTCCAACAATATTTTAACCAAAAGCAGACTTCAGTTGGACGTTACTGACCTATTTACCTACCATTTTAAAGAAGTTATTATTTGCTTTTTGAAGGCGGCATTTTGTTTTTTTAAAGTTTTCTTTTTCTATGGACCTTAGTATTCGGGATAACGCGACACGACATGTAAGTCTAATTGCTAGTGACCCTGCCTACGAAGCTAGCGGTCTTGGGATCAAATCCCGGTGAGGGCAGATATTTGTGTGATGAGCGCGAGTGTTTGTTCCGGAGTCTTGGATGTTTTCTATTTATTGAAGAATGTATTTTTCTATATAAGTAAGCAATGTCAAACAAGATTGTCAAATGTATTAATGCGATAAAGTACTAAAGTAGTAGTCAGCTTCTTTTGTCGCTGACTGTTCAAGCCTTGAGCTTAAGCGCAATTCACACAGGGGGAGCGGGTCGTGCGCCGGGCGGGTCGGGAGTTCGGCGGATGTTTAAACATGGAGTTATATGGAAGCATTCACACATGCGGCGGGACGGGTCGGGGGCGGGTCGGGACCGCCGCACCCGCGACGGGCCCGCCGCGCCAGCCGCCCGCCACTACCAGCGCGCGGGTGCGGCGGGTCCGTCGCGGGCGTCCTTGGTCGTAATAAAACGCATTCTCACAGAGCGCGTTGTAAATTGTACTGTATATACTCGCCATTAACATCCGATCCCGAATGCCCGCCTGCGATCACCCGCGCACACCCGCGCGGGGCCTGCCGCGTTTCGGCGACGGACCCGCCGCGCCCGCGCGCTGGTAGTGGAGGGCGGCGAGCGCGGCGGGCCAGTCGCGGGTCCCGCGATGGACCACGACATGCTCGGCGCCCGACCCGCTTCCGCCCGCTGTGTGAATTGCGCTTTAGTTTAAGTAGGTCAATTTTCGTGAGGTCGTCGCCTAATATTTATTTATTTATTTAAATATGAAAAACCACAAAAAAACCTTTTAACCCTTCTCTCGCCGAAAGCACGCGGAATGGGGACTTTTAGTATGTTATTCAAAATAGGTATTTATTCAGTACCTATGGCCACATGAGGGCTCTTTTGCATTATGGAGTGAATCTACTAGCGCTTCGGAAAATACCATTAAACTCAAGCAGATAATTTTTCGATCATAAAATACAATAATTCTTAAGAATTTGGGCAAGTGCGAGTCGAACTCTGAGAGTTCCGTACAAATTCTCAATTCAAAATTTGGACCGTTAATTTCGCCGTTCCTTGCATAAAGAACCTGTTTTTTGTGATTTAATTAAAACTGTATAGTTTTAGATTTTCCCCTATACTTGTAGTATAAGACGGTATTACTTGCCAAATTTTATATTTCTAGGTCAACGGAAAGTACCTTATAAATTTTGATTCCCTTGAGTGTCGAAATATACGTTTTGCGGTATAAACAGCCGTATCTTTTTTACATTAACTTACAAATTTAATTTTTTTCACAGCTTCAAGGGACTTTAGACCTGAGTATATGGTTTTAATTTCAACTCCATACCTCCACGTGTTCCCGAGATAAAGGGCTTGACAGACAGACGGACGGACAACAAAGTGATCCTATAAGGGTTCCGTCTTTTCCTTTTGAGGTACGGAACCTTAAAAAGTAGCCCTCCGTGTTTAAAATTAATTTATGTACGTTACACGTCCGTCTTTGGCTCTCCGACTTACATATGTGTACAATCTGTGACAGCTGTGACAGAAGGACGGACAGACAGAGTTCTGTTACGATACATGTATCCCCTCCCGCGCCGCTCCACTACCGCAGAAACCTACCGATTTACGCTATGACTGTATTTAATAAGTCTTCATTTTTCAGATAACCAAACCAAGCCCAGTTACAGAATTCGAAGAAGCAGAATATCGACAATATTTAAATTAAGTATCACTGTCCACGTAACGTTAAAAACTTTACAGATGTCAACTATGTAAGAGCTGAGGGCCCTGCCAAGATGCATTGCGCTAACTAACGTTTCTAATCGATTCGTTTTTAAACCAATCGCGTCACTGGTAGATGACGTGATACGAAAAGTCACGTGATCTATCAGTGACGTGATTGGTTTAAAAATGAAACAAATAGAAACGCTAGTTAGCGCAATGCATCTTGGCAGGGCCCTCAGTACATAATCAATAAAATCGTTTCATATTTAAGCGAGTTTTTTTGTGCTAAATATTATGACGCGTTCGTTGACCCTACGAAGCTGACGGTTCCGGATTCGATTGCCGGTATGGGCAAATATTTGTGATGAAAGTAGTATTTTTTACCGGGTCTTGGATGTTATGCCGGCACCACACTTCTCTATTCGCTAAACGTTATGCGGCTGCGCCGTATTTGTAAAAATATTTGCTATCGCGCTTATGCGTTATGCGTGCGAATAAAGAAAACGTAGACGAATAAACCCTCCACACTTCGTCGAATGTAGGCGCATAAGCCGAATAACGAATAGCGAAGTGTGGTGCCGGCATTAGTGTGGAGGCGGCAAATTCAAAATACAAGTCGACACACGTAAAAAGAGCCCTGAGCGACCTACCTGCGCAGTGAGCAAATTGCGGACCGAACGAATAGCTACTCTAGCCCGCTTCATACGACATGATATCGGTGGCGATCTAGGGTGGAGAGAAATCTGACTAATTTTCTTCGGATGGACAGTTTCAAGTTACATCTCGTGTCTTTGAATCTCTCGCTACGCTGAGGATTATAACCTAGAATGACTTGCTATGCTCGTGATTCAATTATAGTATCCTTCGTTTACTCGGGATTCAAAATCAACAGTCGCAGCAAAAACCAACTTTGTTCTCTTGTTGCACAAAATAACTATTGCTCAAGTCGTCCTTACGCGAGGGCTGCCGGCGGTGAAATATCAAAAGAAATCGGGCCGACGCATCTACACACACGCAGTGCGGAGGGGGCGGTGCCCCGATCTAGGAAGCATCGGCTGCATTTTTGCTCCTGCTAGCCAATTCAGGAGGCGACATCGGCCACGATTAAGGATGGCCCTACATACGACACGATTTAGAGGCAATCTAGGAGGCATCCCCACCTCTCCACTCTAGATCGCCACCGATATCATGTCGTATGGAGCGGGCTGCATAATGTGACGGCTTGTTTCATAGGTAAAATTGTTGCCATATGAAGATTTTTGAGAAAAATGCTTAAGTCACCGTCACCACTCGCTGGTCGGACTTCTATGTGTTTAAGGGTCAATTCACACCGAGACGCGACGCGACGCGATGCTGCGCGCACATACGACTCAAAATATACTTTATTTACTACACGAAAAGGTACACATTTCATTGTGAGAATTCAGAATACGTTTCACCACGCAGCATGAATTCTCACAATGAAATGTGTACCTTTTCGTGTAGTAAATAAAGTATATTTTGAGTCGTATGTGCGCGCCGCGCCGCGTCGCGCCGCGCCTTGGTGTGAATTGACCCGAAGATTGTGAAGCTAAAAAAAATCCATACAAAATGCGATAACGGTTCTCTCCCGAATAAATATTTTGAATTTGGAATTTGAATTTTTACCTTTGGAACGCCACAAGTTCTAGATTAAAAGAGACTTTGTTTCGTATCAATTAAGTTTTAATTGGCATATCATAGCAAACATGTTTGTGGGTTTGTTGTAGCATAGCGTAGCAAAGGTTAGTGGCAAATAGTAGGTCCGTCGAGTTTGAACTAGGGCTTCCAATCCCGCAGCCTATCTTCAATCTCGGTATCTGCGGGACTGAACATTTTCAATCCCGCGGGATCCGGATATTTGCGGGATCCCGCGTAAAAATTGATAATATTGATATAAAGTGAATGAAACAAAAAAAAACAAAAAAAAAAACAAAATCATACACACAATAAACAAAAACCACGAAAAAAAATCAACTGAATTAAAGTTTTAATTAATTAATTAGTTTGGTAAGCATTCAGTTGATTTTTTTTTTCGAAGAAAACAACACATCTAATGTGTCGTCTGGCAAACTATTGCGTCTGCAAATCCCGCGGTTCCCGCGCTCGTAATCCCGCAATAAGCGGCACTGAAAAATAACGCGGGATCTCGGAATACCGGGATCCCGGTATACCGGGATTGGAAGCCCTAGTTTGAACTCGTTTAGGATGTAAGTGGGATCCTGATGAGACCCATATTTGCATTCTCAAGACTACAATCTTAAGACTAATCCTAATTAATCCTAGCACTGCAAATGCGTAGCCAATCACGAGGACTAGGCATGCCTCTATGCTAGTAATTTCACCGGTGATCTTATCGCTACACCGGAACACAATGCAAACACTGCTGCTGCAGTAGGTTAAAGATAAGATTTTGGTACGGATCCGAAGGGTGCACAAGTTCCTATCACTATTTATTTTTTTTGGAATCAAATTGTCAACATGATCCATTTTTTACCCAAAAACTGGTGCAGTGGCTGCCATTTGACAATATTGTAATCTCCACTTCCCACCACTTCAAACTCTTAAGGTACTTACTAGAATCATGATACTTTATAACCTCCTGGCCTCGTGTGGTTGCCGAGTTAGAATAGTGCCACTCCATGTCTTCCCGTGGATATCGTAAGAGACGACTAAGGGAACAAAGGCTTGTAGTACTGTTAGGCGATGGGCTTGCAACCTGTCACTAATACGCTGGTAAACATCTTAGCCTAATTGTGCAAATTGTGGTTATAGAATTATCAACATATTTTAGAGATGTTTGTAATTCTGTATCTCTGCCGACCCCACTCTGGGAACGAAGGCGTGAGATTATGTATGTGTATGTATGTATGATACTTTATAAAAAATACAAGATTTTTTCTTTTCCTCTGATCTGAACTACCGCTAAAATAAATTTCAAATAAACTGTTAAATTAAATTTATTTAAAAATAATTAAATGACATCATACTTTAATAATTAATTTATTATTGCTTGCTCTAATACTCAAGTTAATTAAAATAAAATAACAATTATAATAACTAGGGTTAGTCGATATATATCCGCCGATATATATCATGATACATATCACGATATATATCCATTGATTTAATATGTATACGTTGGTTTATATCAATGGATATTTATTTTTAAAAGCTGTTTTTTTTTCCATGAAAAAGTTAGTTTAAAAATAAGATTTTTTCGAACCCTGATAATAACAACACAATAAATATCATATTTTAAAGCTAATTATTGCTTTGATGTGTGTCATATGCCCATGACATGTGATGCTTATCTGAAAGGAAAAATACAAATAAATTAATAAACTGTTGGAAGTAGGTACAGTCGAGTACATAAATATACACACATATAAGTATACACTTTAGTACCTTGTCACTTTAATCGCTGTGACAATCAATGTATGGCAGTTTAAACATGACATTAAATAGACAAGTACTAAAGAGTACACATATTAATGAACTCAACGGTACACGCACTTTATCAGGGTTCCGTACCCGAGGGGAGCTCAACGGGACCCTATTAACATGCCTTAACTGTCCGTCCTAACTTAAAGAGATGTATCTTTTGATACGTAATAAATAGATAGGGTTTTATTTTCAGAATATGTGTTACTATGGAGGATTAATTTTTATTTTTAAACTGAAATAATAAATAGTATCCCATACAAGAAATGTTTTTTTTTACGTATTTTTTTTTGTTGTATTTTTTTATTTTAGTTGTATCGTTAAAACGGTAAAACATAAAAGCGTCGTATAATGAAAACCAACAAATACTATGAATGGTCAAGCGTGAGTTGGGCTCGCGCTGATTACATACGAAATCGAATTCAAATCGGAATATCCTCGTAAGGCCCACCATACTAAAAACAGGTAGTTTTTTGTGAGTGGGACTTTGAATCTACCGTCAACGCAATAAAGTTCAATTACGTTTGTTCGATAATGACATTTTCAGTATATGAATATAGGAAAATAAACCTATTCCCATTGGAACACAGTTCAAATTAAATTGCCTTGAATCTGTACATTCTATTGCACACTGGGCCTAAGAGGATATGATAATACCTATCTACTGTGCGGCGGTACGGAACCCTCGGTGCGCGAGTCCGACTCTCACTTGGCCTGTTTTTTAATTTAACGTCATGCCACAGACTGATATACAGATACTCGGGTTAAAAACAGTAGTGAGCACCATAGCGTACCCCTGATTATTACGTTTCACTTCACGGCTTAACCGATGTCGAAATAGGGAACATTTCGCACCTTCAGAACAATAGTGACCTAATTCAGAAAGTTTAAATTTCGAGTTAGGTCTCTATAATAATAAATTTATGACTTGAACTTTGAAAGCTGAAATTTTGAATTAGGTCACTATTCTTCTGAAGGTGCGATTTGTCAACAAAATATGAAAATAAGTAGCGTAAAAAAGATCACCAAAAGTGAAATTAAAATTAACATCGGGCAAGAAATACGGATGATATAAGCATTTTAAACTGCTAATTAGACAGCGATTAGACAGAGAGATCCGATATGCACCGTGACGTCATGTAACGGGTCGGCCATTATAAACTCCATGTTAAATTCTGTTTCGCTAGAAAGATATAGGAACAAATTTTTGTTGGCTAATATTTCGGTTATTTTTATAGCTATTCAAAAAAATATTTTTTTCATCTGTTTATTACGTGATTCAGCTTTTAATAAAGCTGTGAAAAAGTCATGAAATATTGCCTATTTAAGACCTGTTCGGACTAGCGTTAGCCGCGCAGTTCCTAAACCGCGCGGTTCATTATTTGTTAGTAAAACTGCATGATTACGTCTGAACGCCTAGAAGATGTTCAAGTAAATAAGAACCGCGCGGTTTCAAAACCGAGCGGTTATCGCCCTTGTCTGAACAGGCTCTTAGAGACAGCTTGAGGTGGGGCTTAGGGACAGCAAGGCGTATATTTTTTATCATGAAAATTTGATGGGTTATTACCACAAGAGATCCTTTAAGTTAAGCAGTCTTGTTGCTTTTTGTTACATGCACCATCATAATTTATGACGACGTAGTTAGTTTAGTTACTAGTGATACTGCCTATGAAGCTAGCGGCCCTGGGTTTGATTCCCAGGCAGAACTAAAATTGTGTGATGAGCGCGAGTATTTGTTCTGAGTCATGGATGTTTTCTAAGTATATAAGTATATATTTGACGGTCCTTTGATAATGTCCAAAAAAAATTACAATAAATTACCGGAAAGTATAAAAGAAGAAAAGAAAAATATTTATTAATAAACTAGAACAGGTGCTAGTAAACAAAGCATATTATACAATAAAAGAATATACTGAAGACACATTACGATAATTAATAACGGTTATAATATACTACCTAATTAATTTATGCCTCCTCTCTCCTAGTGCTGCTGTGCCCTCCAGGGTTCATTTTGTTATTACTTATTTATTAGAATAAGCTGTACCATAATGAAAAAGCAATAAAGATTTGAATTTGAATTTATTTCTCTATATAAGTATTTATATTGTTGTCTAGTACCCATAGTACCAGCCTAGAGCTTAGTTTGGGACTAGCTCAATTTGTGTGACGTTATCCCCCAATATTGATTATTATTATAGTACATGCAAAGCTAGATGTCTAAAGCATGAAATACCTCAAGATTATATCCAATCACAGTAAATATACCTACTGTAAACAATGAGGATGTGACACAGGTCACATACCGAGCGCGCCAGCAATAGCACCAACCAACATACTTCTGAATGTCCCACCAAGGAGACAGATTGTAAAGCCGAGGTCAATAGAAATGTTAAAAGATGTAAACAAATCAGTACTGTTTGACAATTAACCTCAATATTTCTGCAAACGAGTTATGAGTTTAAAAACATACAGTTAATAGTTTTTTAATCTTAAACAGAATGTAAAAGTAACAATCATGCGTGTACATAATTAAAAATACCTCACGGGATGTCCAAAAGTACGTGATTATGGTGTAATAATGGTAACTAGGTCCGTTAGGTTTTGTTTACATCTTTTATCATTTCTATTGACCCCGACTTTAGTAAAAGAAGTGACCAAACAAAAAATATTATACAATTAGCATACCTTTAGTCGCTTCTAGCTCTCCGCTCTCCATGAGTCGAGTACCGCTCCGGTACCTGTCGGAACTGCCACCACTCGACAGCAACTGCCACCGCTGCTGCTACCACCGCGGCACTTATAAGGATGCCTTTCATTAGCACCTCCATACTGCCCTCCTAAGCAAAAATGCAATAACTAAATAAAATAGCCAAAGCAGATTCAACTCTCTTATGTTTGTAACTAGGTTGCAATTCCTACAGATGTTTTGTCTGAGATATCGCCATTATGCTTAGTAGGGCAGCATAGTGGTCCTGGAACACAATTTTTTTGCTGTTAGGGTGACTATGTGTATATTATACTAGATTAGTTCGAATCTTTTGTGTTTACCCCAATCTAACTACAGTGCGATAGCTCTTAGAAGGTGCTTCAGGTTTGTACTTGTCTATCACTTGCTCCCATACATTCTTATTAAAAGCGAGTGAGAGAGAAGAACAAACCTGCAGCACCTTCTAAGTGCTGACAGACTACTATATTTTTTCTTTCCGGTGGCGAATGCACTAGTCCCAAAACGCACTATTAGTCAATACACTCTAATTTCGAAAGCCCCTCTTCTCATAAGAAACTAGGCCCAAAACACCATATTTCCAAAAAGGCTCATTCTCGATTTACACGAGAAGCATTGAGAACTAGTCCCAAAATACACCTTTCCCAAAATACCCCAAATTGTGTTCACCTGTAGGTGGCGTAATACTTCATTCTCATAATGCATAGTTCTCAAAACACTCTATTTCCAAAATACCCTATTTTTTTTTTTCTTTTACTTTCGAATGACTCTTTGAAATTGATTTCAAAATATGCATTATTTAGATGCTTTTGAGGATGCGAATTTACTAAAATAGATACCCTAATATTTCCCTAAAAGGACGTCAGTGCCGCCAAGATTTAGTGTTCTTTAAGTTCATCAATGACAAAAGACATTTTTCTATATAACATTATTACGAAATCCTAAACTGAGCATGGCCCGACATTCTCTTGGCCAATTTTATTATATGTACTTAAAACATAATTATAACAACACCGTAGAAAACGGTATTCGTAAGGCATGATTCTATGATAGTTGAGACCTTAATCGAACGAAATAACGACTGACTTAAATGAAATAAAACTATATAATAGGTATGTAAATAATAAAATCAAAAGATAATGAATTACTTATTTATTTACACATTAAAATTATATACTTATTCAATGAAACTTAAATTAATTACTTATTATAAGGCTGGAACATGTTTGGAAACTTTGCGGAAACTATTATAAAACGTAGGTAGATATTAATTTTTGTCTGCATAATCATACAAAAAAAAGTTTAGATCAAACCTGTTTCAATCTAAATAAGCAAAAAAGTTTTTAATTAATTTTAATTAATTAATAAGAAGGTACATATTCTGTGTTCTTAAAGTTTGTTTTACTTCCTTACAAATAAAATGAACCTGCTTACTTAAGGCGTTTTCGGAGAATCTGCATGTTTTCCAAAAACTGCATAGAGTCGATGGCACCTTCACTTAGGTCTACGAGCTGTCTTTTGTAGTGGCGATCGAAAACTATATCACTTCGTTTCCGGCTCGCCCCACCAAATAAGTAGTTAGTTATACGGGTATTTTGGTACCGTGCTTCTTTTTTCAACTTAAAAAGATAAAAAAAAGATAAAATAAATTTATTCAGTAAGTAGGCCGCACGGGCACTTTTACACGTCAAGAATCTACCAGCGCTTCCCAAGAGAAGACCACTGCCGAGAAGAAACGCCGCAAGAAACTCAGCAGTCAGTCATTTTTTAAACATATTTCTTATTACAATGGTACTACTTAGTCTAGCATTATATAAAGCTATAAATATTAAATTAAATATAGTATTAAATAACATGCGTAGTTCAGCAGGAAAACATGCCAATTAAGAATCTTACGGGAGAGATAGAGAAAAAAAAAACACATACTTATGTGTATATAAGATGGTGCGAGACGACCACATAAAAGTTTCGATATGTTTTCCTACATCAACGGTGTCCCCTAGACAAGATAAAGATTTTGCATTTGAATAAATTATTATTGACTAAGTTTCGGAT